>CAMRHE010000012.1:8450000-9650000 GCA_947044405.1 Leptodactylus fallax | reverse complement strand
CATGTTGTGGTTAGTCTTCTACATAGGGGAAATATTTTATGTATTTTAAGGGTATTTGAGAAAGTTTGGGAATAGTTAACATTTTATTTAGTGGGATAATTGAAAATTATGCTTTAGATGACACTGTAAGGTAAAAAACACAGATTTTTCAGCATTGTAAAACTGGCCATACACATTACATTAACGTTGGCTGTACCTGCCAACTTTGTTGGGACCAGATGATCAGCAAATGCGTATGGTGGTGTCCCATCATTCCCTCCAACAGCAGACGTCAAAGGAAAGAAGGATCAGGCTGATGTATTTCGGCATACTTGGTCATTGTGTTCTCATTGAAGATTAGCCACTCCTAGAGGAGTCTGGCAACAACTTTCTCCCCTCTCTCTTCATTCCGAACCCATGCGCACTTGCCTAGCCAAACATCAATGTGTACTGGTGGACATTTGTCTGGATGACAGCATTCCAAAGTATGGCAAGGTAAATAAGAGAAACAGCACCCATAGGATAAAAATATAGGGAACAAAAAGATCACTATAAGAAGTGCAAATCAATACACACCATACATAGGTGTGCTAAGAATAAGGCACAGCTTTAATGTAAGCCTGTAGTTATGATGGATGCTGCCAGACATCCACCTTCTGGTAACTGTGCCCAAAGTGTACTATGCCTCCAAAGAAGGGTACTCCAGAAAGTTGCCAGGGGACATGAAGGCACAAAAGCATGCTGCGAAATCCAAAACATAGGTGTCAGGAAACTATTCAGAGTGATGAGTGACCTTTATTCTTGTCTCTCCAAAGTGATGATTTTCAGGGTACACAGACCCCATTTTCAAACCAATTTATAGACAACTTACAAATATGCACACATACAAAGGATAAAAATTGCTCCAAAACCCCTTAATGGATGGCCCCGCTGTAGAGAATGGAGGAGGGACGCAATACAAAAACAGCAACAGAACATAAAAATAAACATACAACTACACTACAACTACACTAGAAATACAACAAATGGGTTCAGGAGTGGTAGAAGAACTAGTGATAGAACTAGTGGTAGAAGAACTGGTTTGAAACAGGGGTCTGTATACTCTGGAATACGTCACCTTGGAGAATAAAGGTAATTTGTCGCATCCCCTGAGAACTTCTTGGAGTACCCTACTTTGGAGCTGTCTAAAGTGTATGGCCAGACTAATATCTAGAATAAACACGGGTTTTTTTTTTGTTATGTGTATATGGGTAAGTTCACATAATTAAGTTGTCATTATTATATTATGCCATTTTGACTTTCATTGTGCTTTAGAGATATCTATGCCTGGAATTGATGATGATAATAATAATAAACCACAAAAATAAAATATAACATGAATTCCTTAAGCTTTTGAATTTCCTGGCAGGAGCCATAGAGAGTCTTTTTGTAGTAGAATACTTTTTGTTTCTATTGAGCCACAGTTACCATTCAGCATAGTGCATTGAACCATCCAGAGTAATGCAATACTACATAGTTAAAACTGCTACTAAAAGTCTCAGTATAAATCAAGTCTTAAAGTGAGTTTCCATATTTTCATCTTCTTTCATTTTTCCACAAGAAAACGTAGGTGTTTTTTTTGTGCCAGGAAAGACATCATTGGGTCACGTCATACAACATGGGATTAGAAATTGGCACTGGCAGTGATAATATAGCATAAATGAAATAAAAAAAAACAAAAAAAACTGGTCATAAACATAAGATATCTATTGACTAGCGGGTATCTCTCCCTACAAACCAAGGATATTGCCAAACATCTCACTGGCTTATGTCCCTGAGAACAAAAGTCTCTAGCAGTTGGATTGGCGAGGACCTCATACATATTACATGATTGGCTGGTCAAAAATGCCAAAATTTGTTGGCTCAGCAGATATTTGTCACATGTATATGGTCAGCTTAAGCCGAAGTACCTTCTAGAGCCTATCAATCTGATTATTTTGTGCCAGTGTAGATGATTGTTGGGTTAGCAAAAACTATAGACCATTTTCAGAGTAAATGACTTTTACAGTGTAGTAAGACCAGATTCGCACGTGCCAGGTCATGTGATGAGAAACTTGACCTCACCACTACATGACACTTGACGTCAAGCAGACAGCCCCATAATGAGCTGACAGATTGGCGGATCACCTATTATTGTTTATCTTTTTTTACTTTGTGATGTACAGTACAGACCAAAAGTTTGGACTCACCTTCTCATTACAAGAGTTTTCTGTATTTTCATGACTATAAAAATTGTAGATTCACCCTGAAGGCATCAAAACTATGAATTAACACATGTGGAATTATATACTTAACAAAAAAGTGTGAAACAACTGAAAATATGTCTTATATTCTAGGTTCTTCAAAGTAGCTACCTTTTGCTTTGATTACTGCTTTGCACACTCTTGGCATTCTCTTGATGAGCTTCAAGAGGTAGTCACCTGAAATGGTCTTCCAACAGTCTTGAAGGAGTTCCCAGAGATGCTTAGCACTTGTTGGCCCTTTTGCCTTCACTCTGCAGTCCAGCTCACCCCAAACCATCTCGATTGGGTTCAGGTCTGGTGACTGTGGAGGCCAGGTCATCTGGCGTAGCACCCCATCACTCTCCTTCTTGGTCAAATAGCCCTTACACAGTCTGGAGGTGTGTTTGGGGTCCTTGTCCTGTTGAAAAATAAATGATGGTCCAAGTAAACGCAAACCGGATGGAATAGCATGCCGCTGAAAGATGCTGTGGTAACCATGCTGGTTCAGTATTCCTTCAATTTTGAATAAATCCCCAACAGTGTCACCAGCAAAGCACCCCCACACCATCACACCTCCTCCTCCATGCTTCACGGTGGGAACCAGGCATGTAGAGTCCATTCGTTCACCTTTTCTGCGTCGCACAAAGACACAGTGCTTGGAACCAAAGATCTCAAATTTGGACTCATCAGACCAAAGCACAGATTTCCACAGGTCTAATGTCCATTCCTTGTATTCTTTAGCCCAAACAGGTCTCTTCTGCTTGTTGCCTGTCCTTAGCAGTGGTTTCCTAGCAGCTATTTTACCATGAAGGCCTGCTGCACACAGTCTCCTCTTAACAGTTGTTGTAGAGATGTGTCTGCTGCTAGAACTCTGTGTGGCATTGACCTGTTCTGTAATCTGAGCTGCTGTTAACCTGCGATTTCTGAGGCTGGTGACTCGGATGAACTTATCCTCCGCAGCAGAGGTGACTCTTGGTCTTCCTTTCCTGGGGCGGTCCTCATGTGAGCCAGTTTCTTTGTAGCGCTTGATGGTTTTGGCCACTGCACTTGGGGACACTTTCAAAGTTTTCCCAATTTTTCAGACTGACTGACCTTCATTTCTTAAAGTAATGATGGCCACTCGTTTTTCTTTACTTAGCTGCTTTTTTCTTGCCATAATACAAATTCTAACACTCCATTCAGTAGGACTATCAGCTGTGTATCCACCTGACTTCTGAACAACACAACTGATGGTCCCAACCCCATTTATAAGGCAAGAAATCCCACTTATTAAACCTGACAGGGCAACCTGTGAAGTGAAAACCATTTCAGGTGACTACCTCTTGAAGCTCATCAAGAGAATGCAAAGCAGTAATCAAAGCAAAAGGTGGCTACTTTGAAGAACCTAGAATATAAGAGATATTTTCAGTTGTTTCACACTTTTTTGTTAAGTATTTAATTCCACATGTGTTAATTCATAGTTTTGATGCCTTCAGTGTGAATCTACAATTTTTATAGTCATGAAAATACAGAAAACTCTTGGAATGAGAAGGTGTGTCCAAACTTTTGGTCTGTACTGTATATAATACTATATTAGTATTGATGGTATAAACTGCATATATTCAATAATAACAGCAGAATTCACTGTGTGAATGAATGTGGACTTTGCTCTGTATATCTGGAGAGTGGGTCCTAAGGGTAATTTCCAAAGTAATCCTTTCCAACAATGCCTATTAACACCTCTGACAGTGTATAACTGGATGACTAATTTATGCCAGGTTTGATAGCCCTGTAGTTTACAATATTTGTGATAAATTGTTGTTGTGTTTGTGCTGAAAGGCTTCTTTGTGTGGAAGCATAATGTGAATTGAAGGAAGTGAACAAACCCCTTTTTTTCAGTGGTTGGTATGTTAGAAGTGCTCACTTCCACGGTTGGTGCCATGTTTAAGTAAAGGTACACTGCGTACAGAATGAGTAAGTGATGAGGTCACTTCTACCGAACTAAGTACACAAAAATGGCTTTTACCTGCTTGAATACCATCTTTTAGTCTAAGGCGCCTTTGTTCTTTATGTTCAACAATATTACACATGTGATGTCAGAAACCTAGGGAAAGGATATATATTTGCATGCCAGCAACCCCCAAGGGCATCTTCATTCACCTCTGAGAAGAAAATCTGTTAGATGAGCCTGACAAAGAAATCCAGAAAAGTTTAGCTATGTTTTACGAGGTAGAAAATGAGTTCAAAGGCGGATGGCTGACTTCAGCCTGCATATGAAGAGCCCTCTGTGAAAGGGAGTGCAAACTGTTTGTATTAATACTAGCAGAGCGAATCTTACTGAAACCCGAGACAGCAGCCTCTCAGACCTGTCAGAACATATTCCGAATTTTAGCATAGCAGAAATATGTAGGTGTCCCTGGGAATGAGTGCACTTCGAGGATGCTCCGATTTCAGTCTTGGCCAATGCAAACAGTCTGTGATGGAAACAGTCAGGAGCAAGGACAAACATCTTCAGTTGCTTGGTGCATTCATGTTATTTATTGCATAGTTAAAAAGAGTTATAAAAGGTCATAGGCAATAGTTTCCAGCACAACAGCCTTTATAAAGAATCATCAGGAAGGGTGTTAGCTATATTGGTGTGTTACAGGAAGGAAGGCTCTTTCCTTCCATTTTTCTACATGACTTTCACTGTCACGATGACTCTGGGAAAATTCTTATTGGCCCTCAGCCCAAGGCAAGCATGCAATATTTCTGATTGATGGGAACTTATATTACCCAGGGGGCACCTGGAACATAACTCTTACTAGAAATGTGTCTGTAGCTTTTTTGATTTGATTGTTCAGGGTCACACATCAATGAATACTGTAGAATTGAGCTTGTGTAGCTTAGTAGTAAATATCCTACATGGTGTTCCTGTAGAGCTGCCATCTCAGAATTTATTACATCATTCTGTGATAACTAACAGAAGGGGCAGGCAACAGCTCTAAGACCTCAGTGAGACAGTGGCCTTTGGACAATGAGAACTCGTTCCATCTTTGGTGTTGAGTTTCCAGGAGATTGTCTATAAAGTGTATGAAACAGATAACAGCAAGAATTACTGATCCCTCCGTCACGCACCACAAGTTTCCAGACTGTTTTTTTTGACCTGTTGTAAATAACTTCTCTACTTAGATTGCAATTTTTTTTTAAGGACTCTAAAATGCTTTGAAAACCATGTGTATAAAAATCTGTTAATTTTCAGTTCTTGTATCACACCATGTCTGATGAAGGGAGCGAGTACTCCTGAAAGCTTACTTATAAATATACTCAGTTAGCCTCTAAAAGGTATCGCCTGATTTCTTCACTCTTCTACTACTTTCAATGGCTAACACGGTACAACATTATACTACTATAAAGTGTATGTTCACCTATTATCACCATTTTACAGTTTATATACAGCTTGATTCTTATTTACAGTTCTATAGGCTATCTATAGCTTACAGAATTAGTGCTGGTGTGGGTTGTTTATAATAGACATGGCCTGCCAACAAAATTGTCATGAGCAGGCCAGCCCATAAAACCATTGGCAGGTCATTGTACTCACTTTTGTATAATGGTCAGGCAGTACTTCACTGATCAATCATAGCAGATGTAATATTTCGAGTATAAAATAAATTGTAAAAATCATTCTCTTAAGGTGGCCATACATGTTAGATGGTTGTTACTGTCATTCATTCTTGTTACTCGTTTTCAATGACACTAAAGACCTTTCATAAGGAGCCAGTCACATTTTGGAGATGGACTTCTGCCTCTAATTCATCTCCGCTTTCTGGCCCTTGACTTTCCGCCACAGCTTTTATTCACTGTTTAGCCTCTGATGAGTGGAGCTAATCAGTAGAATGTCTTGTGCCAAAATCTGCACCAAATTCCTCTATGTGAACACTTCCTTAGAATGGCAGATCTTTCGTATGACAGTTGGAGGATAATTTCAAACATAGCTGACTTCTTTCCAGGCAATTGCTGTGCATCATTTGGTCAGATGAAATGATCATTCAACCTACAAGCATTCATTATGGTTGGAATCGTCCATTTTCATCAAAAGTAATGGGCACCATTACTGCTTTATAAGCTGCTATCCAAAGAATCAAAGAAGTGCAATAAGTTAACAAGAACTCCAGCACTGTTCTACATCCATCATGATCTTAGATTACCAGTGAGGAGCTGTTCCATATAGTTAGCATTTATTATTACATATTCTTGTGATAATAACCCTATATAATAGCCTATCATAATTATTAGAGTTACTCCATAACAAGAATATAACCCTACAAAAAACCTTGGAGCCACAACTCACTTAAGAGTCACCAATGTATCTAGATTAAATTAAAACACAAATGGCCGTTCATCAGTAGATGTAATTCCACCTGGATTAGAGTATATACATTCACATACATTTCATAACCGCTTTACATTAGACCCAAGATAACGTGGTCGGTCTGGGGGAGAACTAAATCATAACCTTAAAGTCTATCATATAATGTACTGAATAAGGCCCTCAAAAACACCAATGTTTTAAAATAGTACGTAACACATAGGTATATCTGATATTAATCTCAAATTGTCATAAATAACATTCTCTCAAAACCAACTAGCAGGTGTACTTGATTCCTCGGGAAACTTGTGCCGAGGCAGTATCAGTAAATTGCAAATTGGTGACTTTTAAGTGAGTTGTGACTCCAAGGTTATTTTTTGTAGGATTATATCTTGTGATATTGAGCAAAGGTACATGGAAGCCAGTGGGACTGACTGCCAAATAAATCATAACTTCACAGCTAATGTGAGGGGGTGGTTTATTACCTAGAAGGGTGCCAAACATTATGTAAGTCATTGCAGGCGGACAGCACCACCAGTATAGAATTACTAAAAGGCATACATGCATAATAGTTTGAACTGGTAATTGAAAGTGTTTATGCTTCCTGTGCATTACGACCGTGTGTGTGTGTGTGTGTGTGTGTGTATATATGTGTATATACAGTGGGGAAAAAAAAGTATTTAGTCAGCCACCAATTGTGCAAGTTCTCCACTTAAAAAGATGAGAACGGCCTGTAATTGACATCATAGGTAGACCTCAACTATGAGAGACAAAATGAGAAAACATATCTAGAAAATCACATTGTCTGATTTTTTAAGAATTTATTTGCAAATTATGGTGGAAAATAAATATTTGGTCACCTACAAACAAGCAAGATTTCTGGCTCTCACAGACCTGTAACTTCTTCTTTAAGAGGCCCCTCTGTCCTCCACTCATTACCTGTAGTAATGGCTCCTGTTTGACATTGTTATCAGTATAAAAGACACCTGTCCACAACCTCAAACAGTCACACTCCAAACTCCACTATGGTGAAGATCAAAGAGCTGTGGAAGGACACCTGAAACAAAATTGTAGACCTGCACCAGGCTGGGAAGACTGAATCTGCAATAGGCAAGCAGCTTGGTGTGAAGAAATCAACTGTGGGAGCAATAATTAGAAAATGGAAGACATACAAGACCACTGATAATCTCCCTCGATCAGGGGCTCCACGCAAAATCTCACCCCGTGGAGTCAAAATGATCACAAGAACGGTGAGCAAAAATCCCAGAATCACACGGGGGGACCTAGTGAATGACCTACAGAAAGCTGGCACTAACGTAACAAAGGCTACTGTCAGAAACACACTACGCCCCCAGGGACTCATATCCTGCAGTGCCAGACGTGTCCCCCTGCTTAAGCCAGTACATATCCGGGCCCATCTGAAGTTTGCTAGAGAGCATTTGGATGTTCCAGAAGAGTATTGGGAGAATGTCATATGGTCAGATGAAACCAAAGTAGAACTGTTTGGTAGAAACACAACTCGTCATGTTTGGAGGAGAGTGAATGCTGAGTTGCATCCAAGGAACACCATACCTACTGTGAAGCATGGGGGTGGCAACATCATGCTTTGGGGCTGTTTCTCTGCAAAGGGACCAGGACGACTGATCCGTGTACATGAAAGAATGAATGGAGCCATGTATCGTAAGATTTTGAGTGCAAACCTCCTTCCATGAGCAAGGGCATTGAAGATGAAACGTGGCTGGGTCTTTCAGCATGACAATGATCCCAAGCACACCACCAGGGCAACGAAGGAGTGGCTTCGTAAGAAGCATTTCAAGGTCTTGGAGTGGCCTAGCCAGTCTCTAGATCTCAGCCCCATAGAAAACCTTTGGAGGGAGTTGAAAGTTCGTGTTGCCCAGCGATAGCCCCAAAACATCACTGCTCTAGAGAAGATCTGCATGGAGGAATGGGCCAACATACCAGCAACAATGTGTGCCAACCTTGTGAAGACTTACAGAAAACGTTTGACCTCTGTCATTGCCAACAAAGGATATATAACAAAGTATTGAGATGAACTTTTGTTATTGACCAAATACTTATTTTCCACCATAATTTGCAAATAAATTCTTTAAAAATCAGACAATGTGATTTTCTGGATATGTTTTCTCATTTTGTGTCTCATAGTTGAGGTCTACCTATGATGTCAATTACAGGCCGGCCTCATCTTTTTAAGTGGGAGAACTTGCACAATTGGTGGCTGACTAAATACTTTTTTTCCCCACTGTATATATATATATATATATATATATATATATATATATATATGGCTAATGACAGCCTCTCCCAAGCGTATTCAGCTGTCACCACTGTGTTACAGAGCACATTACAGTGATAAACAACCTACAACTTTGTAACGTGTAACACTTTTGTAGATTTGGATAAAAACAACTTTGAAGTCTTATGCAAATGAGGCAGTTGGTGCTCAGACTCCTACGTGCACCACCGAATGCAGTGAGAGTTGGTCCTCCCACTGCTATGACATCAGCCATCCTACTTCAATGCTCCCAGGAGTGAAGGCCCGCCTCCAGTGCTTCAACTACCTTATTTGTATATCACTTCAAAGTTGATTTTCTCAAAATCTACATACATAAATCTTGCAGTGCAGTGACCGCCAAAAATTGCCAGATGAAAGTCTTGCAAATCTGACTTTTTGGTATGGCGGTTTCAGTTTAAAACAGCGGTTGGTTGGTGTCAGCTGTTTTAGTGGTCCGTGAGTCCATTGTTCTGGTCCTCTGATGAACCAGAACAAGGGACACCTGGGTGCAAGTGGAAACTTTGTAACAACGGTATGTTGTTTATCGCTGTAATGTGCCCTGTAACACAATGGTGGTAGTTGAATATGCTTCATCATACGTCAGGATCACTCATGGCATTTTTTATATGCAGTCCGATTGCTGTGATATTTTACTACATCAGACAGATGTTATCTGTTAGTAAATAGTATTTTTTAAAAAGGCCCAGAACTTTGCTTTGTGTCTCTTTTCTTTAATGACTAAAGGGAACCTGTCATATGAATAATGCAGTCTAATCTTCAGCATGATAGATTAGGGGGAGTGGAGTAGATTGAAATATAATTTTATGGGAAAATATTCAAGGTAATTTCTCACTTGCTAATTTTTTTTTTTAACTGTAAATTTTTATTATAAGAATTTTCAATACAAGGAAACAAAACAAGCCATAACAAAAGGCCAGTAAAAACAGCAAAAAGTTACAATACAAAAAATAAAAGTACATCAAAACAGGGAAACGTAAAAGACAAGGTGAAAAACAGAGAAGGAAAGGAAGGGGGAGATGGCCTTGTGTAATACAGTAAGTATCCCAGTGGGACCAGATCGCATCAAAGGCCTCTACCTTAAGATTAAGGGAGGCGGATAGATACTCCAGGCTACGAACATCCTTCATCCGTGCTATCAACTCGGGAGCCGTAGGGGGGTTTCCCCCTCTCCAGTGCAGAGCGATAAGCGTCTTATCCACTGTGCATAAATAAAGGAATAACCTAGAAGTTTTCTTACCCAGATGTCTCAGGGGAAGATTGAGGAGGTAGGTGAGGGGGTCTAATGGGACTCCCTGAAGGAAGAGGGCATTAGTGATGGTCCTAACCTCCGACCAAAAGGGGCGAATTAAAGGGCAGTCCCAAAAAATATGATCTAACATGCCCACTGAAATTTGACAGCACCAACAGGTAGGAAGAATGGTCAGATTAAGAGAGTGAAGCAAGACAGAGGTATGGCACCAGTGCATAAGCAATTTGTACTGTGTTTCCCTAAACGTCACACATGAAGAAGATTTAGCCGCACAAGACCATATAACCTTCCATTGCCCAGGTAAGATCTATGTATCCAGAGCCTCAGACCATCTAGACATATACTTGTAGACCAAGGGAGTCCGTCCCCCCGGGGAGGACAACAGTCTATAAATAGCAGAGATCAGGCCTCTAGTAGAGGTACCTGTACGACACAGCCGTTCAAAGGCCGTGGGGATGAAAACCCTCGTGGCCCCAACTTGAGAAACAACAAAATGAACTATCTGCTGGTAGTGATACCATTCCGAGTTAGGCAAGTGCAACATGGAAGTGAAGTAGTCAAACGGCCTGAGCTCCAAGGACGATGGGTCAACTAAGTCAGCTAAATGGAAAAGTCCCAGTCTACTCCAGGGCCGGACCATACAGGCAGAAGCGGGTTGTAAAGGAAAGACACCATAGAGGAGCGTGGGGAGGCCAGCGGGAATAGCTTGGAACAGGTGACCCAAATGGCCCGAGTAAAATGAATTAGCCAAAAAATAAAACGCTAAAAAAAAAAAAAATGTCAGGGTACCTGCCTAAATACATACCTGCATCATCTTAGTAAGGTGCAGAGGCTAATTTTCACTCTAGGGATATGATTGTAAAAATGCCCATAAATGCTATTTTCTATGCAAATCCCTTCCTGAGCAGATTCCCTGCTGCTGGAGGGAGGTGGAATCATCATTGGATACATTACTATACGTTTATATCTGCATTGGACAAAACAGACCCTGAAAATAGTGGATACAAACGGAGGGTGAGGGACCCCATTTACTACAATGGGGCACGTTGGGTGTTGATTATTTTTTAACTGAAGTCACCAGAAGTAAAAGTTGGGCTTGCAGTACTTTTTCATCCAGTGATTTCTGACAGATTTTCGCTGGATGGACACCCAGCGCAGATGTGAATGTAGCCTTATGCTGAATATCTTCCCACAAAATTTTATATCAATATTCTCTGCTTCTCCTGCAGTATAGCATGCTGCCTGCAGATTGCACCATGTTTTCTAGATGACAGGTTCCCTTTAAAGAGAAATTTCACAATGGCAGTTTCCATGGTCTTCCAACAGAATAATCATTGGATTTTTGGCATGGTTTTATAGGATGGCAGTTTTCTAAGTGTGGTCATGGCATTATAATATTAATCATAACTGTAATAATAGTAAATGCCATTACCAAGTTTTGTGTTATCATGATATTTTATCATTTTTGACATTTATTGCTATGAAGTGACATCCCTTCTATTTTGCCCACATTGGAAGCATGGGGAGATCACAGGCCAGTGTTTTAGTCCTTTTAGATAGAATATACAGTATCAATACATTTTGCACATCTTTGTTTCATTTGCTGCGCCTTCTCCTTTCTATGTAATGTTACCATACACTGATCAGCTATGGCAATAGTTTCTTTTCTGTAGTTAAACCCACTACACAGAAGCCACAGTTGGTTTGAATTCTATGGGGTCATCTCATATGACATGGCCAGCATGTACCAACAACACAATTGTTGCATTTTAGTCTATTTAGTATACTTCTAATTGTGGTGACATTGAAATCATGTGTTGTTTTACTAATGTATCATGTAGTGACATCTGGACTTCATCTATGTCCATTACTGGAACATTACTACAGAAGCATCACAACATCCTGTAGTAATCGGCAATTCTGAGTTAGTCACATAGAACTTATCTTGAGATTTTATGGTGTATTTACACAATTTTTATCCTGTATATAAAAAAGTATGATACATTACGTTTCTCTGTTTCAGGCTCTTATGCGTCCAGGACGTATTGATAGAATCATTTATGTGCCATTACCGGATGTTGCTACACGCCGAGAAATCTTTAGACTCCGTTTCCAGAGTATGCCTGTTGATAAGGAGGTCAATCTAGATCAACTTGTGTTACTGACGGAGAAATATTCAGGAGCAGAGGTGAGCTGGGATATATTGATGTAATTATGGTCACAATTGTACAGATTTATTTATATGCTTTATAGCATCACTTTCCAGTTTATAGCTATAAATAATTTTGTGTGACTTTACTTGATATGTATTTATCTTTAGGGCCTTTCATATAGTTCATTCTTATTCAGAACTGTTTTTAGAATAGGCAAAGAGAAAATTGGGCAGTCCATGCACAGTGTACTTTAAAGCTATATTTTGAAGGATTTATCTTATTTCTGGCATCTACGGTAGGAAGAGCAAAGTAGAACCTGGCTTACAGCTTTAGATATCTCGGGGCTCTTAAAATAACAGCGTCCCCAAGAAGTGCACACATGTAACAGGGCCACATCTAATCTCATCCCTGGGATAGCGCACCTTGATGGTTACTGGCCCTCTACACTACTGACTAGCTAAGTATTGCATAGTTTAGCTGCTGTTTTGTGCAGCACCTCCTGTGCTTGCATGTTATCCACTCTACCTGACCACTAGTAGGGATTATGTTCTTCTTTGTTTTAACTTCACAATTCCAATGGTATCGACTGCACAATTTTACAGGTTAAAAACCTTCTATTTAGATGTCACATTTGCAGCTTTTCAAATACACCAGTTTGCTGTAAAAGTGTGTTTTTTTTTATGACTACGAATGTTGGAACGTGATGGAATTAATACCACCTATTCTGGGCCATGTTAGTCACCTGGGATAATGCCACTTTACCTTGCTTACTGGTGTGTTTATTATGCTACAGGTGTTTGTATGTAAATGTGTTCAGACAGGTTTGGGTTTCAACCCTTACGTAAACTGGCAGACAGCTTATCCTTTACTACAATTAGCTAAAGGCAAACATAGGAAAGATGTTTATAGCAATAACACCAGCATCCTCCAGAACACCGTGTGCTGCCTTGACTCAGACTCTGTCGGCATGCCAGCTATTTGGATGTGCTGGGAAGCCATGTTACATTCTTGAGTACTACATAATAACACAATTGGTCCCAGATCTATGTTGATTTGCACAAACATGGTGTCTTTCTGTCAGATCGCTCTCTGTTTGCACTTTGCAGAAGTGTATATATATTGGATGGTGACCATTCATAGTCAGTGAAAGCATTGTTTCTGTTGTGCATGTTCCAAATCCATTAATCTCGGCAGCTGACAAAATCAGCAGTTCTCGCATCTGATTGAAGGCCCTATGAGTGTGGTGTTTGTGCATTGTGCTGAATGTCCAACCTTCCATGTTTTACTTATAAATGTTTTGTTTGTGTGGGGGACCCATCCACTGCCCTCCGTACATTCCACTTCACATCTTTGTTTAGGAAAATTCCAAACAGTCTTTGTATTAAATTGTAGGAGGATCATTCTATCTCTTTTTCAGTGTGGGCCTAGGAAATAAGTTTGCTATCTTGTTATGTTGTATTGCACACGTTATAATATTGCAAAAAAGCTAATCCATGCATATCAGCCATCATGTAATAACTATAATATAGTGATATAAATTGTACAATCATGGCAACTTTAAAGCATGTATTGAGGGAAATTTGCTTGTAATGCAAAATAACCTTAAAATTATATCATTATTGAGGATGGAGAGATGTCTTTTATGTCTTGCTACATACTACACTTGCACTTTAGCTTTAGGGCCAATGAACCTTCACAACGTCCACAGACAGAGGTCTCCATCGTTTTTGCTCTTACAGTAAAGAACCCCTTCTATGCTGATGATGAGTCTGTCTATGCCCTAACAAAGCAGATGCTTCATTTTTAGGCCATTCACTCATGCAGGATTCTGTCAGCATGTAGGATGGATTTTGCATTTCAAACCTGTTTGAATCTGGTAATATTCTGTCAAAAATGTATGTGCATGGGGTATTTTAAAATCCACAGCATTGTACATTGTTGCTGCAGATTCCACACAGGAAGGCTTTGCATTAGCTCTGCTGAATTTCAGTAGGACCACTCTGTGTGTGGATCTCCTGGCTAACCCATGGACGAAATCCTAGTTTTAGGCATAGATTTCTGCTCCAGATTCTTTAAAAAATACCATTCATAAGAAGAAAAGCAGCGGCACTCGCTGATAAGTCCTCCTTTACTAATTACATAGAACAAAGCGCAATGCAAAAGCAGGGAGCCCCAGAACTGTGAAGAAGCCTAGTCTTCTGTGAAACAGCCTGTTACCTGTGAGTGCCACCTCTCTGCCCTTGACTGCCACTTTGTTCTATGTACTTGATAAAGGAGAACTTTCTGTTATCAGCGAGTGCTGCTGCTTTTCTTCTTTTGAATGGTATTGGATGTCTTGTCCTATGCTTGTCTCTGAGCAGTGTGTGTGATCATCGGATGTGTTGTGTATTATGGTGGTCAATGCCAGTGAGATCTCTTTGTTGTACTTTTTGAAAAATGCCCAAGACAAATCCAAACTTTGTGAACACAGCCTTGGTCCAGGGACTCGTGAAGTGAGTTCACAATGAGCTAGCAGTGGCAGAGTCATTGGTAGCTAACCCACTGTGATGTACAAAAGCAATCAAACAAATCCCAACCAAGCACACTAGAACAAACCTGCAGCCCAAAGTGTCTTGTCTACAATATGTCAATTCTTGTTTGCAATGACCTAAGACTAACATCCTCTATTATCAGAACCTCCCACTCTCGTATCCAAGTCTTCTCCCGAGTTGCACCACTTCTCTGGAATGTTCTACCCCAGACAATCAGATTAACTCCAAATTTCTACAGCTTCAAGCGCAAACTAAAGACACATCTTTTCAGACAAACCTATTACAATTCCTAATGTAAACCCTTCCGCAGTTAAATTCCCTAAAACGTACCCTCCTTTGTTCACACTCCCGCATTACCTCACAGGATATGCTGCCGTATCGGACTGTAACTTTATATGTCCAGGCACCATCTGCACATTAAAGGACACTGACTGGTGACGGCTCATACAGCTTTTTTATGTGCAATGACAGTAACCTCTATCACAAAAATGTCTGACCATTGTATAAGCAATGCTACCTCCAATGCCGCCCCTGCTACCTCCTGTGTCACCCCCTCTACCTCATAGATTGTAAGCTCTTGCGAGCAGGGCCCTCAGTCCCATTGTGTGAATTGACCCTGTATTTCTCTGTAATCTACAGTGGCTTGCAAAAGTATTCATATCCCTTGAACTTTTTCACATTTTGTCACCTTACAACTTCAAATTTAAATGTGTTTAAGAATCTGCACATCACACTTTTCAGATTTTTATTTGATTAAAATTTTGAAAACCATGCATCATTTTCATTCCACTTCACAATTATCTGCTACTTTGTATTGGTCTATCACTTAAAATCTCAATAAAATACATTTAAAGAGGACCTTTCATGTCCTCAGGCACATGCGGTTTTACATGCCGCTAGAAAGCCGACAGCGCGCTGAATTCAGCGCACTGCCGGCTTTCCTGGTATGTGCCCCGGGGCTGGAGATATCGGCGGTGTAAGTTTTTCACGGTTTACTGTCAGAAAGGCGTTTCTGACAGTCTAGCTGGGCTAGAGACTTGTACTGGGGGGGGGCGTTCCTCACAGCTCAGCGTCATCGCCGGGCAGTAAGGAACGCCCCCTCTGACAGTACAGCGCTATAGACAAGTACAGAGAGAGGGGGTGTTCCCTACCACCCAGTGATGACGCTCAGCTGTGAGGAACACCCCCCCAGTACAAGTCTATGAACGAGAACTGTCAGGGAGGGTGTTACTCACAGCGTAGCTAGACTGTCAGGAACGCCTTTCTAACAGTAAACAACTTACACCGCCGATATCTCCAGCCGATATCTTACATACCGCCGATATCTTACATACCTGGAAAGCCGGCAGTGCGCTGAATTCAGCACACTGACGGCTTTCTAGCGGTATGTAAAACCGCATGTGCCTGAGGACATGAAAGGTCCTCTTTAAGTTTGTGGTTGTAAGGTGACAAAATGTGAAAACGTTCAAGGGGTATGAATACTTTTGCAAGGCACTGTATCTTTTTGTCTGTACTTGAACACTACAATTTGTAAAGTTCTGCGGAATATGTTGGCGCTATATAAATAAAATTTATTATTACTATTATTTGGCTGTTTGGCCATGGTTTGCAACGGAAAGTTTAAAATCTGGGCTAGCTGCCATGGAGTCAACGGAAAGTTGCCGATTTCGGATGTGTTTTTTTTTTTTTTTTGCTGTGACGGGGTCTGCCGTTGGATGTCCACTATAGACATGTTGCCGTGGACCTATTCTGTGTGGCCTATGCCTTAGTTATAGGCTAATATAATTAGACAGATCTCTGTACTGTCTGTTCGTGTATTTTTACACAAGGTTATGTCACCCCATGATTTATTTTTTATACAAAAACAGTTAATGGTGTACTGTAACCATCTGTGTACCAAAATTTGGACAGGGAACCCCGACCCGTCAGTGATGTCAAGCATCTGTACCTTCAACATTAATAAGCACCCCAAGTTATGCATCTGTGGAAGGGAATACAATATAATCTTTGTGTTTGATATGCCTGGACTTGTAAAAACATTTGGCATCACTTGCCAGGCATATCATACCCATATGTAGTACCCACCCAGTGTTATGACATATTCCCAAAATGTCATATCTCTCTGGATATGGAACATGTAATTAGCCTGCCCCAGTCACAGGTGTGATGCGCTGAAAAGGGTTAGGTTAGAGGTCCTTCAAAAAGGGTACTGTACTGGACCCCCTTGATCAGATATTTGGAGTGGCTCGGGCAGGTTTGTAAGAGGTCTGTCTTTATTTTATACTCTTTTTACTTTTTATGTTGTTAGCTTGTACTTATGTCTTTATTACATCTTTTTTTCCTGTAAATACTGTACTTTCTTATGTATATTAAATCTTAAAATTTGATAAGATTGTCCTTGGCTCTCAACATCACCACAATTCCAAAGAAAGAAAATACTGCTTTGCTCTGTTACCCTTTTGTTACCCAGTGTGTTCCAACCTAGTACCTGTAACAGACAGTGCGGTGTCCATCATGTGATAGATCCTTTCCACAAGTGGGAAAAAACTGGCACATACAGCATGCCAAGAAAATCCTTTTGCTTGTGAAGAACCTGTGGCAGGTAGACACTAAAAGTGTTCGGAGGGTCTTTTAACTTTCGACCAGCTTTTCACTGATCAGATCATAGATCAGACGCCATCTGTCTTTTCAGCACAGACTACCTGCTACTGTAGAGGAGACCTGCTCCTTAAACCTGACCCAACATCTTCTCATGCCTGCCTCTGCTGTGCCTTAGTGTTGAAGATGGTGTGTAGTTTGAGCACCACTAACCCCCCCGGGAACTCAGGACTTCAGCATTTGCTATACTTGCCACTTCCAGAACAGTGGTTCTCAGGCATGGTGTGTACTACCTGAGGCTGCATGGTGTACCCCCTGGGGTACACATACCACAGGTTGAGAGCCATTGTTCTAGAGGATCACTGTGTGTTCCGAAGGGTGCAGGTGTGAGTGGTCTATGTATATTGGTGTCTCTTCTACCATAAGTGGTGACAGCTATTTGTTGGGATATGTGGATTTTGGGGTTGCTTTACTCCTTTGTAGCCTAGTGTGCAAGGTGAGTGTGGAAGCAGAGATTAAGCCCACATACAGGGTCAGATGTGTTTGTGTGGTGAGTAGGGTGTTCAGAACCCTGACATTATAGACTAGGTAAAAAAATATAATTTGAAAGATCTCTGTATTATCTGTTCATGTATTTGTACACAGGATTATGTCAAAGGGTGTACTGTAGCCATGCAGATTGCAAAAGCTCCAAGTGGTGAAGGGGGCCCAAAAGTTTCTCTTCCTCATAAGATAACTCAGATTTTACATTGGAGTCCAGGAGCTTCAAATGGTCCTAACTTTGACAATATTTCTCGGCACTGTAATCCACCTAAACCACCACCCCCCATCCCAATTATTTTTGTTACCCTCCTTTACATCTGCTGTAGCTCAGATCTAGGTTTTAAAAATCTGCTTGTATACTAAAAAAAACTAGGCCCACTTCATGCAGCATTGTATTTCTGTATGCTCGCAGTATTCACCTTGGCTGATTGACTTGAGCAAACCATGCCATTGGATTACAGACAGCAAAGAAATCACTCACAAGTTGCGTGACAAGAGTAATGAAATGATTAACAGCTGCATATTTGTTCCTTTGCCTGGGGGGCTTCATATTTCCTATGCGATCCTATCTTTGTATTGTTAGGAGACGTTGTTTAATCCTTCCATGTTCCGTCTCTTCTGTCTCTCTGCCCTTTATGACTTTCTCACCTCCTATCCTCCCAGGCTAAAACACTTTGCAGATTCCTCCATCTGTTCCATACAACATGTGCGTGCAGTAAATACAGTATAATGCAGCCTAGTAAATTCATGGGTCACACACTCTTGCAAAGAGTACAGATGTTCAAGTGTTCCTATCAATATTGGGCATATGGAAAGAAAGTTCTGCTATATTACATAACACTTCCTCCATATCCCTAGATGCAAGATGAATATTGTTGAATGTTTAATCCACAGTGTATAAGGTGCCCCTCTAAAGGAAAGCTAATGTGGGCTTCTGCACCAACTAAAATGCCACTGACCTTCCAAGAAAGGAGCTGGCAGATTACTGCTATGTAAATGTGCTGCATTGCATCCTGCGTGACAGCTTGTATCACTGTCCTGCACTGCATTTAGAATTTTGATGTTTATCTTTGAAAACAATCAGCAAGCTTGTCTTCAGTCAAAAGCCCTGAATCAGAATAGTACCATTGTATGGTACAGTTAGTATATGCTATCTCAAATAAGTGCTTGGTGTATAATGCCACTTATCCACTGCATAGTACCAGATCGACTTGGTTCAGTTCATCTCGACTCACCTTGGTTCAGATAACATGCCTGCTTCATGTAACTGATTTGTCATCTAAGCATTGTTTCTGCATATGCCCTTCTAGTACCACTTTGACTTGCTTGGTACCTAGCCTAGAGCAGGTACTAAAAAGGTACCCTTAGGCTAGGTTCACATCTCTGTCGCAGAAACTATCGAAAATCGGTTTCGGTATAAAAACATCAGAAACCCGACTTGGTAACCCGTCCGCAAACCTGATCGATGGAGAGCCAGTGCAGGTGTGAACCTAGCCTCTATCAGGTACTTTGCAGTACTTTTTACAGTGGAAAAACAATAAAAGTAGGCCAAGGCAAGTTGAGTTGATCCAGTATCATACAGTAGAAAGGGGTCTGAAATGCAGATCTCCGAATCAAGATCTGTGCAGTCAGAAAATTCACCAGCTGATGCTGAAAGTTAAACCTGGCGCATCTTTGAACTGTCTAGTCTAAGTCTAGCCTAGTCTACCACCTTTTAGTTGGCTTACTTTGTACCAGTCTTTTACTAGTGGTACATTTAAACCATGCACCCTTTTTCTGAGCATCCACACCCACATGTCTAAAAAGTCAAAAACATTTTAGCCCAAACTAGATGCACCACCATTGTCTACTTGTAACCACCATAGCATGAAGCTTAAAGAACTGTGAATGCAGCTCTGGACTATATTACAGGCTGTAACTCAGGCCTAGTACACACTCTTATAGTATCTAGCTCTGAATAAGTGTGCGGTCTGCAGCTCTTTACACCAAAGCGGTAACTTTATCGTCTAGCTGAAATTTGAGCAAGGATACCTTCATCGCAAAGAGGTAGTAGAGAACTCTTCCATTTACTCGCATCCGTTTCTTTTATAGTGTGCACTTGCTCCTTCTCAGATGAGAATCTATGGCCAGCAAATGGCTGCATTTCTGTATCCTCGTACAAATCGAGGAGAGTGACATCACAAAAGACCATTTGCGCTGTTCTTTTGCATTTCTGCTTGTCGCTAATGACCTTTTCAGCTTCTCCACTGTGCTTTGTGTAAACATTCATTCATGATCACAAGACCTTTACTCCTTTTCATCCTGTTCAACTTTCCCAGCTGTTTCATTGCTTCCTTCCTGTGGCTTTATTTAGTCTTTGTTACTTAATCAACCATCCAAATACCATAGCTATATGTTCATACTCCCCATCTCCCATGCTTGGTTATTTCATTACTTGGATACATGTAAAGAAATCTCTGTCTGGGCAGCTGTTTGAAGACTAAACTTTTCAGCAGATTCCCTCACAGTCCATTTCATAAGAGTCAATAATATCCTATTGTATTATCTTCTTTCTGCAAGATGTTAACAATAGTTGATGTGAGACATGTGATCTCCATGTGTAGATATTGAGGCTTTGTATATCACTGGTAGAATTGCATCTATAGAGGTTTTACTGAAGCCTTTCTGGAAAGGGAATATTCATTCTTCAAAAACAAAAGTTGCGTTTTTACACATGGTTGCAGGGTGTATGGAGACTACCAGCTCCCATTTCTCCCCTCACTCCACACTGCAGACACCATCTTTGACAAGTGAATAAATCCTAATGCCATACAAGAGGGTATATTTGCACAAATAATTTCTGTAAACCAGATTTATATTCCATGTCTAAATAGATCAGAATGTCTAAAATATATATAGCGCAAGCAAAGGAATTTGATTAATTTTGCAGCCAAATAAATGTCCACATAA
Source organism: Leptodactylus fallax (assembly GCA_947044405.1). Taxonomy (NCBI): domain Eukaryota; kingdom Metazoa; phylum Chordata; class Amphibia; order Anura; family Leptodactylidae; genus Leptodactylus; species Leptodactylus fallax. Next base: position 9,629,093 of record CAMRHE010000012.1, on the reverse strand, counting down.
CCAAGTTCATATAGTAGCAGAAGTCCTTCATGCACTACAGCATGCCTTACAAAGCCTTCAGAGGTTCTAAAGTGTAAAGCATGTAGTGTGGCTTGCTTTAATATGTAAAGGATTTGTCTATTACTTAATCTAAATAACAAATGTAGCTCCCCAGCTCATGGCTCCTGCCACAGTCATTTTTTATTTTTGTTTTTTCATTTTTTTTACTTCCTATTTTCCAAAAGTCATACCTTTTTCTGTCCATAGAACTGTAGGAGGGCTTATTTTTGTCGGTCAAATTGTCCTTCATGTTACTATTTAATATTCTGTACAATGTCTTTCAAAGCTGTATTTGTAAAAAAAAATCAGAATGGGGTGGAATTAGAAAGAAATTGCAATTGCACCATTTTCCTATGGGTTTTGATTTTCCAGCATTCACTGTGCAGCAAAAAATTACATGTTATCTATATTCTGTGGGTTGGCACTTTGGTTTAACACTGTTCTTTAAATTCCGCGTTTGACGAGGCATCTGAAGATTAATACCCGTAAAACAGCAGAAACCCAGAAGCTATGGTGTCCGTTCAGCTTAAAATCAGTATATTAAAAAAAAAAATGATAAAGGCTCTTTTCACTCCTTTGCCTGGGCTTATATTTATAATAGAGCCATGATAGCTATGCTGGATGTATGTACAAATTAATACTGGTGAGTCTTGACCAACCTCATTGACTTTAACAGGGTTCATTGGGCTTTTAGACAGAAAAGTTAGTGCTCTACGCTGCAAAAAATGCGGGAAAGCCTGACTGAATTCCTTAAAGTGTAACTAAACTTTGATTTTTATTTTTTTATATATCCATAATTCAGGTGAGGACAACAAACTTTGTAATATAGTTCATATAATAAAAGTGCCTGTTTCTTCACTTATTTGCTTCTTTCTATTATTGATCAAATCTGTACAATATAACTATATGGAGAGGGGAGGGGAAGGAAAAGGAGAGCTCCTCTAACAGAGAGACATCACCAATATATAGAGCCAGTTTTTTCACAACTTAGATGGGTTGTCAGGAATTAGTATTCAGCTGTCCCCTGACAGAAAAGAGTCATGTAGTGCTGTAGATGGCCTCATATCTCTTGTCTTTCTCCTCCACTACCCCCCTTCCATACAGCCCATTATAAACTGAGACTGATTGTGTATGGAGTATGGACCAGATAAATCAGATAAGACTTAAAGGCAGGAAAAATACTTAGATACAGGGACTTTTTTTTCTATAATAATAATAGCAACTGGAAAACAAAGTCACCTGTGCATTGCCCAGAAAAATGCAGCAGAAGTTTTATTTTCCTCATTTTCTGTGTTTTTTGTCTTTGGCTTTTAGTTGAGGTTGTGTTTTTGTAACTTGGCACATTGGCATTAGTCTGCGGTGTGATAGAAAGGATCAATCTGTTGTTTATTAACCAGTGGGTAGATGAGTTGAGCTTGTGCAGTATTTTATGTTCAATAAATAGACCATGTTTGCTGCACAATAGCTGACAGCCCTGTGTATTTTTGCGCTTTCTGTCCAGTCCCTTCCTTTAGTCTTTGGCTTGATCTGCTCCTGCTGGTATATGTATGTACCGCAACAACTATATAACAATACAACTTGGCTCATATAACAGCATATAACATGTAATACTAAAATAAACATATGATTCTGGCTAAGCTTTTTATTCTTGGAAGATCTGCTGGTGCATCATATGATGAAATAACATCATTTGCTAAGAACTACCATTAAAGGAACTGCAATGACACTGTCCACTCATTTATAAAATTATTATACTATGTAGTGTATGACGCACTCTATTGAGAGGGGAACGGTAACACACAGTTGTAAAGAGATGCCTGGAAAACAAAATCAGTCTTTTGAAAATGGCTCAGAATGGGTTAAAAATAATAACCTTACTCGTCTTACTGATCCCCACTGCTCCTATTCTTCCTGCTGCAGCGATGACAACCTGACATGGACATGTGATTGGCTGCAGTGGTCATAAGTCATCAGTACAGCAGGAAAGGAAGTGTTTGGCAGGGGACCAGGAGTGTCCGAGCAGGAGCAGCGGGGGATCCATAAGTAAGGCTTCTTTCATTATTATTTTAAACCATTTTGAACTATTTTCAAGAAAATGGGGATTATTTGGGCTGGACAAACACTTTAATGTATCAATGCTTTTTCTGATGCATAACAGAGGAACAGCACGAAATAGATTGAATGAAAAGGTACTTCAGAATTATTTAATGGGAAATACAAGTATGTACAAAAACAGATATATCAGGAGATCTGATCAGTCCACTTTAAGTCCTATTTACTTGCAGACTAAGTGAACCTACTAAAGAAGAATCATGTAACTATTCTTATAGAAAAACTATATTGACAAAATAAGTTTCCTAATGTAAATATTTATTAAAAGAGTTACCTTCTTATGACACTTGTGTCTTATCCGTAGGATAGGACATAAGTGTCTGATCATTGGGGAACACCCAGCAGTCCCAAGAATGTCTGAGTGCCCCATGTGAATGGAATGGTGTGTGTATCATCACCACTCTTTTCACTTCTATATCACTGACTGAGATCACAATTTTCATGACTCCTAGTGATCAAATACTTATCCCTTATCATATGCATAGAAGATAAGTGTCACTATTAGGAAACCTCATTTTATGCTAAGGCTCCATGTTGCGGAAAAGCTGTTTTTTTGGGGGTGTTTTTTTTCTTTTAGCCAAAGCCAGGAATGGTTTTAGCAGAAGTATAAAATTATAGGTGCTTCCTTTATATTTGCAATTCTTTTTCAAGCCACTCTTGACTTTCCTCAAAAATCTGCAACAAAAACAGCTTTTCCGCAACGTGGTGCCTTAGCCTAAGCCGGGTTGCACACGACCATCATCAGTGTACCAACCATACACCGGCCCTGCTTCCGCGGCCCCATTCATTCAATGAATAGTAGCCGCGGAAGCATGGCTGCAAAATCGGACAGGAATAGGACCTGCTCCATATTTTGCAGCCCAGACTGTCAGGCCCACACACGGGACCATGTAATTCAGTCATGTGTACGGGTCCATAGAAATGAATGGGTCAGTGTGCTATCAAAAAAACCCGGATAACACACTGACCTAGCACACGATTGTCTGCAAGGGGCTTTAAGGAGTTATCCAACAAATGATTGGTAATGAATAATTTAATGAAGAACCAAGTAGCAGAACTTATGCCTCCTGAGAAGATTCTCACCAGAATCAAGCTGTCATTTTTGAAAGGTAAAGACATATGTGGGAAGTTACAGCTCTGAAGCCGGCATAATCATGACTGCAGCTCTGGACTACAAAACATACTGTAACTCTGGATCAGGTTCAAAATTGGTAATTCAGTATTTTCTGTAAACTCTGTATAGAAACTTTAGGCTAACACTTTAATTGTTCTCTCTCATACAAATGTGATAACATCTAATTTAAGCTGAAAAATGCAGTTATCAGTTCTGGTGCAGCGCTTGCAAATGCCTTTGATGTAGTATACACCATATTCTTCAACGCTACAAATGTTTGACAGTGACAGGAATAATAATCAATCGCAGCTTGAACCTGGCACAGATGTGTACGAAAAAGTGTTGAAATGCTTAGTAAATATCACATTCAGGCTGAACATAATCCTTTCTAATGTCAGGAAACTAGCACAACTGTATTGATATGTAGTTTTAAGTAAACCATTATCTCTATCTGTATGAGAATCTTTACAAAAGATTAAAGGTCCAAGATTAAAAAAAAACAAAAAAAAAAAACATGGCTGCTTTTTTTCTAAAAACAGCGCCACACCAGTGTTCAGGTTTAGTATTGTAGTACAGTGTCATTCGCTAAGTGGAAATGAACTGTAATACTACATACAACCTATGGACAAGTGTGGCACTGTGTCTGGAAGAAAACAGCCATGTTTTTCTAATCTTATAAAATAGAAATAAAGCACTTCCTTTTTAAGAGACTGTAAAAATATAATTTGTATCAGCCATGCAAGAAACAATAGAAATGGCTTTGCTTTCAGCAAGATGTTGAAAATAGGCTGTAAAACGCACTCTGGGGGACATATTTTGTATTTCTTTTGCTGAAATAAATTACAAAGGAAAGTGAACAAAGCTCAGAAAGTGAACAAAAACAGACCAACGGATTTATAAAAAAGACTAAAATTAACATCTTACTTCAAAAAAAAAAAAAAAAAAAACATTCTGCTTTCTCTCCCTAAATCTCCTGCAATGAATGTTGATATTCTGTTTTCCATTCAACCTCAATTTTCTTGGACATAGACAAATCCAAAGATTTATCTAACGAGTTGTCTGCTCAAACTCTTAAAAAAGTTCCCACTTCTTAATAATATATAAGTATCTAATTAGTTTCTACTTTCTACCGCCTAACCGAGAAATCAGTGTACTGGTTATCAACACAAAGGGCTTTATCAAATTTATCAAGGGCTTTGTGCCAGTTTTATGGTAGGAAATGTTGGTGTTCCCTTTTATTATGGGCTATTATGTTTTTCCCACCACAAATTGATTTTTCATACTGATAACCTATGGAGGTTTGACACCTGGACCCAGCACGGATCAGTTGTTGCAGAAGTCTTCAGTTGCTGGAAGCTGTTAGTGGACAGACATTGCTTGCAGCACTGCTCCTATCCAAGTAATAGGAGAAGAACTGCAATTCCACAGAAGCAACACTATACAGTGGAAGGGCTGCTGCCTGCCACTCCGATTACTTGTGTAGGACCTAGCAAGAACAGCTGATCTGTGCAGGGCCTGGGTGTCGGAACCTCCACAGACAACATACTGATGACCTATCCTTCAGACTTTCTGCTTCCAATATACCTATAGGGAAACCGCCAGCATTTCTGTAGGTATAATTAAATCCTAAGATTTCCAAAAACAGTAAAATGCCGCGTGGGGCCCTGGCTTCAAGTGTCATATAGTAGTATGGCATTGCAATCTTATGTCGCCATATAGCACTAGCCTTCAAGTCAAGGGCTTGCATATCGTTTTCTGCAACACATTCACATCCATCCAAAAACAAAGCGTCATGACATTTTTTTACACAGGTTAACTTTTTTGTGTGCCTCTTGTGTGTTTACATGTAAGTACATAGACCTTCAAGGACGAATAAAATGTTATGATCATTGTAAGAATGTGTATAAATGACCTGGCCATGTCATACTGACACTGATGTGTGTCAACATAATGCAGCACAAAAAAGCAGATTTAGGCCAGTTGCAGACGACCGTGTGTATTTTGCGGTCCGCAAACTAGTAATTAGTGTTCCTTTTTTGCGGACAGTGCGTCTTCTGCATCAGTGCCGTATGTCCGCAAAAACGGAGTGTGTGTCATCAGTGTGCAATCCGAGTTTGTGGATCCACAAAAAAAGAGACAGGCGACATCTAATGATGTCCCTAGCTTGTCCGCGAAAACGGACGGCACACTGATGACACATGGAGTACATCAGTGTGCCGTCCTTGGTTTTTAGTCTCCCATAGGCTTCTATGGATGAGTCCTTTCCACAAACACGGAACAGAATAAGACCTGTTCTATATTTTGCAGCACGGACTCTCGGCCCGCACACTGATCAGTGGAAATTACGGTTGTGTTCATTGACCCAAAGAAAAGAATGGGTCAGTGTGCTATCCGGGAAAAACACAGCACACTGATCTAGTCCACATAATCTGCAAGGGGCCTTAGGCTAAGGCCACAGGCTGTAGGATTGTGGTACAGGATTCACGGGCAGTTTCCCATGCAGTTAGCCTGGGTTTCACCCTTTGCAGTGCAAATCCACAGCCGAATGCGCGGCAGTAATCAACATGTTACATGTTCAAAGCCTGCCACACCAGACACAGTTTTTTTTTCTGCTGTGTGCGAATGAGATTTGTCAAAATCCCATCCACTCAACTTGTACAGTACTTTGCCACGGCCCGCGGGTTATAACTGCCTGCAATTGTGCTGTAGCCTTATGCTGTTTCAAGATATCTAGCTAAAAGTCAGTGACTGGTGCCTCTTACATAGGCGTTTCACCTGCTTACACCCAGATTTATCTCTGGACAGCAAGTACATGACTTGGATGTATGTTTTCTTGCTCACAGTTAGTATGTGGTCCTCTTTCCAACCTGTGTGCAGCCTCCCCCTATTATCTCAAATGACTTTCACATGGAGCTGAGGTTAGCTGTTATTTCTCTTGGCTTGTCCCCACTGCAACAGACACTTCCTCTCCGCCTTAAAAGGACCAAGTGATGTTCAGCTGACTGGGCTCGAGCCCAGCACTTGATTTATACATTATTTAATTTCCTTCAGAAAATTGAAAACAGTGCTTTTAGGAATGGAAGTTGATATTTTTCATTTGCTTCAGAACTCTTTTAGGGCTAATATAATCAGTGGTTGCGCATATCAGCTTGTTTATGGAGGCTCGCAGTAATGGAACATGGAGCTAAAGGGCGTTTTATCCAAGTTCAGTAAACACAGGAACAGAACAACTCAGACACAGAACAGAAAGTTGACTCTATAACTCCATGACTGAGGAGACTATTCAGCTCTGTACATAGAGACAGCTGAGGCGCAGGGTGTCATCAAGGTAAACCTTCCCTCATCAGGTCACATAATCCTATGTATAATACTACCATTGTTTGATACTAAAATGGACTTATAAACCACCAAAAAATGACACACACAATCCATGATAAAATCACAAATCTTTATTTAACCCTTTAAAGAAGCAGGGGAGTTTGTACAATGCTGTGACTTTAATATTTTCCTTCCCCACCGTCCAAAATTCATAAACTTTTTAATTTTTCTGTTCGCGTTTTATTTGGCATCATTATGGGATACATATAATTTGATTAGCTTTTATTAACTTTTTTTTGGGGGGGGGGCCCGTGCAAAAAAAACCCACAATTCTATCATAATTTTTTTTTTTTTTTTAAGGCGTTCCCTGTACAAGATAAATAACACTACTTTTGGATAGTGGGGACTTATACACACATGGGGATATCTAACATGTTCAGTTTTTTTTGGTTTAAGTTATGAGTTCTTTTAAATGTAAATGTGGTGGTGTTTCTTTTTACTTTTTTACCTGTCCCACAAGGGAACTTGAACCTGTGATCTGTGATCCCCAGTGCAATGTACTGCAATATATAGTATTGCAGCACATTGCACATAGGCTCAGTATGTCTAATGTGCATAGGTAGTCAGGAGGCCATTGCTCGGCTTCCTGGCTGCCGTGCCAATTCCTCGGACCCCACAATGTTATCGCAGGAGATCCAAGGGTTAATGGGGGGGGCAATCATTCCCCCGGACCCACTGCATGCTGTGATCACTATTGATCTTGGCATCTAAGGGGTTAATCTGCCAGATTTGGAATATCTTCTGACTCCGGCGGCTAGCCCTGGGCCTTGGCTGTGCAATACTGCCGGGTGCTAGAAGTAATGCCGCAGACACTGCTCCTGCAGGACCGTTTTAACACATTGGTGTGACCCAGTGCAAAGGTTTCCTAAGTGGGCCCCCCCCCATCACCACCACTTAAAGAGGATCTTTCATGTCCTCATGCACATGCGGTATTATATAGTCTAGCTGGGCTGTGAGGAACGCCTCCACTGACTGTACTCATCCATAGACTTGCCGAAAGTAACGTCACCGATATCTGCAGCCTCGGGGCACATAACGGGAAAACCGACAGTGAGGTGAATTTAATGTCGTTCTAGCGGTATATAAAACCACATGTGCATGAGGACCTCTTTAAACATACCTGACCCAGCCAAATTAAAATGGCCCCCACATAGTATAATTCCTTTTTAGTGGGCCCATACATGTCCCTGCACTTAGAAATAGTAGCCCCCCTTATTTATTTTTATTATTATGCTTACTTATATAGCGCCGTCATATTCCACTTTACAGACATTGTATAAATAATGTCCTGTTCACAGCTAACTGCCCCCTTATAAATAATAATTATAAGGTGGTCATTATTTATATGCAGGGACTATTATTTAAATGGGGGACTAAGATTCCTTGCTTATAAATAATAACGAACCCTTATAAATAAGGGTCCCTGCTTATAAATAATAGGCCCCCTTATTATTAATAGTTCTCGCTTCTAATTAGTTCCCTCTTATAAATAATAGTTCTACTTTATGGTTCTACCTGTTAAATAATAGTCCCCATTTATAACTAATAGCCCCTCATTATAATAGTATAATATTATTCATAAGGAGGGGAACTATTATTTATAAAGGGGAAACTTATTTTATTTTTAAGAGGGCACTATTGTATATAAGGGGAAAACTTTTATTTTTAAGGGGGCTAATATCTATAACATACCTCCCAACTTTCAAAAGATAGAAAGAGAGACACAGAATGTGCAGCGCGCTATGCTAATTTCACTTCACCCACTTCTACATTTACTCCGCCTATTCTCATCATTTTTTCCATGTGCCCCCACACAGTCTAATCCTCCTACAGTCACCCTAACATTACATGCCCCCACAGTATGAAGAAACTAGAGGGGGGCATGAAAACTGGGGCAGCTGGAGGGGGACATTAAACTGGAGGCAACTAAAGGGGGACATGTCACCCTCCAGCTACCCCCACGGTTTAATCTCCTCCAGTTACCCCCAGTTTAATATCTCCTTCTAAATTGCCCCCAGTTTAATGTCCCTGTGCAGCAAACCCCACTGTTCAATGTCCCCCTCCATCTCCCCCCAGTTTAATGCCCCCCCTCCATCTGCCCCCAGTTTAACATAATAAAACACTGATACTCACCTCTCCTCGTTCCCCTGCTGCTCTGTGCAGTCTCTTGTCCCGGACTGTTCAGAGAGTTGCAGGCACGATGTTGCATGCCAATACAGTTGTGAGTGGAGCTGTCCTGGGCAGGAAGTCTGGTGCCTGGATCCGGGGCACCCTCAACCATAGGGCCCGGTGCAAGTGCACTGTTTGCCCTATGGTTAAAGTGGCCCTGAGCTCCTGTGCCCGCAACATTATAGCGCTATGAAAGTTAACTACATGCTCAGCGTGACGTAATTTTGTGGAGCAGAAAGGGGTTAAACATTAGTCATAAAATGGTAAAAGGTCACATGACAAAATGTGCTGAGTCTATAGTGTATCAGTTGCATAATGTACCAACCCTTAACACCAAACAATAACTACTTAAAAGCTGTGCTAAGCACATGCGGTACATACATTACTAGTACCATGATGGAATAAATGTATACTGTATATTAGAGCATACAGACACCACAGCTGCCTGCTCCAACGCATGTTTTCTTTCGCACGTTTATTCTGGGGGTATCTTGAAGCCATGCAGCATTCTATACCACTATTGGTCTATATAAAGTAACAATATGATATCCAGGAAGAAAACTCTCTGATGTTTTATCTCTCTTTCTTGTGTTTACTGAAAGAAACATTAATAGATGGGAATGGTATATTGGGCACTACTACTGAGTTTAACCTCCTCGCCTTCACGGTCATGACATAGATACAGCTGCTCCACATTAGACGTTCGGTTAACCGTACTACACATGGCCTGTTCCACCTCACCCTAAAGATGATTAATGGCTTGTGGTCTGGAAAGTGTACAGTCCACTAAAGAGAACTGACTCATTATTGTGTCCAACTAGAATTGTTAGGTAAAGTTGTTATGAAATGGATTAAAAATGTTTAGTAAAGGGGCAGAATTGATTAAAAAGAATAGAAAAAGCATTACCTCATTGATACTCTGCTGCCATTCTGACACCAAGTACCCTCTGGTCTACACTTCCTGTCTTGTCTTGTGGCATATCCAATCCAGGCAAGCAATTTCTTTTGTGTCCAAATGGGACCAGGAAGTAGAGACTCGAGGGGACCTGGTAAGCATCGGAATGATGGTGATTGTCTGGTTTTTTAAGGAGTTGTCTGGGATTAGAAAATATAAATGTGGGCAGAAGAGGGTTAGAAAAGAAAAATGCATTAATACCTATCAGAATCCTCCCCTCCAGTGTGGCGATGGGCACCTTGTCACCTCTGTCACTGTCTGTATACTTGCCAACTGTCCCAAATTTGCCAGGATAGTTCCTAATTTTCAGGAATAATCCTGTCAAATTTGATATGTCCCTGGTCAGAAAAGAGAGCATGGAATACAAAGCAACCCCAATGTCGACTGTTAGAGTTGACTAAGGGGTGGGACAGGCTGTCTGGAGGTGCGTTGTCAGAAGGTAAGTATGGTATAGTAAGTATGTCATAAGAAGACAAAAGTCACCCTTTTTCCAAGGTTTGAGGGGTCAGTTTTGGTGCCCACATGCCTGTTGAAGACCGTTTTCTTGCTTACGTTAAATGTTAATGGAACATTTGACCTATGCCGTGTAGAGTACTTATAAATCTTTTGTAACCCCGAACATCTGACATGGATCCTCTGACGATACAAGGAATATCAAAATCAGCGCTGAAAACTAGTCTTGATAAATTTCTCCCAATGTTCACTCCAGTGGTAAGCATAGGACCCGATAGTAAAACACACAGAAAATTGAATGTGGCCCCATTCTATCCCCATAGTCATTATTTTACTGCAACTTATTTCTGAATAGAAATGCCTCCTCTTTAATTTTTGGTCCCCATATCAGCTGGTATGTCTGCTAACTGGTAGTTATGCCCATGTATATTTGCTTTATGCTAAGGCTCATAATTGTTACCTCTGAAAAGTTTAGTTTTATAGTTCTAGTTCATTTCTAATACTATGCCAAAATTTGTTCATACTACTGCTTATGATATGAGAATATTGGCCCAGATTTATTATGCCTTGTATGCCAGTTTTCTGATGTACAAGGCATAAAAAGACACAATTCTTTTTTTTTTTTTTAAACTCCTATGCCCGCAACATTAATTCGCCGTACTATTACGGCACTGAATGTTAACTACACGCTTAGTGCAAATTATTAGGGAGGCATGATGAAGGCTTGCATGGGGTGCGGCCATTGACTGGCCAAATTTATCATAATTTATGCCAGAAATCTGGCGTAAATGATGCGGGAAATATATGTCAGCTACAAGCTGGCATACATTTTCTCCTCAGGCGCACAGCCCAGTTAAGGGTGTGTCTTGTCATATATGAGGCACACCCTCCACTGGTTCCAGGGCTATGTAGACTAGTGTTGGTAACACTAGTCTTCATAAATCATGCCTCATTGTCTTTATAGATACAATGTCAGGCTGGGTTTCTTAGGACCTACCAGCACAATACATTTTGGGGTCCACTGTACAATATGTACAGTAAGTGTTTTGTACCATCCACTGTCCAAGCAGGATCCCCTGCATGGACAGTGGATGGCACAGGGGCCCACTCTGGTTCAAAAGACCATCGGGAGATTCACCTGCTTCCTTGTGGGCCACTTAGAGACTGTATAGATATCAAATCCAACTCCAAAATACTAATTTGCTCTTTACATCCAGGTCAGAAATTTTTATACCCTATGCATAGACACCAGGTCTTGCAGCTCGTAATGGCATAAATATTAACAAGGGAGATGCCTATGTAGCCTTCTGAGCAGTGCACAGCTTTGCAAAAACTACTCACTGCACTGGGACATTTTTAGATTGTCACTTTCCAGAGATTGTTGATCTGGTTTGGTAGTTCCCTCTTGGGCTAACTTTGCATTCACTCCTGCAGTGAGGTCCACATATGTTGTGAAAATGAGCCAAGATTATTGAGCATCTCAGCTAGATCAGGAAATTACAAATTAACTCTGGAGCAGAGATATTACAGGCAATAATGTGTCCATCAGGAACGGAATTCTTTCTCTGCATCCTTTGAGGAAAACTTGCTCCACAAAATACTGCAGTCTTTGACTAACATAAGTAACGTATGGGACACATTACTTTATTAGCATTAGAAGACGACCCTTCTCTGGAAACGTGACACTGACTCTAAACTTTAAGGATTATTACATTACTATTACAGACATTTATGGGTATCCATTGGATATGCTATAACAGTCTGAACTGTGTGTGTCTGCCATGTTTGCTGTCACCTATCTCAGTATTTCCTTTTATAAGTCTGGTCTTTCAGTATGCAGATACATGCCAAAATTATTATTAGCCAAATTTATGCCCATAGACTGTAAGCCATGCTATGGTATCAGTGATCTTATAGTTATTTGCCCATTATGCATGTGTCAGACAGTCCCAAGCATTCACAATAATCTGTAGTTCTTAAGTTTTCAAAGATTGTAACAATTGATCCAGTATAGGGACTAAAGGAAGGAAGTAGCTAGCTTCTCCTCCGGCTTAATTCTAAAGGGAAACTCCAGTGTTTTTTTTGTTTTGTTTGTTTTTTTTATACTAAATATAGTGCCTGAAAAGAACATCCCCGCAGTAGTAATAGTTGTCTACTCACAGTGCGTTTCCTGCTTTTTACTGGGTTTAGTAAGTCACATAATCACCTTATTTTTCTAGCATGGGTTTCTGTACAAACAGGAGATCTTTGCTGCTACAGATACTATTGAGAGGTACCATGTGACCCCATCAAACTCCTGCCCTATCTCTTCTGCCTCTCTGCCCCTCCTCTTCCACTCACATAATCATCTTCTTGTAGTCCCCTTTGTTACTTACTGCCCATAGTTCCCACCTCTCAGACAGGTCACCATGTCCTTATTACTTTCCCTATAGTTATCAGCAGTGGTTGGTGCAGCTTTAAAAGAACCTCTGGTGATCATACTCACAGTCTAGTGGGTCCATTAGCCCCCCTAGGTCAGGGGCCCATTGGGGAAATCACCTGTTCCTGTGTCGGACAGTCTGAAGAGTGGGTGAGAGCATCAGCAACAGCAGATTTTGAGTCTTCTTACCGGACTACCTTGCATAGCTATAAAAAAAAACCTTAAAAAAAAGTTGGAGTGTCACTTCAAAAAAAAAAAAATTTAAAACAAACAATTCTAGAAACTTCAATGATGAGCAGCATAACTGGGTCCAAGTGTAAAACCTATAACAGGGCTCCCACCTACTATGTTCTATTTATAATGCTAGTGTCATTTTATGTGACAGAGGGCCCCTCCAGGAACCAGGGCCCAGGTGACACTTTAGTTAAACCCCTGACTCTAAGCAGTATTTGTTCACATCTCATCAAGTCTGTACTTCAGTGCTGCAGACTTTAGACTGGGGTTTTCCTTAGACGCACACAGTATTACTCTTTACAGGGAAGTCAAAGAAAACACTGCTTGCTATTAATGTGATGCCCGCTAGACACGGCTCTCACAGCATTAAACTATTTGCCAGCTGGAGCACTTTAGAGGCTCTTAGAAAAAGGAAACACTGCACTAGCACTGTGTACAATCTACAGCATATTGGATTATGTTTGGTGCTGCTCCGCTCATCATGAGCTTGTGTTCATGGACGGACATATTTTTACTCCATAATGCCTGCATCAGCTTCATTAACTCACATCATTGATTTATTATGCTGCTCCAGCTAAAGCGTATTTGATGTTTATGTAAAGTTTGTGGCTCCATTTCCTCTCTGACTTGTTTCTGTATAGGCTGACATTTGTTTGCTGCCTTTTACATGCAGATGTTACTTCCTTTAACAATTCCATGGGATATTCCCCTAAATGGCAATCTTCCCCTTCGGCTTTGCATCTAAAAATAGGATTGATTTTCATGGCATGTGCTGCTGCAACCAGAGACCTGAAAAACTCAAATGATTTATGCTTTGTCCTGTCTCTGAAATCAAGGTTGCTTACATAGGAAAAGCACCTAGAGCTCTGCAAGATGTATAACAAAATACCAGGCAGAAATATTAAGTTTGTGTCGTAACTTACACATACATCCACGCTATATCTGTCTGTGATTGTGCTTTACATGTTGTAAAGTATCATCCAATGTTAAATGTCATTGTAAAGGTAAATGAAGTATATATACATACATAGTGTACAATATAGTAATGATACAGATGATGGTGCATGGATTGGTCTGGTTTTATAGTATGATGCAGTGTTCATTATAGCTGTGAACTCTCAATGTTTATTATACCTGTTCTGTGACATTGTGTGCATAGTTCTCATTCTATGACATCACTGTGTGCAATGAACCTTTCCTTTGGCTTTTCAGTGTCTAGTATCCATGTACTATGACATCACTATGCTTTCTTCTACTTTTGTAGCATTATCCCTTTATAGTATTGCATTATAATCATGATTACTGTATTATTCGGGTGCTTTTTTTATCCGTGTGCTGCAATGTCTCCATCTTATGCCTGTGCAGAAAAATCACTGTTTATCGTCTCTAATAATGTTTGATATCATTGGGGCAGATTTACTAATATTATCTAAACGTTAGACAGTGCAGACTTAGACAGTCTTAGATTGTGCCAGCTTTATCAAAGTGTCTAATGTTGAATAATAAATCTGTCGCATTATTAGACTGCCTAGTCTAACTTTACACCTCCTATTAGTTCGCTTAGTTTATGCCAGAAAAATGTGCCAACATTTGATGCATTTTTTGGTGAATGTTGTCGCAACCCAGGCCATGCCCACCTTCGATTAAGCCATGCTCCTGTCTGCAGAGCCATGCCCTTAGTTTTTCCAAGTTGTAAAAGAGGTGCAAGCATGTAAGACAATTTTTTGACAAGAATTCTGGGGCATCTTGCTTAAATTTTCCCCATTGTTTTCTTTATCCTTGCAATGTGCGGTGACATAGCTGAGTGAGTTTTAGTGACATTATTAGGTATACAGTAATACCTCGTACATTCGCGAGGTTAGGTTACAGAGCGGATCGCGAGGATTCGCGAATGTTTGGTACAAGCGCTTAGAAGCGCTTACAATGCCGATTTCTAATGTTTAACCCCTAAATATCAATAAACTTTACCCTACAGTACTGTACAGTATACTAAAGTATACTGTACAGTACTGTATATTAATACATTCATTCATTTTTCTTATACACTCACAGTAAAATGAAACTAATTACCGGGTACGTAACGAACAGGACGCTACTACCCAATAGCGAAGGTGTTTTTTTTAATTAAATTTCACAGATCTGAAAAAAAAGAGCAAAATCTATATATGTTAGTTGCCAAAAAAATATTGCGAATCTGTGAATTCGCAAATTCGGAAACGCGAGTGTACGAGGTATTACTGTACTTTCAAATATTCTGTGTATGAGGTACAGAGGTTGTACTTGCACTTCATATTGTTTCCTCTGCTGCATAAAATATGTCCGTACTACAAAGTTCATGCAAGTTCTCTGGGCCTGTTACAGATGTTGTTTTGGGGTATAGCAGCTTTTGTTATACCGTATGGATTGTTTACACAACTTAAAAGTGAGAATACATCCCAGAGAGTGGTACACTTCTGTACCGAGGAAGGCCGCCTCTACATATGAAGTCTTTTTAATACATGTATGGCATATTCTACAAGGCCATATGTGTCTTGCTCTATCTGGACACATATTTACCTTCCTTAAATATCTAATAGGATAAGACAGCTTTATTTCCCCATGCTATTTCTCACCTGGCAGGTCCTCATCTAGTGTTCAGCCAAGAGCTTCCCCTGTGCTTGAATGCTTTCAAGTGTTTTTTTTCTCTCAAATACCTTTCTAAGAAAGACATAAAATTTGTTATAATTTGTGCATTTTTGGAAAACGGTTTATGTTATAGGAGGAAACAAATCTTCCGGGCAAGTTAGAACCAGCGACAGGAACCTCTGGCCTGAATCCTCCCCACCTGTTGAATGTGAACTTAAAACATTGCTCTGTGTGAGATTCCTCAGTTTAACTCATTGTGTCGGTGGAGTTATTATTCAGTGTAGAGCGGTGCTATGCATTATATGGTAATTTTATGTGTTCATTGCAAACATCCCTACAGTAGAAGCCACAGAGGTCTGTGCCTAGCAGAAGCAGTATCCTGTACAAACAGTGACCATTTGGTTCTTTAGATAGAGGGGGTAATAGGGTACATTCATCATATGTATGTACATACAGTCATGAGAAAAGTGACACCCTCTTCAAATTCTATGGTTTTAAGTATCAGAACATAATAAAAAGAAAACATCTGGTCCTTTAAAATGTATATAAAACCTCAGATAAACAAATGACAATTTACACTGTGTGATTATTTATTTAAGAACTAGCGCAATGTGTGAAACATTCAGTGCACCCTTATCGCTTTTACAGGAATTAAGAGGGTAAGGAGTAGCCGGGTGCTGCTAATCAAATATCTTCGAATAACTGGTCATCAGCAAGTGTCACCACCTCCATGAAAGCAGAAGTTTGCTGGTCTTGAGCCTTCAGGTGTGTGCTAACACAATGTCAAATAGGCTAATTAAGACTTGCGGGGACCAGCTGTGTGGTATAATTACATATATGTATAATATGAGCCTGAGGCAGGAAATAGTCCCTGAATTATGGAAATCTTCTTGTGTGGTACCAGTTCCAAAGAAACCCCACCCTATGGACCTCAATGACTACAGACCTGTGGCACTGACATCCCACCTGATGAAGATCTTGGAGAGATTGGTTCTCACACATCTCCGCCCTCTAGTGAGCCCCGCTATGGACCCCCTCCAGTTTGCTTATCGGCCGGGCATCGGGGTAGATGATGCAATCATCCATCTTCTGCACAGGGCTCTGTCTCACCTGGAGAAACCAGGGAACACAGTGAGAATAATGTTCTTTGACTTCTCCAGTGCTTTTAACACCATACAGCCCAGGTTACTGAGAGACAAGCTGGCCCTTGCTGGAGTGGACCACCACCTCTCCAACTGGATCCTAGACTACCTCACAAATCAACCTCAATACGTGAGAGCCCAAGACTGTGTGTCAGGTACCGTGATCTGTAATACGGGGGCACCTCAGGGTACGGTTCTCGCCTCTTTCCTCTTCACACTGTACACTGCAGATTTTAGGTGCAACTCATCCAGCTGCTACCTACAGACGTATTCTGACGACTCTGCAATAGTGGGTCTCATCACAGATGATGATGACAGGGAGTACAGAGAACTGAACCGTTTTTTTGTGGACTGGTGCCACCGGAACCACCTGAAGATTAAAGCGGGGAAGACCAAGGAGATGGTGGTGGACTTCCGTAAAGGCAGAAGCCCTCCTAAACCAGTGGACATCCTGGGGACGGGCATCGAGATTGTGAACACCTATAAGTACCTGGGTTTGCTCCTTAATAATAAGCTGGACTGGGCAGATCATATGGAGGTCCTGTACAGGAAGGGCCACAGCAGGCTCTGCCTGCTTAGGAAGCTGAGAGCCTTTGGAATCCGGGGGGCACTTCTTAGAACTTTCTTCAACTCGGTAGTGGCATCAGCCATCTTCTTTGGAGTGGCCTGCTGGGGGAGCAGTATATCAACCAGGGATAGGAATAGACTCGACAAGCTGATTAGAAGGGCCAGCTCTGTCCTGGGGAGCCCACTGGACCCAGTGCAGGTGGTGGGTGACAAAAGGATACTGTCCGTGGTGAGCTCCAAGCAGAAGAAGAAGTCCCATCCCATGCATGAGACTGTGATCGCGCTGAGCAGTACTGTCAGTGACCGACTGCTCCACCCTAGGTGTGAGAAGGAGCGCTATCGGAAGTCTTTCCTCCCCACCACGGTTAGGCTGTACAACCAACACCGACCTAAGCGGAGATCATTCCACACAGAGAACTGAAATATCTCTCTGCCTGTTAAATCCCCCCCCCCCCCTCTGCTACGTCCTATCTGTCTGTCTGCTATTATTGTAATGCCTCTCACCTTGGAACATTCCTGTACATGTTGTATTTGTATTTGTATCTGCTTATCTTTGCTGCTGTAACACACTGAATTTCCCCATTGTGGGACTATTAAAAGACTATTATTATTATTATTATTATTATTATTAAAAAAAAAGACATCAGCAACCATCTTAGAGAAGCACTGTTGCTGCTCATCAATCTGGGAAGGGTTATAAGGCCATTTCCAAACTATCTGAAGTCCATCAGTTATTCACAATTGAAATACAGTCAAGAAGGTTGACAATCTTCCCAGGAGTAGGTGTCTCAACAAATTCATCCCATAGTCAGATTGCAAAAAACCCAAGACTTAAACATCTCAGACTCTACAGCCCTCACTCAGCATGTTAAATGTTCAAGTTCATGACAGTACAATTTTAAAAAGACTGAACAAGAGTGACTTGTTTGAAAGGGTTGTCAGAAGAAAGCCTATTCTTTCTAAAAGGAACATGGCAGCATGGTTTAAAATTGCAAACTTGCATCTGAACAATCCAAAGGACCCCTGGAACAAGGTCCTTTGGATGGGTGAGATCAAAGTGGAGCTGTTTGGGCGTAACGAACATTGCCAAGTTTGGCATAAAACAAACACTACATATCAACACAAACACCTAACACCAGCTTCCAAGCACAGTAGTAGAGGGGTGGTGATATTGGCTTGTTTTGCAGGCGCAGAACCTGGGCACCTTGTAGCCATTGAGCTGTCCATGAACTCCTCTATATAGTGAAGTATTCTAGAGTCAAATGTGAGAACATCTGTCCAACAGCTACAGCTTGCCCGAAATTGGGTCATACAACAGGACAATGATCCCAAGCACACAAGCAAATTCCTCTAGAATGATTTGAGAGACTGACAAAGCTATATGGAAAACCGTTACTTTAAGTTACTGCTACTAAAGCTAGTTCTATGAGCTACACACGTGGACAAAATTGTTGATACCCCTCGTTTAATGAAAGAAAAACCCACAATGGTCATAGAAATAACTTTGCATCTAACAAAAGTAATAATATATAAAAATTCTAAGAAAATGAACAAATGAAAGTCAGACATTGCTTTTCAACCATGCTTCAACAGAATTTTTAAAAAAAAGAAAACTTATGAAACAGGCCTGGACAGGAATGATGGTACCCTTAACTTAATATTTTGTTACACAACCTTTTGAGGCAATCACTGCAATCAAACGATTCTTGTAACTGTCAATGAGACTTCTGCACCTCTCAACAGGTATTTTGGCCCACTCCTCATGAGCAAACTGCTCCAGTTGTCTCGGGTTTGAAGGGTGCCTTTTCCAGACGGCATGTTTCAGCTCCTTCCAAAGATGCTTAATAGGATTTAGGTCAGGGCTCATAGAAGGCCACTTCAGAATAGGCCAATGTTTTCCTCTTAGCCATTCTTGGGTATTTTTAGCTGTGTGTTTTGGGTCATTATCCTGTTGCAAGACCCATGACCTGCGACTGAGACCAAGCTTTCTGACACTGGGCAGCACATTTCTGTCTAGAATACCTTGATAGTCTTGAGATTTCATTGTTCCCTGCACAGATTCAAGACACCCTGTGCCAGATGCAGCAAAGCAGCCCCAGAACATAACAGAGCCTCCTCCATGTTTCACAGTAGGGACAGTGTTCTTTTCAAGATATGCTTCATTTTTCTGTCTGTGAACATAGAGCTGATGTGCCTTGCCAAAAATTTCGATTTTTGTCTCATCTGTCCATAGGACATTCTCCCAGAAGCTTTGTGGCTTGTCAACATGTAGTTTTATATATTATTACTTTTGTCAGATTCAAGTTATTTCTGTGACCATTGTTGGTTTTTCTTTCATTAAACAAGGGGTACCAACAATTTTGTCCACGTGTGTATTGATACATGACGTGTACTTACGTTTCCAGACTTGGCGTTTGTATTTTGGCTTTATTCCTTTGAATAAATAATGAAATGGTGGAAATTTTTTTTTTTCTTCTGAGGTTTTATTTATGTAATTTTATGGCTTCTAAGAACCAGATTTTTTTTTTTATTATTATGTCCTGATACGTTAAATCATATGATTCAAAGAAGGTGTACTTTGTTTTTCACATTACTCTAAGGATTGGAGGCAAATTTTTTAATGATTCTTTACTTGGATGTACAGTTCTTGTATGTCTGTGTGATAAAAGAAAATGTACACTCTTTTTGTCTACACAGTACTGTCTGCAAAATGTGATGTGTATTGTATTGTCTCTCTCAGGTGTATTTGGGATCCTCATCGAGTCGATGGATAGTAGCAGCGCTAGGAAGAAAGTGTTTGCAGTTGGCTCACCAGTCATCCTTGTGTATTTCATTCATATTCATCACCACTAAGGAATGTCAGGCTCCTCACCTCATTTTCATCCACGTTCTTCTTTACAAACAACAAGCTCCAACATAGAAAGATTGGAGCGAGTTAAAAAAAAAAATAAAAAAATGCAGTATTACTGGGATGTTGGAGGCACGCTACCTGGTTCACCCTTTTTCCAGCATGGGCGTGTGGTTAGATTTGCAATTAACACCTGTTTATAGAAAGCATACTGCCTGTATATGGTGAGGTAGCCATTTTATGAGCTAAACCAATATTTACACAGGGGCAGCCTGTCATTTCAATAATAACTAGTAAAATAAATCACTTGCTAAAGTTATGTTACCATACGTTATATGTATAGTTTTTACTCTTGAAGGGAACTTGTCACTGTGAAAATGCAGTCTAAGCTGCAGGCAGCATGTTATAGAGCAGGAGGAGCTGAGCAGATTGATATACAGTTTTGTAGAAAATATTCAGGTTAACTTATTTATCCATTTATTTCTCTGTTCTTTGTATGCTGAGTCCAGTGGGCGATCCTAACAATGAATGACAGCCTCCCCTCTATGACTGTGCATATCACTCAGTCACTGTAAGGATCACCCACAGGACTCAAGTATTCCTCCTATGCATAGACAGAACAGAGAAATAAATAAATGACAAATTATATTGAATCTTTTCCACAAAATTATTTATCAATCTGCTCAGCTCCCCCTGCTCTATAACATACACAACATTTTCATGGTGACCGGTTCCCTTTAAATATGTGGCTATTTACATATTTCATTTAGAATATTTTGCATTGTTTCTTTCAATTCTGGACCCTTTAAAGAACATTACACTGGCAGATTTTCTGTGCTGGTGATACAGCATGTTGATCAGTGTGCATTTTACATGAAGCAACCATTGCCGCTGTATGTGACTGAAGGTGCAGTTGTTCAGGCACAGTTCCATGACTTTTGGATATGGGATGAACCCCCACTCCTTCTTAAAATCACCCAAACTACAGTAAACATTGACTTTTGAACAAACGCACAAAACACTATTTTGGGTGTCAAAATGGCCACAGCTTTATTTAAATCACAAAACTAAAATAATCACAGAAGGAGTCAGGTGAAGTGCTAGACCATTGGGATTCACAAATCCTGTGAGATCCCCAGCAGCCGGCCAGACAGCAATAAAGCTTGCAATTCTAGCAGAGCCAGTACACTTTAAGGGCACCAACAGCCCTGTGCTTAACCACTGTGCCCGCCCCTGGATGACGTTACTATTACGACATCCTTCAGGCTGGCCATTTCCAAAGCTCAGCCTGTTCACCACCATGAGGTAGTTAAAATAAGTCTACAATAACTTGCCTGCAACTTCCACCTGACTCCTCAACCGCCACAGAGAGGCCATTTGACACCTTAAATGGACTCGACCACCACCCAGCTGATTAGGAATGCAATAGCCCTCTAGAAACTTTATATACTACGTATTTATAAGTCACATACCATCTTCTCTACAATACTAAGCTATGAATGTTGCTGAAAATGCAACTAAAGGGAATGGCTGTAGTTAGAAACCAGTAAGGAGAAATAGCTTATAATACTGAAATTACCATAAACCGGTATACAAGGGGGATTCCGCCATACCGCAAACATGTAAATGCCAACCATTTATGCATATAATTATATACTTCCCACTTATGTGGTGTGGGGTCCCACTTATGGTGGTAAATGTAAACAAATGATATAGCTGTATATACTATGTATGAGATAAGACCTCTTCAAGGAATACCTCTGCCCCTAAAAACTAGGACTGTCCATTTATATTCATTGGCAACCCTATACCCACTTATATTGCCAGGAAAGACATAGAGAGTATAAAGAAGGGAAGAGAAAAGTACTTGCTGTGCCTCAGCTTCTCCAGATATTACAGCAACCACAGAGAACTTACGGTAGTGAAAAACCTCACCATTGTTGTTTGATGAGTCCCAACCACATCAACAGTAAAACAAGCCATGAAATGATGCTTATAATGATGAGAATAAGCCCACGATCTGCTCGATTTACAGGAGTCTTTGAAGGCAGTGAGATATCCTCTCCTGTCATATCTCAATTATTTTCAGAGCACTTGATGACCTTTACCCTTAGCCGCATGCACCGACCCAAGGGGACCCAGACTGAAATTTGAAGCTAAAATTCTCTCTCTTGCTGGACCTGGGCCAGCACCATCCTGATGCTGCCCATTCCGCTAGGGAGCTACAGGACTATATAGCTCCTGCATGCAGAGCATGGGGTTATCATGATGAGCAGTGCTGGGCTCCATTCGCTTGCCGGCTGCGATAGACACTCTACTGCATCTATGGCTGTATCACACTGTCAGTAACCTTAAGAGAAATATGAATTGGTCAATATAAATGGTAATATATCTTCATTAAGTCAACAGAAATGGTCCTTGAAGCTATAGATTTTTATCAAAAACATGCCCGCTTTATTTTAAATATTTTTCTCTCCCTCCAGCCGCAGCCACCACTGGCTCGGAGGGCTCAATTTATTGCACAGACATGTGAAAACTGATAGCCATGACCCTAGGGACTTACCCTAACGGGGTCTTTTTTTTTTTTTTTTAAATGAAAAATTGGTTTGCAGAAACCAGGTGGTCCATACCTCCGATGGTTACCTCTCCACTCCTGGGGTCCATACCTCCGATGGTTACCCCTCCACACCAGGGGGCCACACCTCCGACAGTTACCCCTCCACTCCAGGGGGCCATACCTCCGATGGTTACCCCTCCACACCAGGGGGCCATACCTCCGATGGTTACCCCTCCACACCAGGGGGCCATACCTCTGATGGCACACCAGGGGGGCCATACCTCCAATGGTTACACCTGAGGTACCTGCACTGGGCTACACCTGAGGTGGTTGCCCATTACTGGCCAAATTATAAGCAACTTCAAGGACCCATAAAAATAACTAAATAAATAAAAATATATATTTGTTATCACTAGTGCAAATTATAATGCACAACAATAGCTATAGTGTAGGATTATATTTAAGTTAAAGTATTAAAAAAAAACACAACAGTAAATAACTGAATTACATTCTGTTAAGCAAATACAGTCAAGAAATGACAAAAAATAGTTTGTTAATGTATCCCAAACCACCAGCAGTTACACACTGGCTTGGAGGCACTTGTACGCATCCCAATCCTAAGCAACCTTGCCCTATGGGGTTACATATTAAGGCAAGGCCACTGACAATAACTGAGTAAAACACTGGTCTAAAGATTGGAGGCCCAGGCAGACAGGGTCCTCTCTTCCACTTGTACTAGATCACTCAGCTAGTTAGCCATCATAGTATATGTCATAGTCAAGGATGGGAGCTGCTGCAGTATATGATGCCATAGCAACATATAATAATAGTAATCCATATACTTATCCGGATACAGACTGTAAATGTTCCTAAGTCACCGGCTACACATGAAGAGTAAGAAATACAGTAATCCGGTGCAGTATTTGTCTGATATCCATCTACATGTGTTGGAGACTCAGAGGTCAGCCTACAACATGGCGGTCACTATATCACCGTATACACATGGATATAAAACTATACAAATCTGTGCATCCTACAGAGCAAGGTGCACCCGGGCCACCCACATCCCCACCATGTGCTGAGCCCACCCTATACACCTTTCAGAGCTATAAATATGATCTAGATATAATATATTCTGCTAGAAGACTGTGAAAAAACATCTAGATAAGGCCCAACGTAATCTACACAGTCTTATACCATCCACCATTTTAGGTAATAGATCAATTTCCACATGGAAGATGAAATAGCTACATGAGGTAAGGGCAGACATTGTATAGGCAGCAGCATCAGCAGGACAGCATGTATAAAGGGACAGAAGGCTGCCATATAATCCACACAGGACTCAGTATACAGTCCTGATATGGAGGTCACATATAGATCATTAGGTGCCATATATAGAAAGGGGAAATAATAATATCAGCATGTAACTTTTAGTGGATACAAACACCTTCTTCTTGAGGGGGAAGTCCTTGGAGCTACAAAAGTCTGGTCGCCAATCTGTTCCACCACACCAAATTACCCCCAGCCGCAACCACAGGCTCAGGAGCACCATAACACACAGAATGGCAGTTTACCACATATAATAAACCACTCCCCGGGACACCACCCAGCAGGAGCCCAAAGACCAGCCAGACCAAACAGCAGTTAATCCTAGGGGAAACTAACCACCATGTTTCCCCATCCCGAATATTTCAACCAACTCCAAGGACCCCCCACCCCGCCAATTAAAAATAACCTGTATATGGTATAGCCAATATACACAGTATGACCCGTATACCGTCCTGAGAAGGAGGTCACATAGAAATTATTAGCTTTAACCTATCCCCAGCATAATTAGCATTAGCACAGAGATGGAGGACATATATAGGGATTATCAGTGCAGTCTCCATTAATATCACCACACTGTATATCTGATCCCCGGCTTTCAGACCATGCTGTCCCTCTCTCACCACAGTGTCTCCATTACATGTGACCTCCCAGCTCCACCATAGAGAACCACTCAGTCCCCAGGACTCATGAACAATCTGCATTATGCAGCAGTAATCTCTGATATATCAGTCATGTCTGCAGTGTGTGAGGATAAATACATGAGGGGACACTGTGACTGCATAAATCCTGTGGTAATACTGCAGCAGATACAGTATGATGTAGAATGGTGATACTAAACTAGTAGTGATGTGCAATGTGAATGTAGTCACACCAGTGTGGTGTGAGGTGATAAACCCCAATATTATACTCCCTGATTCAGCAGACATGTTTCCTCCAGTCCTTGTGGTGATAGAAAGAGGAAGAGATGAATAAGACAGGGAGTTACATCTATTCCTAAACTCCTCCCTCCCTACAGTAACACACTAGGCACTATATACTCCGAAAGCTGAATATACACACATATACTCTTAAAGCTGAACCAGCCTATATAAATCCACACAACTACTGCACAAAGTATAAACTGCAGGAGTTATTGGTTCCCCCATCCCAAAGTCATGTCCCCCTTTGCTAATGGTTCCGGGGGTGTCTTTACTGTTAGCAGCATATTCCTATTTACATGAGCAGACAACAGCGAATGACTTTTAGCACTACTGAATTACTAATAGTGGCGTTGCATCCAAGGGAGATGTGCAAAATAGCTGCCATGTTTATTCCTTGACCGTTCCCTGTTTTGATTTGTCTGGCAATTAAAAGCCTATGCAAGATGGTGGCAGATATGATCTAAAGAGGATCTATTACTTCTTCTGTTTAGTAAATAATTGCATTGCCCATGAAATATTAATGCTAAAACGTTTTTAGAACTAGGCATTACTATTGTAGCAACCTGTTGGAGGAAGCCCAGAGGCTGGGAGTAATAGTACATAAACTTGTCATGGTGGCTATGCACACAACCAATTCCTCCAGCTCTCCTCCTGGGCTGGCACAGTTTTGAGCGGGCCTGCAGGGTAGCCTATGGTGGTGGTACTGGTTTCCGCAGGGCACATCCTAGTTCCGGCTAGTCTTCCAGAGCATGATGGGAGTTGGAGAGGCCTTGATAGTTGTGCAGGAAATAGAAGGTATGCAGGAACATGGTAACTTGGAACTTTACTTGAGGTGGAACATAGTAGAACAGCTTCCAAGCATGGAGGTACATTTCTTGCAATTTTTACCACTGTGAGTTGGGGCTGAGCTGACAGTTGGTGCACCTGGATGGAAGTCTGCGCTTTCCTTACTAAGACTGTCTTAACTCCTCTGTGCGCCAACCTCTCTTACAAAGGTCTTAAAAGTCTTTACCAATACCCACTCTAGGGTGTAGGATTACAGGTAACCCAGTCTATCCTGTGGAGCAGGGTAGGTCATTGCTCTGATGTCCATATAACACTTATTTTCAGATCCTAGGCTGGCACACGCTACTCAGTCTCATCAGCCAAACACTTCTTCCTCCTGGATAGTTCTTTAGCACAGTATAGAATACAGTGGTCTCTAGACCATCAAGGGCTTTACCTAAGTCTCACTGCTCTCTGCACTTCCTCACTCTTCAAAGGACTACAGAGGACTCCTTGTCTCTTGCTCCTTCTCAGAACTTACTGTTTGGGTTGTACCAAATCTTTTCTCTAAGCCCACAGTGGTACAGCCCATTTAAGAGAGAAACCATACATTATATAGAGACTATTTACAACATAAACATATTCTATGTAGGGCAAATGAACTATATACATTTTGTAGTGCTCCCAGTGGGATGCTACACTTTTACACTCTTCAATGCAGTGTGTCACCACACAAGCTGACATTGGCAGTACTGATTGGACAGTGTCACAGTGTAGATACCCCATTGACAATTACTGACCTATTTCATTCTAATACGGTTCATAGTATATTATTTTTTTCTATAATTTATCACTGAACTGCTATTAACCGTTTAAGAACCAATGACGTATCTGCACTTCATTGGTTATGAGGGACTGCGCGCAGATGACTCAGGAGCTGAGACCCCCCCCCCCCCCATACAAGGCATATGCAGGCTGTATAATACAGCCACCACCCGCCACTAATAGCCGGCACCAATTGAGGCTGTTAACACTTTAGATGCTGCGGTTAAAAATGACCACAGCATCTAAAGTGCACAAGTGTCATGGGCGCCAACATATTTTAAAGATTGCTGCCCTCTGGCAATCAGTTGCCATGACAGCCGGGAGCCTAATAGAAGTCAATGGCAATACATTAATATTGCAGTGTATTGTATGAGCGATGAAACCCCCTAGGATTCAAGGTCCATAGGGGATCTGAAAATAAAAAAAAAAGAAAAGCTTTTGAAAGCATAAAAAAAAGATACAAAAATTAAAATTACCTTGTTTCCCTACATCAAATATAAAAACAATAATAAAAAACACTTTGGGCATCCCTGCATTCAGAAATCTCCAGACTATTAAAATAAAAAAATATTTATCCCATATGGTGAATGCCATAGTGGGTAAAAAAGTCTAAATAGCCGAATGGTGTTTTTTTTTTTTTTTGGGGGGGGGGGGTTTCAACATTTTGCCTTCTAAAAAAAAAAATTGAACAGAAAGTGATCAAACCATCAGACTTTCCACAAAATGGTATCAATAAAAAAAAGATATCTTATCCCTCTTAATATACCTTACTCCATACAATATGTTAATATGAAAAAGTTACAGGTGTCAAATCTATTTTGCATTTTTTTTTAAAATGTAATAAAACATTAAAAATACTTTATAAATGTGGTATAGCCAGGATACCCACAGAATACAGGTAACATAGTGAATGTTGTAACAATTAAACCCATAAGAAATTGGCGCAATTTTTTTTTTCAATTCCACCACATTCAAAACATTTTTTTCCAGCTTTCCAGTACATTGCACAGAATAATAAATGGTGTCATTACAAAGTACAATTTGTCCCACAAACAATAAATCATCGTGTGAACCAAAAAGTGGGTAGAAAAAAAACAGATATGCAAAAACAAAAATTGTCTCGGTCTTTAAAAGGGGTTAACGGGCACCTGTCATGTACAACATGCTGTTCAATCTACAGGAGTAAATGAGATTGGTAAATAATTTTGTGGGAGAAGATTCAGAATAATTTGTCATTTATTTCCTTGTTTTCTCCAGGGTTAGGTGTCCAGTGGGTGGTCCTACCTGGTGATTGAGTGAGTGATCTGTGTTATGCATACTAATACAGTGACAGCCATCAGTCACTAAGCAGGGCTGCAAACTGGACTTCTAACCCTGGAAAGAACAGAGAAATAAATGTCTAGTTATACTGGAATTTTACAAACTATAAATCTGCAGACTGGACTGCATTTTCAACATAAGTGCTCTTTTAAAAAGATTTGTAAGAAATATATGAAACAGTGAAATACTTAGAGAAAAGTCAGAACTGACAGCTTCTGCAAGACACACGAAAATGTCAAGATGTCAGGAAAACTATTACCATTAGTCATTGTGTGTTCTCTCAGTATATCACAGAACTGCTATAATCATCACCTGATATAGCTGGTAGATTACAGTGACAGGGCAGAGCTGGGTTGTGGTGCATTCAAGTAAGACCGGAATAGTTACCATATCTTTCAAAGACCTGAAACACTGAATGAAAGGAGAAAGAATTGGGAGGAAAATGCATTGAATGGTATAGAATTTCCCCCGCACTGACAGGAATTCAGTGTAGATTTTTAGCTTCATTGGCCCTGTAAAAACCAGCCGCATGGCACTAAGTGTAATATTGTTGAATGACAAAGCCACCTAAAGACGTGCATGTTTTTGTCAAAGCTTCCTAAACATGCTGCTAAATCCTCTAAAATGCGACTTAACTGCTTTGGCTTCCATCAGCATGGCATATGCAGGGCAACAGCAAATGAACAAACAGAAAAAAATATGCTGAATGGGCAAACAAATAGGGTTCAGCTGGTCCTTTGGTTCACAGAGATGGGCGCACTGTGAATACCAATCACTGTATTCTCTGCTGTACTGAAACCTCACAATATCTCTTTTCATCCCGCAAGCCCTTTTCACAACAGCAATGTGTCTTTATGTCTTTAGAATGACACCAGTCTTGGCCTGCTTCCGCTGTCTAAAAGCCTGGGTGCTGGAGGGGAAAAACATTCAGAGCTATCAAAAACCCTTTTACCTTTTTGCTTTCTGCAGATCTTTATCAAACCAACATAAAGACAAAACAAGTTTATTCAGTTATATTGTTGACAGGATGGTGCTAGGGATAGAGTTTGCTGGTAAAGTCAAAGTAACTGTCTCTACTGACCTAAACAATTTACAGAATCCTGGTGACTGTGCATGCAAGCTGTAAATCTAGAACCTTTACATACGATTGGCCATATGGCCACACACCAGGCATTCACCATGGTCATCCCTTTCCATCTGCCATAAGAGTCTTTGTGGCAGAGGCCAGGAGTAGGAAGGTACAGACGTTGAGTTTGAAGAGGCATCTTCATTACACAAATAGGGAGGGCAATAGATTTCAGATGTTGAAAGTCAAAATGTATTTTACTTGTGAAAATGTGTAGCTGATATAAAGCCTCCAACTACACACTCATAAAGAGTTAAAAATTTGTACCATCTATCTTCCTTCAGCATGTGGTACTTCATGTTGTTCAGCAACCACTTGACTTCTTATCTAGGTGACCACCATTTCATTACATAAGAGTAAGCTTCATTTACTTTACTATACTATACTATACTATACTGTACTATACTATACTACTGAATTTTAGGACACCTTTTTGTGCTGTCTGATCCTATTAGATGTAAATGTGGCTCTTATTACAGAGCTACTGAACCTATAGAGTAACTCAGTGATGGAAGATACAATTTACACCTTGGAGTACATATGCCAAAGATCAGTCACTAAAGTTTAGCATATGTGAAGCATTATTATAAAGGAAAAATTAATGTCCAAAGCTATGAATGTGCAGCCTGTGTGTTTTATTACAGAATTTTGCCTCCTTCCTCATATTCTAACTTCAGTCCATGTTGTAACATGATTTTGATTATAAATTGACCTATTTTGTTAACATAAACTGATATATAATTCTGTGTGTTTTTTGCAGATAATGGCTGTTTGTCGAGAGGCTGCATTATTGGCTTTGCAGGAGGACATATATGCTACTTCCATTACAGGAAAGCATTTTCATCAAACTTTGACAATTGTGAAGCCAAGAATTCCCGACTCCCTAATACAGTTTTATGAGACTTACAAACAAAAAAATGGACTGCATAACTTATAAATAATATCACAGTGGGAAAGTTATTGTATTTACAATAAACTTCACAGGAGGAGTAACATACTTAAAACGTAACCTTCATTACGTATGCACTAAAAGAGCTCAATAAAATGTGTGTGTCACTATAATACGCCTATTATTTATTATGCTTACTTATATAGCGCTATCATATTCAGCAGCACTTTACAGACATTGTCAGTCACTGTCCCATATAGGGCTCACAAGCTACGTTCCCTATCGGTATGTCTTTGGAGTGTGGGAGGAAACCGGAGTGAAACCCACGCAAACACAGGGAGAACATACAAACTCCTTGCAGATGTTGTCCTTGGCAGGATTGGAATCCAGGACTACAGCGCTGCAAGGCTGCAGTGCTAACCACTGAGCCACAGTGCTGCCCTACTAATTGTAATCAGCACTATCCCTTTAAATTAAACTTGATCTCTCTTCTTTCTTAATCCTCATATTTTGTCTCACTATCCTCTATGCCTTTCGCCTCTTAAATGGCTCCTCAGGAGCATATTTACTAGATAATCACTTATAGGATATATAGAATTTGAATCATATGTATGATGATGTGATCCATATGATCGTATTATAACAACAAACTTGCCTCTACACCACTTAAAATATATAGATGCAGAGATGGGGAAAATCTCCAAATTAGCAGAGGTTGAAGTAAGAGTGTGTCCTCTATTGGGCTCAATTTATCTCTCCCCTGAATTCCTTATTTCCTGCTCAGCTCAAAAACTGCTGTATAGTGCTTATGACAGTGTTTCTATCACCATCATACACCCATTTAGTATATAGAGGCAAGAATGGGGATAGCCCTGAAGCTAGCAGAGATAATATTGGAGGAGTTATTATTTCCAATCCTTCCCAGCTGACAAGGGAGCACATCAGTACAGCATCCTCCACTGGGCTCAGTCTCTCTCTCTCCCAGTTTTCTTATTCCCTGCACAGCTCAAAACTTTACTGCCTAATAGGAAGCACCTCTCAGTCAGAGAACCCCATGCTACAAAACCTAATAGGTGAAGTGTTGCAGTGATAACTGCATTTTCCTTGTACCCTGAAGGTGGGTACAGGTACTTGGTAGACTGCACATTCCTAAAGTATAGGCGCTTAATGAATACGAGCAAATGGGAAGGAAGTGTTATCTCTATGGTAGTTTGTTACAAGCAAAATTGAGTTATATCATGTTGGAGACAAACAGAGCGCATTTCCTCAAGGGCAAATTCAAAGACGATTTTTTATTTTCTGCTGTTTCCATATATTGCTTGCTCAATACAGGAGAGAATTTTGTTTCAACTTTTTGTTGAAAGTTGGAAAAACTTGCAAGAAAAAAAACCTAACATACATCTAAACTTACAGGGCTGTAAATTCTCCCTAGCACATGAGGCAAATGTAAGAGCCATTCATATGGAATCTGACAGAAAAAAAAAAAATCATGGCGCGCTGTATTTGTGATGACTGCTATATTACAGAGATATCTTCCGTTAGACTACTTGCACACGAATATATGCATGTACGGGTCCAAGAGAAAACGGCACATGGATATCATCCTTGCCCTCCATAAATCCAGTCATTTCATGAATGAGAACTGGTTGCAAAATGGTCAAGAATAGGAAATATCCTGAGTTTTACCCTCAGGTTCATAGATCCGTGATAATACATGGACATGTGTATGGGGCCATAAGAAAATAATGGGTCAGTGTTCTAGCCGTTAAAAAAACACAGCTAACCCACTGATAAAGAACACGTTTGTGTGCATGGAGCCTAAAAAGCATTGCTTTTATGGAAGAATTCTGCTTTAATACAGTGCTGTACAGAGCACCGTGTGGCAGTATACTGACCAGTCATATTCCAGCTGTATTGGAGAAGAATTGTTAATAAAGGGGAAGCATGAATGTAGGGACCACATACTCAAGGAAGATAAAAGAATAAAATTTAAAAAAAAAAAAAAATGGGAGAAGGTGCCAAGAAGGATAAAACATATTTGAGGTGTCCGTGTTCCTGGCATAGATTATAGATAATGAAAAAGTATCTCTGATTCTAAAAATGACAAATGAAATAATACTTTTCTGGATAGCAGGAATCCTGTGGGTTACTATGTAGATCACGTCTGTTTTTCTAAATAAGCTGAATGGATCAAGCCATTAGTTGCAGAAACCAAGCACATGTGTCATCCCTAGAGGGACACACACACGCACATGGAACTTTCCAAACTTTGTGAAAGACCATTTTAACAATAGAACAACTCCTTTTTCAGGCCTTCACCAAATGCTGGCAGTTTTACAACAGTCTGCTTTGCTTTTCCATATTACAGACCACGATGGCTGAAGGAGACTTCAAATACCTCGCTAAGAATCTAAGTCTCCAACAACCCATCTACATTTATTATTATATAACTCAAACTTGTAAAGATCAATTGCAACAGGAATATATTAGGGGATACCTACCAGCTGATCTTCCTGATACACTTGCACACTTGCCAAAGCATTAAAAGTTGTCCAGTCCCAAATGTATGTTTCATCCCTGTGATAGGTCATCAATATGTGATCTGTCAAGGTCCTACACTTGGGCCCCGTGCAGATCAACTGATCAAGGTGCCTACAGGTGGCAGAAGCAGTAGCAGCAGATGGGTAATGCAATCTTAATTTCAGTTCCTCGGTGCCACCACTAAGTAGTGGATAGGGTTGCAGCTTTACACCTATTACTTAAATAGAAGCGCAGCTGATTCCATTCCCAGTCTATTGCTGTAGCTACCAGAACCCAAGTGTTGGACCCCACAGATCATATACTGATGACCTACACTATGGATACCTATCACTATGAAATATGTATTTGGGGTCCAACAACCCCTTTAATGGGTTTGAATGGGGAAAGAGAAATAAGCCACTACTAGACACTTTTGGCGGCAGCTTAAACACTATAAGAACAGAACTAGTCGGCCATCACATAGATGGTTGGATGGTCACATTGAAATCTTTGGGTCTGGCCGTTGTTGATGTATCTCCATAACATATGAATGTGGCCATTGCAGGTTACAACATAATGTTAAAGTGACTGAAGATAAACTTGGGGAAACTTTAATTATATTGAAATGATCTGCCTCTAGTAACAATATATTTAGTAAGGAATAGAAATAGGATTTATTTAACATGGTATGTCAGTTATTACATTTTTATTTACTTGGTCTAAGCTTTTTCACTTTTTGGTACCATTGCATACTCATGGATATGTTTTGTAATAGTTGTGTAATACATTTTTCTCTATACCCACAAAATGTTATTATCCTGGCGGTATATTACGTAAAAAGATAAATAGCTAATACGTTCTTGAGGATAACAAATCTGTCAGCATTCACATATAACATAGAGGCTGCTACTACATTAACAGCCAGTAAAACAGGAAGCAGAAGTAGAGTACAGGTGATGTCTTTACTGGCAAACGTCCCACAGCACTTCAGCCTGCTCCTAGGACTGTACCCACATAATGCTCATTATTATTACTTAAAAAGCTTTAATTAAAGGAAAATTTCAGGAATCTTCTTTTGCAGAACACCTGACTTTGTACCCTTCCTGTTAGCTATGCCTAGCTACCTACAGGGTCCTTTTCTTAAAAAATAAATAAATACATGTCACAGCATTAAAGGGGGGACAGTACAACATATTGGGTGCTGAAACTAATAGCACTGATTGCTCAGGAATGGTGGGGGCTAGATGAAAAATTCTAACTGTGCTGGAATCAATGGCTGGGTAACTATTCAAAGATGCAAAGAGTAAGGCTGGGACCCCATGTGGTGTAAACACAACGGAAAAAAAGCAGCGTTTTACAGTCTCACACGTTGCAGAAAAATACGCACAGCAGAAATGCTGCGATATCCAAAACTGTTGCATTTTTAGAAGTCGCAGCATGTCAATTACACCTATGGAAACACAGGCGGTTCCCCTATAGATATCATTGAAGCAGACCGTGTGCAGTGGAAAACTCTGCGAATGTTCTGTGAAAAGCACTGCGGGAAAAACCATGGTGCGTTTCTGCCACATTTTTTCCCACAACGCTTTTTAGCTGCGGTCCGCTATGTGGGGCCTTAGCCTTATTGTTGGCGGAGATGGAAAAGGTCCTCTTTAAAGCAATAATAACAGGTCCGCTGAATTATTATACCACTAGGAAAAAATACAGTGGATTCACGGGTGTGTTGTCCTCTCCTCTTTCCTCCCTCTCACCAGTAATTGATGGTTTCTGTTGCATGTTCCTGTAAACACAAATAGCGCTATATTTTCTGGCTTTATAATCTGATTTCCTTTGATAGGGCAGTATATTCACATGACAGTACTGCTTTAGGCTAAGGCTCAATGTAGCCAAATGCAGTTAAAATATGCTGCGAAAATGCATCATTTTTTTTTCTGCAGCGTTTTCCATTGAGTTTTTGCCGTGTTTTTCTCTGCATTTTGTCTTCCCCTATCAAATCTATAGGGAAACCGCTTGCAATTCTACAGTTTAACATGCTGCAGATTTTCCACAGCTCTTCTTTCTCGCAATGTGTGGATGAGAATAATCACACTCTCATTCATTTTGCTGGTACTGTAAAACCCAGTGTTTTTTTTTCCTCTGCGTTTCCGCAGCAGGCTGTTTCTCTGCAACGTGAAGCCTGACCAAAAGCATGTATCACTCATATACCCTTTTTAATATTTTGTCTTGGTTTTTAAGTTGACATGTATATGAGTTTTTGGTATATTTGTTATTTTAGAAACCAAATCCACCCATGTTTAATCCACCTTCTACTGCTATATATTTCCTCTGTACCCTGAAATTCCCTGGTCTTATATCCATACACACTCATTATTACACAGTCTGATTTCACTCCATGTTTGTAATACATGACTCAATTAATCCCTCATATCCTATTGTCAAATGTATCAGTGACTTTTCATCTTGGTACACATGGACTAACCACAGGGAATAGTGCATATGGTGACTAGACAAAGTATTTTAAGAAAAAAAAATTATCTTTGCCCATTTTGCAAACTGAAAAGCGGTTATATGCCTTCCTAGAACACATTGAGATCTACTAGCTCAAAATCAGAGTAGATTTTAGCGATAATATGGCTGTCTTTTACTGTAAACAAAAACATGAGGAAATGTAAAGAAAGTGAATTGTCTTAATGGCAATGTAATGATTGTACAGGTGAGACCAGTAACATAACATATAGGGATTATTCTGCATTACTGCATTAATATGACATTAGTATTACATAAGGTAATAGTTATGTGATTGTGGAGGAAGAAAAATCTACATTCCGCAAATACAAACCTATTACAGATTCAGCGAGATACAGTACACCCAATGTTATATTAAGCACAATAATGCAAAACACATATACAAGTAAAGTAGTAGAAAAAAAAAAGCAGGATCAGATGCACCAAAATTTTGTTTGGGATATGACCTAATGTGCTATTCCAGAAAAAGCAGGCAGACTATACAAGATAGTCAAAAGCTTAGAGGGATGCTTTATTCTTATTATTTTTAGTTATTGTAAATTGTCATTTCTTAGAAGCAGTATTTCTGTCATATAGTAAGGGCTAATGGGTTGCATTCAGTAATATCCAACACAGGAGTATTGCAATGTATTATGTAAGATTATCAAAGAATCACATCCTCATGTCCTCTGGTAGAACTAAAAATTATAATAAAAAAGTCCAATAAGGCAGATAAATATCCAAAAGGAAAATGTTTTTCAATGTTTTAAAAAATAAAATGAAGGCAATTTATAGCTTGACAACATTTTTTTCCATTAAGAATGGTTACACTGCTGAAAAATAATAGTAAAACATTTTTTAAAAATTATATACCGGCATATTCTTTTTCCTGATTTTTTTCATGCAGATTTAAAAGAAAATCCACAGGTGAAATCTGACAATGACCTTCAGATTTCTGGAGCGGATTCGTAGGTTGCTATCACTGCTGCGGATCTGAACACTTATTAGTCTATGTGTCGCTAGCCACTGCAGACTCCGCATGGTTTCCTCAAAAAGCAGAACTACAGTATGAACTACAGCATGGGTGGCCACGGAAAACAGTTGGAGACAAAATATACACCGTTTTCACTCAAATTTTGGCATGAATATGCACAGAAATCCACATGTAAAATCAGTCATGTGAACATACCCTAAATTTGGTATTGCTGTAATGACCCAGAATGAAGTTAACATGTCACTTAGGTCTTATTCACACGTTAGTGTTTTGCATCAGTGTTGTAAGCCAAAACTAATAGTGGAGATTACACATGTATCTCTTTTTTTTTTTTTTTACCTGTGTAGTCACTGATGCAAAATACTGACCAAAGGTCTAATACCAAGGCTTAATATTGCATGTGGGCCCATAAAAATCAAATTCCAAAATACTAAGGTATGTTTTCTGTTTTATTTTTTACCTCCTTCCTCATAGATTTGCTACATCTGGATGTAAATAATGAATACTTCCATTCACTGACAGCAACCAAAGATCTTGACAAAGAATTTGCTGAACTTTTTGTTGTACACTGAAAAAGCTTTATTTACATAAACTGAAAAAACCTTTGACACGGAAGACACTGGGACAGATTTATTAATCCTGTCTAAGGCTAGGTTTACACCAGCATTCTAACTCCATTCAGGGTTTCTGTCCCCGAATCCGCTTGAAATATGCAGAGAGAAAAGTCCATGCAGTCCTCTGCATTTTTCAGCATTTTTTGGGAGGAAACCCGGCAGACCCCATTATAGTCTATGGAGTCCGTGGGTTTCTGCAGGTAACTGCTTTTTAAGCGGATTAGCTTTCCGTTTTTCGGGTCCCCAAGCGGACCCAAAGAACGGAAAACGAAATGCCAGTGTGAATCTAGTGTAACATATATATACAGTCATATGAAAAAGTTTGGGCACCCCTATTAATCTTAATCATTTTTAGTTCTAAATATTTGGGTGTTTGCAACAGCCATTTCAATTTGATATATCTAATAACTGATGGACACAGTAATATTTCAGGATTGAAATGAGGTTTATTGTACTAACAGAAAATGTACAATATGCATTAAACCAAAATTTGACCGGTGCAAAAATTTGGGTACCCTTATCATTTTATTGATTTGAATACTCCTAACTACTTTTTACTGACTTACTGAAGCACAAAATTGGTTTTGTAACCTCACTGAGCTTTGAACTTCATAGCCAGGTGTATCCAATCATGAGAAAAGGTATTTTAGGTGGCCAATTGCAAGTTGTTCTCCTATTTGAATCTCCTCTGAAGAGTGGCATCATGGGCTCCTCAAAACAACTCTCAAATGATCTGAAAACAAAGATTGTTCAACATAGTTGTTCAGGGGAAGGATACAAAAAGTTGTCTCAGAGATTTAACCTGTCAGTTTCCACTGTGAGGAACATAGTAAGGAAATGGAAGACCACAGGGACAGTTCTTGTTAAGCCCAGAAGTGGCAGGCCAAGAAAAATATCAGAAAGGCAGAGAAGAAGAATGGTGAGAACAGTCAAGGACAATCCATAGACCACCTCCAAAGAGCTGCAGCATCATCTTGCTGCAGGTGGTGTCACTGTGCATCGGTCAACAATACAGCACACTTTGCACAAGGAGAAGCTGTATGGGAGAGTGATGCGAAAGAAGCCGTTTCTGAAAGCACGCCACAAACAGAGTCGCCTGAGGTATGCAAAAGCACATTTGGACAAGCCAGCTTCATTTTGGAAGAAGGTCCTGTGGACTGATGAAACAAAGATTGAGTTGTTCGGTCATACAAAAAGGCGTTATGCATGGCGTCAAAAAAACACAGCATTCCAAGAAAAACACTTGCTACCCACTGTAAAATTTGGTGGAGGTTCCATCATGCTTTGGGGCTGTGTGGCCAATGCCGGCACCGGGAATCTTGTTAAAGTTGAGGGTCGCATGGATTCAACTCAGTATCAGAAGATTCTTGAGAATAATGTACAAGAATCAGTGACGAATTTGAAGTTACGCCGGGGATGGATATTTCAGCAAGACAATGATCCAAAACACAGCTCCAAATCTACTCAGGCATTCATGCAGAGGAACAATTACAATGTTCTGGAATGGCCATCCCAGTCCCCAGACCTGAATATCATTGAACATCTGTGGGATAATTTGAAGCGGGCTGTCCATGCTCGGCGACCATCAAACTTAACTGAACTGGAATTGTTTTGTAAAGAGGAATGGTCAAAAATACCTTCATCCAGGAACTGATTAAAAGCTACAGGAAGCGACTAGAGGCTGTTATTTTTGCAAAAGGAGGATCTACTAAATATTAATGTCACTTTTCTGTTGAGGTGCCCATACTTTTGCACCGGTCAAATTTTGGTTTAATGCATATTGCACATTTTCTGTTAGTACAATAAACCTCATTTCAATCCTGAAATATTACTGTGTCCATCAGTTATTAGATATATCAAATTGAAATGGCTGTTGCAAACACCCAAATATTTAGAACTAAAAATGATTAAGATTAATAGGGGTGCCCAAACTTTTTCATATGACTGTATGACCATGTAAACTTAGGCTAGACGGTCTAAAAATGCTCAAAATTTATCACAGTAGCTGATGCTGAATTATACATTTTGTGCATCGTTACTATAATTACTATCCTGTTTATATAACTTTGTGCCAGAATTTTGCACCAAAATTTTGGCATACATTGGCAAATCTTAAGTCATGCCCCTTTCCTACTAAGCCATACATCTTTGTCAGACAAAGCAACAAAATTAAGTAAAACACTTAATAAATATGGTGCCAGTTTTTGGCATTAATTGTGCCGGAATTCTGTCAGCTTCAGGCTAGGAATTATGATTCACAGTACTCCATAATAAATATATTTGGTAGCCAAAAATCAGAAGGAAGACAGATTTTCATGTGTGACTGTGTAAGACGGCCAGGACGAGGCAATCTGGTCTTCCCGTTTTTGTTTCGTCTACAGCTCCCAACCCAAAGGGAATTGTGGTTCCTCAACAGCTGTTTAGGTACAGGTTGCCTAAGCCTCATGTACGGAAAGTTAAACTCACAGTGCGGTATTCAGTAAGGCCAGACAGAGGCTGCCTTCTGTTTATAAGCACACCTCGAGCACTCGCTTCCCTTCTATCTGCCTCATTACTTTTTGTGTGTGTACGGAAACTGCAGGTTCACTTCCGTCACTCATTCATTTTTAACCTTTCAGTTTGAGGCACTGAAAGGAGCTACTATGCTTCTAAAGCGT
This sequence comes from Leptodactylus fallax, assembly GCA_947044405.1. NCBI lineage: Eukaryota > Metazoa > Chordata > Amphibia > Anura > Leptodactylidae > Leptodactylus > Leptodactylus fallax. The sequence continues at coordinate 9,590,017 of CAMRHE010000012.1, read as the reverse complement.
TATGTGCATGGACTGCTTTCATTGGAAGGTTTAAGGAAAAAACAGCTAATTTTGCTCTTAACTTTTTCCCCCGTGTTTCATGACTGTAACAGTATAATTCAAGTTTAACAAATCGGCTCTCTGTAATAATGTAACATTAGCTTTGCTACAGTATTTTCACAATAACCACAATGATGGTTTCCCTGACTACCCTCAGATACATGAAATGTAAATGCCACTGATGTATTTCTATGTTAGAGATATATCTGTATATAAAAAGAGGAAAGACAAAATCCAGTCCATATGAGCAGAAGGCCAAAAAGAAACAGACCAGCTCTTCAGGAAATGGGTGTGAAAAATAATTATTATAATTATTCAAATAAACATATAAAAAAAATAGAATATTTGAAAAATGAGACGCAGGATGAAGTGTCCAATTCCGATGCGTTTCTGGTCATTGCAGACCCTTAATCATAGAAACCAAGGTGGAACTGAAATTGACGCAGGCCTGCTAATTCATAAAACTAGTAACAACTTAAAGGGATATTCCCATGTTAAGAATAGGAAATGCAAGGATCGGGAACACCGTGTTTCAATTTTATAAGTGGGATAGGCATGCCTCAATATGAATATATACTGTATTAATAGCTCCACCTTGGGTTACCTATGTAATGACCAGAAACACATCAAAAGTGGACGTTTTGTCCTGCTTTTAATTTTGCGATTGTCCTATTTTTATATGTGGATATGAAGAAAAGCCATTATTTTTCTACTCATTCCTAAGAGTGTGTTTCTTTTTGCTATATCATCTGTATATATATAGAGAGAGACAGTCATGTTGGAATTACAATAAGAATGTCCACGATAAAAAAAAAACTAAGTACTGGTGGCTCTTACTACATTAATAGGACATCAACTAAACCATAAAAACAGAAACGAGAAGGAAGAGAGAAACTAAAGAATATCTGTCCTTTCAGGTGACTTTTCAGGATACATATTGTGTGCACATGAGCAGCAACACTATACCTGGTCATTATATGACTTTATATTCACCAGTTTTAGCAGGTTCCTCCTCTGCATGCTGTATCTCTAGTTTGAATGTGTCTGAGCTGGTGAGTGGAAACTAGCTGCCATACACTACACATGGTGAGTAGAAGAGGAATCTGCAATATAACTGTCATTCTCTCACTCAGAAATAGCCCCAAGGCCTTGCAGGACATATACAGAGAAGTACAGACTTATACTGATCAAAGTGGTTTGGTTATAATAAAATATTTCTATTCAGTTCCAGAAGCAAGGCTGTGTTTTCCCCTGCTATCTCGCTCCCTGTGCTTATTATTCCCCTTCCCCTCTCCATAGACTAGCATAAATGAGTGATGTGACCTGCAGTCCTTCTCAAGATGGATAAAGCAGTGATTTTCAGAGTGAAAGCAATTTTAACACATGGAGGCAGAGCAAGGAAACAGCCTAAGAGCAGAAATAAGTTTTCCTCTCTGATAAGATATATTACAAAGTTTCTTGTAATTGCCTGTAGCATTCAAAATGTATTGAAACAGCGCCTGTTTGAATGTATTGAACATTGCAACACTTATGTCTACAATCAATGGCCCATCAAGAATATTATAATAATTCATAATATGCAATAACCGTGGAGAATGTATCATTATTAGGATACGGAATTAGGCTTTGTTTACACGGCTCTGTGTAGTCTACAGTGATTTTCCTGCAATCAAGAATCTCAGAGACTTCATAGGCAGACTTCTCATACTTGTCATGGTTCTATTACAGCGGAAAACCAGTACCAGCACTTATTGCCATACACAGATTTGGTATTAATGGACTTTTCTGGATTATAGATATTGATAAATGTGAAGTGAGCTGCAGTAACCACTGCACAGAGAACCGAGTTGTGCTCCCAGCTACATTGATTTGATATTGATGACCTATCCAAAAGATAGAACCTCAATATCTACAGTGCTGGCCAAAAGTATTGGCACCCCTGCAATTCTGTCAGATAATACTCAATTTCTTCCAGAAAATGATTGCAATCACAAATGCTTTGGTAATAATATCTTCATTTATTTTGCTTGCAATGAAAAAACACAAAAGAGAATGAAAAAAAAAGTCAAATCATTGATCATTTTACACAAAACTCCAAAAATGGGCCGGACAAAAGTATTGGCACCCTCAGCCTAATACTTGGTAGCACAACCTTTAGACAAAATAACTGCGAACAACCGCTTCTGGTAACCATCAATGAGTTTCTTACAATGCTCTGCTGGAATTTTAGACCATTCTTCTTTGGCAAATTTCTCCAGGTCCCTGAGATTTGAAGGGTGCCTTCTCCAAACTGCCATTTTGAGATCTCTCCACAGGTGTTCTATGGGATTCAGGTCTGGACTCATTGCTGGCCACTTTAGAAGTCTCCAGTGCTTTCTCTCAAACCATTTTCTAGTGCTTTCTGAAGTGTGTTTTGGGTCATTGTCCTGCTGGAAGACCCATGACCTCTGAGGGAGACCCAGCTTTCTCCCACTGGGCCCTACATTATGCTGCAAAATTTGTTGGTAGTCTTCAGACTTCATAATGCCATGCACACGGTCAAGCAGTCCAGTGCCAGAGGCAGCAAAGCAACCCCAAAACATCAGGGAACCTACGCCATGTTTGACTGTAGGGACCGTGTTCTTTTCTTTGAAGGCCTCTTTTTTTTTCCTGTAAACTCTATGTTGATGCCTTTTCCCAAAAAGCTCTACTTTTGTCTCATCTGACCAGAGAACATTCTTCCAAAAAGTTTTTGGCTTTCTCAGGTAAGTTTTGGCAAACTCCAGCCTGGCTTTTTTATGTCTCTGGGTCAGAAGTGGGGTCTTCCTGGGTATCCTACCATAGAGTCCCTTTTCATTCAGACGCCGACTGATAGTACGGGTTGACACTGTTGTACCCTCGTACTGCAGGGCAGCTAGAACTTGTTTGGATGTTAGTCGAGGTTCTTTAGCCACCATCCGCACAATCTTTCATTAAAATCTCTCGTCAATTTTTCTTTTCCGTCCACATCTAGGGAGGCTAGCCACAGTGCCATGGGCTTTAAACTTCTTGATGACACTGCGCACAGTAGACACAGGAACATTCAGGTCTTTGGAGATGGACTTGTAGCCTTGAGATTGCTCATGCTTCCTCACAATTTTGCTTCTCAAGTTCTCAGACAGTTCTTTGGTCTTCTTTCTTTTCTCCATGCTCAATGTGGTACACACAAGGACACAGGACAGAGGTTGAGTCAACTTTAATCCATTTCAACTGGCTGCAAGTGTGATTTAGTTATTGCCACCACCTGTTATGTGCCACAGGTAAGTAACAGGTGCTGTTAATTACACAAATTAGAGAAGCATCACATGATTTTTCAAAGGGTGCCAATACTTTTGTCCACCCCCTTTTTTATGTTTGGTGTGGAATTATATCCAATTTGGCTTTTTGACAATTCTTTTTGTGGTTTTCCATTGAAGACAAATTAAATGAAGATATTATTACCAAAGCATTTGTGATTGCAATCATTTTCTGGAAGAAATTGAGTATTATCTGACAGAATTGCAGGGGTGCCAATACTTTTGGCCAGCACTGTATAAAGGAAAACCCCTTGAATTGCCTGATCACTGGGGACCCACCAACTGATCACGAGAATGAGACTTTTGTGTCCTTTGTTTGAATGGAACAGTGGTCAAGCATTCACTATGCTGCGCCACTCAAAGTCTATGGGACTACTACATCTTTGTCGGTCCTGTAGACTTTGAATAGAGTGGCATCATGCTGCAATACAAAAGCAAAGCTTGATAAGTGTTGATCCTATGAAAATGTGTCACCAGAAAATGACCTATTTTGTATGTTAAAAAACAGTTTTTAACACTTTTTGGTGAAGTTTTTAAAAAAATTTCCATGTTATTTATGTATTAAAAGAATTCCTAGAAATCCTACTGTTCTTACTCTGGCCACTAAGCCATATAATATGCTGAGACTTTCTGTAGATTTATTTGCAGCAGCCACCTCACTTATCCGCACACTGATAAACACATCTATCATGTATATAATACACAGAATCCATCATAATAGGTTATTTCACAAGTTATCTACTCACCACGTATCTTCCCACTGAGAGGGTAATACGGATATAAGTGAAACAGGCTTATGGTGGACTTAGGTAAGAGAGCTGTCACTTGTACAAGTAAGTAGCTGACAGCTATCTCATATCTATGACCCATTTTGGATTTCTAAGTATTATGGGTACTATCTCTACCTAGGTTCTCACATACGCATATTGTATTGTAAGTTAAGTCTCATGCTGTAAAAAGCCTCTATTTCTGATGTACATTCAAGTCCAATAATGTACTGAACTGAATATTTCATGTTCATGAGAAGTTTAAGCATAGCTTGCCAGACGGCACTTACCGATTGAAAGAGTTAATCTGATTTACAACTGGCATCACGTAGATCCATTTTCTCTCATGTTGGGCTTCTCAGAAAGCTTAATGACATAGAAATGGGGGGACTAATTAGTTGTTGGTTTTCTTTACTCAAAATTATCTTGAAGGGTAGTTTTTCTTTCTGCCAGTAACCATCTGGTCCCTACTTAAAGAGCTATTGTACCAATGTGGAGGATTAACTTTGAGAAAACCTCTGTTGACAAGACAAGAATGAAAAAAGGACACTGGGGCAGTCAACTTGTTAGTGTAATAAAATCTCTATTGCCAAAAAAAAAAAACAAGTCATTGAATGTGTATGGTGGTCAGAGGACAACTGAGTTGTGGCTGTCATGATCTCACAATTCTGTGCAATGTGATTTTACCTCATATGTACAGTGCCTTGCGAAAGTATTCGGCCCCCTTGAACTTTTCAACCTTTTGCCACATTTCAGGCTTCAAACATAAGGATATAAAATTTTAATTTTTTGGTGAAGAATCAACAACAAGTGGGACACAATTGTGAAGTGGAATGAAATTTATTGGATATTTTAAACTTTTGTAAAAAATAAGAAAACTGAAAAGTGGGGCGTGCAATATTATTCGGCCCTTGACTTTCAGTGCAGCAAACTCACTCCAGAAGTTCAGTGAGGATCTCTGAATGATTCAATGTTGGCCTAAATGACTGATGATGATAAATATAATCCACCTGTGTGTAATCAAGTCTCCGTATAAATGCACCTGCTCTGTGATAGTCTCAGGGTTCTGTTTAAAGCACAGAGAGCATCATGAAGACCAAGGAACACACCAGGCAGATCTGTGATACTGTTGTGGAGAAGTTTAAAGCCAGATTTGGATACAAAAAGATTTCCCAAACTTTAAACATCCCTTGAGAAGGACGTTCAAGATTATTAAGCAGACCACAGGCTTCAAGCAAGATGGGAAAGAAAAATGATCTTTCTGCTGCCACAAAGAGTGAAATGCCTTGGACAAGGTGTGAAAACATTAGATATTCCACAAAAAAGCATAATCAGGAAGTTTTCTACCAGACAAGTTCATTGGATTAGACCCAGACATACATGAAGACTAATTTTGAAACCGTCTTGTTTACTGATCAGTGCCGTGCAACCCTGGATGGTCTAGACAGATGGATGGTTGGTGGATGGCCACCATGCCCCAACAAGGCTGCAATGTCAAGATGGAGGTGGTGGAGTTATGTTTTGGGCTGGAATCATGGGGATAGAGCTGGTAGGCCCCTTTAGGGTCCCTGAAGGTATGAAAATGACTTCTGCAAAGTATATAGAGTTTCTGACTGACCACTTTCTTCCATGGTACAAGAAGAAAAACTGTGCCTTCCGAAGCAAAATCATCTTCATGCATGACAATACACCATCTCATGCAGCAAAGAATACGCCTGAGTCATTGGCTGCTATGGGCACAAAAGGAGAAAAACTCATGGTGTGGCCACCTCACAAAGCATAAACTATTCAAAAACTATGTTAACTATGTTAACATGTAACTTGGCCTGATAAGATGTTTTTGAATTAAATAACTTTTGATTTAAGTAAATGTGACCTCCAAATGCTACAAATTCAACAAATTTCCAGTTCTTTACAACTTATAAAATGTTTAGCTACCGTGAAAAACAAAAAGGAAGAGCGCCAAGCACTAATAACGTAATACTGCAACGTACACAGGTATAGATAAATGAACAAGTGTAAGCTCACCTTAGAGAGTTGTGGTAAGTGCCCACAACTACTCAAATCGCCTTCAAAAATCCAATGGATGTGTAGTAGACCAAGGAAGCAGATGGACACCAAAGGGACGTAGTGATGTCAGTCACACGCCAGTAGTCATCATATCATCACGTGTAATTTTTCTCCAAATACCTGATGATATTATAAAATGTTTAGAAACTGTTGTGCATAATAATTTGGAACAGTGGTATTCAGTACCATACAGAGCCACCATGTGGTATAAGGCCTATGCTGAACAAAACACAGGTCATAATACCTATTAAATAGAGCAAGAGCAAATTTTCAAATAAAACCTAAAGAATCTGGAGAATATCTAATGGCCTATTGTTTGAATAGACCATTATTATCACACCCCTTCCATTCACCTATTCACTTGAATAAGGTGAAATGATAATATCCTACATTGCTGCTAAGTAGATAGTGTGCAGGTATATGGACCAATGAAGAGATGGCAGCGATTGATTCATTGTCACCCCTGTGAAATCTGATCAGTGGGTTTCCGAGAAATAGACTCCTACTGATTTGATATTGGTGGCCTATCCAGTACAAAAAAATTGTGTTGCCATAGCAATAATAGATTTTCTAAGTGTGTCTGAACAACTTAGTGACAAAAATGGGAACAGATCAGTGGAAAAGGAGAAAGGAAAATGGTTACTATAGCGGCATCAATGTAGGTAAAAAAAAAGTTTCACTAGTGTCAGTTTATGCAGCAGAATCAATCTACTGTTCAATACAGATTGTAGATTTTGTAACCCCCCTGATCACTGCTTAATATCACATATCTCCAGTTCCGTGACCTAAAATATATATGCTTCAACATGGTATTAATGGGTCTTATTGCATGTTTCACTCTAGTTTGATAGCACATAGGTTGGAATCACACAAGCAGTTTTTATGCCATTACCATTTTTGATGCTGTTTCTTAAGCTAACGTGTGGATATATAATAGAAGTATCAGCCTTTTCTTTTATATTTTTATAATACATTTTGATCTACTCCAGGCTCTAAAAACTGCATCAAGAAGTATCACAAAAACTGTGTTTGTGATGATTCCAGCCTTGATCAGCTGTGGCTGCTGTAGGTTTGGTACTACATGAAGTAAGAAGAGAGCGGAGAGGATTTATTTGGCTATAATGTGAAGTTATTAGCTGGAGGCTAGGCGTTTCTCTCCGTGAATTAGTGCTCTCTTCCTTTGTACTCATCTGTGTTTGTTAGAAGTTGGAATTTGATATGCCTGCCTTGTGCAGCCACTTCCTGATCGTCACGCTCCTCTTATTGAATGCTAAGCACCTATTGTTGTTAAACAAAGAGCACAATTTTAGAATACTTCCAGAGTGCATTCACAGGATATTACTCAAAAGCAGAGTAGACAGTAGAACTTCACATGGTGGAACATATTCACATATCTGAATGTCTCAGCATTAAAATAACACATAGATCCTAATAACGTTAGTGATTGACAATTGAATACAAAGCATCTCATGTATATACATAGAAGGGGTATACTATTATTATATTCTGGTTACCATGTTTATTGCACCAGAATCCAGAAGTTCATACCATCTGTAGATTGGGCAATAAATGACCATTACACACCCTTTTATTAAATGCCAAAGAATTGTGACAACTGAAGACCACTTACTTTGGTTTATGTGTGCGAAGGGCACTTAAAGTGGTCTAGAAACTACTATAGATCAATGTAATAGGGGATAACTTCCTTTTGGGGGAAAACCCCTTTCAGTATTATGTGACACTGCAGCTAAGACACTGTACAAAATATTATACAAGGATTATTCTGATTATTGGCATTGCATAGCATTGTTATTGAGACTACTATATGGAAGGGGTATAACAAGGAACCATGGGGTTCCATAGCAAAGCTTGACCACTCTTACATGACCTCCTTAAGCCCTCTACAGTTTTGGACAAGCAGGACTTGGGCTTGGACTACAGTGGGGAAAAAAGTATTTAGTCAGCCACCAAGTGTGCAAGTTCTCCCACTTAAAAAGATGAGAGAGGCCTGTAATTGACATCATAGGTAGACCTCAACTATGAGAGACAAAATGAGAAAACATATCTAGAAAATCACATTGTCTGATTTTTAAAGAATTTATTTGCAAATTATGTTGGAAAATAAGTATTTGGTCAATAACAAAAGTTCATCTCAATACTTTGTTATATATCCTTAGTTGGCAATGACAGAGGTCATACAGTTTCTGTAAGTCTTCACAAGGTTGGCACACACTGTTGCTGGTATGTTGGCCCATTCATCCATGCAGATCTCCTCTAGAGCAGTGATGTTTTGGGGCTGGCGCTGGGCAACACGGACTTTCAACTCCTTCCAAAGGTTTTCTATGGGGTTGAGATCTGGAGACTGGCTAGGCCACTCCAGGACCTTAAAATGCTTCTTACGAAGCCACTCCTTCATTGCCCTGGCAGTGTGCTTGGGATCATTGTCATGCTGAAAGACCCAGCCACGTTTCATCTTCAATGCCCTTGCTGATGGAAGGAGGTTTGCACTCAAAATCTCACGATACATGGCCCCATTCATTGTTTCATGTACACGGATCAGTCGTCCTGGTCCCTTTGCAGAGAAACAGCCGCAAAGCATTATGTTGCCACCACCATGCTTCACAGTAGGTATGGTGTTCTTTGGATACAACTCAGCATTCACTCTCCTCCAAACACGACGAGTTGTGTTTCTACCAAACAGTTTTACTTTGGTTTCATCTGACCATATGACATTCTCCCAATACTCTTCTGGAACATCCAAATACTCTCTAGCAAACTTCAGACGGGCCCGGATATGTACTGGCTTAAACAGGGGGACACGTCTGACACTGCATGATCTGAGTCCCTGGCGGCGTAGTGTGTTACTGACGGTAGCCTTTGTTACGTTAGTCCTAGCTTTCTGCAGGTCATTCACTAGGTCCCCCCCATGTGGTTCTGGGATTTTTGCTCACCGTTCTTGTGATCATTTTGACCCCACGGGGTGAGATCTTGCGTGGAGCCCCTGATCGAGGGAGATTATCAGAGGTCTTGTATGTCTTCCATTTTCTAATTATTGCTCCCACAGTTGATTTCTTCACACCAAGCTGCTTGCATATTGCAGATTCAGTCTTCCCAGCCTGGTGCAGGTCTACAATTTTGTTTCTGGTGTCCTTCCACAGCTCTTTGATCTTCACCATAGTGGAGTTTGGAGTGTGACTGTTTGAGGTTGTGGACAGGTGTCTTTTATACTGATAACAATGTCAAACAGATGCCATTACTACAGGTAATGAGTGGAGGACAGAGGGGCCTCTTAAAGAAGAAGTTACAGGTCTGTGAGAGCCAGAAATCTTTCCTGTTTGTAGGTGACCAAATACTTATTTTCCACCATAATTTGCAAATAAATTCTTAAAAAATCAGACAATGTGATTTTTTAGATATTTTTTTCTCATTTTGTCTCTCATAGTTGAGGTCTACCTATGATGTCAATTACAGGCCGGCCTCATCTTTTTAAGTGGGGAGAACTTGCACAATTGGTGGCTGACTAAATACTTTTTTTCCCCACTGTAAGTGCAATACTGTTCACCCTGAAAACAGCTCGTTCAGAGACACTCTACCTTTAAATTGCTCTAACTCCGAAACAGAGGGTGCTAGAGCCACAATATTGGTCTTGTTTTAAAGCCAAGATCATGCCTGTAGTTCCAATAGATTTTAAGTTATCACTGGTTAAAGCAGAGGTGCATATACTCGCACTTTCGGTTTAGTGTGCAGCTGACAGTACAGGGAGAGAAGAACCTGATTTTAATATTCTCCTGTCCCTGACACTTCAGATAACCCCAGAGGAGGGGGTACCATGGACTTTTGTTCATGATATCACCCCCCCCCCATTATCAGTCAGAAGCATACTTGCCATTTAACCCCTTATATGCTAACTGCAACACCTAAGTGGTTTTACAGAAAAAAAAAAAGTAAAAATAAACCTTTTTCCCCGTTAACGAAAAAAACACACACAATTGGTATCACCTCATCCATAACAATCCCTAAACTAAAATTAGTACATTATTTATTCTACATGATAAACACCATAAACATTAAAATTCAGATGCCAGGATTCATGTTTTCCGATCATCTCACCTCTCAAAAACAAAGTAATAAAAACTGATCAAAAAGTCTGATGTACCCACAAAATACAAGGTCTCGTAAAACTACATTGAAATAAAATGTAAAAAGTTATGAAAGCTGGAATACAGAGAGGGATAAAATGTTATTGGTTCAGGCTAAGGCCCAAAAAGCAATGGCAAAAAAAATGGCGGAAGCGCATTGTGGGTTTTCCCTGCAGCGCTTTTAACAAAAAGGCCACAGAGTTTTCATCTGCGGACTTTCTGCTTCTATTATACCTATACAGAAAACGCCAGCATTTCTGTAGCTACAGTGGGGAAAAAAAGTATTTAGTCAGCCACCAATTGTGCAAGTTCTCCCACTTAAAAAGATGAGAGGCCTGTAATTGTCATCATAGGTAGACCTCAACTATGAGAGACAAAATGAGAGAACAAATCCAGAAAATCACATTGTCTTATTTTTAAAGAATTTATTTGCAAATTATGGTGGAAAATAAAGTATTTGGTCACCTACAAACAAGCAAGATTTCTGGCTCTCACAGACCTGTAACTTCTTCTTTAAGAGGCTCCTCTGTCCTTCACTCATTACCTGTAGTAATGGCTCCTGTTTGACATTGTTATCAGTATAAAAGACACCTGTCCACAACCTCAAACAGTCACACTCCGAACACCACTATGGTGAAGACCAAAGAGCTGTGGAAGGACACCAGAAACAAAATTGCAGACCTGCACCAGGCTGGGAAGACTGAATCTGCAATAGGCAAGCAGCTTGGTGTGAAGAAATCAACTGTAGAAGCAATAATTAGAAAATGGAAGACATACAAGACCACTGATAATCTCCCTCGATCAGGAGCTCCACGCAAGATCTCACCCCGTGGGGTCAAAATGATCACAAGAATGGTGAGCAAAAATCCCAGAACCACAAATGGGGGACCTAGTGAATGACCTGTATAAAGCTGGGACTAACGTAAAAAAGGCTACCTTCAGTAACACACTACGCCGCCAGGGACTCAGATCCTGCCGTTCCAGACGTGTCCCCCTGCTTAAGCCAGTACATATCCGGGCCCATCTGAAGTTTGCTAGAGAGCATTTGGATGTTCCAGAAGAGTATTGGGAGAAAGTCATATGGTCAGATGAAACCAAAGTAGAACTGTTTGGTAGAAACACAACTTGTCGTGTTTAGAGGAGAGTGAATGCTGAGTTGCATCCAAAGAACACCATACCTACTGTGAAGCATGGGGGTGGCAACATCATGCTTTGGGGCTGTTTCTCTGCAAAGGGACCAGGACAACTGATCAGTGTACATGAAAGAATGAATGGGGCCATGTATCGTGAAATTTTGAGTGCAAACCTCCTTCCATCAGCAAGGGCATTGAAGATGAAACGTGGCTGGGTCTTTCAGCATGACAATGATCCCAAGCACACCGCCAGGGCAACGAAGGAGTGGCTTCGTAAGAAGCATTTCAAGGTCCTGCAGTGGCCTAGCCAGTCTCCAGATCTCAATCCCATAGAAAACCTTTGGAGGGAGTTGAAAGTCCGTGTTGCCGAGCGCCAGCCCCAAAACATCACTGCTCTAGAGGAGATCTGCATGGAGGAATGGGCCAACATACCAGCAACAGTGTGTGCCAACCTTGTGAAGACTTACAGAGAATGTCTGACCTCTGTCATTGCCAACAAAGGATATATAACAAAGTAATGAGATGAACTTTTGTTATTGACCAAATACTTATTTTCCACCATAATTTGCAAATAAATTCTTTAAAAATCAGACGGTGTGATTTTCTGGATTTGTTTTCTCATTTTGTCTCTCATAGTTGAGGTCTACCTATGATGTCAATTACAGGCCTCTCATCTTTTTAAGTGGGAGAACTTGCACAATTGGTGGCTGACTAAATACATTTTTTCCCCACTGTATAAATGAGATGCAGCGATTAAGAAAAACGCTTTTGAAATCACAGTATTTTCGCTACAGATTTTTTTCTGCAATGTGTGGATGGGATTAGTCAGAATCCCATCCACTTTGCGGGTACTGTAAAATGCGGAGTTTTTTGCCACAGCGTTTTCACACCGTGGGGCCCTGGCTTCAAGGCTAAATGTGTTGGATCCCTAAAGAGTTAAAATGCACATAAGGCACTGGATTTATGTGGCAATAATATTTATTTCAGCCATAAATTCAAAATCTGCAATAAAAAAGTGACAATTTCAGGAGGGTTTTTGCAATTTTAATGTGACTGTTAAGGTTAAGCAGCAAGTTCAAAACTTGAAAAGTGTGCAATTATTTTGGTCACCTGTACAGACAGGGATAGTGTGCATAGTGATTTTACAGTACAAGTAATGCATATGCTGATGTCACAGTTCCAGGATAATGTACACACTGATGTTACAATACCGGGATAATGCGCGCACACACGTCACAGTATTGGAATAATGTACACGGTAATAACACAGTAGCAGGATAATGCTTTTATTGATGTCACAGTACAGGAATAATGTACACACTGATGTTACAGTACAGGGAAAATGCACACAGTGATGTCACACTACAGGAATAATGCACACACTTATGTCATAGTACAGAGATAATAAACACAGTGATGTCATAACATAGGGATAATGAACACGGTGATGTCACAATAGATGGATAATGCCTACTATGACATCATAGCAAGGGATACTGCACAAACAAAAAGATCACTGTGTACACTGTGACAAGACAACATATGAAGAAAGTAACTATAATGTCACATGCAAGAATTATGATGTCCCAATAAAGTAACGGAGGCACATTCAGTTTCCTCATCTCTTGCTAGGTCTCAGTGAAAATGTCAACTTTAGCAGCAGCTATATCTAGTTACACCCATGGAAATGTCATTTGGCCAATGTATAGCACTGCTCTTCTGGTACTTAGAATTAGTCAATGTATGGTATGGTTATTTGTAAATTGTATCACCATACACTACAGTATATGAGGGATCACCCATGCAACACCTGGCCCTGTATGTGTGGCAGTTACCTAATAATCTAGTTTTTCTAATTGTTGGTTCCGTTACTTGCAGTTTACTCTCATTAACCATTAATGGCAGTCATCCCTTCATTACATTTGCTTGTACATCACAAAGGGGCTCATACACATGACTGTATACAAATTGTGAGCCTTTGTTCTACAATAGGCAACTATTTCAGCCACCCGTGATTCTGTTTCTGCTATAATATTTGGCTGCCCTTGTACGGGTATTCCTATCAATCTGTTTTAGGAATGGCTGGATTTATATTTTCTGATCCAAACACAGAAGAGTGGCTAAGTGAAGCGACAAACGTTTTTTTTTTCAGAGGGGGATTTGCCCACTTCCTCTATTAACTCTGTCTCTGTGAAGACGGTCTTTAAAAATCTGACCCGTCTTTATAAAGATCATGCAAGGTGTTGGTGGGAAATCCAAAACCTGGAGAATTCTCTAAAGAACAATATTGTTCCTAGAGGCTTGAGGATTCCCCTAACACCAGCCCCGAGATTGAAAACAAAAAACTTCAAGAAGAAATGGGAAACAAAGATCATGAATAGCTCCCTGCGCCTCATGCGCATTCTCCTTGAGGAGGAAAAGGTGTACTTTGAACAACTCATCTTTGAGCTCAATACAGAGAGAGAACGTGCAAAATCTCTTTCCAGCTCTGCAGGGTTTAAGAATAAAGACAAGAACCTGCAGCAAGTGTTGGAGAGATTTAATGCAAATATTAAAGAGAGAAAATATTACCAATTCTCAAGAGACCTTTCTGAATTTCGTGAAAAAGAGCCTATCAGGTACTGAGTCAACAGAATCAATCTCTGGTATCTTCTGAGGGGGATACTGCCGACTCAGAACAGTTTACAAACGCTCAAGAAGAGCACTTTGGTGGTCGCTATCGGTTGTGAGGTGGGACCCGGAACAGGAGAGATGGTAAGGGAAGGATGGGTACGAAAGTTGATTTTTTTTTTTTTTTTTTAGGCCAAAATCCCCCAATTTCCAGGTATCTTCTGAGGGGGCAAAGGGAAACATGAACGAGATGAATCTCAAGTCATAAATTTATCTCGGCACATATTGTCAGGGGCAGAATTATCTCTGCTAAAGAAAGGTCTATCATTTGTACCAACAAATATGACTCATTTGGATGTGTGAAAGATAATCTCTTTGCGAGAAAATTAAAATGGTCTAAATTTTTCAGTAAAGTAAACAGAGACAAGTGTGAGGAATTGGGCTTATCCGAATCTGATTTGGAGGGGCTACAGACATTAGAGGGACTGGGGGAAGAGGACTCTCGTCCATTAGACCAAGGTTCTTTCACTGATCTAAAACCTATTAGCAGAAGACAACCTCCTGCGGGAGACTTCTCCTATATTGATTTGTTTGTGGATTTGGTGACAGAGGATCTGAACAGACTTGACATGCTTGGCAGGGGGAAATATAGCAATCTTAGTTCAAGCACTTCTCTCCTTTGAAAAAGAAAAAAAAATATTGTGATAAAACCTTTTGACAAGGTGGGGGGGAACATTGTAGTGCTGAATAGAGACTAGTATGCCAGGCTCTGTATGGACATCTTAAGTGATGGACAGTGTTATGTCCGTACTTCTGGCAGTAGTCTCAAAAACTTTAGACGACTAGAGCGAAGAGAGATATTTATTGATGCTCACCAGAAAGGACTGATTGACAAAAGAGAACTGGAATTCTTACTGCCTAACCACCCCACTATGGCCTCATTTTACATCTTGCCCAAGATCCACAAGGGTGTATCCCCTCTAAAAGGACGGCCCATAGTATCCGGGATTACCAGCCTTACCCAAAACATTAGTATGTATCTTGACACAATATTGAGACCCTTTGTTTTGAGGTTACGTTCATATATTAGGGATACTATGGACGTCCTGAACAGATTGGAGGGGATTACCTTTGAGGGAGGTGCCTTCCTAGCCAGCCTTGTCGTGGAAGCGTTATATTCTTCCATCCCCCATGACCAGGGATATATGGCTATGTAGTATTACTTGAGGTCTAGAGGGACATTTATGCAGTCGCACAATAATTTAGTTCTTCAACTGCTTAAATTTGTCCTTGAGAGGAATGTTTTTGTTTTTGAGGGGGTGACCTTCCACTAGCTGAGGGGTACAGCTAGGGGAGCCCTGTGGCCCCCACATCTGCTAATCTGTACCTCGGTTGGTGGAAGGAGACCAGGGTATTCTCCGATGAGTATCAACACTGGACATCCCTCTGGGTTCGCTACATCGATGATGTTCTAATTTTATGGCATAGTACAAAAAATGATGAGTTTGTTTCAACCCTGAATGTCAATGAGTTGGGTCTGAGGTTCACCTCAGAAATTCAGGAGGAGACACTTGCTTTCCTAGACCTGAAAATTTCTATTTGGAAAAATGGCACCCTGGCTACCACAGTGCATAGAAAATAAACCACAACAAATAAATTTCTACACTAGGATAGTTACCACCCGATCAGTCTGAAAAGAGGGATTGCCACTGGCCAATTTATTAGGATGAGGAGAAATTGCTCCACAGAAGTTGAGTGTTGTAGACAATCTCAGGATCTATCTCAGAGATTTCAGAATAGGAGGTTCCCCATGACAGTGATGAACAGAGCATTTGAACATGCCTGAGTAACACCTAGAGCTTCCTTGCTGGTAACACAAGTAAGGGAGCAAGATACCAAGTATACACGCATTATTGGTACATTCGATACCAGGAATTGAGAGGTGGTCTCCATTTTGGCCCGACACTGGACAATTCTCCAAGCTGATCTTGATTTAACAGATAGGATCCCTCCTCGCACACAGATTACTTACAGTCGTGGAAGGAATCTGAAAGATAGACTAGTAAATAGCTGCTTAAAACCAGTAGAAAAGAAAGGTGCTTGGCTAGGGAATCCACTGATAGGTGTCTACAGATGTGGTAGTTACACAGCATGTGACTTTGTGTGGCAGAGCAAGAAGGTCCCAAAAAATCTGGGACAGGTGCAACAAAAGACTGGGAAAGTTGAGGAAAGCTCAGAAAACAGCTGTTTGGAGCATTCCAGAGGTGAACAGGTTAATTGGAAACAGGTGAGTGTCATGATTGGGTAAAAAGGGAACATCCCCGCAAAGGCTCAGTCGTTCACAAGCAAGGATGGGGCGAGGTTCACCACTTTGTGAACAACTGCGTGAGCAAATAGTCCAACAATTTAAGAACAACGTTTTTCATTGTACAATTGCAAAGAATTTAGGGATTTTATCATCTACAGTCCATAATGTCATCAAAAGATGCAAAGAATCTGGACAAATCTCTGCAAGTAAGCGTCAAGGCTGAAAAACAACATTGAATGCCTGTGACCTTCAATCCCTCAGGCGGCACTGCATTAAAAACCGACCTCATTCTGTAACGGATATTACCACATGGGCTCAGGAACACTTCAGAAAACCACTTTCAGTGGACACAGTTTGTCGCTACATCTACAAGTACAAGTTAAAACTCTACCATGCAAAGCAAAAGCAATATATCAAGAACACCCAGAAACGCCGCCGGCTTCTCTGGGCCCGAGCTCATCTGAGATGGACTGACGCAAAGTGGAAAAGTGTCATGTGGTCTGACAAGTCCACATTTCAAATAGTTTTTGGAAATCATGGACGTCATGTCCTCTGGGCCAAAGAGGAAAGGAACTGTCTGGATTGTTATCAGGGCAAAGTTCAAAAGTCAGGATCTCTGATGGTATGGGGGTATGTTAGTGCCCATGGCATAGGTAACTTGCACATCTGTGAAGGCACCATTAATGCTGAAAGATCGCTACAGATTTGAAGCAACATATGCTGCCATGCCATTCAAGCAATGTCTTTTTCAGGGACGTTCCTACTTATTTCAGCAAGACAATGCCAAGCCACATTCTCCACATGTTACAACAGAGTGGCTTCATAGTAAAAGAGTGAGGGTACTAGACTGGTCTACCTGCAGTCCAGATCTGTCTCTGTTGAAAATTTGTGGTGCATTATGAAGCGCGAAAATACGACAATGGAGACCCTGGACTGTTGAGCAACTGAAGTTGCACATCAAGCAAGAATGGGGAAGAATTCCACCTACAAAGCTTCAACAATTCATGTCCTTAGTCCCCAAACGCTTATTGAGTGTTGTTAAAATGAAAGGTGATGTAACACAGTAATAAACATGCCACTATCCCAGCTTTTTTGGAACGTGTTGCAGGCATCAAATTCAAAATGAGTGAATATTTGCAAAAAACAAAGTTTATCCGTTTAAACGTCTTGACTTTGTAGTGTATTCAATTGAATATAGGTTGAAAAGGATTTGCAAATCATCGTATTGTTTTTATTTATGTTTTACACAACGTCCCAACATCATTGATATTGGGGTTGTATTATATTTTCAGTCTGTGGGAGACGATGGACCTCCCCTGGCCCTCTTATTGGTGTATCACGACACTCCCTGTTCTGACGCGATATTGAGGGGCATGGATTTCCGCTGGCTGGGCCGCTGCTTTGAGCGGAGACCCCGTTGGGTGGAGTTCCTCACAAGGGTATGCTGCATGACGCCCGGGATGGGGGGGGGGGGGAACTACACACCTTGTGGGTGTGGCTAGACTTCTGGAGGGGTGGCGCATTGGCTGAGTTCTGGCCATTAGAGCTGCGGATATTGGAGCTACACCCTGGCTAGGTGAGACATGGAGCATATAAAAAGGAGAGTGGTGTCAGTAGGCATTACCGCTGCCATCAAACGCGGTCACACTACACCACCAACGCAGTATGGTGGTTTCCTTCATGCTAAATATGACATCTAAAGCAGTTTTTACTGTTAAAACCATATCGTGACCCCTGATGATTTTTATAAGAAACACGTAGGGTTAATTTGATGAGCTTAGGAGTGTTGGTCCAGAGCTGTTTAAGGTGTTTAGGTACTGTTGGCCTCGTATTAGACCAGTAGCCTCAGTACTTTTTCCCTTACAACTATTGTTTACAGCAGGGGTCAGCAACCTTTTTAGTCTGGGGTGCCGATTTGGAAAAAAAAATCAAAAGATGAATTACTCAGTGTGCCATGTAATAATTGTAAGGGTGTCACCCTCTTACATCGGTGATTACCAACAGGGGGCCTCAACACTCTAGAAGTATTTAGAAGGATGATCCCATGCCTTTATGCAATGTTATCTGTGTCCTTAGGATGTTTTTCGACTTTTGGTAAAAATTATTTATTAGGGGTGCTCCAAGGGACCCTGAGTCTGAAAAGGCTGGGAAACACTGTCCTACATGAAAGTCATATTATGCAAACCATAACTGCAACCAGTTAGTTAGTCAATTGAGCTTACATTTCAATGTGATCCTTTAGCAAAATGTTGATATTTGGACAGGACATGGGGCTAAGTGTAGTCTGCAGTAAGCCTGCTTTGTGGGGGCAGAGGGTGCCCATCACACAGCCTAGTCTCTTTGCTGAAGAAATCCAAACAAATTTTTACAGTCTTATTGAAATGAATGAAGGCAAATTTAGCTGCCATGTTACTTTGCACAGGTAGTTGCTGACCTTTGACTAGGCTACTGGCCTGGACACTTAGACATTGTGCCTCATGTTCCCACCACCTCCCAGTGTATCCTCACATCCAACTGCATTTACATCGACGGATAGAGAGAGATTGCCACCTGGAGCAGAGAGAGTCCTGTGCCAGGTAGATATGCCTTGGGTGCCGACTCCGGCACTAGTGCCGGGGGTTGCTGACCCCTGGTTTACAGCCTGGGAGCTATGTTGCACTTTACACCTGGAGGAGGAGAGTAATTCTCAATTTTTTATTGAGTATTTAGTCAGCCACCAATTGTGCAAGTTCTCCCACTTAAAAAAATTTGAGAGGCCTGTAATTGACATCATAGGTAACTTCTTCTTTAAGAGGCTCCTCTGTCCTCCACTCATTACCTGTAGTAATGGCACCTGTTTGACATTGTTATCAGTATAAAAGACACCTGTCCACAACCTCAGTCACACTCCAAACTCCACTATGGTGAAGACCAAAGAGCTGTGGAAGGACACCAGAAACAAAATTGTAGACCTGCACCAGGCTGGGAAGACTGAATCTGCAATAGGCAAGAAGCTTGGTGTGAAGAAATCAACTGTGGGAGCAATAATTAGAAAATGGAAGACATACAAGACCTCTGATAATCTCCCTCGATCAGGGGCTCCACGCAAGATCTCACCCCCGTGGGGTCAAAATGATCACAAGAACGGTGAGCAAAAATCCCAGAACCACACGGGGGGACCTAGTGAATGAACTGCAGAAAGCTGGGACTAACGTAACAAAGGCTACCATCAGTAACACACTACGCCGCCAGGGACTCAGATCCTTCAGTGCCAGACGTGTCCCCCTGCTTAAGCCAGTACATATCCGGGCCTGTCTGAAGTTTGCTAGAGAGCATTTGGATGTTCCAGAAGAGTATTGGGAGAATGTCTTATGGTCAGATGAAACCAAAGTAGAACTGTTTGGTAGAAACACAACTCGTCATGTTTGGAGGAGAGTGAATGCTGAGTTGCATCCAAAGAACACCATACCTACTGTGAGTCATGGGGGTGGCAACATCATGCTTTGGGGCCGTTTCTCTGCAAAGGGACCAGGACGACTGATCCGTGTACATGAAAGAATGAATGGGGCCATGTATCGTAATATTTTGAGTGCAAACCTCCTTCCATCAGCAAGGGCACTGAAGATGAAATGTGGCTGGGTCTTTCATCATGACAATGATCCCAAGCACACTGCCAGGGCAATGAAGGAGTGGCTTCGTAAGAAGCATTTCAAGGTCCTGCAGTGGCCTAGCCAGTCTCCAGATCTCAACCCCATAGAAAACCTTTGGAGGGAGTTGAAAGTCCGTGTTGCCCAGCGCCAGCCCCAAAACATCACTGCTCTAGAGGAGATCTGCATGGAGGAATGGGCCAACATACCAGCAACAGTGTGTGCCAACCTTATGAAGATTTACAGAAAACATTTGACCTCTGTCATTGCCAACAAAGGATAAATAACAAAGTATTGAGATGAACTTTTGTTATTGACCAAATACTTATTTTCCACCATTATTTGCAAAGAAATTCTTTAAAAATCAGACAATGTGATTTTCTGGATTTGTTTTCTCATTTTGTCTCTCATAGTTGAGGTCTACCTATGATGACAATTACAGGCCTCTCTAATCTTTTTAAGTGGGAGAACTTGCACAATTGGTGGCTGACTAAATACTTTTTTCCCCACTGCAGAGCTAGGGTGAGGTTATTTTATTTTACTCTCCTTGCCGGTGTTATCAAGTTTGGATCCCGAGTACATTATATGATCTAAGCTGGTATTGTACTTCCCTTTACACATTTCTATTTGATTTATATATACACCTTTTTATTATTTATTAAAGGTTATGTTTTAACTATACCCTTGTTGATACTATTGAGCTTATTGTGTCTTTACCTATTCTGTGAGCCTTCGTTCTACAATAGGCAACTATTTCAGCCACCCTTGATTCTGACGAAATAAAGCAACCTGTAGGATAATGGCTTTGTGGTTAGTACTGTTGCCTTGCAATGCTAGGGTCCTGATTTTGACTCTGGCCAAGAGAATCTGTATGTTTTGCCAGTGTTTGTCTGGGTTTCCTCTGAGTACTTAAGTGTCCTCTCCTAATGGGGAACAAGGACCAGTGTAAAAGATGACAATCTTGGGGTGGTGCTGCTAAATATGTTGGTAGTATGTAAATTAAAAAATAAATAGAAGTCTATAGGGCCATCCTATAGCTCTGTCAAGGCCTTAGTAGATGGGATGATATTCAGGGCTATTATCGTCAACGATTGCTCCTAGGAATGATCTTTGCTAATAAAAGTCCTGACTAATAGTGCCTACGATCAGCTGGTCAGCGGGCAATGGGCATTTGTTTGTGCTGGATTTATAAAGAATATATCAGTATTACAATGCCATATAGAGGTACCGCACAAGCATATATATATATATATATATATATATATATATATACAGTACAGACCAAAAGTTTGGACACACCTTCTCATTCCAAGAGTTTTCTGTATTTTCATGACTATAAAAATTGTAGATTCACACTGAAGGCATCAAAACTATGAATTAACACATGTGGAATTATATACTTAACAAAAAAGTGTGAAACAACTGAAAATATGTCTTATATTCTAGGTTCTTCAAAGTAGCCACCTTTTGCTTTGATTACTGCTTTGCACACTCTTGGCATTCTCTTGATGAGCTTCAAGAGGTAGTCACCTGAAATGGTCTTCCAACAGTCTTGAAGGAGTTCCCAGAGATGCTTAGCACTTGTTGGCCCTTTTGCCTTCACTCTGCGGTCCAGCTCACCCCAAACCATCTGGATTGGGTTCAGGTCTGGTGACTGTGGAGGCCAGGTCATCTGGCGTAGCACCCCATCACTCTCCTTCTTGGTCAAATAGCCCTTACACAGTCTGGAGGTGTGTTTGGGGGTCATTGTCCAGGTGAAAAATAAATGATGGTCCAACTAAACGCAAACCGGATGGAATAGCATGCCGCTGCAAGATGCTGTGGTAACCATGCTGGTTTAGTATTCCTTCAATTTTGAATAAATCCCCAACAGTGTCACCAGCAAAGCACCCCCACACCATCACACCTCCTCCTCCATGCTTCACGGTGGGAACCAGGCATGTAGAGCCCATTCGTTCACCTTTTCTGCATCGCACAAAGACACAGTGGTTGGAACCAAAGATCTCAAATTTGGACTCATCAGACCAAAGCACAGATTTCCACAGGTCTAATGTCCATTCCTTGTGTTCTTTAGCCCAAACAAGTCTCTTCTGCTTGTTGCCTGTCCTTAGCAGTGGTTTCCTAGCAGCTATTTTACCATGAAGGCCTGCTGCACACAGTCTCCTCCTAACAGTTGTTGTAGAGATGTGTCTGCTGCTAGAACTCTGTGTGGCATTGACCTGGTCTCTAATCTGAGCTGCTGTTAACCTGCGATTTGTGAGGCTGGTGACTCGGATGAACTTATCCTCCGCAGCAGAGGTGACTCTTGGTCTTCCTTTCCTGGGGCGGTCCTCATGTGAGCCAGTTTCTTTGTAGCGCTTGATGGTTTTGGCCACTGCACTTGGGGACACTTTCAAAGTTTTCCCAATTTTTCGGACTGACTGACCTTCATTTCTTAAAGTAATGATGGCCACTCGTTTTTCTTTACTTAGCTGCTTTTTTCTTGCCATAATACAAATTTTAACACTCCATTCAGTAGGACTATCAGCTGTGTATCCACCTGACTTCTGAACAACACAACTGATGGTCCCAACCCCATTTATAAGGCAAGAAATCCCACTTATTAAACCTGACAGGGCACACCTGTGAAGTGAAAACCATTTCAGGTGACTACCTCTTGAAGCTCATCAAGAGAATGCCAAGAGTGTGCAAAGCAGTAATCAAAGCAAAAGGTGGCTACTTTGAAGAACCTAGAATATAAGACATATTTTCAGTTGTTTCAAACTTTTTTGTTAAGTATATAATTCCACATGTGTTAATTCATAGTTTTGATGCCTTCAGTGTGAATCTACAATTTTTATAGTCATGAAAATACAGAAAACTCTTGGAATGAGAAGGTGTGTCCAAACTTTTGGTCTGTACTATATATATATATATATATATATATATATATATATATATACATACATACATACACACACCATTTTGATAAATATTTATTCCTCTTCTCTTAATATTTTATTTATCATACACATTTATGGCATACAGATTGGTTACAGATGTTTGATAGAGTGCATAGTGTACTCCCTATGCTATTTCTCTCTGTCAATATAACTGGAACTGCACATTCTTATCCACCTCTCTCCTATCATACTCTGTGGGCTAAACATTGACTACATGCATAAGACTGCTGCCAGACCAACAAAAGAAGCAACCAATCTGTACAAGGCTTTTTATGATGGACAAATCCATACTTGATAGGCTATCACACAGCCATTTTACATGTATTTGACCTTGACAATGTGCATTTATAGTTGTTCCGTACAAAAATAAGAAAACAATTGAGATATTATTTTGCTTTACGATAATACACCTAAAAACGAAAAGAAAAAAAAAACTGGCTCTGAAATCAGCCAAACTGGAATTACCAGTAGGCAAGCACAAGTCAGGTATTATATTACTGTCAGTTCAGTACCAAGAAAATAGAAGTACTGATTATATAGCAAGAGTGTACGATCAACGGATTACTTCACAGAGTCCCATTGGAAGCAGGCAATCTGACCTTACTGCAGGCATATGCCACTAGATAACAAAGATACATTTCCATATGTGTGGGATTGTGGATTTGCACTTGTTATACAACTGGTTGTACTATGGATGTACCTGTGCTACCTAAAAAGTTGCTTGGGCTACGGTCAGAAGAAAAAAAAAAAAAAAAAAAAAAATCACTCATTTATTGTCAGTGCTCCCTCTTGTGGGACCTTGTTTTTTGGCAAATTAGAGCATTCAGGTATTGTATCTCCTAGAACTGCTGCACACCAAAAGGGTAGAAATAAACCTTTAGAGTGCTCTCTGCCTGTTACCCACGGAACCTTACTGTATTTAGGGAGATCTGTAAGGCACATCATATTTTTACACTTTGTACCTCTTTATCAGTATTTAGTTTGTGATAGATAACATACATTTTATGGTGTAAATACATTGAAAACTATAGCACCACTTTTGTTGGTGGGGGGGGGGGGGGGTCTGGCATTGTTATATTTCAGTAGAGGGACTTAAGGCTGTACCAGATCTCTCTCGTGCACATACCACTGGAAAAACAAAGCAATGGATAGGTAATGTATAAACATTAGTTTTTGTGGGTTCAGATGTCCATCTGTTTATTGCGCCCTTCTCACTAACCCTCACCCCACCTGCAGATGTCAGGAAGATAAGGATCAGGCAGATGGATATTGACTGCCTAATCCTTTTGTCAAAGGTGTGTTAAACAGATGTCAGATATGCCTGGCAGAGGCTTTTCCTCCTCTCCTATTCAGTACACTTGCAGTGATTGGACTGGCCGAGTGTTCATGTGTATAGGAGAGTCAGGCAAGATAGCTTGTTTGTTGCCAAAAGCTATCTATATATACAGCTGGCTTAACCTGCTGGATGTTTCCATGCAAGGACTAGGATGTACTTAGAAAAATGAAATATCTCTGGCCAGCTTAATTTAGTAAACAATTGTCTCATAGATCCGGGTTACTTCCTTTCTCTGCAGAAAACCAATACAGTTTAATCTGCCCAGTTTGTGTTAGAACTGGTTATGTCACTAGATAATAAATTAACCCCTTCAAACCCACACTGTGTATAATCATATTCTATTTTACATTCTGCATGGAGAGAAAGAAGATATTCACCTTCACCAAGGGGTAATTCCAAACAGAGAAGCACTAGGGAGGCCTGGTAATGTAGGGGTTAATAAATACATTCTATGCTGCCTGGCACAGCCCCCTGTAGTGAAGCCAGTTAATTACAGCAGTTGTGCAGAGAGAGCCCTGTGTTAGTTTTGGCCCTGTCCTCACCTTCTCTGTGTGCACTGAGGAGCTGAGTAAATGTATTGTTTACCTGTATTATTTTGGTTATAATTTCTATTAGTGAGCAGGTGAAACATTTCCATACAAACTCAGCACATAAAAATATGCAAAGTAAGATCCATTGAATTTCATAGCTGTGTACCTTACTATTTACAAGTGACATGCTTTATTTGCTAAAGCTGGGTTCACACCAGCTTTTAAACTCCATTCAGGGTTTCGGTTCCCGAATCAGCTTGAAAAATGCGGAGAGAAAAGTCCTGCTTTCGGGCAGAAACCTGGCAGACCTCATTATAGTCTATGGGGTCTGCGGGTTTCCGCAGGTAACCGCTTTTCAAGCAGATTATTGCACATGGAAATTATCTACAGGAAATTTGTTTGACCCTAATCAGAATTGTGGATAATATACGGACCTATTAAATTCTTTGGCTTTATACATATGCCCATAGTTTTTACTGATCGGTGTCTGTGCCGTAGAAATCATCCATCCATATTTGCAGCACAGACTCACAGATACAAGTGTAAGGGATCATACAAGTCTTTTTGCAGATCCGTGATTGCAGATGACATACTAAGGCAATGCGAACATTTTCTTTTGCAGATTGTGGATCAGTATTTGCGGACAGTAAAAACCACTACAGTCGTGTGCATGTAACCTTAATGTATATGGCCAAACAGAACCCTAAATCAGAGCTGTAAACTACTTGTCACATTGCATTGTATACCCTGTGCTTGAAAATAAGCAGACCTGACAATGAGAAGGTACACCACCTAGTGGACATGTTTGCCCTATTCTCATGTCTTATATAAGATTCCTAAACTCTTCATACATGCAAAGAATTACAAAGAGTACTGTACTATTATAGTCAAGATACTGTTCCAAAAATGAAATCTTAAAGAAACACAACTTTCTATCATACCATCCCCGACCTGAGTGTCTATCAAATTCGGAGATTATTATATGTATGGTTTACTAGCAGAGCAGATCACTGTCACTTGTATACTTATAATCAGCAAAGTCCAGACATGCAACAAATGTGTTACAAACTGAGTCACTCTGGATCCATACTATAGAGTTGCAGAAACTCCACGAGCCACTGCATGATGCCAGTGTTTCTATGGGACAGTATCTCAGTAGTATGGCCTCCAATGGAAAAGGCCATAATTATGGTATAGGAATACAAGAGAAAATACATTGTATGACTCCATATGATATCAGGAGCATATAGCAGTACATTATGGTTTCATAGACTGCTATGAATACTATATTACAACATCATATAACAATTTATTAGCACTATGTATGGTAATAAAATGCAAATGTCTTAAATGCTATGGACATCTTTAGATCATTTTTATTCTTTAATTAGAATTTTTTTTATAAAAGGTTTTGAACAGCTCAGTTACCAGCCCCTCTGTCTGTTCTCCTGAACCATTTTCTAAGTTGACTGACTCTAGGACCACACATGTGCTTGGGCCCCGAAAAACGGAAAACCAATCCACTTAAAAAGCGGTTACCTGCAGACTATAATGAAGTCTGCTGGGTTTCCGCCCAAAAAATGAGGAGAGAAAAGTCCTGCTTTCAGGACTTTTCTCTCCGCATTTTTCAAGAGGATTCGGGGACAGAATCCCCAAACAGAAATCAAGCAATGGTGTGAACTCAGCCTTATCAGCGATTTTTATTTTTTTTTGTTTTCAATTCCTTTTTTTAAAGGTAAAAAACACTGCAGGCTATAGCAAATTATTCCACATACACAGTGTCTTTGTTTGTGGCATTTTCATGGTGTTTTTTTTAAACACAGAATGGTCTGGGTATGGCATTTTTCCATATGCTTCTCCATAGGACTTAAAAAAAAAAAAAAAAATCATGGAGCATTTACAGACACTAAAGGAATTTTTCACTTTTATGCTGATAAGATGTATTCATTGTATAGTGATAAACTTACTCTGAAGCCCCACTAGCACAGCGCACAGGATGAGCAAGAAGTACTTCATTCTTGAGTCCCAAGTGTGGACTTACCTATCTTCACACATTCTTAACTTCGCCTTCAGCCAGGGAAAGGATCTTAATTTCCAAAATGTCGCAAGCATTGTTATAACAGCATATTAACTCTGTGTATTGGCTACTTGGATTGAATCTTATTTCTTGTTATATAAACACAACATCTGAAATAAAAGGGCAGTGATAAAAACCTTATTTGAAGTCTGTGGTACTCTTTAGTTTTGGAAGTTTCATGGAGTACTAATCCCTGGATGGTGGGGATAAACTGGGCACACAGCAATAAGAATTTGGACTCAAGGTGTGCTGCCATTAATGGATTTAATGGTAAAATGAAAAGTTACACAACTTTCTAATGTATTCAGGCAATCAATACCTCTCTCTTTAAATTTCTCTGCTTGCTGTCAGTGAATGAAAATACACTAGTTTACATCCAAAGTGTAGAAAATATAATGTAAATGGGTTTTCTATTCAATTTTTACTAACACCTATATACATTTATTTCTACTCTGAGAGAAGTGTATATCACTGTCTCAGCCTAGGAAGTGCTCTATCTATCTGCTAAATGCATTAGCAGCAACTGTATAAATCTCTTTCTAAGGATATGTTCACATCTGCACTGGGGTCTCCAGAGCAGAGTCTGTTTAAAATCGCAGACAAAAAAAAGTCCTGCAAATGTGACTTTTGTATCCGGCAATGTCAGGGAGAAAACAACGGATATCCAACAGACCCTATTATAGTCAATGAGATCCCTCGGGATCCATTATTGTCTGTCATAGAATGGATCTGTCTTTATTGTTTAATCCAATCTCCTATTTCTACAATATACCAGAACGGATTAAACAATACAAGTGTAAAAACACTCTTAGTTTGCTCCAACATAAGTCTAAAGAAAACGCTGTTTAGCTCACAGAGCATTGCCTAGCCTGGATACAGTTGTATACACAGATGTAGCAGAGTTAACCCGAACTTCTATAATTGGTTAAACTGCTGCAGTGTGATATCTTATCACAGAAGACAACAATAACCAATGAAAAGTCATGTTTTTCTAATGACTTTTCATTGTTTTTTGTTGCCCTATGTGATAAGATATCACACTGCACGCAGTGTAACCAACTGTGTAATGGTGGGTTCACACCTGCGCTTGCTGTCCGTCCGTTGCCAATCCAGTGAAAATCTCGGCGAACTGGATTGGCATCGGATACAGACTGGTCAGCGGCGCATTGGTTAAAAACCCATTCATTTGAATGGGTTTTTAAAGCAATGCGCGGGTGTGCGCTTACACCCTCTGCGCTGCGAATCCTTTTTTTTCGTCGGAAACAAAGTCGGACATGCAGGACTTCGTGTCCGACGAAAAAAAAAAAGGATTCGCAGCGCAGAGGGTGTAAGCGCACACCCGCGCATTGCTTTAAAAACCCATTCAAATGAATGGGTTTTTAACCAATGCGCCGCTGACCGGTCTGTATCCGATGTCAATCCAGTTCGCCGAGATTTTCACTGGATTGGCAACGGACGGACAGCAAGCGCAGGTGTGAATGAAGCATAAGTTCAGGTTAAAGGTGGGTTCACACTTGCAGCGGCACTCCGTCCGCTGCGAATCCGACCTAAATGTTGGAAAACTGGATAGGGAAGGATTTGCGATGCTTTGCTTTAAAACCCTATTCCTGCATGTCCGACTTTGTTTCCAGTGAAAAAAAATGGCTTTGCGGCGCAGAGGGTGTAAGCGCACACACGCGCATTGCTTTAAAAACCCATTCAAGTGAATGGGGTTTTAAGCAAAGCGTCGCAAACCTTTCCCTATCCAGTGCCTATCCAGTTTTCCGACATTTAGGTCGGATTCGCGGTGGACGGAGTACTACCACAAGTGTGAACCCACCCTAATTCTGCTACATCTCAGCCGAGAGCAATTAGGTATGGCTGTAAACAAGTGTTCTCATTCACTCACAAATATCTTAAAAATGGTGAGGATTTGAAACACAAGGGGGAATTTACTAATCTATCTGCACCATTTTTCTGCCAAAGATGGGCATAAATATGGCGCATCTTTGGGAAACAGCTGCTTTTTGTGCCAAATATGCAATATTTGTTGGTTCTGCATCCCACGCACCACTTTATATGAAAGTGAGTGGAATGGGGCAGAGACCAAGGTGAGCTAGGGATGCCTCAGTTATACAAGAAATCTATGCCAGTCGTAAATTTCAACTCCAGAATTATTAAGAGGATCTTACTAATTCAGGTGCATCAGGGAATTGATTAAGAATAGTGTAAGAAACCCCAGTGTTAATAAATTCTTCACAAAGTATATTTAGAAAATTGCAGAACTATTCATTATATAATGAATAAGATGTAGTTACATAGAAACTGGAAAAGACAACATAGAAGTCTATTCAAACGGGTTGTACCAAGTTCTAAACTTATATGGCAGTGGGGATTTAACTGCTGGGACCTCCATAGTTCACAAGAATAAGGATCTGGAGTTCCCCTGAATGCATGGAGTCAAGAATGTGTGGTTCTGCTCCACTTAAATCTATAGGACGGCCAAAGAGTAGCCAAATACTCGGACATGGGACGCAAACTGTGGATGGGTAATAAGCTTAAAACTAAGTACAACCCATATAAAATTCTACTGGCACAAAGAGTATTCTGCAGTTATTGAAGAATAAATGGTGTATTTGTGTAAAATGAAGTAAGTGCAGGGTATGCTGAAATAGACAGTAAGATAACCCCTATTAAGTAATAAATAGAAGAATGATGATGACCTAGGAGAGTACAACAGATTGTACCTTGCTCATGTCTCATGTATACTAAAGACAGGTGTCACTATGTGGTGGTGAAGCCTATGGATCATGTAGGAAGCAGGCTGTCCTGGATGCGTCTGTAGGAAGTGAAGCAGGAACTCTTGTGCAGTGATTAACCCCACTTGTGGTTTCCTCTATAGCTAAGAATAGGATTTCACATTGAAACGTAGCCGGATGTGCAGCTTCCTCTTTCACAATGAGAGCAGACAGCTGGGTCTGGCTCAGCCATCTGTCCAGCACTATGTGCGGTGTCCTCCTGGGGACACTGATCACACAACATATACTTATTGGTCTATACAGTGGGAAGAACTTGACCAGGTTCAGTGAACTAGAAGGGAATATTCTAGTGAAAAACAGCCAGTATTTATCTGGTTATGATCAGCTCTGGAGGATGTGTCATGTGGAAGTGCAGTTCATGTGCAAATATGTACAGGGTAAACAAGTCATTGTTAACCATTTGCCATCCAGTCCTGTGTGTTAGCAATTGATTATGCATGTGACTGGATATAGTTGATGAGAGGGAAAGTAGAGAAGTGTCGAGTATTGGAATGAGATTAGTGGTTTACTGTTTAGTGCTGGCAACATAGACAAGACCCCCTGCAGCTGCCCTGTCCCATAGAAATGTAGAGCTGCACTCATTTGACCTTCCTGGGAATAAAGGGACAGATTTATCAATGAACTGCTGCTTAAACTGTTCTAAAGAGAACCTGAGGACTGTGGTTGGTAATCTGCGCTGGATGATATTTCCTTAAAGCAACTTATGAAGTTTTAGACACTTTCAATTTGTATACTTCATGCAGACATGTGGCTTGTTACTTGTCACTGTCCAACAAGCTGAACAATGTCTGGCAGAGATCTGTCCCACTAATGTCACATTTGCATGATGTTTTGTTCACATGTCATTTGAGTTGCTTTGTTCCATAAAATAGTCAATGGGAAAATGCACAGTTCTGTTTATGGTTGGAGTTTCATATAGAATAAAACTGCACTCTTTTGGCGGTTGTATGATGGTCCTTATCTCACCACAGAAGGTACCTTCACATAAAGCACATATGATGAGTCTGGCACACTGACTTTTTTTCTTTTTGTCTGTGTCTTGCTCTAATGGAACAGGAAAATGAAATAAAATATCAGAC
Organism: Leptodactylus fallax; assembly: GCA_947044405.1. Lineage (NCBI taxonomy): Eukaryota > Metazoa > Chordata > Amphibia > Anura > Leptodactylidae > Leptodactylus > Leptodactylus fallax. The sequence continues at coordinate 9,559,249 of CAMRHE010000012.1, read as the reverse complement.
ATGTGAATTTAGGCATGCAAGTCATTATTTGTATCTGCAATATGAGGGCAAATATGGATGGAAATAGAATACATTAAATGTTAAAAATAATAATGTGCTAGAATAAATCCCTTCATATTCTGTATTACACTACAGTGGTGCATACAAGGCATCTGGTGCAGCAGCTGTTGTGGCCCTTGTGCACAGACAACAGAAACTGGAACAGTTGCCCAAAACAACCAATAATAATAATAATAATAATAATAATAATAATAATAATAGTCCTTTAATAGTCCCACAGTGGGGAAATTCAGTGTGTTACAGCAGCAAAGATAAGATAAGCAGATACAAATACAAATACAACATGTACAGGAATGTTCCAAGGTGAGAGGCATTACATTAATAGCAGACAGACAGATAGGAAGTAGCAGGGGGGGGGGGATTTAACAGGCAGAGAGATATTTCAGTTCTCTGTGTGTAATGATCTCCGCTTAGGTCGGTGTTGGTTGTACAGCCTAACCGCGGTGGGGAGGAAAGACTTCCGATAGCGCTCCTTCTCACACCTAGGGTGGAGCAGTCGGTCACTGACAGTACTGCCCAGCGCAATCACAGTCTCATGCATAGGATGGGAGTTATTCTCCCGCATGGAGCTCACCACGGACAGTATCCTTCTGTCACCCACCACCTGCACTGGGTCCAGTGGGCTCCCCAGGACAGAGCTGGCCCTTCTAATCAGCTTGTCAAGTTTATTTCTGTCCCTGGTTGATATACTGCTCCCCCAGCAGGCCACTCCAAAGAAGATGGCTGATGCCACTACCGAGTTGAAGAAAGTCCTAAGAAGTGCCCCCCGGATTCCAAAGGCTCTCAGCTTCCTAAGCAGGTAGAGCCTGCTGTGGCCCTTCCTGTACAGGGCCTCCATGTGATCTGCCCAGTCCAGCTTATTATTAAGGAGCAGACCCAGGTACTTATAGGTGTTCACAATCTCGATGCCTGTCCCCAGGATGGCCACTGGTTTTGGAGGGCATCTGCCTTTACGGAAGTCTACCACCATCTCCTTGGTCTTCCCCGCGTTAATCTTCAGGTGGTTCCGGTGGCACCAGTCCACAAAAAACCGGTTCAGTTCTCTGTACTCCCTGTCATCATCATCTGTGATGAGGCCTACTATAATAAGATTGTGGCCACCATTTTCTTACGTTAGAAACTGAACGACGAGATGTTAGCAGTGCTACCTTCTCCAAGACTTCTGCAGTCTCCACACAGATGTCTATGATGTTAGAGTCACGGAGACATACTCTCTGCGGTAGAGGCCGCGACCAGCAGCCATGTACATGCCCGTGCAGGCAGAGCTCATTACCCAGGCAGCTTAGCAGGGAGCTGAGGGGTTAATTAGCATGTGGCACTTTGATGGTAGGAAATGAGCAGGGCAGGTGAACACGGTCTCTCCTTCCACCCAGCCCCGGGCACTGTGTGCTCAGGAGGAGCAGCAGGGGGGCTATTATAGCTCGCAGGCGGGGATGTGGATAGAAAAACAAGCTGCTCATTCACACACATGCGGAGGTGCGCGGTCATTTCCGTTGTCCTCCACAGGGACAGACGCACTTAACACTTTCACTGCCGGCTCGTCAACGCTGTATAGACTGAAAGGTGCATGTAATAGGCAGCCATGTGCAGGACCCTTCCCCCCCTCCCTCCAGGGACAGGTCACGGCTCTTCCTTCCCTCAGGTAACTAGGGAGTGCTGCTGTAAATAGAAGCTGACGGGACAAGTGCAGGCACATCACCGTGTTATGTGAAGGTGCTCAGGCTGGCTGCCCGTATTACTACAAAGAACACAGTGACTCCAATGGCCGCCTCTGACTCGCTGTGCCCATCCCAGGCCTAGCACCGGGTACTCCTCCGGGCAGAGCGCGGCACCTACACAGGGCGCTCACCCTCGGTCACCACCGCTCGCCAGATACACCTTGCAGTCTCCTCTTAGCTTCAGGCCGCGCCACTGCAGCAAGCGCGCCCCCTCCCGTCAGCCAATCAGAAGCGGTGGGGCTGCTCCGACTTCCACCGCCAACCAATCAGAACTCTCCCCTTGAACAAACCCAGTGTTCCAGGAATCCATTCATTCAGTGGCAGGAGAGCGCCAGGCGTGGAAGGTTGTACCGGGAGCTGTGAGTGATCGCTACGGGGTGACACCCTCATTCATCACGACAGCCAGGACTCCGCTGCTGCTGCTGGAAGGAGCTATCGCGTGCGCTTTTTTACATATAGTTGGATTTTACTTGGCGCCGAGGAAAGGGAGTAGAAGTAGTCCTCCCTCTACAGCCTCCTCCCCACTGGGTATACTCTGACAACCACGTCCAGCATTGCTTTATCCACCGAGCGCTTTGACAGCCATCACTTTGCGGAGCGATCGTGACATGAGAAGAGGAGATCTGTGGATGTACTCCCTGCTGTCACCCCTGGGTCACTGCTGGAGATAATTTGGGCTGGAGTAGTATGACACGCCTCATGTCCCATGGTTAATCACCACTGCGCCGCCCGGATCCGCCGTAGCGCTGCTTTACATGGGATTGTGCCTGGATCCTGCTCGCAGCTAGGTAAGTGACTTGTGTAGTCGCCCCGAGCAGGTGTCATGTGCACAACAGGTGTTCAGGAGGGCATGATTGCAGGGGGGTCAGGAAGGTGGCGCAGCAGCATGCATTGAAAGCCACCGCACAGTGTGTATTGTGACTGCTGGCTCTGCATGTCATGGGAGTATTGATCGGCTACCTGGTTTACTCTGGTTTTACGGCAGCAAGAGAATATGACATTTGGCTGTCAGGACATGCTGAGGTGCTGGTGTTGCACTGTACATCATGTCAGGGCATTACCTAGTGTAGTGGTGTCCTGACTGATGGCACAAGACAGGGCATTACTGCATGTGGATGAGTGTAAAGTCCGCCCCCCCTGCGGTCATGTTCACCTTTTCCTCTCCCTCCTCCTTCTCCTTGTTTTCATTCATAACTTTTTCCTTCCTCAGTCTCCCCCATCATGGGATTTCCCCCCTTTACCCCCACCTTCCCTAAACCTACCAATCTGGATGACAGTCATTACAGGAACTCCCATCTGTAAACTATTGAGATTCCTCTCTGGATGTATGGATTTACTGCCACATAGGATATGCAGAGATGTGTCTGTGTATACATGTGTACTTTATGGTATATGCATGTACAACAGTAAAGCTTGTCCAGTTGATATATTTTATACATTAGCATTTCAGACATATATAGGTTTACAGTGAGATACTTGTAGAAGAGATTTATGACATTTTATTTGTTGCTACTGATAGTCATTAGATTATTATCATCAGGCTAATATTGTATGAGACGTCCTGAGGGATTGCATTTGCTAAGTTACTAGGAAGTGTGGATTTGTAAGCCATTAGTTTGCTTTATTGTGGGTTTATTTTACTGTATTGCTCTTATGTTGTCAAATGTTGCAGATATCTAAAGGAACCCCAGAGAAGCCTGTTCAGAATGTTGTCATCACACTGAGCAATATTCCTTTTCTATGTTTTTTTTTCTATATTATTTATGTATTTATCTGTTCTCTTGCAGATTTTCAGATGCATGCCAAGTTCCCATTGAATGCCAGAAGTCGAGATCACTACAGATGGAGCTACAAAGTCAACATGGCACTAGCGGTTCATTAGTTATCATCCAGCAGCCTTCTTTAGACAGTAGGCAGCGGTTGGAGTATGATCGGGAGGTTCAGCCAGCCACTATCTTGTCTTTGGACCAGATCAAAGCTCTCCGGAGCAGGAACGAGTACACAGAGGGCCCATCCATGGTGAGGAAACATGGGCCCAAAACTGCTCCACGGTACAGTAAACAGGAGAGGACTCATGAAATCATACCAGTCAATGTGAATAATAACAATGAGCACAGACCCCCTCACTTGGCTCACACAGGACATGTGTACATGGCAAGGGCTCCTGTGCTCAGTAGGTCAACCAGCACAGGAAGTGCAGCAAGTTCTGGAAGCACAAATAGTGCCTCTTCTGAACAAGAACTTTTGGGACAATCGCCACCAACAAGACACAGCTCTGGCTACAGGACGGACAGGGTAGTTCGAATGCAACCGAAGGCATCTGCATTGGTAGTAGATGACTTAAAGAGCTCTTTAAAAGTGGACTCAACACAGCACAGGTTTATTTGTGAACAGTGTGGAAAGTGTAAATGTACAGACTGCACAGCTCCAAGGACCCTACCATCATGCTTGGCTTGCAATCGTCAGTGTCTTTGCTCTGCAGAGAGCATGGTGGAATACAGCACTTGTATGTGTCTGGTTAAAGCAGCTTTCTACCACTGCTCTAATGATGATGAGGGCGACTCGTATGCGGATAACCCTTGTTCTTGCACCCAGTCACACTGCTGCTCTAGATACTTGTGCATGGGATTCATGTCCTTGTTATTACCGTGCTTACTCTGCTACCCTCCTGCCAAGGGATGCCTGAAGTTGTGTCGAGGATGTTATGACAGAGTCAATCGCCCAGGTTGCCGTTGTAAGAATTCAAATACTGTATATTGCAAACTGGATGATGTTCCACGAGGTCAGGGCAAACCCTCCTGACTTTAAACGGAGGGACTTTTCTGGACAACTTATGGATCTATTTGCTGTGTAGGCTCTGCGTATATACATATGTTTTCATAAGTATATCCATTAACCCTTTTAATGTTGTCCTTTGCCAGATTTCCACAGTCATTGGCCTAGAGAAGCTGTTGGCTTAGGCATGTGCACATCAACACCGTATTTTTGTCTGGAGGAACGCAGATAATTCCTACTCTATACCTTTCTTCTTGTCTATTGAATAGTTTTAGAAGAGGTAGTCTTCTTATTATCTTATTTGACAATGGTAAGAACTTATCATTGCACATCTAGTCACCTCTTTGACTTGTAAGATAGCAAGTAAGGCATTCCCTGCAAGTTGCCTTTACAATCTTGTTCATGGTATAGGGTTTGTTCAATATGCCAGCGTGTAGCATGTGTAATGTGCATTAAATCCCATCCCTCCTATCTTGTTTATGCATTGGCATCAGACACACTTGTCTATGTTGAAGGAGATCTATTTAAATCCCTCCCATCCTCCAATCTTTCTTATCTTGTTCCTGTTACTAATGTGTTATTTTCAGGTGCCAGAAAATTCAGTAGCCTTAACGAAATAAGCTCTTTCCTCCAGGGATCTGATATTTTGTCTTCCTGGCGGTGACCTGTTTTCCCTCTGTGTGTTTTTTTTTTTTTTTTTTTTTTTTTTTTTTAACGTGTCATCTGTGTTTTAATTGCCTTAGCCACAGCCTGGCTTTTTGTATATTTTATGTATAAATCACAAAAATGAATATTGCTTATTTTTTAAGACAAAAGTCTGTCAAAAACTTTTTTTATTGTAAAGAATATTTATTATGTGAATCTATTATTTTATGATATTTATTTCAAAGGACTGTTGAAAAGTGACATGTCTGAATATAACAAAATATCAATACTTACTGAAAAAATAAGGTTGACACAAAGAAAATACCTATGTTAACTATAATGCAGAAAATATAATTATTAATGAATATGTGTCTGTTATTTCTTTATTTTGTCAGAAGTCAGTATCCACACCATTATGGTCTTTTCCACTCTGTAGCATATATTTCAGAATGATTTTTTATTTAATTAAAATGTATTTTTAACTTTAAAATGGTTTTTGCTTTTGCTTTACAGTTTATACACTGTTTATTTTTTTTTAATGTGTTTTAGTGTGTTTTTATTTCTGATAACTACTCGCTTGCCTGAACACTTAGGTCTCTTGCAAAAACAACAAACACTTTTTCATTTACAACGTGTTTTGGTGCACATTTAACTTATACCCATTATTGTTTTTATCTATGTTGAATACTAAAAATCTGGAATCTAAAATGTGCAGAGATGATAGAGGGAGCAAGTCCCTGTGAATGACTGTAGACATGGGTTTCAAATTAGCATTTTTGCAGTGTTTAGAATGTGTTTTCTCCACATTAAGATGAAAAAAAGTCATTCTTCGTTTAAGAAGTGGGGACTTGCACTTAGGTAAAGGAGACATGACCTTGGAGTGCCTCAGATAATGTTATACTGGTATGTTTGAAGCATTCTGTGAAACAATTTCATAATTTTTTCTACATTTTGTTCTGGTGGGACTTGCTTGTGTGTAATAGTGATGTTTCGCGTATCAGCCACTTTGTTTATATCTTTAGCATTTTTCATTATTGTTAATCTACACCCTGAACAATTATGACAAGATATGAATCATTCTGTGTTTTTGGGAACAAGATTAAGTTTACTCTTTTTGTGTGTGTGTGTTATTTTTTGTCCAGAAAGCCACAACTTTTATCAGTTTTTGAGTCAAAGCCAGATGTGTATTTATAAGGAATGGGAAATATATAAAGGAAGGACTTCTTTCTCCTGGCTTTGGCTGAAAAACTGCATAAAAGATTGCAGTGGTGATTTTCCAAAAAATGCAGTGTGTGAAAACGCCCTTAGGATTTGTTGGGAAAAACCACTTACAGCCTGAGCTCATGTGCCTTTTTAAGACCTTTGCAAGTCAGGATATCTCAACTCCTGTGTGGGAGGAGGGGTATATAGGAGGTCAGGGATTTAAAACACAGGCTGTTGCCAGTAATTGTTCCCAAAGGTTATAATTTCAGTGGTTTTCTTTGCATTGCTATTGAATTTCAAGGAAGAAGCAGCTGCCCTGGTGATTCTGCAAGTTGACATAGCTGTTTGTAGTGAATTGTTTTTGTTTTATGGAGGGCATATCCTCTTCTACCTTGATAACTCTTCTGTTAGCAGATGGCAGCACTGGATGCTGCAGAGCTTGGTTTGTCATTTAACTCTTTAGGACAGTATTTAGTGTATTGTGATAATTGCAGGAGAGAAACCATAGATTGTGATATTGTGCTACATTTGTATGTGTTGCCAGCTGCACTGTGGTTTAATAGCATACAACTCTGACTTAACATTTGAAGTCACTTTCCATATTCTGAGAAGTCAATAATGACTTTATATTTAATACACTGTAGTACTCTCTATATAAATTTTTTTTTTTTTTTTTTTTTTTTTACTTCCCTCGCTAATACGTTCTCTTGCTGCACAACAATTTCTAGATTTGTTGATTCTAGGAGCTGGGTGGAGCTGCTTGTGTCAGATTGCATGGATCAGGTTTCACAAGCTTGTACTTTTCTTAGGGGTTTGGAGATGATCAAACCTCTGCACAATAGAGTACGTGTGTTGAGGCAACAATCTCCGTTTTAGGTAGAATTAGGCTGCCGCAGCCTTTTTAGAGAGTGGCTGAACAGCCTTGGACCTTTCCTTAATGAATACATACAAATTTCTGGTCCTAGAAGGATTCTGGGACTGTTTGTAAGTGGATATAGAGAAGAGGAACCTGTCCATATTAGAAACGAATTGCACGAAATATGCAATTCTAAAGCTATATCTGCCCATTTGGAGGCATAATACTTCATTATGTCAGAGCGGTGTATAATATTTACTACTTGTAGTAAGTATATCTATAGTGAGATGAATTTGTTTTCTACTTTACAGTCAGCATTTTAGCAGTGTAAACATGAAGCATCTATTTTTCTTCTGTAATGTAAAATGCGTTAGATCCTCTTTGTGTCACTAAGCCTGCTTATGGTTTGTGACACATATCCCCCTCTTGTTTCTATGTTTTTTAACCACTCTGGTAAACTTTTTTTTTTTTTTTTTTTGTTTCTTTTGGCTGTTATTGTTTTCCAAGGGCTATAGCGGTAGAATTGTGCACAGGTATGTATATCCTGTACATAATAGTCCTTTTTTAACATTATTATATTTGCAATCGCTTAAAAATTTAAATCCTGATGAACGTTTGGGCAACTTATCCACAATAGGCAGTCTGTTGTTTGAGATTTTCCATGGTATATGTTAGAGCAAGGATGTAGATATGTTTGTTCATTGTGAAGTATGCAGTTTTAGTTGATGGTTTATAATAGTTGACACTGAGGTATTTGTAATGTACCTGGAAATAGGCACGGGTGGATTTTAATAGGCAGAATGAGCCAAGGGAGTCCAGCAGATTCAGAATAGTGGAGTCTACTATGATGCTGAGTTTCATAATGGCCAGTGCAGCTGATTGATGATGGGATCCACTGTACTTTTCATCTGAGCACCCCACAGACCTTCTGTTTTAATAGGCTACTCGCTGCTGATGTGATGACATCATAGGTTTCAGCTACTTGACCATGACAGAAGGAAAACAAGAATAGACACTGGGAATTATAAAAAAAAAAAAAAAAAGAAGAAGAATACCCACCCACACCTAATTTGGACAGGAAAAACAATGAATTCCATGTTTTAGCAGTCATCTGATGTGGAGTGGTGTTTACTGGCCTTGGTCCTTAGATGTTTTGTGACTGCCTTAATGAGTTGTTTCTCTGTCCATGTAGTCCTTCTGGAAATGTTCATCAGTGTTCCAATTCATCACTATATGGAAATAATGGCTTTTGCTATGGGCATACATAATAATAATTTCCAGATTTATTTATTTCAATAGTTCATTTTTTGTGGAATTTCCTTTTATTGTGTTTTTAGGCTGGCCAAGCACATTTCTTTTCTGTAAGCTTCTAGCTCTCTATAAATGATCCACACTAAACCGCTAAGCATGCATTTTTATTTGAATAGCAAAAGAGGGCATGAACTGCTCCTAGACCACTTTGGTGCCTCATATCTCCCTAAGGAGCAAAGGGTTGGACAGGTAAAACGATTTTCACCCTTTCCTATGTGAAATTTCAGAGGACATACACATTAGACTTTTAGCAGATTACGTCAAAAGTTGGCAGACTGTGCTAAGGAAAATCTAATGTGTATGGCAAGATGAAGCGTGCAGTAATATTTGCAATAGGGTTATTGGATAACCATCTTAAAGTAATCATTTACAAAGTGTTATAGGTTCCATTTCTCTGAAGACCCCATACAGATAAGTGAAAAGTTAGTCGAACCTGCCAGTTGTGAGACCGGCCAACTATCTTAGGTATATAATGGGCCTGCAAATGCTGTCCCAGCAGCTCATTTGTCTGTGTTAACAATGGACAGTACATGTTAAATTTCAAGGAAAGGTAAGCCTTCGCCAAAGAAGTCTGGCAACTGCCTATTCCTCTCTACAATTTGACAAGGCATTTATGCTCAGCTAAACCGAGGCTGCATGTGTATAGGGGAGCCACTTGTGCAGCTGACAGCTGGTTAAGGATATGGACCACTTAAGATTAACATGTGATGGGTATGGAAAGCAGGGACAAAGATCTCTGGTTCACAACCTATTAAATAAACTTCTACAAAAAAAATTGCAGGGTTGTCTGGGATTTTTAAAGGGGTTTTCCAGCCCCAAATGGATTTGTTATACTGATGACCTATCCACAAGATAGGCCCTCGGTATGTGATCTGTGGGAGTTCAACACCAAGACCATGCTCAGATCAGTTGTTCTGGCAGTCTCCAGGTGCTGGAAGTTACATCATTAGATGGTGAGCGTGTGCAACCTTAGTTCCCAGTAATAGGAGAGGAGTTGCAGTTCCTTCAAAACCTCTGCTATACAGTGGATGGGGCTGTAGCTCTGCTCCTATTAGCAGGAGCAACCTTCACTCGTTCCCTGTCTACTGCTATAACTTCAGACACTGGAGGTTGCTGGAACAACTGATCTGTGTGGGGTCCAGCTGTTCGACCCCCAAAGATCACAGTGTGAAAAATTCCATTTGAGGTTGGAGAACCCCTTTAATTGAATACTTTGGATGCAGAAATTGTGAGAAATAAAGGTTTGTAGACCTAAAGGGGTTAACATTCACAAGAGGTTATACATGGAAATTATTTTTAATATTCATCCTTGCCAAGTTGCTTGTTTCTTCACATTATGCAAATTAGCATGTTGCCAGTATATAATCCTATTTCTTCAGATTAGTTTAACCATTCCATTGAATTCACAGTTTATGACCTCACTAGGTTGAGAGGGGAAAGCTTTGAAATGCGTGTGAGGACCTCTGTTTTAACACACATGCACCTGAAGAACCTGCACTTCACTCATTTCAAAATACAGCTGGACTTGACGTCCCCAGAAGAAATGTGGAAAAAGTGATATAATTACTGAGTTACACAAGTTGCCAGTAGCGCACTTTGCTACTCAATGTAAAGCACAGACCTAAAAATAAAATCCAATAAAAGTTTACTAAGTGTTTATAGAATTCACTTCATTTTTTTCCATTTTTCCTTTCTGGTTTATTAAAAAGGGGTATATTGTTCGTAGGTAATATACACCCTGTGCAATTTCGGGAGAGGGATTGCCACAATGTTATCTGGATAATCTTAGATTATCCACATATTTCTGGTCCATGATAGTTTAGTAGAGTATGTGGACAGATGTAACAATTTAGGGTTGGTTCAGTATGTGGATTAGTATTTGCAGCATTGTTTTTCTTTCTATGTGTTTTCAGGGCCAGTGAAAGTGGTTCTGATTTATACTTGGCCATGCCTTGCAAGCAGTCTATGCTAATCATGCTTGCCTGCAAGCATCAATTACAAGAAAGAGCAACCCTGTTATGAGAGCCTTGTGCTCAATGCAGAGCCCTGTGTATAGATTTACAATGATGGCATCCCTGCAGTCCTATATTGCTGATCTATAGGTATTCCGAGTGTCACCATTAGAGATGAGTGAGTCGAAGCTGATGAAGTGGAATTCGATCCAAATTTCAGGAAATATTCGATTCGCCTCGAATCCAAATTTCCTCACACTTCGTGGTAACGAATCGCATTTAGTTCAAAATGGCTGCTATACATGTTAGGACATGGGGCAAGGAACTCTGGGAACGCGGGATCACCCACAATGCCATGCATGCAGCCAATCAGCAGCCAGCCCTGTGATGTCAAAGCCCTTTAACCCCTTTGCGAGCGCCCACGGCGTGTTTGACCGCTGCATCCAAGGTGCTAAAACCCCCGATCGGTTATGGAGCAGGGTGTTAGCTGTAACATGACCGCGGCATCCAAGGGGTTCTGCCATTTTGCCGCCCACCCCTGCTGTCTGCAGCCAATAAATAGCTGTTTTTTGTTACATGATTCGCCGCAATTTAATTAGGATCGAATAGAATCATATCGTGAAAGTCGGCGAAGTTGCCGAATTGAATTTTTGAATACTTCGCTCATTTCTAGCCACCATATTTTGGGATGGAGTTGAATCGCACAATTTTATTTATTTTTTTTTTTCTATTTAATTCAGAACCAACAGAAATTAAATCTTGTGTGCCCAAGTATGAAATTGGTGACATATGGTGGTACACTATGTTCCCATAAACTTCAATTGATACTGTATCATAGTCAGAGGCGTAGCTAGCGGGGGAGGGGCAGAGAAGGGGGGAGGGGCTTGTGGGGCAGAGAAGGGGGGAGGGGCTTGTGGGCAGAGAAGGGGGGGAGGGGCTTGGGCAGAGAAGGGGGAGGGGCTTGGGGCAGAGAAGGGGGGAGGGGCTTGGGGCAGAGAAGGGGGGGCAGAGAAGGGGGGGGCAGAGAAGGCGGCTGCCCCGGGCCCACTGACTCTGTGGGGGCTGCCATTAATACATCCTTTATTTCTAACTAGATTGGTGTGTGCAGACACCGATCTAGTTAAAACGCTTCCTGCAAATTAACAGTATTGTAAACCGTAAGCCAATATAGGCTTGCAGTTTACAAGACCCCGAGACCACAGATGGATGTCTGCTTCTTAGCACAGGTGGCGTGAAGACGTCACAACATCGTACCGCCTGCGCTCAGACACAGATGTCCTGTACGTGGACAGGGAGGAAGCGGCGACTCCATTTATCAGGATCGCAGGTAGGTGAGTATGACTTTTTTTGTTTTGTTTTGTTTTTTTAGTGCCGTTGTGGATAAATTAATATGGATAAGGGGTGGTTAGGAGGGGTAAATATAACTATAAAGGGAGGATTCATTAGGGGGCATTATAACGATGGGGGATGATTTATATAAGGGTTATTAGGGGGTATTATGAATACAAGAGGGGAGGTTATTTATATAAGGGCCATTAGGAGGCATTATGAACATAAGGGGGTGGTCATTGATATAAGGGTTCATAAGAGGTGCATTGGGCTTTATTAAGACTAAGGTCCCATGTACCGGGCTGCTGCAGGAAAAACCGCGGCGGTAACATTGTGGTTTTCCCTGCAGCGCTTTTCACAGAAGGTCCGCAGAGGTTTCCCCTGTGGACTTTCTGTTTTCAATACACCTATATGGAAACTGCCAGTGTTTCCATAGGTATAATTGACATGCTGCAATTTCCAAAACCGCAACGGTTTTGGAAATCGCAGTTCGTCTGCTGAACATATTTTTCCTCAATGTGTGGATGGGATTTGCTAGAATGCCACATTTTTTTTTTTTGTGGGTTTTCGCCACATGGGGCCCACATCCCATCCTGACTTTGCAGTAAAATATACACAGCGGGTACGCTGCGATTTCCAAAACAGTCACAGTTTTGGAAATCGCAGCATGTCAATTATACCTACGGAAACGCCAGTGGTTTCCCTATAGATATAATTGAAGCAGAAAGTCCGCAGAGGAAACCTGCAAACTTTCTGTGCAAATTGCTGCAGGAAGAACCACAATGCGTTGCTGCCGCGGTTTTTCATGCAGATTTTTTGCTGCGGGACGCCACGTGGGGCCTTAACCTTAAGGCGTTTTCCAGCTCATTTTTATTGATGATCTATCCTCAGAATAAAACATCAATAAGAGATCAGTGATTCCCCACTGACCAGCTTAAGAAGGGGCTATGTTGCCTCTTTATATCACACGCTGTCTGTTTATAGTGACCTGTGATGTCATTCCAGCCTTGTCACATAGACATGTATAGGACGAGGCTGTAGTTATATGGCTGCTATGAAAAGAATGACACTGTGTAAACAGAGAAGTGGTCACGTCGCTTACACAGGTACCACGGTTCATTCAATCCTGGGGGTCCCGGGTATTGGTATTTTTTTTTTTCCTTTTTAATTAGGAAAGACCTGGGGCATTATTAATAAAACGCACTATTTAAAGGGGTGCACAGGGAAGTTATTAATTTAAAGATGCACTTGGGGGTATTATTCATTATGGGGGGTTATATTATATATTTTATAATTGGGGGTAGCAGCAGGATGGGGGCTTTGTGTAGGTGAGGACAATATGGGTCAGGTTCCTGGAAAAGTGAAGAACCAAAGACGTCTGTGTTGCAATCTTTACAGAGACTGGAAGAACTGATCATGGCCGTCTAGATGAAAGAGATGGGGAATGTGAACGATTAGTCAGAGACGTCACTAAATGTTACTGTCCTGTATTCACCTAAATCATCTGCAGAGCCCTGTGTAGAGCCGCTATATACCACTATATGCTCACCGTAAACTGATAGTATCGGTATATGAACATGTCCAAGTTGGGGGCCCACTTGGACATGTTTGCCCCCCTGTGCTGAACCCCTAGCTATGCCTCTGATCATAGTTCTTTACAACTCACAACTTGGAGGGGTAATTCACTAGTGTGCAAGAGACTTAAAGGGGATGCATGTAGTCTGTGACGTTTTTGATACTGACAACCTATGTACAGGTTTGGTCATCAATATCGGATATGTGAAGTTCCAGGAAGCCAAAGGTGCTGTCTGTTGTGTAACAGTGATTGACTTGAATTGGAGCAGAGCCGTAGTACTCCAGCACCATCACTATACAACTAACAGCGCCTTCTGCTTCCAGTTCTGTCCACTGTATGTATCCCAGAGGCTGGCCATAACTAATGATCGATCCCATAGCATATTCAACATTCACTACCGTGTTCTAGAGCATATTACAGTGAAAAAAAAGCATTGTTCTGTTTTGTATGTCACTTTTGTAGATTTGCATAAAAAAACTTTGATATCTTATGCAAATGGATCACTTGGAGCACTGGGGGTGGGGCTTCAGCTCCCGCAGCTCCATCAACTCCATCAACTAACTGCAATATAGTTTCTATATATAACATACTAATAAATATAGGACAAATCAGATCTGATATTAAGACCATACAGATATCTGGTATTTAATTTTAAGATCCAAAATGCTTCTTTTTAATACTACTACATATAATAAATTGCAACTTTTACATTCAATAATACTATATAAACAATATGGTGACTGTTACAATTTAAAAAAAACTCTTAATTTCATAAATTTTAATATCTCCAACAGCTTGAAAATTTGTGTTTTTTTTTTCGTATTTATAAACATTACATCTGTTTAGTCCACATTTAAAAAACCTTTCAAGTCTAACCAAGTTGACGACGTCGGTTTAATAGTAGTGAACATACTAGGTGATAATAAATTACCAATAGTAAAATTGTGTTAGTAATAGGATCTTGTTGTAATATAGGTAAATTTTTTAAAAAAATATTAATACTTTGATATTGTGCACTAAACGGAGTTGAAAAAACAATTTTATTCTGATTATTATTAAATTTCCTATTAGAAAATGTATTAGATAACAAAGAAGAACGGGATCTTTGATCTACTAAATTTTGGGCTCTAATTAGGGACCAATTGGGATAACCTCTCTTTTTTTAACCTATCTAAAGTGATGGTACTCTGAACAATATAATCCTTTTCTAGTTAGCAAGCTTGCTTTGTTCTAATAAGTTCCCCCACTGGTATAGACTTAATTTTATGTTTGGGATGGTGGCTAGTAGCTAAAAGAATAGTATTACCTGATGTAGGTTTTCTATATAGCGAAGTTTCCACTATTCCCATATCACAGTTACCTCGTAAAAAAATATCCAAAAAACAAATCTCTGAAGAATGTGTGTTAGATGTAAAATGCAAATTAATTTCATTAGAATTAATATACTGAACAAAATTGGGTACGGACGCTACATCTCCGAACCAAATAATTAGGATATCGTCGATGTAGCGCCCGTACCAATATAAGGAACTTACAAATGGGTTGTCAGATGAAAAAATAAAAAATTCTTCCCACCATGCCATAAAAAGATTAGCTATAGATGGGGAAAAGGAGCCCCCATAGGGGCACCTTGTATTTGCAAAAAAAAAGTATTGTCAAAAAAATTACCCTAATAAGATATTCTGACAAAATCTCTGAATATTGACTATATTTCTGTAAATGGAAAGAAATCGCTTGAATAGCAGCTTCATGTGGAATACTTGAATATAATGAATTGACATGACAGGTAAGCCACGAAAAATTATTATTCTATTGAAATTTATCGAATATTTTCAAAACCTCTTTACTATCATGAAGATAACCAGGGGTACGTAATACCAAAGGTTGAAGTAAATTATCAACCCAGGTACATAATTTACTGTTAATAGAACCTATGTCTGCAATGATGGGACGAAGTGGAGGTAGTATAACACCTTTGTGTATTTTTGGTAACCCATGGACGATAGGAACTACAGGAAAATCAGGAATTAAATGTTTAGATTGTGATTCAGTAAAAATTCCCAACTTAACCCCCTCTGAAATGATATCTTGTAAACTCTGTAAAAAAATAGTAGAGGGCTCCCCTTCTAATTTACGATAAGTACTGGTATCACTCAATATTTTCAAACAACAAGCTCTATTGTCATCTTTATTCATGATAACTATTTTCCCTCCCTTATCAGCCATTTTTATTATAATTTCGTCATATGATTTTAACTTTGCCAAAACTAATTTCTCTTTGTTAGATAAATTATAATTAGTATGTGATACATTGCTAGAAGCCTCAAGAGTTTTTAAATCGGTTTCCATAGCTTGTTGAAAAAGGCTATATACCGGAGCTCTAGATTTAATCGGGTAAAACGAAGGGTTAATTTTAGAAATATTAGTAGCATGTATTGAATGGTCATTAAAACCCTCATTAAGTTCCTGTAAACGAATAAGATCCATCAAGAAAACCTGTTCTCTGAAACATAACCCAGAAAAAAAATTCTCATTTCCATTTGTTAACAATATATCATCATTACTAATTTTATCTTGTTCAGAACTATTTTCAAAAAAATGTCTTTTAATGGTCAAAAGCCTTATAAATCTGTTAATATCCATTATAGTATTGAAGTTAAAATCATTTGTCGGCACAAAATTTAAACCTTTAGACAACATGGATAATTCATCATTAGTAAAAACAAAAGATGATAAATTGACCACTTCATTGCAACAAGGTGTGGTGGAATCTAATTGTAATGGAGTCTCTTGTGTGAGCAGGTTGAATATCGTTCATTGAGTTTTCTTATTGTGTTTTCTTCCCACTCGTCGTCTACATTTTTTGGTCTCACAAATTCATCCATTTTAACATTTATATCCCTCCTATTAAATGGTGTTGAAGAAAAGTTTGATTGAGAATCAGATGCATCTGTACGGTCACTTAGTGAATTATCACTCAGGTTAGAATTAGAAGGATCAGAACCTAATTCAGACGAGAATAGGATAGGTGATGTCATAGCAATGGTAGGATCAACTTTCACTGTACAGGAGAAGGGAAAAATACAATGATCTGGGAGCTGAACGCATTTTCCAAGTGCACCACTGCCTCATTTGCATTTCAGTTCAAAGTTATTTTTCTCCAAATCTACAAAAGTGCCATTTTTTTTTTATATATCGGTTACTTAGTTCACACAGAGAGGTTATTTCCTCAGCAGTTCCCCTACAAATGCACCAGAATCAGTACTCATATGGTACAATACAATTATTTCATCCTTGATCTGTATGCTGCTCTCTGGTCTACTAACTTACAGAACTTACATCTGAGGATTGAATAGTACTTACAGATCATAAGTAATGAATTCTGTGTAGCAGAGGTGATCTATGACTGATCTCTTCTATCAGGGTAGATACACAGAATTGTAGGACAGTTCCACAAATCTAGATAGTTTTAGTGAATCCTGGACACCTTGTTTGGAGAATTAAAGCCACGTAAAAAGCCCCTTAAGCCACATGTGGACTCAGAGCCATGGGGTATCACCCTGCCTGTATAGTATAAAACAAGTAGGGTTATTTTTATAAGAAGTAGCAGAGTTGTAACACCAGCATGTTTCTACATAACAATATATTGGTCAGTGGAAAGCTCCAGTAATTGACAACCCCTGATGTGCATTTTGTAATAGCAGCCATTAGTTGGTATACTGAATAACTGTTACCTAAGCAGCAACTCTGGATGAATGACTGAATAACATAAGAAAAGGCCTCACAAGGGGGACATTTACAGGTTTGTAGTTGCTGGTAATTTTTGGATTTCAGGTAAAATCTGAAATGTGATGTCCTAAAACAGTTATGACCAAAGTTTTGAGACACAAATTTTGATTTTCACAAAGTGCTGCTTCAATTTTTTTAGTCTTTTATTCTATGTTCACATCTGCATTAGGATGTCCATTCTTCTGGTCCATTGGAGGACAAGCAGAATGGAAAGATGGAAAATAGCAGACGAGGACCCTTTTGACTATAGGGGAGTCCATCAGGTGTTTTTTTTTTAACTTAAATTGCCAGATGAATAAGTCAAGCTTGCAGCACATGTTCGTCTGGTGATTTCTAATGGATCTGCACTGTACATCCTTACACCCGTTGCAGATGTGAACATTAGTCTTAGTCAGATGTCTCTATTTTATACTAAAGTACAATTACAAGCATTTCTTACGTTTTTAAACTTTTATTGAAATACATCAAGTTTATGCAAAAACAGTGTTGATACTTATATTTCAAGACTCTTGGAACTCGTCCTGGCATGCTGGCTTCAGGGCGAAATCCTGACTGATGGAAACCCATTCTTGCCTAATCAATGCTTGGAGTATATCACAATTTCTGTGTTTTTCTTTGTCCACCTATTTTGTGAGGATTGACCACATGTTCTCACTATAAGTGAGATCTGAGGAGTTTCTGGGTCATGGTCTCAAAATTTCGATGTTTTTTTTCACCAAGCCTCTTAGTTATCACTTTTGTCTTGTGACATGGTGCTCCATCATGCTGAAAAAAAACATTGTTCATCACCCAATTGGCTCCTGGATTGTCGAGAGAAGTTGCTTTAGGAGGATGTTTAGATACGATTCTATATTCATGGCAGTGTTCTTAGGCAACACTCCCTTGGATAAAAAGCAACCTCACACATGGTCTCAGAATGCTTTACTGTTGGCATGGCACAGGACTCATGGTAGTGCTCACCTTCTCTTCCAAAAGCCACTTCTCTCCAAGAAAAATATCAAGGACAGACTGACATTCTGCAGAAAGTACAGGGATTGGACTGCAGAGGTCTAAGGTACAGTTATTTTCTCTGATGAAGCCCCCCTTGGACTTTTTGGGACATCTGGAAGAATGTAAAAGAAAAGTTGAGCGCTACCATGAGTCTTGTGTCATGCCAATAGAAAAGCATCCTGAGGCCTCGGCACTCCCTAGCAGGGAAGCTGAAACTTGACTGATTGGTAGATGAGCAAACCTTTAAAAAAATTTTTTTGGGTTCACTGGTTTGGACCAAAAGTTTGATTTCAGTTTATTCAGAACCAAAAGTTCAAATTGCCTTAAAAAGTTGAATTTGACACTCTCAGAGCATCTAACACTCTATTTAACCCCTTTATAGCTCTTTAAGGCAAACCTACAGGTGCATCTCAATAAATTTGAATATCTTTGAAACATTTATTTCTTTCAGTAATTAAATTAAAAAAGTGACCTCCTATATTTTCCTAGATTCTTTACACACAGAGTGTTCTATTTCAAGTTTTTTATTTCTGTAAATGTTGATTATGGATTACAGCTAATGAAAACCCAAATCTAAGAAAATTAGAATATTGTAAAAAAGTTCAGTATTGTAAATTCAGTGTGTCACCTGCCAAGGTTTCCTAAGCCTTTAAATGGTCCCCCAGTCTGGTTCAGTAGGACACACAATCATGGAAGACGCTGATTATGAATTGTATTACTGAATTACTGAAATGAATGAACGTTTCAAAGATATTCTAATTTATTCAGATGACAAGTATCTTATCACCCTTTTAATTAAAGTCTTTTTCAAGTTCTTCCAAATATAGAATACCTTGCTAATCTCTCCACACAAAATGAACACCTTACAGTGGGGAAAAAAGTATTTAGTTGGCCGCCAATTGTGCAAGTTCTCCCACTTAAAAAGATGAGAGAGGCCTGTAATTGTCATCATAGGTAGACCTCAACTATGAGAGACAAAATGAGAAAGCAAATCCAGAAAATCACATTGTCTGATTTTTAAAGAATTTATTTGCAAATTATGGTGGAAAATAAGTATTTGGTCAATAACAAAAGTTCATCTCAATAATTTGTTAAATATCCTTTGTTGGCAATTACAGAGGTCAAACGTTTTCTGTAAGTCTTCACAAGGTTGGCACACACTGTTGCTGGTATGTTGGCCCATTCCTCCATGCAGATCTCCTCTAGAGCAGTGATGTTTTGGGGCTGTCGCTGGGCAACACGGACTTTCAACTCCCTCCAAAGGTTTTCTATGGGGTCGAGATCTGGAGACTGGCTAGGCCACTCCAGGACCTTGAAATGCTTCTTACGAAGCCTGGCGATGTGCTTGGGATCATTGTCATGCTGAAAGACCCAGTCACGTTTCATCTTCAATGCCCTTGCTGATGGAAGGAGGTTTGCACTCAAAATCTCACAATACATGGCCCCATTCATTCTTTCATGTACACGGATCAGTCATCCTGGTCCCTTTGCAGAGAAACAGCCCCAAAGCATGATGTTGCCCCCCCCATGCTTCACAGTAGGTATGGTGTTCTTTGGATGCAACTCAGCATTCACTCTCCTCCAAACACGACGAGTTGTGTTTCTACCAAACCGTTCAACTTTGGTTTCATCTGACCATATGACATTCTCCCAATACTCTTCTGGAATATCCAAATGCTCTCTAGCAAACTTCAGACAGGCCCGGATATGTACTGGCTTAAGCAGGGGGACGTGTCTGGCACTGCAGGATCTGACGGTAGCCTTGGTTACGTTAGTCTCAGCTTTCTGCAGGTCATTCACTAGGTCCCCCCGTGTGGTTCTGGGATTTTTGCTCACCGTTCTTGTGATCATTTTGATCCCACGGGGTGAGATCTTGCATGGAGCCCCTGATCGAGGGAGATTATCAGTGGTCTTGTATGTCTTCCATTTTCTAATTATTGCTCCCACAGTTGATTTCTTCACACCAAGCTGCTTGCCTATTGCAGACTCAGTCTTCCCAGCCTGGTGCAGGTCTACAATTTTGTTTCTAGTCTCCTTCCACAGCTCTTTGGTCTTCAGCATAGTGGAGTTTGGAGTGTGTTTGAGGTTGTGAACAGGTGTCTTTTATACTGATAACAATGTCAAACAGATGCCATTACTACAGGTAATGAGTGGAGGACAGAGGAGCCTCTTAAAGAAGAAGTTACAGGTCTGTGAGAGCCAGATATCTGGCTTGTGTGTAGGTGACCAAATACTTATTTTCCACCATAATTTGCAAATAAATTCTTTAAAAAATCAGACAATGTGATTTTCTGGATTTGTTTTCTAATTTTGTCTCTCATAGTTGAGGTCTACCTATGATGACAATTACAGGCCTCTCTCATCTTTTTAAGTGGGAGAACTTGCACAATTGGTGGCTGACTAAATACTTTTTTTCCCCACTGTATCTTTTTGCCTGGGTTTTTTATTATCATCAGCAACCTCTGACCTATTGTTCCTCTGATTGACTGATAGCCTGTCATGAGATCTGCTTGCAAAACATTATGGGTAAACCTGGCTGATCCCTGAGATTATATAATCCTTCTTATCTCCTTTCTTCATGCTTTCACATGGCGGCTGCCATTTTAGCCGTTTCTTGCAAACCGAACCCCAAAAATTTGGGGTTTGTTTAAAACCAAACTTTTTTAAAAATTCAGGTGGAATTCAGTATGATCTGCTTCAGTTTCAAATTAAAAGGTGTTGTGTCTGATAAGAAGACCCATTTAAATAATTTTGTTATCTTAGAGAGGACCTTTCCCAACTTCTCCCAACTCCAACTCTTTTTTTCATTTGTTAGTCAATGTTTTACTGATACACATAAAGAATTTTTTTTTCTAGCCCTCATAATTTCTGAGCAATAATTTCGGTTTTAGCACCCAATATGTTAATTAGACTCCTTACTGTTATGTGGGTGGTCCTGGGCTGCATCAGACAGACAGGCAGAGCCTAATTAGTATCTTGGATGCTGAAACTAACAGCACCAATTGCTCAGGAAAGGTGGATAAAACTTTCCAACTGCACTGGAATCAATAGAGCAGAGCCTATTTAAGGATGGAGAGTCAAAGTTAGCCCCCTTTAAAGACAGCATTGAGGCTTCTCCTTTAGTATAGACAGACTGCAGATGAGTAGAAAAGAATAATGGTGCAGCTAAGGCTAACAGTTAGGTTCCAACTTCTTGGTAAGTACGCAACAGGGCAGTGAGCTAGTATGTCTTAGATCTTACTTAACTTTTACCATTTTTCACAACCAGTTCTCACAATTCTTATTTTATTGTATATTCACTGAGTGGATACATGAATATTCCACCAAGTTGTGCTATCCTAAACTTGTTTTTACATATTCTTAACATTAAATAGGATAGTAAAAAGTGAAAACATCCATTATGTAATTGTGGATGTGGCCTGCTGGCTTGAGATATTCCTTAGGGTATAATTACTGCAACAAAACTGCCATGTGTGAAACTACTGCTTCTGGTCTCATGGGCCTGAAATGGTGTATAGACAACTCTTATGTGAACAATGTGCAGTAATTTACCTCACATATAATTCCAGAGAATCACATCACACTTATTGGAAGATGCCAACAGCTGCATTCATACAAGCCTTGATGCTATTAACTGCACAAACAGGCTGCAACCTGCTGCCACCATTTTCCTGTTCATTTGTTTGGCTTGTTTGGCTACCAAGTTAAAGACAGACTAAACAATCATCTTGGTTGTGTGGTTATTGGCTAAATGACTGTAGCTCTGGAAGAAGATCTAATGTGTATGGCGCAGAGAAATGAGATATCCAAATACACTTAATTTTAATTTTATTTTCATGTTATTCCTATTATTTCCTCTGCCTGAGTTAAGTGCCATCAGCTGTGTCTGCTAGCTGATCGCTTACCCTGCCTCTACAGACATTAAAGGGGATTGTTACCTTGAAAATAATGTCTGATATTTCAATAGTCTTGACCTTAACCCCTTACCGCCGCAGGCATTTTTTTCCCATAACTTTTTCATTTTTCCATTCACAGAGCCATATGAGGGCTTAATGTTTGCGGGACAAATTGTTCTTCATAATGGTCCAATTTAATATTCTGTACAATGTACTGGGAATCTGGAAAAAAATTCAGAATGGGGTGGAATTGTAGTTAAGTGCATTTGTGTGATCTTCTTATGGGTTTCATTTTTATGGTGTTCACTGTGCAGCCAAAATGACATGTCACCTGTATTCTATGGGTTGGTATGATTCCAAGGATACCAAATTCATATAGTTTTATTTACATTTTAACCCCTTTAACCCCTTAACGACCTTGGATGTACTATTACGTCCTGGGCGCTAGGTACTTCGCGCACCAGGGCGTAATAATACGCCCAAGGCCGGCCGCCCGCTCACTATCTGAGCGGGCGGTATCAGAACCGGGTGTTAGCTGTATCTGACACCCTGCTCCATAACCCCCGGTCGGCCATAACTTCCGATCGGCGGTTTTAACCCCTTGGATGCCGCGGTCAAACATGACCGCGGCATCCAAGGGGTTCCGCCATCTTGCCGCCCCCCCCCGGCACCCCCTGCAGCGAGATCGGGGGGTGCCGATATCTCTAATCTGCAGCCCGGGGTCTGCCCAGTGACCCCAGGCTGCCTGGAGCCCCCAGTACCTGGTTGATCCTGCCGAGACCTGCGGAAGTCAGCGCTGTGTTTCCATAGTGCTGACTTCCTGTATAGGCTGCAAGACACGTGTATGCTCGTGTCTTGCAGTCTATAGTGCTGAGCCAGCAATCAAAGCATCTCTGGCTCAGGTGTCCTAATGGGACACAAGAAAAAAGTTAAAAAAAAGTGAAAAAAAAAAATAATAAAGTATGTGAAAAAAATTAATGAAAGAATAAAGACCCAAAAATTCCCTTTTCCTATATAAAATGAATTATATAAAAAATAAACCTAAAAATTAATAAAAACAATACATATTTGGTATTGTTGCGTCCGTAACAACCTGTACAATAAAACTGAAACCATATTTAATGTACACGGTGAAAGTCGAGGAAAAAAAACGGAAAAAACCCGCCAAAAGTAAGCTAAAAAAAACCACAGTGCTCCTTCCCTTCTGAGCCCTGCTGCGTGCCCAAGCAGCAGTTTATACCCACATATATACAGTCATATGAAAAAATTTGGGCACCCCTATCAATCTTAATCATTTTTAGTTCTAAATATTTGGGTGTTTGCAACAGCCATTTCAATTTGATATATCTAATAACTGATGGACACAGTAATATTTCAGGATTGAAATGAGGTTTATTGTACTAACAGAAAATGTGCAATATGCATTAAACCAAAATTTGACCGGTGCAAAAGTATGGGCACCTCAACAGAAAAGTGACATTAATATTTAGTAGATCCTCCTTTTGCAAAAATAACAGCCTCTAGT
This sequence comes from Leptodactylus fallax, assembly GCA_947044405.1. NCBI lineage: Eukaryota > Metazoa > Chordata > Amphibia > Anura > Leptodactylidae > Leptodactylus > Leptodactylus fallax. The sequence continues at coordinate 9,535,624 of CAMRHE010000012.1, read as the reverse complement.
CGCTTCCTGTAGCTTTTAATCAGTTCCTGGATCCTGGATGAAGGTATTTTTGACCATTCCTCTTTACAAAACAATTCCAGTTCAGTTAAGTTTGATGGTCGCCGAGCATGGACAGCCCGCTTCAAATTATCCCACAGATGTTCAATGATATTCAGGTCTGGGGACTGGGATGGCCATTCCAGAACATTGTAATTGTTCCTCTGCATGAATGCCTGAGTAGATTTGGAGCTGTGTTTTGGATCATTGTCTTGCTGAAATATCCATCCCCGGCGTCACTTCAAATTCGTCACTGATTCTTGTACATTCTCAAGAATCTGCTGATACTGAGTTGAATCCATGCGACCCTCAACTTTAACAAGATTCCCGGTGCCGGCATTGGCCACACAGCCCCAAAGCATGATGGAACCTCCACCAAATTTTACAGTGGGTAGCAAGTGTTTTTCTTGGAATGCTGTGTTTTTTTGACGCCATGCATAACGCCTTTTTGTATGACCAAACAACTCAATCTTTGTTTCATCAGTCCACAGGACCTTCTTCCAAAATGAAGCTGGCTTGTCCAAATGTGCTTTTGCACACCTCAGGCGACTCTGTTTGTGGCGTGCTTTCAGAAACGGCTTCTTTCGCATTACTCTCCCATACAGCTTCTCCTTGTGCAAAGTGTGCTGTATTGTTGACCGATGCACAGTGACACCATCTGCAGCAAGATGATGCTGCAGCTCTTTGGAGGTGGTCTGTGGATTGTCCTTGACTGTTCTCACCATTCTTCTTCTCTGCCTTTCTGAAATTTTTCTTGGCCTGCCACTTCTGGGCTTAACAAGAACTGTCCCTGTGGTCTTCCATTTCCTTACTATGTTCCTCACAGTGGAAACTGACAGGTTAAATCTCTGAGACAACTTTTTGTATCCTTCCCCTGAACAACTATGTTGAACAATCTTTGTTTTCAGATCATTTGAGAGTTGTTTTGAGGAGCCCATGATACCACTCTTCAGAGGAGATTCAAATAGGAGAACAACTTGCAATTGGCCACCTTAAATACCTTTTCTCATCATTGGATACACCTGGCTATGAAGTTCAAAGCTCAGTGAGGTTACAAAACCAATTTTGTGCTTCAGTAAGTCAGTAAAAAGTAGTTAGGAGTATTCAAATCAATAAAATGATAAGGGTACCCAAATTTTTGCACCGGTCAAATTTTGGTTTAATGCATATTGCACATTTTCTGTTAGTACAATAAACCTCATTTCAATCCTGAAATATTACTGTGTCCATCAGTTATTAGATATATCAAATTGAAATGGCTGTTGCAAACACCCAAATATTTAGAACTAAAAATGATTAAGATTAATAGGGGTGCCCAAACTTTTTCATATGACTGTAATTTTTTTGTCCCCGGGATAGCCCACTTAATAGTTTTAGGAGTTCATGTCTCTGATGCCACAAAGTGGCTGCAACGTATTAGGCACTGAAATTGGATATTTCTTTAAAAACTTAAATTTTCACTTTGTACATTAATTTTTGGGAAGCATTTTTAGGCTCTAAATGATAATACCCCTTGATACATTCCTTGAGGTGTGTAGTTTCTAAAATGGGGTCACTTTTGAGAGGTTTCCATTATATTGGTACTTTAGGGGTTCTGCAAATGCGACATGGCATCCAAAAACTATTCCAGCAAAATCTGCCCTCCAAAAGCTAAATAGCGCTCTTTCCATTCTGAGCCCCACGATGTATCCATACAGCAGATTACAACCACATATGGGGCATTTCTGTGTTCAGGAGAAATTTTGTAACGAACTTTGGGGTGCTTTTTCTCCTTTGTCCTCTTGTGAAAATGAAAAATTTGGGGCTAAATTGACGGTTTATTGGAAAAAAAGTAATTTTTCATTTTAATGTCGCAATGTTAATAAAATCTGTGAAACAGCTGTGAGGTCAAAATGTTCACCATACCCCTAGATAAATTCTATAAGGGGTGTAGTTTCCAAAATGGGGTCACTTTTTGGGGGTTTGTATTATATTGGTACTTTAGGGGCTCTGCAAATGCGACATGGCATCCGAAAACTATTCTAGCAAAATCTGCCCTCCAAAAGCTAAATAGCGCTCTTTCCATTTTGAGCCCTGCCATTTACCCATGCAGCAGATTACAACCACATATGGGGCATTTCTGTGTTCAGGAGAAATTGTGTAACGAACTTTGGGGAGCTTTTTCTCCTTTGTCCTCTTGTGAAAATGAAGAATTTGGGGCTAAATTGACGGTTTATTGGAAAAAAAGTAATTTTTCATTTTAATGTCCCAATGTTAATAAAATCTGTGAAACAGCTGTAGGGTCAAAATGCTCACTATACCCCTTGATATATTCTGTGAGGGGTGTAGTTTCCAAAATGAGGTCACTTTTAGGGGGTTTCCACTGTATTGGTACTTTGGGGGCTCTGCAAATGCGACATGGCACCTGAAAACTATTCCAGCAAAATCTGCTCTCCAAAAGCTAAATAGCGCTCTTTCCATTCTGAGCCCTGCCATGTACCCATACAGCAGATTACGACCACATATGGGGTATTGCTGTGTTTAGGAGCAATTATTTTGCAAACTGTGGGGTGCTTTTTCTCCTTTAACCCATTGTGAAAATGAAAACTTTGGGGATAAAGTGACATTTTAGTAATGTTTCATTTATACATCCCAGTTTTAGCAAAATCTGTGAAACGACTGTAAGGTCAAAATGCTCACTATACCCCTATATGAATTCTGTGAGGGGTGTAGTTTGCAAAATGGGGTCACTTTTTGGGGTTTTCCTTTGTATTGGTACTCTAGGGGCTTTGCAAATGAGACATGGCACCTGAAAACTATTCCAGCAAAATCTGCTTTTCAAACGCCCAGTGTCACTCCTTCCCTTCCGTGCGCTGCCATTCGCCCAAACATCAGTTTACACCCACTTGTGGGGTATTTCCGTGCTCGGGAGAAATTGCATAACAAACTGTGAGATGCATTTTTTCCTTTAACCCTTTGTGAATGTGTTAATTTTAGGGCTAAATTAAGGAATTAGTGGGAAAAAATTAAATGTCTAAATTTCACCTCCATATTGTTTTAATTCCAGTGAAATGCTTAAAGGGTTAACAAACTTCCCAAATATTATTTTGAATTATTTGAGGGGTGCAGTTTTGAAAATGGGGTGATTTATGGGGGTTTCTAATATATAGGCCATTATAATCCTCTTCAGAACTGAAGTGATCCCTAAAAAATTAGTTTCGGAAATTTTCTTGTAAATCTGCAAAATCGCTGTTACACTTGTAAGCCTTCTAACATCCAAAATAAATTACAGGACGATTAAAAGATGATGCCGATATAAAGCAGAGATATGGTAGATAATATGTATTAATGTATTTGGGAGGTATGACTATCTGTCTGAAAAGCAGAGCATTTCACATTTTGAAAATTGCGATTTTTTTCCAAATTTCCATCAAATTTCCTATTTTTTTATAAATAAATACAAAAATATTCATTAGTGTTGACCACTAACATGAAGTACAATGTGTCACGAAAAAACAATCTCAAAATCACTTGTGTAAGTTAAGACGTCTCAAAGTTATTGCCATATAAATTGACAAATGTCAGTTTTGAAAAACGAGGCCTGGTCCTTAACGCACTTTTGGGTTGGGTCCTTAAGGGGTTAAAAAAAAATCCAAAACTTTGCAAAAAATGTTTTTCTTACAGTCACCATATTCTGACACCTGTAACTTTTGTATATTTACATGTATGGGGATAGGTAGGGCATTTGTTTGCGGGGCCAGATGTACATTTTAGTTATACCATTGTGGAGAATGTCTATTGCTTTGATCACATTTTATTCAAATTTTTATCATAGGCGAAACAGCATAAAAACGGCAGTTCAGCTCTTTTGATTTTTTTTCCCCGCTACAGTGTTCACCATCCAGGAAAAATATTTTTATTAGTTTGTAGACCGGGCATTTTCGGACACAGGGATACCTAATGTGTATGTGTATTACAGTATTTTTTTTTTACTTTTATTTGTGTTCTAGGAAAGGGTTGTGATTCAAATTTTTAATTCTTTTTATTTATTTTTTTTCCTTTTTTTTTTTTCCAAACTGTAATTATTAGACCCCATTGAACCCCAGGGGATCTGATCACTAATGCAATGTATTATAATGCTAATGCATTGTGAATTACTGAATAGAGCAGCCTCTAATAGAAGTTAATGCCAGATTTATAGCAATGGATCGCCGGCGCCGGATCTCATTTTGGGGATCAGCGATCCTCTCCAAAAATGGTGGCACCCATGTGCCACCGGGAAAATGGGAGCTCTGATCGCAGGCATTAGCGCCGGGTCATTGCTGTATAAACCAGCTCCTGAGCGGCCACCATATTTAAATACCCGACATCCACCATAATAGTACGGCAGATGTCGGAAAGGGGATAATCTAAAAGAAATGTTGTGAAAGGACCTGAAAGGAGCCGTTGATAAGAGTAAACCCACTAACATAACAAAGTTGAATCTGTTTTATATTGAGGAATGGGCTAAAATTCCTAAAAGCCGATGTACAGAACTAATCAACAATTACCAAAAACTTTTAGATGCAGTTATTGCTGCATAAGAGGATCACCCAGATACTGAAAGAAAAGGTTCACATGCTTTTACCACTCTCAGATATGTGATATTGGATGATTTTCTTCCATAAATAAATGGCTAATATTTTTGACTCATTTGTTTGATTTGGTTCCTTCCATCTACTTTTTTGACTTGCATGAAAATCTGATGTAGTTTTAGGTCAAATTTATGCATGATACAGAAAATTCTGAAGGATTTAAAACAGATATATATATATATATATATATATATATATATATATTATACATATACACTACTGTTCAAAAGTTTGGGGTCACCCAGACAAATTTGTGTTTTCCATGAAAACTCACACTTTTATTTATCAAATGAGTTGCAAAATGAATAGAAATTATAGTCAAGACATTGACAAGGTTAGAAATAATGATTTTTATTTGAAATAATAATTTTCTCCTTCAAACTTTGCTGTCGTCACAGAATGCTCCATATGTAGCAATTACAGCATTGCAGATCTTTGGCATTCTAGTTGTTAATTTGCTGAGGTAATCTGGAGAAATTTCACCCCATGCTTCCAGAAGCTCCTCCCACAAGTTGGATTGGCTTGATGAGCACTTTTTGCGTACCATACGGTCAAGCTGCTCCCACAACAGCTCAATGGGGTTGAGATCTGGTGACTGCGCTGGCCTCTCCATTACAGATAGAATACCAGCTGCCTGCTTCTTCTCTAAATAGTTCTTGCATAATTTGGAGGTGTGCTGTGGGTCATTGTCCTGTTGTAGGATGAAATTGGCTCCAATCAAGCGCTGTCCACATGGTATGGCATGGCATTGCAAAATGGAGTGATAGCCTTCCTTATCCAAAATCCCTTTTACCTTGTACAAATCTCCCACTTTACCAGCACCAAAGCAACCGCAGACCATCACATTACCTCCACCATTCTTGACAGATGGCATCAGGCACTCTTCCAGCATCTTTTCAGTTGTTTTGCGTCTCACAAATGTTCTTCTGTGTGATCCAAACACCTCAAACTTCGATTCGTCTGTCCATAACACTTTTTTCCCAATCTTCCTCTGTCCAATGTCTGTGTTCTTTTGCCCATATTAATCTTTTCCTTTTATTAGCAAGTCTCAGATATGGCTTTTCTTGGCCACTCTGCCCTGAAGGCCAGCATCCCTGAGTCACCTCTTCACTGTAGACGTTAACACTGGCGTTTTGCGGGTATTATTTAATGAAGCTGCCAGTTGAGGACCTGTGAGGCGTCGATTTCTCAAACTAGAGACGCTAATGTACTTGTCTTGTTGCTCAGTTGTGCAGCGGGGCCTCCCACTTCTCTTTCTACCCTGCTTAGAGCCTGTTTGTGCTGTCCTCTGAAGGGAGTAGTACACACCGTTGTAGGAAATCTTCAGTTTCTTGGCAATTTCTCACATGGAATAGCCTTCATTTCTAAGAACAAGAATAGACTGTCGAGTTTCACATGAAAGTTCTCTTTTTCTGGCCATTTTGAGAGTTTAATCGAGCCAACAAATGTAATGCTCCAGATTCTCAACTAGCTCAAAGGAAGGTCAGTTTTGTAGCTTCTCTAACCAGCAAAACTGTTTTCAGCTGTGCTAACATACTTGCACAAGGGTTTTCAAGGGTTTTCTAAACATCCATTAGCCTTCTTACACAGTTAGCAAACACAATGTAGCATTAGAACACTGGAGTGATGGTTGCTGGAAATGGTTCTCTATACACCTATGTAGATATTGCATTAAAAACCAGTCATTTGCAGCTAGAATAGTCATTTACCACATTAACAATGTCTAGAGTGTATTTCTGATTTATTTAATGTTATCTTCATTGAAAAAAACTGTGCTTTTCTTTCAAAAATAAGGAAATTTCTAAGTTACCCTAAACTTTTGAACGGTAGTGTATATATATATATATATATATATATATATATATATATAAATTGTAAAAAAACAGGCAGCACTCCCACTTTTTTCTTCACTTTACTACGGATTGCTGCCTGTTTTTTACAATTTGTTTTGAATGGGATACTACCTTTTCCCAGTGGTGAGCACCCATATTTATGTGCATATTTTACTGGTGCGGTCATTCATTGTATTGCTATATATATATATATATATATATATATATATATATACAGTCCCTTGCGAAAGTATTCGGCCCCCTTGAACTTTTCAACCTTTTGCCACATTTCAGGCTTCAAACATAAGGATATAAAATTTAAATTTTTTGGTGAAGAATCAACAACAAGTGGGACACAATCGTGAAGTGGAACGAAATTTATTGGATATTTTAAACTTTTGTAAAAAATAAAAAACTGAAAAGTGGGGCGTGCCAAATTATTCGGCCCCCTTAAGTTAATATTTTGTAGCGCCACCTTTTGCTGCGATTACAGCTGCAAGTCGCTTGGGGTATGTCTCTATCGGTTTTGCACATCGAGAGACTGAAATTCTTGCCCATTCTTCCTTGGAAAACAGCTCGAGCTCAGTGAGGTTGGATGGAGAGCGTTTGTGAACAGCAGTTTTCAGCTCTTTCCACAGATTCTCAATCAGGTCTGGACTTTGACTTGGCCATTCTAACACCTGGATACGTTTATTTGTGAACCATTCCATTGTAGATTTTGCTTTATGTTTGGGATCATTGTCTTGTTGGAAGATAAATCTCCGTCCCAGTCTCAGGTCTTTTGCAGACTCCAACAGGTTTTCTTCCAGAATGGTCCTGTATTTGTCTCCATCCATCTTCCCATCAATTTTATCCATCTTCCCTGTCCCTTCTGAAGAAAAGCAGGCCCAAACCATGATGCTGCCACCACCATGTTTGACAGTGGGGATGGTGTGTTCAGGGTGATGAGCTGTGCTGCTTTTACGCCAAACATATCGTTTTGCATTGTGGCCAAAAATTTCGACCAGAGTATCTTCTTCCACATGTTTGGTGTGTCTCCCAGGTGGCTTGTGGCAAACTTTAAACGAGACTTTTTATGGATATCTTTGAGAAATGACTTTCTTCTTGCCACTCTTCCATAAAGGCCAGATTTGTGCACGACTGATTGTTGTCCTATGGACAGACTCTCCCACCTAAGCTGTAGATCTCTGCAGTTCATCCAGAGTGATCATGGGCCTCTTGGCTGCATCTCTGATCAGTCTTCTCCTTATTTGACATGAAAGTTTAGAGGGACGGCCGGGTCTTGGTAGATTTGCAGTGGTCTGATACTCCTTCCATTTCAATATGATCGCTTGCACAGTGCTCCTTGGGATATTTAAAGTTTGGGAAATCTTTTTGTATCCACATCCGGCTTTAAACTTCTCCACAATAGTATCACGGACCTGCCTGGTGTGTTCCTTGGTCTTCATAATGCTCTCTGCGCTTTAAACAGAACCCTGAGACTATCACAGAGCAGGTGCATTTATACGGAGACTTGATTACACACAGGTGGATTATATTTATCATCATCAGTCATTTAGGACAACATTGGATCATTCAGAGATCCTCACTAACCTTCTGGAATGAGTTTGCTGCACTGAAAGTAAAGGGGCCGAATAATATTGCACGCCCCACTTTTCAGTTTTTTATTTTTTACAAAAGTTTAAAATATCCAATAAATTTCGTTCCACTTCACAATTGTGTCCCACTTTTTGTTGATTCTTCACCAAAAAATTAAAATGTTATATCCTTATGTTTGAAGCCTGAAATGTGGCAAAAGGTTGAAAAGTTCAAGGGGGCCAAATACTTTCACAAGGCACTGTATGTATATATATATATATATATATATATATATATATCTATACACAAAAAAAGATTCAGACAGCACATCCCAATGTGAACAGGTGCAAGCTACTGTGGTAAAATGTATAAAAAGAAAAAAGTGTAGCATCACTCTGACACAGCACAAGGGTATATAGAGAACAGAGATAGCATTACTGCTATTATTGGCACCTACAAATTAATATGGTGTATAAACTAAAATTTTGAGGTTCTTACTTATACATATTTGATCAAACAGTAGGAAGCCCACCTGCCCCGACAAGGCGACCTCATTAAGGTGGGACCCTATACTAATACCTCTATTAAACCCAAAATAAATCTACAATGTGAACACAGGGCAATAACATACCTCTCTTGGACCCAGAACAGGTCTACAATGTGAACACAAGGAAATAACATACCTCTCTTGGACCCAGAACAGGTCTACAATATGAACACAGGGCAAATAGGATCTAGAGGACCCAGAACAGGTCTACAATGTGAACACAGGGCAAATAGTATCCAGAGCATACTCAACTTAAAATAGCTAGGGGCAAATGGGAAACTGAAAAATATCCTCTATTCAACTTAAATAAACCCGTGCAATTGAATGGGAGTGCAAGTCCAATTAGAGGGAACCACACCCCTCATGTAATATATACACAAAAAAAGATTCAGACAGCACATCCCAATGTGAACAGGTGCAAGCTACTGTGGTAAAATGTATAAAAACAAAAAAGTGTAGCAGCACTCTGACACAGCACAAGGGTATATAGAGAACAGAGATAGCATTACTGCTATTATTGGCACCTACAAATTAATATGGTGTATAAACTAAAATTTTGAGGTTCTTACTTATACATATTTGATCAAACAGTAGGAAGCCCACCTGCCCCAACAAGACGACCTCATTAAGGTGGGACCCTATACTAATACCTCTATTAAACCCAAAATAAATCTACAATGTGAACACAGGGCAATAACATACCTCTCTTGGACCCAGAACAGGTCTACAATGCGAACACAAGGAAATAACATACCTCTCTTGGACCCAGAACAGGTCTACAATATGAACACAGGGCAAATAGGATCTAGAGGACCCAGAACAGGTCTACAATGTGAACACAGGGCAAATAGGATCCAGAGCATACTCAACTTAAAATAGCCTAGGGGAAAATGGGAAACTGAAAAATATCCTCTATTCAACTTAAATAAACCCGGACTTGCACTCCCATTCAATTGCACAGGTTTATTTAAGTTGAGTAGAGGATATTTTTCAGTTTCCCATTTTCCCCTAGGCTATTTTAAGTTGAGTATGCTCTGGATCCTATTTGCCCTGTGTTCACATTGTAGACCTGTTCTGGGTCCTCTAGATCCTATTTGCCCTGTGTTCATATTGTAGACCTGTTCTGGGTCCAAGAGAGGTATGTTATTGCCCTGTGTTCACATTGTAGATTTATTTTGGGTTTAATAGAGCTATTAGTATAGGGTCCCACCTTAATGAGGTCACCTTGTCGGGGCAGGTGGGCTTCCTACTGTTTGATCAAATATGTATAACTAAGAACCTCAAAATTTTAGTTTATACACCATATTAATTTGTAGGTGCCAATAATAGCAGTAATGATATCTCTGTTCTCTATATACCCTTGTGCTGTGTCAGAGTGCTGCTACACTTTTTTGTTTATATATATATATATATATATATATATATATATGTGGCATCCCAGAGCTGGCTATGGCTGGGCTGAGGGTGATCTCTGTGCATTGTATTATTTCCTGTTGCTTCATAGCCTGTGTGACATAGCAGGGGGTCCTGAGTCTCACACAACACAGCGCCACCTAGTGAGCCTCACACATGCATTACACCTCCCATAGGATTGAATAGTAACCAAATGTCCAATGGGAGGACATTGCCTGGGAAAAGGGGAAGAGTCAGCTGATCACTGGGTCCCCATGGTAACACCCCGGCAGGAAGGTCCTGCGTGTGAGGAGTTAGAAGTGTGGAGTGTTAGGAGGAGGAGGTGAGGAGATAAGTGTGATGTCCTGTGAAGAAAGCAGTGAGTTTAGTGCAGGAATCTCAAGTCCTAGACAGGCCCAGGAAGGTTGGAGAGCTGACAGACTCCAGCTATTCAGAAGATCCTGTCCCCTGTCTGCCTAGCCATCGCCCTGAAGGAAGTCAAGCATCATTATCTTGTCAGCCTGAGACTGTGGAGAGAACATTCTGGAACACGTGCTCCATAGCAAGTATCACAGGATCCAGGGGCCAAGGCCAGACCTGTGGAATATCCTGCCACCCTGACTATTGCACCCCGAAACTCTGAGCTATCAGGACCACATAACGTGAGTGGGGAATATTATGTACTAGTATCATGGTGGGCATCCTCCTATGAGCCAAATAGGAGCCCAGACGCACCTCAGGGCTGTAACACTGAAGTATAAGGGCTAGGAACACCTTTCATCAAGTCTACCCTGCACCCCAGGACTTTGCTGTGTCACCAGGCGTACCCCGTTGTTTTGTATTGAAGAAACTGTTTAAGCATTTGTGCCTCCACACCCATGGAAGTAAAAGTTCAACTTTACAACCGTTTCTGTGTCTGACTCTGCACCGACAACATCAGGGCGCCCCAAACACCACCAGTCGGCACAGTATAGGGGAAGCGCCCCGGGGGAACAATCACCACCAACATTTGTGCAGCCCCCTCATCACCGGTACCAGTGGTGGTAACGTGGGACAGCACCAGCGCTGCGCCCTCGTGCCCAGAGACCGTGACAAGTCTGCGCTGTTTGCACCCCCGCAATCCCAACTGCAGCGTTACCTTCCATCTGGTCACCGCATATACAGTCTACCATGATAATGCAGCTCACAGTTCTGTAAAACCTGTGCACGTTTTGGGAAAAATTACATTTGTAAGCTGTTGAGTGAATGGGGTAGGGAGGCATCAACATGAACTGCTCAGGTGCAGAGAAAGTGTCTATTTTATGTCAAGGGCCTGCCTTCCTGTCACTGAGTTTATTTGAGGCTTATGTGACACGGAACAGCAGCTGCAAAGCTAAATGAATATGAGTCTTAGAACAGTCTTGTTTAGACGTGCAGATAATAGGAATGAAACTGGCACTGCTCAACTGGAGAGCTATGTGCACAAACTCTACAAGAGAACACATGCTGTCTGTACTACTGAGTAGTAACCCACTACTACAATATTAATGTGGTAGTCCTGGGTGTCAATACATGTTTTGGGTTTATTATTTGTTGTGCTTTTATACCCACTTATGACTGTCCCTATGTAGTGCCAATATATTTCACACTCCCCGTGAAAAACAGATTTTAGTCATTCATAGGCCCTGTCCAGAGTGAGGTTTACAATGTAACTGACAAATTTTAGACATGCTAAAGATAATTATTCAGAATATATTTATAGATATACACATTTTTATCTCATGGCCAGACAGACTCCAACAGAAGCCACATTGGGATCCATGTTGTAATCCACTGTCCTATTTAGACTACATTCTAGTTTGGTTGTACAGTGGGGAAAAAAAAGTATTTAGCCACCAATTGTGCAAGTTCTCCCACTTAAAAAGATGAGAGAGGCCTGTAATTGACATCTTAGGTAGACCTCAACTATGAGAGACAAAATGAGAAAACATATCTAGAAAATCACATCTGTGTTCGGGTTTCCGTTCGGGGAGTCCGTTTGGGGACCCCCCCGAAATGGAAACCTACAGTACAGACCAAAAGTTTGGACACACCTTCTCATTCCAAGAGTTTTCTGTATTTTCATGACTATAAAAATTGTAGATTCACACTGAAGGCATCAAAACTATGAATTAACACATGTGGAATTATATACTTAACAAAAAAGTGTGAAACAACTGAAAATATGTCTTATATTCTCGGTTCTTCAAAGTAGCCACCTTTTGCTTTGATTACTGCTTTGCACACTCTTGGCATTCTCTTGATGAGTTTCAAGAGGTAGTCACCTGAAATGGTTTTCACTTCACAGGTGTGCCCTGTCAGGTTTAATAAGTGGGATTTCTTGCCTTATAAATGGTGTTGGGACCATCAGTTGTGTTGTTCAAAAGTCAGGTGGATACACAGCTGATAGTCCTACTGAATGGAGTGTTAGAATTTGTATTATGGCAAGAAAAAAGCAGCTAAGTAAAGAAAAACGAGTGGCCATCATTACTTTAAGAAATGAAGGTCAGTCAGTCCGAAAAATTGGGAAAACTTTGAAAGTGTTCCCAAGTGCAGTGGCCAAAACCATCAAGCGCGACAAAGAAACTGGCTCACATGAGGACCGCCCCAGGAAAGGAAGACCAAGAGTCACCTCTGCTGTGGAGGATAAGTTCATCCGAGTCACCAGCCTCAGAAATCGCAGGTTAACAGCAGCTCAGATTAGAGACCAGGTCAATACCACACAGAGTTCTAGCAGCAGACACATCTCTACAACAACTGTTAAGAGGAGACTGTGTGCAGCAGGCCTTCATGGTAAAATAGCTGCTAGGAAACCACTGCTAAGGACAGGCAACAAGCAGAAGAGACTTGTTTGGGCTAAAGAACACAAGGAATGGACATTAGACCTGTGGAAATCTGTGCTTTGGTCTGATGAGTCCAAATTTGAGATCTTTGGTTCCAACCACCGTGTCTTTGTGCGACGCAGAAAAGGTGAATGAATGGACTCTACATGCCTGGTTCCCACCGTGAAGCATGGAGGAGGAGGTGTGATGGTGTGGGGGTGCTTTGCTGGTGACACTGTTGGGGATTAATTCAAAACTGAAGGAATACTGAACCAGCATGGTTACCACAGCATCTTGCAGCGGTATGCTATTCCTTCCGGTTTGCGTTTAGTTGGACCATCATTTATTTTTCAACAGGACAATGACCCCAAACACACCTCCAGACTGTGTAAGGGCTATTTGACCAAGAAGGAGAGTGATGGGGTGCTACGCCAGATGACCTGGCCTCCACAGACACCAGACCTGAACCCAATCGAGATGGTTTGGGGTGAGCTGGACCACAGAGTGAAGGCAAAAGAGTCAACAAGTGCTAAGCATCTCTGGGAACTCCTTCAAGACTGTTGGAAAACCATTTCAGGTGACTACCTCTTGAAGCTCATCAAGAGAATGCCAAGAGGGCGTGGCCTGACTGCTGATGGAGACGGTCGCATAATCGCGAGCTCCCGTCTCCCCTGCCTTACCGCTCACTGAGCCCGCTACAGTCGCTCTATATGGGGAAGAAGCTCCCCGTGAGAAAGCCTCCAGTGGTCCCAGCAGCCGGCGGGGGTCCCTCCACCATGGACCCGTTCCTCCAGCGGCATCCCAGGGCCTCAGCGTGGGTCCTGACAGCACGGGAGACCGCGTGCACTGTCTCCCTCCCCCCGCACTCACCGGGACTCCTGCTCTCCTCCGCGCAGTCCCCTGTCGGCTGATTCCTCCGCTGCTCCTCCTGACCTGTCTCCCTGCTCCCCGGACCGACGCTCCCTCCAGGATAGGCCTCAGGCGGCCGCCATCTTGGGGACTCCTCCTCACGTGGCCCAGGCACCATCTTCAGATGCATCCTGAAGGCGGGATGCCAACTTGCAGGTACTGTCTGCTGCAGCCCTCCCCCCCACCTTCACAGCCCAGCAGGACATTACCATGTCCCAGAGTAGCCAGGACCACCAAACTGGACTTTCCTCCCCCCTGGGGGCCCCCCTGGCCCTGCGCCCCTGCTTACCACGCCGTCTGTACACCTCCCTCTGGGTGCCCAAGGGGTGGCGGGGCCGGTGGCAGTGGAGGGCCCTGGGGGCACGCTGTCATCGGGTCCCACGCCGGTCCCCCACCCCCTTCCTCAATCTGTCCAAGAACCTCCCTTACAGTGGCAGTCTATACTACAGCAATTGCCTACCAGGCAGGACTTTCAGCAAGACTTCAAACTTCTCATTGATGAGGTTAAACACACCTTTAAGCAAGAGCTTTCCGTGGTGCGCGCTGACCTGCGCCAATTAGCTGTCAGAGTGGATACACTGGAGTCCTCCCAGGATGAGACCCGCAACTATGTCTCCCAAATGCATGATGTGGTCTCTACCCAGTCCGAGATTCTTAAAGCAACCACTCGCCACCTAGAGGACCTGGACAACCGCGGTAGGAGGCACAACATCAGAGTTCGCGGTCTACCGGAGGCCACGGGGGAGGAGGATTTAAAGGCTACTCTGGAGGCCATCTTTAACATGCTTTTGGGTAAGCCACCTGAACACCGCATCAAATTGGACAGAGCACATAGGGCCCTCCGTCCCAAAGGCACTACCGCTGCACCAAGGGACGTTATTTGCTGTGTGCAGGACTTTGAACTCAAAGAAGCTATTATGGCCCAGGCCCGCTCTAACACAGATTTTGACTTTGACGGTGCCAAAGTCCAGCTTTACCCTGACCTGTCCTGGATCACCTTGCAAAAGCGGCGTTTGCTCCAACCTCTCCTTTCAACCCTAAGGGAACACCAGCTTCAGTACCGGTGGGGCTTCCCTTTTGCTCTCATTGTCAGGAGAAATGGTCGCACTATCACTTTGAAATCTCACGCCGACCTGTAGGATTTCTGTGCTGCCCTGGATGTTCCCCTCCCTACGCTTGAAGATTGGGACTCTGCTACCCTCTCCCCCCTCCGGCCCCGGTCTGGACTACTGTCCAGACGAGAAGACGACGCCTGCCGTATCCGGACTCAGCATCTGGCACTGAGTCATCCCGCCTGTCATGGCGGGTTCCCCCCCCCTTTGATTTAACCTGGCCCTTTGATGACTTTCGTTTTTGCTTCCATACAGGATTGGTGCTGCGTTAGTTAATGCTGGTTCCAGCACATTTCTTAAGTGTGGTTGGTTCTTCCTCTCAGTTATCTTATTACCTCGATTTATTAGTATTGCTAATGTTTATTTTATATTTGTGGCAGGGGAGGCCAACGGGAGTCTCTCCTGGCTTGGTTGACTGGCTATTTGCTGCTAGCTGGCCCCTCAGCCTCGCCTCCCACCCCTTAGGGGTACGTTGCCGTGGTTTTTAACTACTTACACGGCACTTTGTTATAGGCGGATCTACATTGGTCTTAAACCCTTGTATACCCTCCTAGTCCCTACCGGGAGATCTTTTTCCCGGTAATGGTGTTTTATTGTAATTTACTTTCCTTGTTTTGCTTTCTGTCTTGTCTTTACCCCTCCCCTCTCGTTCTTTTCTGTGTACTCCAGGTGTGGTCCTCACTCATCCTGACGAGACGTCGGCAAGCCTCCTGGACGAGACTCTGCTCCCCCGGGGACTCCACACCCTCATTGACTCCTTGTGGTAGGCCTCGTCCCCCTTGCGCCCCTCCCTTTATCCTGAGATATGGCTAAAATTGTATCCCTTAATGTTAAAGGCCTTAACTCCAATGTGAAGCGTAGGTTAGCCCTGGCGGAACTGCGTGCCCTTAAGGCTGATATAGCATTTCTTCAGGAGACCCATTTTGACAGCACCTGTAACTTTAACTTTGCCTTGCGTTTTTTCCCAACAATTTATTCAGCCACCCACTCTAAAAAGCGATCGGGGACTGCCATTCTTATCTCCTCATCATGCCCCCTGGAGGTCACTATCTCCGTCCTTGATCCTTTGGGGCGGTTTGTGATTCTCCACGGTAGGCTTGAGGGCCAGCCAATCACCCTCTGTAACCTCTATGCCCCTAATTCCTCCCAACCTGATTTTCTTACTAAGGTCCTTAATAAATTGGAAGCTTTACCCCCTGCTGCCCTTATTGTCGGAGGGGACTTTAACATGTCTTTCTAGGACTCTATGGATTACCATTCCCTGTCAGGTACTTCCCGTCACCTCTCCCTGCGTAGACTTTCAGCTCACTTCCGTCGCATAATCCGTCGGTATTCTCTCTATGACCTCTGGAGGATTAACTATCCGACTGACCGGTCTTACACGTTCTATTCGGCCCCTCATCAGACCCATTCCAGAATAGATTATTTTTTTGGGAATGCTCCGGCTCTGCGCCTTCTTTGGGATGCCTCGATCGGCTCCATTACCTGGTCTGACCATGCCCCAATCTCTTTAGTATTGCGTGCCGGTTCGGTCCGCACCAGAATATGCCATTGGCGACTTAACGAGAGTCTCCTTCAGAGGGCGCAGACTCGTGAGGAGCTCCGTACTCACCTAAAAACGTTTTTTGAACTTAATCTGGGATCTGTATCTTCCGTGGCGACGTTGTGGGAGGCCCATAAAGCTGTGATGAGGGGACATTGTATTGCCCTGGGCACCCGGCTAAAACGGGACGCTAATGCACGGCTTGAGGAGCTTCGGCTCCGTCTACAAAATGCAGAGACTTGCATGGCGTCTAGCCCGTCGCGGGCCCTCCTTAAAACCTTGATAGATCTTCGGGCCCAGATTAGGGAGACCCTTCTTCAAAAGACCACCAAGTTACTGCTTTACACCAGACAGCGGTACTATGATAGGGCCAACAAACCCCATAAGCTTTTGGCTAGTCAACTATGAGAACGAACGGAAAGGGGGTCGGCTTATGCGCTGCGGCGATCTGACGGGGCCGTTGTGTACGACCCTAGTGAGACTGCGCGTCTATTTCATGCCTTTTACTCAGACCTATACTCCCTCCCATCGGACTTACCCCCTGATCCTGCGACGCGCTCAGCATTATTGCAGGACTTCCTGTCTTCCTGTAATTTGCCTGTCCTTTCCCCGGAAGACCTTGCTCTTCTTAATAAACCTGTTACGACAGACGAGGTCTCCCAAATTCTCCAAGAACTCCCTAATGGGAAATCACCTGGCCCTGACGGCCTCACCTATCTATATTACAAGGTATTTGGGGCGGAACTGATCCCGCATCTTGTTTCCCTATTTACGGCCTTTTTGTCGGGCGAACCAATCCCTGATTCTATTTCACACTCTTTTCTAACCCTCATCCCGAAACCTGATAAGGACCACCTAGATTGCAGGAATTACAGGCCCATATCACTTCTGAATATGGATCTCAAGCTGTTTACCAAGATTCTGGCGTCCAGACTTAACATGTGCCTCCCCTCCCTGATCCATAAAGATCAGGTGGGCTTTGTACCTTGCCGCCAGGGAGGTGATAATACCAGGAGAACCATCGATCTTATAGACGTGGCATCTCGCTCTGGTTCCGAACTCTTGGTACTCAGCTTGGACGCGGAAAAGGCGTTTGATCGTCTGGGATGGCCCTTTTTATTTGAGACCCTGGCCACGTTTGGCTTTGCGGGTCCCTTCTTGACAGCAATCAAGGGTCTTTACTCCGCCCCGTCAGCAACTGTCAAGCTTCCTCACGCCTCATCTCCCCCCTTTCGTCTGCACAATGGCACTAGACAGGGTTGCCCTCTATCTCCTCTTCTTTTTGTACTCTGTATTGAGCCACTGGCGGTGGCCATCCGTCTGAGCCCCGATATTGCGGGGGTTCGTGTACGCAATCGAGAATTCAAGCTTTCCCTGTTCGCGGATGATATCCTCCTGACCCTTACTAACCCCCATGTATCCCTTCCCAACCTCCATGGCCTCCTTTCCCGCTTTGGTCTTCTGTCTGGTTATAAGGTCAATACTTCAAAGACAGAGGCCCTACCTATTCGAATTTCCCCGTCTAGCTTGGCTGGCCTTCAGGCCGCCTTTTGGTATAGATGGCAGTCCTCCTCGCTAAAATACTTGGGCATATATTTAACTGGATCCTTTTCCCAATTATACCAGGCAAATTTCCCCTCCCTTTTTAGACACATTCGGGCCCTCCTTACTAAGTGGTTGGTACTGCCTCTGTCTCTCTTTGGCCGGATCAACGCAGTGAAGATGTCTATCCTGCCTAAGCTGCTTTATTATTTTGAGACCCTCCCAGTCCCGGTGCTCCTTAGGGACCTCCGGGCGCTGCAGGGCTCAATCCTCCGATTTGTTTGGGCTGGAGGGAGACACAGGCTTTCTAGGCAGCTTATGATGGCCCCTAGGGAAAGAGGTGGCCTTTCTCTCCCCAATTTAGTTTTATACTACTGGGCGGCCCACCTACGCAGGGTCCCGGCTTGGTCCACCCTCCAGGCTTACTCTAAGTGGATGGAGATCGAGAAGCTGTGGCTTGCTCCGCAACATCCTAATTCCCTGCTTTGGACTAGTCCTCATTCCCCCCCGGGAGTGCCTTGTTAGGCCCTATGGCACTCACGAGAGATATTTGGCGCACATGTGTATCCCGTTTCCCCCCTCTCCTCCTCATGTTCCTCCATGACCGCTTTCCTTCTTCACCCTAATTACCTGCCTGGACTCACTGGGCCGGTAGCGGGTCCTTGGCTGAGAGCGGACCTTTTTCGGTACGCTGACATCATTGATTATAGGACCCGGACTCTTTTACCATTTGCTGATCTTCAGTCCGGGTTTGGCCTGCCCCAGTCCAGTGAGTTCACGTATATACAGGTCTCCCATCTGGCCTCCTCTATTTTTCAAGGCCCCACAGCACCCATCCCTACGCTTTTTGAGAAACTCTGTAAAACGGGTGTTGGGACAACAGGACTTATTTCTGATATATACCGCCTTCTTTCGAATCCCACCCCAGATGTTTTGCCCCAACATACTTATATGTCACGGTGGGAGGCCTATTTGGGGACACCCATCTCGAGTAACGATTGGTCCCTCATATGGAGTAGAGCACCCAGGACTTCTAGATGTGTTACACAAAAAGAAAATATTTTTAAGATGTTGATGCATTGGTATCATACCCCAGCTGCACTCACTCTTTTGACAAGAATGTCCCGGACTGCTGCTGGCGGTGTGGCACCCGCCCCGCACATATTTTCCATCTCTTTTGGAACTGCCCCCTGCTCCAGCCTTATTGGCACCAGGTTCGGGGTCTCCTGGAAGGGGTCCTGGGTGTTAGCCTTCCCCTGTCCCCTAGGACTTACCTTCTCAACCTCCCCCCCCCCGATATTTTGCGCAGGCCCGCTCTCCAGCTCCTGTTACTCCTCCTTACCTCCGCTAGATGTCTGATTGCTAAACACTGGCGGCAACCAGCTCCCCCGGCCCTGGAGGATATACGCTAGGATAAAAGATGCACGCTCCCTGGAGTACCTGACAGCCCTTCTTAATAATGAGGAGGAGAGGTTCTGCTTGATTTGGAAACCGTGGGATGAGTTCTGGGCGGCCCGGCTTCTCTGATCTGGCTGCTGTGTGGCCCCTTACTTCCTGGATGTCCTTCTGTCACCCTTCTGTCCTCCTGTCTTGTCTACCCCTGTTTGTTGTCGGATTCCTTGGCCAGTTTGTTTAAAGCCTGGTAATTTATTGAGAATGCTGAGTAATCCCCGTCTGTCCTATGTTTGTTATCTTCAGTTATCTTATTTTTCTTGTATATTGTTATTTTCTCTGTATGACAAAAACCTTTTAAAATAAACAGTTGAAAAAAAAAAGAGAATGCCAAGAGTGTGCAAAGCAGTAATCAAAGCAAAAGGTGGCTACTTTGAAGAATCTAGAATATAAGACATATTTTCAGTTGTATCACACTTTTTTGTTAAGTATATAATTCCACGTGTTAATTCATAGTTTTGATGCCTTCAGTGTGAATCTACAATTTTTATAGTCATGAAAATAAAGAAAACTCTTGGAATGAGAAGGTGTGTCCAAACTTTTGGTCTGTACTGTATATGCATAAAAAAGTGGTTTACCTGGGAAACCCGCGGACCCCATAGACTATAATGGGGTCCGTGTGGTTTCCGCAGGAAACATGTGGAAACATGCAGAGAGGAAAGTGCTGCTCCGCTTGCTTTGTGCAGAAACTGAACTATAATGGGGTCCGTGTGGTTTCTGCTCGGTTTCCGCACGAAGCAAGCGGAGAGGAAAGTGCTGCAAGCAGCACTTTCCTCTCTGCATGTTTCCGCATGTTTCGTACAGAAACCGAGCTGAAACCACACGACCCCATTATAGTCTATGGGGTTCGTGGATTTCCCAGGTAAACCGCTTTTTATACGTATAGGTTTCCGTTCGGGGGGTCCCCAAGTGGACTCTCCGAACGGAAACCTGAACGCAGATGTGAACCGGGCCTAAGGCTCATGGACACGGGCATATTATTGCTTCATACAACCAGCAATACAGCACCAAAGGTAGTTTCTTACTGCTGACATATTCCCTTTAAGTTATGCTCATAGAAAAGTAGTCTCTCTAAGTCAGGGTTCACACTACCGTTGATGTCCGTTCTGATTGTGTCCGTTAAAAAAAGAAAAAAAAAATGGACACCTATCATAACAGACATTAACGGACACTAACTGATGTTAATGTGTCCATTTTTTTAACTGATCCAATTAATGGATTAGTTAAAAAAACGGATACATTAGCATCCGTTAGCATCAGTTATTGTCCGTTTTTTAACACTGTCCATTTTTTTAACACTGTCCGTTTTTTTTTTTGTTTTTTTTTCTGAGCATGCGCAGGAAAAAAAACGGACATAAAATAACGGACAGTAACTGATGGCTATCAGTTACTGTCCGTTATAAGTCCGTTACCCATAGACTTCAATGTTAAAAAAATAACGGACACTTGCTGTTCGTCAAGAATCCGTTTTTTTCAAACGGACAAAAAGTCCTGCATGTAAGATTTTTTGTCCGCAAAAAAATAACGGACTTCTGACGGATTTGGTGTAAACGGACACAAACGGACACAATATAAAAACCCATTGAAATGAATGGAAATTTTAACGGATTTCTGACGGTTCAGCTAGTGTCCGATGCTGAAATCTTGTAACGGACAATAGTAACGGAAACTACTGACGGTCACCAACGGTAGTGTGGACGCCCCCTAAGTCACGTGTTTTATGTCATTATCAAGTTACTGTCCTAGGTTCTCATAGACTTTAGTTACAGATGTGTCATTGCTTGATAATAATAATTACATATTTTATGTAATATATACATATCAAGAGATAAATGTACTTGTCCTCCCACAAGCCCATGATTTTATGCACTTGAGCCCTCCTTTGATTGGGAATTACCTTTACCACTGTCCTTCTTGAGCTTCCTAGTTCATCAATAGAGTACCAGAGCTGAGAAAACAGGTCAGAAGAAGGTAGGGAGAAATGTAATGAGGAGGAGGAATGTAACTCTGCATAACACTCTAAGTAACAGAAATAATAAGAAATATCATTGGTCAAAATATCATTGGTTTCTGTCATCCCTAGGTTAGAGAGCATGACCCGACTGAAATAGACTCAAAATACCCCATGCTGCCACCATACTTGAGATATATTATATATATTTATATATATAAATTTTAGAAATATTAGCAACATGATCAGTCTTCATTGCCTCAGGCCATATGATGTTAGCTTGCAAATTCAATATATTTTTTACAAAATGTATATGTAATGTTTTCTGTTTTGCCACCCTACAGTGGAGCCAGAAGATGTGCAGAATATTGGCGATTATGAGAAGTTCCTGCCAGAATTTCATTACCATGACATTGGCATCTTGACAGCCTCTCTCTGCCTCTGCTTTGCCACTGCATAGAGTTTCCTGTCTTTTATAACCTTTTTATTTTCAGTGCTATCAGTAGGAAGATAATATCATAGTAGAATGTCAATGAGAGAAATCTAAAGCAATCTGAATGATCTTCAGTAATAAGTATGTTTTTTTGATCAGCTCCAACCCCAGGGTGTGTGTACTTTTGCAGTATGTGTAAGACTAATTGCAGATGAACGTGGGTTGGCCGCTGGCCATGATGGAGCAGCATGGCCGGTGCACGGATGGCACATGGATTATTCATTCAATAAATAGGAGCTGCGGAAGCACGGCCGCCTAACTGGACAGGAATACACGGTCATGTGCATGGCCAATAGAAATGAATGGGTCGTCTGCAAAGGGCCTAATGAAGTGTTTTTACTCTGAGTTTTTTTTTTTCCTCTTTATTAATATAATGTGTTTACTTTTCTATTAGGTTTTGTTGATTGCAAGGTCACATTAGAAAGCCTGGATGCGATTTCAGGTTTTACATTACAAAAACAGGCATTTTCATAAGGTTGTGTAGCCCTTTTATGTCTACTGTAAACATACAAGGTCTAGAAAAGGATCTATGCTATGAGAACCTGAAAAAATGTGTAAATAGTTGAAATCTGGTTTAAGCCTTGCATAATCTAAAACTACCATCTATATATTCAAGCCTTGTCCCTTTAGTGTTTTTCACCATTGTTTTTCTAATGCCCTCGGTTTTATAGTCACATTATATATATTCCTATATTTGTAAGCAAAGAAAACTGTAAATTGTTACATAGAATCAACTCTTCCCCTTCACAACCTTTCATTACAATAACTCCTAGGAGCATTTCTGGCTCCCCAAGTCACATGTCAAGGACGTAAAGAATGATTTCCTGGGACCCTCTAATTAAAGGCCTTCTCCTCTTGCGGATTTGTTCTGTCCTACTTGCTAAAACAGATCTGCCTAGGATTTCCTATGGTGAATATTTTAGCAGGAATGTAGCCTTTGTTACTATGAATAGTTCACTGCAGATTAGCAGTATGCCAATTTCCTGTTGCCTTTCAGAGCTGCTATTTGAGCCCCATTTGCTCCTAGCTCTTGCACAATTGAAGACAATGGCTAACTTCATTCAGGTTTCACTCCAGAGCTCTTTAGAAACAGTGGAAGTGGCTAAAGCCCTACTTTACAGCTAATTAACAATAGATAATGTTTGCTCTGCATTTTTTCCAGATCTGATAAAAGCTAGAAGTACATATACTGCTTCTGCTGCAGATACTGTGACTTTATGGATACAATAACTGTATTAGCATTTGCAAGTAGCATTGAATATCTAGGACAAGTATGTCTGTGATAAATAATCCCACAATGTTACAAATGGTTACTTCACCTTGTAGCTGCCCCCAGGGCCTGCATAGCATTGTTAAAGCCAGACATACTTGGAAACACAAATCGCACATTCACAACTGTTTCTTCCACGTTTAGTTTAGGTTTCTCAGACAGGTCGTTCTTTAAACCTTGTTTCTTCAGTCGTAATGAAATGTATATTTCTGGCTAGACAGAAACAGCTGGACATCAGAAGGTCACTTACTATAATTGACCCAGCATGATAATTAGGACTTTATCCCCTTTAAGCAATAAAAATAAGAAAAAAATCCGACATGCCAGTGTACAGTGTATTGTCCAATGTCCCTGCTATGGAGGACTAGTTATATCTCAGCTTCACATTCCTGTCTCCTACCTTTTGACACTGCTTGATAGATCTATTTGTCTCTCTCCATCTTTTTTTGCTAAAGATGGTTTTTCACCAACAATTAATAGTCAGTGAAAATAAAAAAAAAAAAAAATGTTAGATTGTTTAACCTTTAGAAAGGAATCTGACACATCTTTGGATTTAATTTGTGCTTGATTTTTGTTTTTGTCAATGTCACATTCTGTCTGTTATACACTTACAGCAGGTGTCAGATGACAACATTTATCATTTCCTGTCTATTGTCCTGGGAAGTGGACTCCATATATGTGACTATTCAGTTATGCCTTTAAAATATTTTTGCACCATTGCTCTGTTCTCTTATACTAATAATAATAATAATAATAATAATAATAACAACAATAGTCCTTTAATAGTCCCACCATGGGGAAATTCAGTGTGTTACAGCAGGAAAGATAAGCAGATACAAATACAAATACAACATGTACTGGAATGTTCCAAGGTAAGAGGCATTACATTGATAGTAGACAGACAGATAAGAAGTAGCAGGGAGGGGGGATTTAACAGGCAGAAAGATATTTCAGTTCTCTGTGTGTAATGATCTCCGCTTAGGTCGGTGTTGGTTGTACAGCCTAACCACGGTAGGGAGGAAAGACTTCTGATAGCGCTCCTTCTCACACCTAGGGTGGAGCAGTCGGTCATGACAGTACTGCCCAGTGCTATCACGGTCTCATGCATGGGATGGGACTTCTTCTTCTGCATGGAGCTCACCACGGACAGTATCCTTTTGTCACCCAACACCTGCACTGGGTCCAGTGGGCTCCCCAGGACAGAGCTGGCCCTTCTAATCAGCTTGTCAAGTTTATTTCTATCTGTGGTTGATATACTGCTCCCCCAGCAGGCCACATTGAAGAAGATGGTTGATGCCACTACTGAGTTGAAGAAAGTCCTAAGAAGTGCCCCCCGGACTCCAAAGGCTCTCAGCCTCCTAAACAGGTAGAGCCTGCTGTTGCCCTTCCTGTACAGGTACTCCATGTGATCTGCCCAGCCTAGGCATTAGTGGCCTTACTTTAGTATATGGCAATTTGCACACGAATTTCCTGTTTCACAATTTTGAAGCTTGTGACTGTGGGGAACAGTCTTATGTGTCTTGGTAATGAGTTCCAGAGTATGGGGGATGCACGGGAGAAATGTTGGAGACGGTTGTGTGAAGAGCGGATAAGAGCAGAGTGGGGTAGGAGGTCTTTGGAGGATCGGAGGTTACGTGTGGGGAGGTAGCGGGAGATTAGGTCGGAGATATATGGAGGGGACAGGTTGTGGATGGCTTTGTATGTCAGCGTTAGTATTTTGAACTCTCTTTGCTGAGCAACGGTTAGCCATTGAAGGGATTGGGAGAGTGGAGCAGACGATGAAGAACGGGGGGAGAGATGTATTAAGAGAGCAGCACAGTTTAAGCTAGACTGGAGGGGGGCGAGAGTGTTAGCTGGGAGGCCATGGAGAAGGGTGTTACAGTAGTCAAGGCAGGAGATTATGAGGGCGTGGACTAGCATCTTTGTGGTTTCAGGGGTGAGGAAGGAGCGATGGATGTTGTTGAGTTGGAGGCGGCAGCAGGTGTTGAGGGTTTGAATATGCGGCTTGAAGGATAGGTCAGCGTCTAAGGTTTGGGGTTGTGGGATAGGGCAGATATTAGTGTGGAGAAGTAGACCTGCTTTGCAGATGTGAGTGCGTTCTTGAATGTGCATACTGCCTCTTTATACCTGATGAAGTCCTCCTGGGAGTGGCTTTTCTTCCAGAGGCGTTCTGCAACCCGTGAGGCACGTCTCAGTTTTTTAGTCAGGTAAGTGTGCCAGGGTTGCCTATTGATCGATTGGGCTCTGGTGTTTGTGAAGGGGACCACAGAGTCAAGGGCTGAAGTAATGGTGGTATTATAGAAGGCAGAAGCGGCATCTGCGTCCTGGAGTGAGGATATGTCAGTAAGCGATAGGAGAGAGTCTGAGAGTGTGCAGATGTCCAGGTGATTAAGGTTCCTGCGGGGACGTGTTGGTTTAGGGGTTGGAGGGTCTATTACAGAGAGGGCAGAGAATGTCAGCAGGTTGTGGTCAGAGAGCGTGGACAGAGAGTTAGAGAGGTTGATTAGAGAGCAGAGGCAGGTGAATATGAGGTTCAGCGTGTGCCCCTTTGTGTGAGTGGCAGAGGAGGACCATTGAGAGAGACTAAAGTAGGCAGTGGGGTACAGGAGACTGGAAGCAGAGGGGTGGTTTGTGTTAATGGGGATGTTGAAGTCACCCATGATGATAGTGGGGGTGTCAGTGGATAGGAAGTGCATTAGCCAGGTGGTGAAGTGGAGGCAGCGGTAGGTCCTGGCGGTTGATATATGATGGCCAGTTGGTGGTTGGAGGGCGAGTAAATGTGAACTTTGAGTGCCCTTCAAAGGAGGGGAGGGTGAGAGCAGGTAGCGGTTGGATTGGGGCGAAGGAGCAATTGTCAGACAGGAGTATGCCTACGCCTCCACCAGGTTTATTATTGGGGCGGGGAGTGTGCAAGAATTGCAGACCTCCATAGGAGAGGGTAGCAGGGGAGGTGGTGTCTGAGGGTGTTAGTCATGTTTCTGTGATACCGAGAAATGAAAATTCATGAGAAATGAACAGGTCGTGGATGTGATCAAGTTTATTGCGTATGGAGCGAGCGTTCCATATGGCACCGGAGAGGGCGGGGGAAGGAGCAGGAGCAAGTAAGATAGGTGTAAGATTTAGGGGGTTCCATGCGCTGATGCCGGTTGTGTGGAGAGATCTGACAGTAGGGATTTGCTGGGGTGGTCCAGGATTAGAAGTAAGGAGTAGCAGGGAGAGGGACAGCAGATGTAAGTAGGAGAGAGTGTGGGGAGGTTGTGCGTTTCTGGGGCAGAAAGCTTGTAGGTTTGTGAGTAGCTGTGCAGAGAAGGTCAAGTGGTGGGGTAGAATAGATGGACAGAAAGATTTTCTTAGTAACAAGGCTTGATTGGGGTGGAAAAGTCGTGTTTACAAGTATGGGAAGAAAAACAGTGATTTTGTTTTAGTGGTTCTTTGTTACCTTCAGATCCCTTCTGGTCCAATTCTTGCCTAATTCTGGTCTGTACACTTTAGAGATGCACTTTGAAGATGCACTGACCCATGTACTCACATGTATACTAGATAGCAATACATTTGTATTATGAGTATCAGGTTTGATCAGGGGTTTGGAAACATGCAGATAGAATCAGAGACTGCAGGTAGAGATCAGGTGACAAGAAAGGGGTGAGAACACGGCAGGGGATGCAGATATTGGCTTCAAAGATCATATAATTACAACAGAGTGGATAACATCATACCAGCAGAAATGATAATAACAGCAAGCAGAGGTGTAGTCATGAATGAAGCAGGAAAGTTTCAGTATCTGGGTCCAGATGGAGGGGACATACCAGCAGAAATGATAATAACAGCAAGCAGAGGTGTAGTCATGAATGAAGCAGGAAAGTTTCAGTATCTGGGTCCAGATGGAGGGGACATACCAGCAGAAATGATAATAACAGCAAGCAGAGGTGTAGTTATGAATGAATTATTATTATTAAATTTATTATTATTATTATTATTAGTTTTCCAGCAGCGCTTTTCACAGAAAGTTTGCTGACATGTATTATTATTATTATTATTATTATTATTAAAATGTACAGTATTATTATTATTATGGGTTTTCCCGCAGCGCTTTTCACAAAAAGTCTGCGGAAAACGTCAGCATTTCCATAGGTATAATTATCAAGCTGCTATTTATAAAAACTGCAGATATTTTTCTGCAATGTGTGGATGGGATTAGCCAGAATCCCATCCACTTTACAGGTACTGTAAAACACCACAGTTTTTTGATGGGGTGTTTATGCTAGGGCAAAATCGAGGCATTTACGCTACGTGGGGCCCCACGGAAGTTGGAATTTCAAGACTTTTAAGAGTTTTTTTTTACATATAGCAATTAAATTAAAAACAGCATCACCAAAAATACTTAAAAGAAATATATTTACCATAAAAACATGATTTAAACAGTAGGTCTATTCCTGGTGGCACATTCCATTTCAAATAAAGTAAAATCTGCATATTCACTTCTCTCTGTGGGCAGGGATCCAGCAGAGAGTGTCTGTTCGGTTATCTTGTCTCTGACTTTTGAGCTTGTCAGCCAATCAGTGCTTGGGCAGTGACTCTCTGTTCAAATGGAGCATCACTGATCAGTTTGTGATTGACCGACCAGCTCACATGTGTATTGAAGATCCACCAAGACCGGGGACCTGAACGTAGAACGTATTTTCTGGATGTTCTGAAGCTTCTGTGGGAGATAAAAAAAAATGACCTGAAAATCTCTTTCAATACTACTACTCCTAATAATATTAACATTAACATTGAAGATATCTATTAGATCAAAGAAATACATTTATAAAAACAAGAGTTGAAGCTGTTTTATTCGTGTATATCAATTCATTACAGCTGTCACATACTAATTCTTTTATTTGCGACATGTATAGCTAAACTAGCCCAAGTATACCTATGTTACCCATGTTCTATAAACTGTTTTTATGAATTATGTTACACCGCATTTGTATGTGTTTAATTTATTGACAAGAGAAGTATTATATACCTAATCAGGCGCATAGTAGAATTTTCCAATTTTTCTACACAATATGTATACAGTCATGAGAAAAATAACATAAACCTTCTTTTAATTCTACAGTTTTACATCCTATATCAGGACATAAATACAACCTCGGATAAGCAACAACACACAACAGATTACATTGTCTCATTATTTATTTAAAACAAAAGAAGCAAAAATGAAAAGTCATGTGTGAACACCCCATTAATCACTAGCTTGTAGAATCACCTTTAGCAGCAATAGCCTAAAGTAATGGTTTTCTGTATGACTTTGTTAGTCTCTAACATCATTCCGGAGGAACTTTGTTCATTGAGGGTTGTGGGCATTCAGTTATGTACAACTCTCTCAAAGTGGTTATGGACACTTATCCACAGGACAGGGGATAAGTGTCTGACCACTGGGGCCCTGATTGCTGAGTCCCTGATTCCTGGGTCCCCCAGAGATCAGGAGAATATGGGACCAAAAGTCCCCATAAGGCCTCCTTGTTAATGGATCGCCAGTGGTCTTGCGTGACAAGTACTCCATTCACTTCTATGGGGCTGCAGGCGCTGCCAGAGATTACAGTCCCAGCAGCCTCATAGCATTGAATAGACCTCTGGTCATGTGAGAGCACTGGTGCTCCATTCACAAGTTCCGTAGGGGAACTTTTGGTCCCCTGTCCTCTTGATCGGGCTCCCAGCAATTGCCTTAGCTATACTTGTCCATTCTTTTTCCTAATTGTACTGCCATGAACTTGAGCATTTAACATATTAACTGAGGCCTGTAGAGCGTTAGATGTAGGTCATGGGTTTTTTGCAATCCTCTGGGTATTGCACGATCTGATCTTGGGAAGAATGTTAACTGTCTTAAATGTTTTCCACCTGTGAATAATCTTTCTCACTATAGAATGATAGACTGCAAATTGTTTGGAAATGGCTTTATATCTTTCCCAAAATCATAGGCAGCAATAATAACTTTGCTCATAACTTTGATCGTTGCTGATTTCTTTCCTCCCTGGCATTGTGTTAACAAAGGCCTGAATGCCCCAGATGAGCAAACTGCCAAAACTTCTGCTTTTATAGAGCTGATTGCACTTGCTGTTATGTGGAAATAGGGTAATTTGTTCATCTGAGGTTGTACTTACCTTATAGTAAGACCTTCTGAGGACCTGATACCTTTTTATTATGCTCTGATACATAAAATCATAGAATACAAAGAGGGTGTGCTTTGTTTTTCTCAAAGCTGTGTATATAGATACAGTATATAGATAGATTTGTTCAGTGCAATTAGATTAAGCCTTTACTATCACAGGACTAGTGGAAGATGAGTACATTATCCAGAGATTTCCCGGTGTTAGGGTGAATGACTATATGTTGATCTTGAGTTATTTTATGTTCTTGCTGATTTGTGGTGCACATTCTTGTCCTTAAGGCATCTAAGGCTAATATTAAGAAGCTGAAGAACACATTGATTTACGAATTTACTCATAAATTAGATTATGTTTCTATGTGATAGCATGTGTGTGCATACTGACATACATCCACTGCTAGTTTTGTACATTTTAACCAGAGTTCTCATTTAAATATATTGTATTTTTCTAACTACAAGACTCACTTTTATTTTTGCAATAATTTAGCTTAGGGTACATGTACACTGTCAAAATTATATGCCAATTTTCTGTATGGATTTTAATGTGTAAAATCTGTACTGAAATTCATTACCATTAAAGTCAATGAGAAATCCTTTCATGCACATCATGCAGATTTTATTTCTGCTCAGAAAGTGACCTATAGTGCGTATTTCAAAATCATATCAATTTATTTCTTGTTTCCGGGGCATATTTTAAGATCTGCACAGAAATCTGCATGGACATATGTAAAAATCTGCACCAGTTGTTGCAGATTTTTCTTGCAGACTTCTGTACTTATACATGCGGATTTCGGTGTGGATTTTCTTCATGTAAATCCCAATTGTGTGCATATACCCTTTAGGGCCTATTAAATGGGCCTATATAATCTGCTGAACAAATGTTTACAAGAACATTTGTTCCTGAATGTTGCCCCGTGTAAACATGGCATCAATCACAAACATGCAAACGCTCATTTATCAGCTGATACATCTTTTATTGTAGCATTAAAATTATTGTTTGTCAGCAGGTCATCTCACTGTACAACAATATTAGTCATTTCTAGTGCCAACATATTTCGCGGTTCTCTACAGACATTGTCATCACTCATTGTGCCAAGTAGAGCTCACAATCTAAATTCCCTATCATTGTGTCTTTGGAGTATGGGAGGAAAAGTTATAGGAAATAGTAATTGTATAAATGACCATTTCTAAGTAAGCGAATGCCAGGCAGGAAATCTTTCCATGTGAAAGTACCCTTATAATATTACTGCACCTAATACCTGCTTACTTCTTGATCTTATATCAAATACTATAAGGCACGGCTGATAGAATTGTTCAACTAAAAGGGTATCTTTTTCAACAAGATGTTAGCCCTTAGGCCATGTGAGTCTGGATACTTGACCCCCACAGATTGCTAAACAGTGGACTTCTGTCCCTCCTCACCGTAGTGAATATGGTGAGGGCGAGTTGTTTAGAGTGGAGACCGTTTTTGTGTAGGCAGAAGTCTTGCAAAGTTTCTCACCACTCAATGGCAAAGGAGATGGAGCCAACCAAGACCGGGTCCCATCTCTTCAAGGGACCCTTAGCTGCTACATGGCCTGCCTCGGTGGTATGTACAGTATGTAATTGTGCCTAAATATGATCCAGCCACTGCACAACCAGACCTATATTCAGGGTAAATCACACCAAACAGAAATGAGATAGTGGTAGTAGTGCAAAAACTTATTCCATGCCAGCACTTTCACCAGATAGGAGGTTTCTTGCTATTCCTTGGTATATGAGGGTTAGGTATAGGAACCTTGTTTATGTGCCATAATTTATAATATAAAATGACCACAGAATAATGGTGACAGTGTCATAAAATGAACAAATGACAATTGAAAGTGATATAACGTTTTCTATTCCTATAATAATAGTAAGCTATATACTTTCCATGTGTTCAAGATGATGTCTCATTGCAAGGTAATACTTTCTTAAAACATCTAGTGCAACACAATTACTGTCTTATTCTCTTCCTGCCTTTATAGTTTGTTGACATTTATACAAGACAGTTAAATATTTTTTTAGACTGTGTGTATCGAGCGTCAGAAACCACCTGTTCATTCAGAACTTATCTCAAATGATCAACTTTTCTTCATGTCATAAAATGTTAACCATTAGACATAGTTCTGCTTGACTATTAAGGGTGAGTTGCATATTTCATCTATTCAGGTCAAAGTTACTTTTAGTATTTTGGCTAGACGAGGGTTAAATACAACTTTTGGCTGTCCAAATACAAAAAAATATGGATTGATAAGACTGAAAATCCATTTTGCTGCCTGGCTGGCATGTTTTAATTTCTAACAACAGATGTCTGCTGCTTAACAACTGATATAAATAGTTTCCAGTGTTGAGTCACAGAGTGGAAATTGTATTTCTGAGGGACATTCTAGTACATGGAGACAATTGTGTCCTATGTTCTCAAGAAGTATTCACTTACAGAAGAATCTGCCGTGGGATGGTAGCTGTTACAGTGTTCTCATGTGCGGCTACAAGTGTATAATCCATTTATTATTTTTAATTGGCAAACACCATTGGTATATATTATATGCATTCATAAAGTAGTTCGGAATGAGAAATTTTGTATAGGTTTGTATTTATCTAACTACTAGTTCTATGTTTACCTTAAAGGTTCCTCCAGGATTTTATCACTGATGTTTGGTGAACAAACTGCAGGAATCGGTAGAATAAAGGGCCTCTATGGTAGCTGTGCCTTGTATTAAACGCATCCCATTACTTTGAATGGCATGAGCTGCCATACTGGGTATAGATGAGCGAGTGTCTTTGAGTAAACAATACAGGGCTTTTCTTTGTGTTTAACTCTGGGGGTCCCTGAAGTCAGACCCCCACAATAAAACATTTATGACCTATTCTATTCAATGTTAAAGAGTTTGCCAACAGTAAATTGGTTATAAAGCTAATCCCTGTACTTTGTAAAGGCAATTCTACAATTTCCAAATATGTCTCTGTTATTAATCTTCAGAGCCCCATTTTCATGGAAATTGCAGTTTTATTTGAATTCAGTCAGCTTTGGAGTCAGATTCAAACCCAGGACCCCATCGTTGCAAGGCAACAGTGCTAACCACTAAACGACCATGTTGCTCACTGTGTATTGTCTATCCATTAATTTGTACTGTATATTTTATGCCTAGATTCACATGACAGTGTGTGAATGGCCAATATTTGACTGTTCGTTACCAGGACGATCAATATATAGGTCATGTTCTATTTTTGTCCGTTTTCACATGATAAGATATGTTGAAATTCAACGTGCATATAGCATCAGAGTTGGGACACACCTCACAGATATTACAAATTTGGCCAATCCCTCCAAAATTGGCATACATGTTAGTATGGCCACCTTAAGGCACTCAGAGACCTTCTGTCCTACATGGGTACGTATGGTGTAGGAATGACCAGGTCAGTGGACCTTTTTGTTCTAGGCATTTTGTAACAGCCCCTTGGGACCTTTTCTTTATATGTCTCTTTATTAAGAGTATGTATAAAAGTTCACAGGTTTAAAAAGAATTGTAGTTAGTATTTTGGTAATTGAATTATTTGCACAATGGACAGATAGATAATAATAATAATATGTTTTATTTATAAAGTCCATATTCCGCAGCACTTTACAAATCGTAGGCTTAAAGTGCAGACAGAATGAGACATTATAGAGTAATAAATCAATTCACACAATAGGACTGAGGACCCTGCTCGCAAGAGCTTGTCTATGAGGTAGGGGTGGTGACACAAGAGGTAGCAGGGGCGGCGTAGGAGGTAGCATTGCTTGTAAAGAGGACCAGCCATTCTTATGATAAAGGTTATTTTAATTACACACATAAATAAAGCTGTATAAGCCATCACCAGCCAGTCTCCTTTTATGAACATATCCAAAGTGCCTGGCATAAAAGGTTACAGTCTGATAAGGCATCATGTCCTGTGGGATAATGGGGAGGCCATGAATAGAGGAGAGTTAGTTTTAGGGAGCCTAACTGCAGAAGGATTTAGATTAGGAATTGTGATAGGCCTGCCTGAAGAAATTTGTCTTTAGGATGTGCCTGAAGCTGTAGAAGTTGTGAGTTAATCTGATTATCCGAGGTAGAGCATTCCAGAGAAGTGGTGGAATTCCAGAGAAGTCTTGGATACGGGACTGAGAGGTTCTGATAATACAAGATGTTAGTCTTAGGTCATTGGCCAAATGGAGAGCATGGGTTGGGTGATAGACAGAGGTGAGGGAGGAAATGTAGGAAGTTGCAGCACCATGGGGAGCTATGTGGATGCGGGTGATAAGTTTAAACTGTATCCTATAACCAGTGCAACCAGTGCATTGACTGGCACAGATCGGAGTAGTATTTAGACTGATAGATGAGCCTAGCTGTTGTATTCAGAATAGATTATAGAGGGGAGAGTTTAGTAAGAGGACAACCGATTAGTAGGGAGTTACAGTATTCAAGTCGAGAGTGAATAGGGGTGACAATAAGGAAAGGGCAAATGCTAAAGGTATTTTTGAGGTGCAAATGACATGAACATGTGAGTGATTGGATATGGTGGGTAAAGAAGAGATCTGAGTCAAACATAACCCTGAGACAGCGGGCATACCGCCTCAGAGTTATGATAAGAATACAGACTGAAATGGAAATATCAGGGTTAGGTCGGCTTGTAGATGGTGGAAACAGCAGTAGTTCAGTCTTTGAGGGATTTGTTTCAGATAGAGGCAAGACATCATATTAGAGACAGCAGAGAGACAGTCACTGGTGTTCTGTAGTAGTGCAGGGGTGATGTTACGAGAAGAGGTACTTAGTTGGGTGTCATTAGCATAAAGATGGTACAAAAAGCCAATTCATTGGATACTTTTGTAAGGGCCATTTCAGTAGCATACAGAGTGCGGGAGCTTGTAGGGGCTCAAGAAGAGAGTTATCAGAAAGATAGTGACAGCCGGGGACAGAAACTGGAAAAGGTGTGAGGGGAAAGGGTCACTCAAGATAGATCTCAAGTATCGATGAGTCATATCTTCTAAACAGGATGCTATAAAGCACAGCATGTACTATTCCATCCACCTCCTTAGTAACTTTGAGGGTTGTTTATTCTGAAGAAGAATGAAAGAGTAATATTTTCACATATAATATTCCTTATGATAAAAACTGATAAAGCAAGTAGCATATTCCTATCTTTTGTAACATTAGTAGACTGTCGTAAAACCCTTGTACCAAGAAAGTTTAAACCAACAATAGCTGGACCTTAAAGAAGGAAGGAAAAGGAAAAAAAGGAAAGAGGGGTTACAATATCTGCATAGTGAAGTCCAAAACCATTACAGAGTTAATACATGAAAATAATCTTAAAGATTAGATCTGCTCTCACCTGACTGAGTTGTGAAACCATCAACACAACTTTAGCCTGTGCTTAATGGTCATTTGGGTGAAAATGTGAAAGTTTCATAAGAATTCTGTTAAGTTCATAAGTTGTAAAAAATGCTATTTCAAATTGCTATATTTGAAAATCGAGCAAATGTTATATGGTCATTTTTTTCTCAAAATGGAACCACAGATGTATGAGAGAGCTAGTACTATATACTCATAATATCACACACTGTGTATGCAACCTAATAAAATCAATGGTCTTTCAACGTAATACTTGGCC
This sequence comes from Leptodactylus fallax, assembly GCA_947044405.1. Classification (NCBI taxonomy): domain Eukaryota; kingdom Metazoa; phylum Chordata; class Amphibia; order Anura; family Leptodactylidae; genus Leptodactylus; species Leptodactylus fallax. The sequence continues at coordinate 9,500,711 of CAMRHE010000012.1, read as the reverse complement.
ATGCTGAGTTCTCTAGAGCAAGTGTCGTTCTGCTTTGGTTGTTTGATGGTGCTCTTCTCTGTTATTCTAAATTCTCTAAAATGGAATTTTGTAAAGGCCTTTCCAAACCAGAAAGCCACATTGATACATTCATATTTACTGTAGCAGTGCATCTTGTATTAAGTTGAATTGTACAAGACACCCGTATCCCTGCAGCATGCTGAAATGCACGTTCTCAACAGTGACGCGGACATTATTCAAGATTGTTGACAACTTTGTAATGGGTAGGATGAATACATTTACATGTTCTCCTATCTTGTTATGTGGTGCAGAATAAAAATATCTCTCATCTTCATAATAACTACCTCTCAATGTTATGACATAACAGAACCAGAAAAACTTATTTATGAAAGCTTCCAGTGCCATAACGGTTCTGCTTACGTCTGTAGCTCTAAAAATAGAGGTGGTTAGAGTGGGGAAATGAAGGAAGAAAAGGAAGGCGTGAGCGACATTCAGTCAACACACTTTCTGAGATGAATCTTCTGACGTCATTGCTTCCTGCTAGGTATTTCTTTTTTACATAGTTATTTCAGTGAAATCACTTGGAGTGGAAGGCAGATAAAATACCAGCAGAACTCTTCTATCCACTTCAGAATAGCGCATAGGAAATATTTACTGAACAAAGAAAACTTCAGCAGAACACAGCAGCAATGTCTCATCTTTAGGTTTATATCACATTATCAGCTATTTTAAGGGGTTTTTCCCACATCTAGGACAGAATATTCATGTAGTAGTCTCAAATCTAGAAGAGACGTTCTGTATATGTCAATTGGTCATATGCAGGGAAGATTATCTAATGATTAGTAGAGGAAGATGATCAGTGATGAGTATGATAGTAGGAGTTATGGAAGCTCTTTATGAGTCAATATGACTATAAATACCCTCATGGTCATGATCATTTGCAGCAAATAGTACCAGCGCTCCATAACAGTATACTCAATGGACCTTTCTTGACTGTGGCAGCAGTGCATAAATTTGGATTGTAAGGGAACATTTACACTGCTTTTATGAGGGCAAGAGACATTAACGGTAGTGTGACGAATGCAGACAGATCCCTCTCCATCTGCATCTGGTACCACTGGCTCTAATGTAAGCAACATAGTGGAAGTTTTTTTCCATTATGTTTATTTACTCTTGCCCCAAAAGATAAAAGTCCTGCATGCAGGATTTTTCTACAGTCAGAAAAGTGAAAAACATGATGGGCTCTGTCTGCGTCATCCACTTAATGTCCATTACTCTCATCCAATGACGGATGAAAGCAAAGAACATTAACCACTTCAGGGCCAGGCTATTTTCCCTGGTTCAGGACCAGACAAATTTTCAGGTTTTTTTCATACATGTGGTTTTTAGGGCTATAACATTTTTGTTTATTGATATAAATATCCCGAAAATGTAAACAAAAAACGTTGTGTCGCTGGACATGTCTAGAAACTGTGATGGCCCCTAGTGGTCATGTGACTACCAGGTCAGAGTAGAGCCACATCAAAGAGGACCGCTGGGTCAGAGTGGAGCGCTGTGTTCACAGCATTTGTGAAGGCATGGACGGTAATAAAACGTCACTGCCTTCCCTATAGGAGGTCCAGCTCTAGTAACAGGGTTAAGAGTGGTCAAGCAGTGGTCTGGAACTAGTTTATAACTGAAGTGTGATCCCACAATAATAAGCACACATAGGTACACACTCACACATATACATATGATATGTCTAGTACTGTAGAGACAGTGCTATAGGCTTCTGGTAAAGTAAGGATTGGACTATAGTTTCTGCAATGGGGTTGCAGTAGTCTCCACTCAGTAGTTCCCCCCACTGAATGGAGCAATGGTTTTATAGGTGAGTTGCCACTACATCTATCTCTATGGGACTGCCAAAGAGAAGTACAGCACTTGGTTATCTTTGGAAGTCATATTGCATTGAATGGAACAACAGCATGCTTGTGCAACTCATGCTCTATTCAGACTGAGGTACAAAGGAACCCTGTTCTCATAGGGGATTGATCCCCTACCAGTCATATATGTATTACGTACTGGGGTTAGGTGATAAGTTGTAATTTTTGGTATAGCCCCTTTGAAGTGGCTATACACTTAAGATTGTTGTCAGCCCAACACTTATTCAGCTGACAGTCATTCCTTTCTACATCATAGACATGCACACTGGTTAATAATAATTATATATGTATGGGGTGTCCTGACTCTCCTCCAACAGCAGAGAAAATAAGGATCAGACATGTTGAATTTTTAGCATTTCCTATACTTTATGCTTTTATATGTGTAGAGAAGTTGCTGCCAGAGGTCCATTTTATGTCATGGAAAGACCGTTATTCATCTTTGTGTCACCTAGTTGACTCGCATATTAGTGGGTGTTTTAGTGTATCTGACTATCATGACATTTTCTGAGTGACAACACTACCCTATAATGATAACAGATTACATCAGTGTTCACCAGACTAAATAATTTATTTGTATTTGTCCTTAATATTGGGTAGGAAAGTTAATATACATGTAAGTTGTGTAAGGCTTTGTAATGTTTCAATCACATGGGTAATTGCTGCACTAAAATATAAGATGACATTGTCTCATCTACTTGATTAATCTCAATTATACACTTCACAGAACCTCTTAACAATAACATGCCCAGCAATGTATTTCGCTGTGATGGCATACAGGTTAATCATGTGTCATATCAACCACATGCTAATTACTTAAAACACATCGATAAGCAATTTGAATCAGGGTGCATCATGATCTGGCGGCTGCCAAGCAAAACAGGTAATTTTTTTTATGTTTTGCACATGGACACATTGTTATGCAATTAGTTTAATCAAACCCTTGGACTAATATTAATCCATCAGCTAAATATGAGCACAAAATTAAACACAAAAAGGAACATACAAGACTCATAAAAATAGTTTTATTATAGCTTTGTGCAAGTTGCCAATTGTACACAAAATATACATATCAAAGAACCCATAGGAGTCTATGAACCCATACGGACCCATACTGTGCCTAGTTATGGCACCAATATCCTATAGAAAAAAAAAAGTAGGCTCTGTACAGCCTCACATGTAGTGCCTACGGCATTGTACAGGAGAGTAGTAGGCACTCTGAGCACCCTGACATTAGCAAAAGCTTTGTATTATTATATACAATCACAACAGCTCAACTATTCAGACACACATTTTGTCTAGAGCCTAGGCTCTCAACTTGTAGTATATGCTATGTGAGTAAGAAATACCTGATTTAGGAACATTGAAGAACGATTGACTACAACAGAATGTGCAACCTTTGTGGGCTACATTATCAGATTGTTTTACAGGAGGGGGTGACAGTATTGGCATAATTTATTAAAAGTAATCTGTCACCAGAAAACCTGATATGAAACCAGCCACAGTACTTTGCAGGGGACATTGTCCTAAGTACCATCTTACCTTTAGATAGTCCAACAGATGCACCTTTTCCTTCAAAAGCAGTTTTTAGAAATATGCAAATGAGGCTTAAGTGCAGTGGGCTGTGACAGAACCTCAGGTTTTGAAACCTGAATACAGAGTCCTTGGAGGCTTTAACAGCCCCCACTGCACTTAGGTTTCATTTGCATTTTCAAGGAAATGGTGCTTCAGTTGAATTATCTAAAGGTATGATGGTCTCAGCATAATGTCCCCTACAATGCAGCATGGTCAGTTTCTTGGTAACATATGCTCTTTAAAGGGAACCTGTCACATTGAAAATGGTGTCCAGCATGTTATAGAGCAGAAGTAGATGATCAGATATCAGTATCAGTAGATCCAGTATAACCTGTTATTTATTCATTATTATCTCTGTTCTTTATTTGCTCAGAAGTCAAAGAAGTAGTCCCATCAGTATTCAACAGCTATCTATGTATGCACAGTCATAGAGGGGAGGCTGTCAATCATTAATAACAATAATAAACTTTATTTACACTAGGTGCACTCCAACACCATGATCTCCATCATTCGGGTCTACCAGGGGACCTGAACGATGGAGACCCAGATCGCTAAAACAGCAGTTACCCACGGAGACCCATTGAATATAATCCTCCATGTAGGACTTTTCTCTCCAACAATTTTTGGTGGTTTCTGCGACAGACTCCAGCTTAGATGTGAACCCAGCCCTATATAACGCCAACATATTCTGCAACACATTACAAATTCTAGGGGTCAAATACAGACAAAATGAAACATTATACATTCAATTCACACAATAGGAGTGAGGGCTGGGCTTTCCAGAGCTTACAATCTATGAGGTAGAGGGGTGGCACAAGATGTAGCAGGGGTGACATAAGAGGTAGCATTGTTTATACAGTGGACCAGTCATTTTATATGAAAAAAGTTTACTATAATTATAGAAATAAATAAAGCTATATGAGCCGTCACCAGCCAGTGACCTTTTATGAACAGATCCAAAGTGCTGGGCATACAGGGTTACACTATGATAAAGGCATCATGTCCTGTGGGATAACAGAGGAGGTTTAGTTTTAGGGCGTGTAACTGCAGAAGGATTTAGTTTACAAAATGTGATAGGCCTGCCTGAAGAAATGTGTCTTTGGGATGCGCTTGAAGCTGTTGAAGTTATGAGTTAATCTGATTGTTCAGGGTAGAGAATTCCATAGAAGTTGTGTAACTCTGGAGAAATCTTGGAGATGGGAGTGGGAGGTTCTGATAATAGAGGATGTTAGTCTTAGGTCATTGGCCAAACAGAGATCATGAGTTGGGTGATAGACATGGAGGAAATGTAGGGAGGTGCAGCATTATTGAGAGCTTTGTGGATAAGGGTTATAAGTTTATTGTATTCTATAGTGAATAGGAAACCAGTGTGTGTTGACTGACACAGACTGGAGGCAATGATATAGCATTTAGACTGATAGATAACCCTGGTTACTGCATTCAGAATAGATTGTAGAGGGGAGAGTTTAGTGAAGGGAGGACTGATTAGTAGGGAGTTATAGTAGTCTACAGTGAATCAGTGACAATAATGGTTTTTGATGTCTCCATGGTAAGGAAAGGGTGGAATCTGGAGATATTTTTTTAAGGTGCAGGTGACATGATCGTGCAAGTGATTGGATATGGCGCGTAAAGGAAAGGTATGAGTCAAACATAAACCCAAGACAGTGGGCATGCTACCTCTGTGTTATGGTAAGACCACAGACTGAAATGGAAATTTCAGCGTTAGGTCTGTAGATGGTGGAAACAGCAGTAGTTCAGTCTTTGAAATATTCAGTTTCAGGGAAGACATATTAGACACAGCAGAGAGACAGTCACCATTGTTCTGCATTAATACGACGGTGATATTACAAGAGGAGGTATATAGTTGGTTGGTTTATCAGCATAAAAATTATATTGAAAGCCAAATCTGCTGATGGGTTCCAAGATTTGGAGATGAAGGGGAGGTTAGAGACCGGTGGTAGTTAACAGCACAGGACGGGTCAAAGGAGGGTTTCGTCAGCAGTGGAGTTATAACAAGATGTTTGAAAGAGGAAGGAAAGATTATATATGAAAGAGAGAGGTTAAATATTTTAGTAAGTCAAGCAGTGACAGCAGGCGACAGAGACTGGAGAAGGTGTGAGGGGAAAGGGTCACTAAGGCAAGTAGTTGGGCAAGAAGAAGAAAGAAGCTGGGAGAATTCTTCTCCTGTAACCGGATCAAAAGATAGTAATGAACAGAATGATGTGTGGTAGGTGAGGAGATCAATGCTGCCTGAGGAATGGGCAAATATTTCCTGACAGATTTTATCAATTTTGTCATGGAAATAATTGGCCAGGCCCTCAGTACAGAGGTCTGTAACTGGTTTCTGCACCTTGTGAGTGAGTAAAGGGTGGAAATTTTCAGAGAGTCATTTCGAGTTATTGGAGAGTGAAGAGATGAGAGAGATGAAAAAGGCTTGTTTGGTGAGGTGAATGGCAGAGTTATAGGTTTTGAGCGTAAACTTGAAGTGGAGGAAGTCTGAGGGTGTACATGATTTTCCAGTGGAACCCAGATATATCCATCTACTGTTCAGAGAAATCTAGCCAGAAAAATTCATGGAAAAATTGTAGCCAAAAAGGCCATTTCAACGTGAAAACAAGGCCTCTCAACTATGTACGAAAACACAAATGGGACGTCAGTGCTGACATCAGTCAGGGAACCTGTACACAGCAGCCACAGCTGAAAATGGACTGGGAAGAGGTGAGTATTTTTTATTTTATTGGCCCCATTTACAGGACCTATCGACACTAAGAAAATGTCTTGGACAACACCTTTCAATTTTATTAATGTACAGTACAGACCAAAAGTTTGGACACACCTTCTCATTCCAAGAGTTTTCTGTATTTTCATGACTATAAAAATTGTAGATTCACACTGAAGGCATCAAAACTATGAATTAACACATGTAGAATTATATACTTAACAAAAAAGTGTGAAACAACTGAAAATATGTCTTATATTCTAGGTTCTTCAAAGTAACCACCTTTTGCTTTGATTACTGCTTTGCACACTCTTGGCATTCTCTTGATGAGCTTTAAGAGGTAGTCACCTGAAATGGTTTGCACTTCACAGGTGTGCCCTGTTAGGTTTAATAAGTGGGATTTCTTGCCTTATAAATGGGGTTGGGACCATCAGTTGTGTTGTTCAGAAGTCAGGTGGATACACAGCTGATAGTCCTACTGAATGGAGTGTTAAAATTTGTATTATGGCAAGAAAAAAGCAGTTAAGTAAAGAAAAACGAGTGGCCGTCATTAATTTAAGAAATGAAGGTCAGTCAATCCGAAAAATTGGGAAAACTTTGAGAGTGTCCCCAAGTGCAGTGGCCAAAACCATCAAGCGCTACAAAGAAACTGGCTCACATGAGGACTGCCCCAGGAAAGGAAGACCAAGAGTCACCTCTGCTGCAGAGGATAAGTTCATCCGAGTCACCAGCCTCAGAAATCGCAGGTTAACAGCAGCTCAGATTAGAGACCAGGTCAATGTCACACAGAGTTCTAGCAGCAGACACATCTCTACAACAACTGTTAAGAGGAGACTGTGTGCAGCAGGCCTTCATGGTAAAATATCTGCTAGGAAACCACTGCTAAGGACAGGCAACAAGCATAAGAGACTTGTTTGGGCTAAAGAACACAAGGAATGGACATTAGACCTGTGGAAATCTGTGCTTTGGTTTGATGAGTCCAAATTTGAGATCTTTGGCTCCAACCACCGTGTCTTTGTGTAACGCAGAAAAGGTGAACGAATGGACTCTACATGCCTGGTTCCCACCGTGAAGCATGGAGGAGGAGGTGTGATGGTGTGGGGGTGCTTTGCTGGTGACACTGTTGGGGATTTATTCAAAATTGAAGGAATACTGAACCAGCATGGTTACCATAGCATCTTGCAGCGGCATGCTATTCCATCCGGTTTGCGTTTAGTTGGACCATCATTTATTTTTCAACAGGACAATGACCCCAAACACACCTCCAGACTATGTAAGGGCTATTTGACCAAGAAGGAGAGTGATGGGGTGGTACGCCAGATGACCTGGCTTCCACAGTCACCAGACCTGAACCCAATCGAGATGGTTTGGGGTGAGCTGGACCGCAGAGTGAAGGCAAAAGGGCCAACAAGTGCTAAGCATCTCTGGGAACTCCTTCAAGACTGTTGGAAGACCATTTCAGGTGACTACCTCTTGAAGCTCATCAAGAGAATGCCAAGAGTGTGCAAAGCAGTAATCAAAGCAAAAGGTGGCTACTTTGAAGAACCTAGAATATAAGACATATTTTCAGTTGTTTCACACTTTTTTGTTAAGTATATAATTCCACATGTGTTAATTCATAGTTTTGATGCCTTCAGTGTAAATCTACAATTTTTATAGTCATGAAAATACAGAAAACTCTCTGTTAATGAGAAGGTGTGTCCAAACTTTTGGTCTGTACTGTATATTATAATATATTATTAGATTATTATTATTATTATTATTATTATTAATAAACTTAAATTTATGGTATGCATTTTCAGCATGGATGTCACACTTTTCAATGCACAGAGTAAAATCTGCTGCAAATCTGCAATGAAAACAATGACTTTTTTTTGCGCATATGCAACAGAACCATTTCAGACTTTCTGCAGAAAATCTGTAGCATTTCAGCGCCATGAGAACATTCTCTTACTAGGCACATTTGCTGTTTTGGACTCTAGGAGAACAGAAAGACTAAAAATGAACAATGGCACACATTCACATAACATAACCCAAAAATATATAGCTAAAAACAGCTGAATTTTTATCAACTTGATAAAATAAAGAAACATCAATGGCCCAGATATACAAATAGTTAGACAGTGTAAACTTAGACAGGCAGTCTGAGCATGTGCCAAATTTATCACAATGGCTGATGCTGGATGTTAAATCTGGTGTTTCTTTAGACTGCATAGCCTAAGTTTATTCCACTATTTAGTTGGTACATTTAAGTCATGTACCCTTTTCTCTGAAATCTCAGATGTCTAGCAACTTGGAAAAATTTTATTTCTAACTAAATGTGCCAAATTGTGTCAAGTTACGTTAAGATATGGCTAAGATGCGGCACATTTACACCAGAGTCAAGATGTAACCAGTAACAGTAAATCTGAGCCAGTGTGTTTTGGGAGTTCCTATTGCTATTGATCTCGGTCATTTGTATTTGTTCTTTGTTGTTATGAGTCATGACATTTATACATTTCACTTGATTCAAGTGACTTACTTTTTTTTTTTTTTTTTTAATAAAAGCCTAATATAGATTGAAAGTATTAAAACTTAAGTAATATACTAATAGGATAAGTTCACATGTGGCAGATGTTATGGAAAAATTTTGGCAACTATCCCAATTCTCTGAAGAGGGTTTGCAGCAAATCACACACACTACAGAAACAAGATATATGAGATAGATTTTCAGTTGCAAAAATTTCTGTAAGAATCTGTTGCATGTGAACATACCATAAACTATTGCTTTATTTAGTGACTACAAAGAAATGGTGGAGAAGGAAAAGGCAAAAAAGTTTTATCCAAGCCAGGGGTTCCGGGTGGATGGCTTTACAGAGCCATAATATGTCTATATTTTATGGAGTGAGTTATAAGTGCAAATCCTGCCCAACCATTGATCTAATAACTCAAACTAGCAGCATCATAGGGATATATATATGGTTTTTATAATATGGTTGTGCGAATCCAGTCACTGGGGCAGATTTATTAGACTGGTATAAAAATTGGTTATAATAAATATATTGGGCCAAGGTGTCCACAGCCCGCCTTGCTCCGCTCACATTCGCACAATGTGGAGAACAAGGTGCAGAATGGGGGTTGTGATGCACGTTTGGCACAAGAAAAGGCCTTGCGCCACAATATCACCCATCTATGCCAGAAGTCTGGTGTAGACATATTGGTAAATTCACCCCATTAAGTTTTATATCTATAATGGTAAGTGGAAGTGCTTTTAATAACATGACAATTATTTGATTTCTTTGATGAATGATATATATATAGATATATATCTATATATATTTTTTTTTTGTTTGTTTATTTCTTACATTATACAATATTACAAGTTCTATGTGACTTTGTACAGTCATGGCCAAAAGTTTTGAGAATGATACAAATATTAATTTTTACAAAGTCTACTGCTTCAGTTTTTCTAATGTCAATTTGCATATACTCCAGAATGTTATAAAGAGTGATCAGCTTAACAGCAATTACTTGCAAAGTCAATATTTGCCTAGAAAATGAACTTTATCCCCCAAAACACATTTCAACATCATTGCAGCCCTGCCTTAAAAGGACCACCTAACATCGTTTCAGTGATTGCTCCATTAACACAGGTGTGGGTGTTGATGAGGACAGGGCTGGAGATCAATCTGTCATGATTAAGTAAGAATGACACCACTGGACACTTTAAAAGGAGGCTGGTGCTTGCCATCATTGTTTCTCTTCTGTTAACCATGGTTATCTCTAAAGAAACACGTGCAGTCATCATTGCACTGCACAAAAATGGCCTAACTGGGAAGAGTATTGCAGCTAGAAAGATTGCACCTCAGTCAACAATCTATCGCATCATCAAGAACTTCAAGGAGAGAGGTTCCATTGGTGCCAAAAAGGCTCCAGGGCGCCCAAGAAAGACCAGCAAGCGGCAGGACCGTCTCTTAAAAGTGTTTCAGCTGCGGGATCGGGCTACCAGCAGTGCAGAGCTTGCTGAGGAATGGCAGCAGGCAGGTGTGAGTGCATCTGCACGCACTGTGAGGCGGAGACTCTTGGAGCAAGGCCTGGTCTCAAGGAGGGCAGCAAAGAAGCCACTTCTCTCCAGAAAAAACATCAGGGACAGACTGATATTCTGCAAAAGGTACAGGGAGTGGACTGCTGAGGACTGGGGGAAAGTCATTTTCTCTGATGAATCCCCTTTTCGATTGTTTGGAACATCTGGAAAACAGCTTATTCGGAGAAGAAGAGGTGAGCGCTACCACCAGTCTTGTCTCATGCCAACTGTAAAGCATCCTGAAACCATTCATGTGTGGGGTTGCTTCTCAGCCAAGGGAATCGGCTCTCTCACAGTCTTGCCTAAAAACACAGCCATGAATAAAGAATGGTACCAGAATGTCCTCCAAGAGCAACTTCTCCCAACCGTCCAAGAGCAGTTTGGCGCTCAACAATGCCTTTTCCAGCATGATGGAGCACCTTGCCATAAAGCAAAGGTGATAACTAAATGGCTCAGGGAACAAAACATAGAGATTTTGGGTCCATGGCCTGGAAACTCCCCAGATCTTAATCCCATTGAGAACTTGTGGTCAATCATCAAGAGACGGGTGGACAAACAAAAACCAACAAATTCAGACAAAATTAAAGCATTGATTCTGCAAGAATGGACTGCTATCAGTCAGGATTTGGTCCAGAAGTTGATTGAGAGCATGCCAGGGAGAATTGCAGAGGTCCTGAAGAAGAAGGGTCAACACTGCAAATATTGACTTGCTGCATTAACTCATTCTAACTGTCAATATAAGCTTCTGTTACTCATAATATGAATGCAATTATATTTCTGTATGTGATAAAAACATCTAACAAACACACATAAAAACCAGAGGGCAGCAGATCATGTGAAAATATAATATTTGTGTCATTCTCAAAACTTTTGGCCATGACTGTACATGCTGTTACTTGTGCAGTGAAGTCTCATTAAATCAGTAAGTTAACCAAATGAATAGTATAGTTAGGGTTTTTTTTGTTATATGCTTTTGTATTTCTTCCTCTGTGCTGTCAGAACAGAGGAGACTGCTTGGAAGAGCTGGAATCATTGCTCAGAGTTCCTAGCTCAGTGTGAAGGCTTTTCTCTCTTCTTAAGGGCAGACCACTCACAGAGCCAGATGGTTCCTGTCTGCTGGCTTTATTCAATGCACTTCCTCCCACAGAGGGGAGGGGTGTGGGGGTTCTTTTACCCTCCATTCCCCTCCCCATCTAGCCACCTCTGGACCTTTCTGTTCTGAGGTTAGACATAATCTTTTATTGCCCAGTTGTTCGGAAGTGACCTTTTGGCCTTGATTAGATAGCACCAGGCTCTATCACTGGATTGCTTTTGAGCTGGCAGTTGCTTTTTATGTGTTTGCTTATCCGGTGTCAGAACAATGCAAGGCTTTGCAAAATTTTAGTACAGCAAAGGCCTCCTTTGGGATAGCAGGGGGCTGGGAGAATCTGTTATATAAGGCTTGCTGCTCTTCCTTTTTTTTCCTTCTCAGCTCTTAAACTGGTTAACTATTGGAAGACAATTTCTCCATGATGCCAAAAGTGCTTTTTTTATTCAGCCATCTGTAAACTGTTTCTTTTTGTGTAATGTAGTTTTCTTTTCGTATACAGTGCAGCTGCTTTTTTAATATACATAGAGGGATTTTTCCAGATATTCAGCCTCTCAAGCATTTTACAGACGCCTTACCACTAAGGGCTGTAGCATAGCACATGGCAATGGCAATAGTCACAACTGGTTTTGCATCAAGTGCACTGTTTGTTCGTGACTGTGTTATGTACTTCATTACAAGATCTCATGCTTCCAAGTTATTGTTAACCATATTGTAATTGTCTAATATGTTTTCACTTTCTGCCTGCAATATGTTACTTTTTGGAAGAGTTACAGTTCTGTATATAAAAGAATAGTAAGCTTTATTTATTAATACATAAAGAGAAAAAAAGTATATTGAGAAATGTGGCAAAAATTAGGCAGAATTGGAGGAGCAAAATGCAACGTTAGCATACAAGACTTCAGGTAATTTAATATTCCAATAGATGCAAAGACATTTTGCTAACGTTGGTTGATTCTAATCACAAAAAAAATTATGTAGTAATTAGCTGCCAATTAAATCAATTAGATCAATATATGGCTACCTACTAGTTTCACAGTTTGTATAATAATACACTGGCAAGGGCTATTTTTTTTTTTACAATAGTTTTATTAATTTAGCGTATAACAGATATACAAACATACAGTTTATATATAAAAATGGGGGTCCTGGCAGGATCATTTTAAAGAAGGATGAAAAGTACATACAAATAGACAAGAACAGTGGATATACCTTAAATAGCTATTGGTAGAGCAAGCTTGTTGAGCCAACAGCTATCTCACCCAGCATCCCCACACATACATGCTTTGCTTGGCCGAATAGTGCTTGTGCACTGAAAATGGAGGGGAGAAGGGCGCTGCCAGGAGTCAATGGCAGGAGCTTCTGGAAAACAAAAAAGATGGGACAGTTGAAAGCCATGTGCAGGGACATTATCTACCTCAACATCTGCCAAAAGGGGAATATGTCAGGAGACCCCCCACAGCCATTACATGGTTAAATGAGTTTGGCCAATACACATTTAATTTATATTGCCAGCTTAATGAAGATACAACTGAAGTTACACAATATTCATAACCTAAGGGTATATTCAAATGGGTCAGATTTCTGTGATGAAAAGTGTGAGTAAAGAGTTCATATTACAGATAGATACAACCCGAATCTGTAATATAGTGTTATGCATGAACTTTTAGGCCTCATGCACAGAGCCAAGTGTTCAGGACGAGTGTGGGAAGGGGATTTTTTTAACTGGAGGCACTCAGATCACACTCAGATGACATCCGAGTCTCTTCTAAGTGCCTTCCATATGCCTTCAGTGCTTCATTCATTCCTATGGGGGTTCCCATTCAGATTTCACAGAGCAGGGTAGGACCTGCTCTATAATTATTGAATCGGAATGGAGCATCGGAGTCCCACTGAGATAGCACACTCATTCTTGTGCATGTAGCCATAACAGAGCTTTATCTAGTTAAGTAACCTTTGCTTGCTTTTGAATCCTTAAGGTAAGTGATAAAAAAACAGATAAGAGATGACAAAATTGCACATTACAAATGAAGAGTTAAAAAAACCCCACTAATTTCACTGCACACAGCAAGAACACTGAAAAATAACCTTCTGTGGAATTCTGTTCTTTACGTTCCTGGAATTAACCACAATGGATACCCGATACTTCCTAATGTCAGATTCCAGACTCCCAGATTTGTATCAGTAAAGTTTGACCTTGAAAAGCTTCACAACACCCATAGTGGCTGGGTGCACACATGGGAAAGGTTAATCAGACAATTTGGTTGTCTTTTGTCAAGGGATAGTGTGGCAGCTGTATGTCTTTTGTTCATACAAAATGAAATTATGGCATGATATGTTTGTGGGACATACAGTCATGGCCAAAAGTTTTGAGAATGATACAAATATTCATTTTTACAAAGTCTACTGCTTCAGTTTTTCTAATGGCAATTTGCATATACTCCAGAATGTTATAAAGAGTGATCAGCTTAACAGCAATTACTTGCAAAGTCAATATTTGCCTAGAAAATGAACTTTATCCCCCAAAACACATTTCAACATCATTGCAGCCCTGCCTTAAAAGGACCACCTAACATCGTTTCAGTGATTGCTCCATTAACACAGGTGTGGGTGTTGATGAGGACAGGGCTGGAGATCAATCTGTCATGATTAAGTAAGAATGACACCACTGGACACTTTAAAAGGAGGCTGGTGCTTGCCATCATTGTTTCTCTTCTGTTAACCATGGTTATCTCTAAAGAAACACGTGCAGTCATCATTGCACTGCACAAAAATGGCCTAACTAGGAAGAGTATTGCAGCTAGAAAGATTGCACCTCAGTCAACAATCTATCGCATCATCAAAAACTTCAAGGAGAGAGGTTCCATTGGTGCCAAAAAGGCTCCAGGGCGCCCAAGAAAGACCAGCAAGCGGCAGGACCATCTCTTAAAAGTGTTTCAGCTGCGGGATCGGGCTACCAGCAGTGCAGAGCTTGCTGAGGAATGGCAGCAGGCAGGTGTGAGTGCATCTGCACGCACTGTGAGGCGGAGACTCTTGGAGCAAGGCCTGGTCTCAAGGAGGGCAGCAAAGAAGCCACTTCTCTCCAGAAAAAACATCAGGGACAGACTGATATTCTGCAAAAGGTACAGGGAGTGGACTGCTGAGGACTGGGGGAAAGTCATTTTCTCTGATGAATCCCCTTTTCGATTGTTTGGAACATCTGGAAAACAGCTTATTCGGAGAAGAAGAGGTGAGCGCTACCACCAGTCTTGTCTCATGCCAACTGTAAAGCATCCTGAAACCATTCATGTGTGGGGTTGCTTCTCAGCCAAGGGAATCGGCTCTCTCACAGTCTTGCCTAAAAACACAGCCATGAATAAAGAATGGTACCAGAATGTCCTCCAAGAGCAACTTCTCCCAACCGTCCAAGAGCAGTTTGGCGCTCAACAATGCCTTTTCCAGCATGATGGAGCACCTTGCCATAAAGCAAAGGTGATAACTAAATGGCTCAGGGAACAAAACATAGAGATTTTGGGTCCATGGCCTGGAAACTCCCCAGATCTTAATCCCATTGAGAACTTGTGGTCAATCATCAAGAGACGGGTGGACAAACAAAAACCAACAAATTCAGACAAAATTAAAGCATGGATTCTGCAAGAATGGACTGCTATCAGTCAGGATTTGGTCCAGAAGTTGATTGAGAGCATGCCAGGGAGAATTGCAGAGGTCCTGAAGAAGAAGGGTCAACACTGCAAATATTGACTTGCTGCATTAACTCATTCTAACTGTCAATATAAGCTTCTGTTACTCATAATATGAATGCAATTATATTTCTGTATGTGATAAAAACATCTGACAAACACACATAAAAACCAGAGGGCAGCAGATCATGTGAAAATATAATATTTGTGTCATTCTCAAAACTTTTGGCCATGACTGTAATTGTCTAAAATAAATATACTTAATGGAAAAAAAAGCAAATTACCAATCACAAGAAAACTCATCTGATGACAAATGGATTAAGGATTTTACATGGAAGTCCAGAAGATAAATTTACTATGCTGGTGTCCTGAGTTTGGCTCTAACCAATGACTATGTCTTTGTCTCCCTGGAGTTTGTATGTTCACTCTGTGTTAGGGTTGCAGCACACGACTGTGTTTCACCTGTGAAACTCAGTCCGTGTGTTAGCCAGATTTACTGGCTTGAACTTCATGCTGGAAGCAGGACTCCTAGCAGTAGTTATGATGCTAGGAATCCCTGCCTCCCAGCAACATACTGTCCCATATCAATTACAAAACATGTTTCCTAGCAGATTTTACAAATTAACTTTACTAAATTTACTTTACTAAACAAAAAAAACTTTTGCACATGCTTTACACCTCTTTTATTAACTGTTTTAGGCTGATGCCACATTTTGCAGAAAATTTGCTTTTTTTGCTGCAAATTTTGCTTTTTTTTGAGCCAAAGCCTAGAGTGGCTTCAAAAGGAAAGGGAAATATAAAGGAAATGCTTATACTTCTCCTTTCTGCTAAATCTACTCCTGGCTTTGGTTCAGAAAACCACAGCAACAAAGCGTTAGACTGAGGCCCCACATTTTTTTTTGTTGCAGATCTTACTGCGGCCTTTTGAGCCAAAACTAAGAATGTCTGCAAAAGAAATGGAAATAATATAATAATACATTTTATTTATATAGCACCAACATATTCTGCAGCACTTTACAAATTGTAGGGTTCAAGTACAGACAAAAAAGATACATTACAAGGAAATAGTCAATTCACACAATGAGACTGAGGGCCCTGCTCACAAGAGCTTACAACCTATGAGGCAGAGGGGGTGACACAAGAGGTAGCAGGGGTGACATAGGAGGTAGCATTGCTCATACAGTGGTTCAGACATTGTGATAGAAGTTACTTTCATTACACATAATAAAGCTGCATGAGCCGTCACCAGTCAATGTCCTTTAACGTACAGATGGTGCCTGGACATATAAAATTACAGTCTGAAACGGCAGCATATCCTGTGGGGTAATGTGGGAGCTTGAACAGAGGAATGTTTGTTTTAAGGATTCTAACTGCAGAAGGGTTTACATTAGGAATTGCAATAGGCCTGTCTCAAAAGATGTGTCTTTAGTTTGCACTTGGAGCTGTACAAATTGAGTGTTAATCTGATTGTCCAGGTAGAGCATTCCAGAGAAGTGGTGCAACTCGGGAAAAGTCTTGTATATGGGAGTGGGAGGTTTTGGTAATAGAGGATGTTAGTCTTAGGTCATTAAGTGAACAGAGAACATGGGCTTGGCAAAAGACAAATATGAGGGAGGAAATGTAGGGAGGTGCAGCATTATGGAGAGCCTTGTGGATGAGGGTGATAAGTTTATATTGTATTCTTTTTTTTTTTTTTTTAAACTGTAATTTTTATTGAAAAAGTTTTTTAAAAGAAATACAAGGCAAATGTAAAGCAAATAATCTGTTACATCAGAGAAAACAACAACAGAAAGACTCAATTTGGGGGAAAACAAAAAACATGACAAAGGAAAGAAACAATAAGGGGAGAAACAAAGTTGGGAGTCAGGCATCAGAGACCCTGTGTGGCACAGTAGGAATCCCAGTGGGACCAAATTGCTTCAAATGCCTCTACCGTATGGTTGAGGGAGGCGGTCAAGTACTCCAGACTGCGGATGTCCTTCAGACGGGCTATCAATTCTGAGACTGCTGGGGGAAGAGCCTTTCTCCAATGGCGTGCTATAAGTGTTTTGGCCGCGGTACACAAGTAAAGGAATAATTTAGATGTATTTTTACCGAGACCTTTTGGCGGGAGATTAAGCAGATAAACCATGGGATCCAGGGGTATACCCTGGATGAAAAGAATGTGAGTCATCCTCTCAACCTCGAGCCAGAAAGGGCGAACTAAGGGGCATTCCCAAAAAACATGAAACAGTGTTCCAAGTGTTGCCCGGCATCGCCAACAACTAGAAGAAATAGTGGGGTTAAGAGTATGTAATAAAGCTGGGGTATGATACCAGTGCATAAGTATTTTGTATTGCGTTTCCCTAAACGTTACACAGGAAGAGGATTTAGCTGCACGGGACCATATGACCTGCCACTGGCTGTGCGGAATATGGGTGCCCAGGGTTCCAGACCACCGGGTCATATATTTGTGGGCCACCGGGGTCTGCCCCCCCTGAGAGGTCAAGAGCCTATAAATATTTGAAATCAGGCCTCTAGTGGAGGTACCTGCCCGACACAGTCGTTCAAAACCTGTGGGGAGGGAGACCCGGGCGGACCCAAACTGGGAAACAACAAAATGGACTATTTGCTGATAATGGAACCACTCTGAGGTAGGCAAGTGCTGTATGGAAGTGAGGTAGTCGAAAGACCTGAGCTCCAAGGTCGACGGGTCCACCAAGTCTGCTATGTGGAACAAACCCAGCCCACTCCAGGGCCTGACCATAGCGGCGGTGAGTCCGCTTGGCAGGAGTGGATTATATAAAAAGGAAATCATAGATGAGTGCGGAGCGGCCAATCGAAAGAGCTTAGAACAAGTATTCCAGATAGACCGGGTAAAGCCGATAGGGCCTAGCAGCGGAGTAGAGGGTAGGGGGGGGGGGGGGAGGGAGGACCACAGATATGCATTGGGGTGAACAGGAGCTAGCCAAAGCTTCTCTATCTCCACCCATTTCGTGCGCGCCTGGGATGCCGCCCAAAACGGTATACTCCGCAAATGAGCAGCCCAGTAATAATGCATCAGGTGTGGAGCCCCCAGTCCCCCGTCCGACTTACCCACCAGCATCACTGATCGGGGAATGCGATGGCGTTTGCCTTTCCATATAAATTGGAAGATTGCTTTCTGTAGTGATTTCAGTTCGGACCTAGGGACTGCCACTGGGAGGGTTTAGAAGAAATAAAGAAGCTTGGGGAGGAGGGTCATCTTAACCGCAGTTATACGGCCTAGGAGAGAAACATGGAGAGGACGCCATTTATCTAGGAGAGAGCGGAGCTCATGAAACAGGTGAGGATAATTGACTGAATACAGTGTATGGTATGAAGAGGATAACTGGACACCCAAATAACGTAATGAGTGGTCCCTCCACTGGAAAGCAAAATTAGTCTTAAGCAACTGCAAAGTCTCGCTTGGGATATTTAGAGGCAGGGCTTCCGTTTTACTAGGGTTAACCTTATAGCCCGATAGGACTCCATATTCCTTTAAAACTCGGAGAAGGTTCGGGAGGGAGGTATGGGGTTTAGTGAGGGTCAACAGGACATCGTCTGCGAATAAACTAATTTTAAATTCCCTATCCCTCACAAATACCCCGGTGATATCTGAGGCAGATCTAATTTGGGCCGCCAGGGGTTCAATACACAATGCAAATATTAAAGGTGACAAGGGGCATCCCTGACGGGTTCCATTACGAATGGATAAAGGTTGGGAGGAAGCATTAGGTAGCTTGACCACTGCCGAGGGGCGGGAATAGAGAGCCCTTATGGCCGTGAGGAAGGCCCCCCGAGAACCCGTAACTCTCGAGGGTGGCTATCATAAATGACCAATCAAGGCGATCGAAGGCCTTCTCAGCGTCCAGACTTAAAAGCAAAGTGGGGGTGGAAGAACGGTTAGCTACATCAATCAAGTCCACTGCCCTTCTAGTGTTATCTCCTCCCTGGCGACAGGGGACAAATCCCACCTGGTCCTTGTGGATGAGAGTCGGAAGCCAAAGGCCAAGCCTATTTGCCAAAATTTTTGTAAATAGTTTGAGGTCTGTATTCAGGAGGGCAATGGGACGATAGTTAGAACACTCCTGATGGTCCTTATGTGGCTTTGGGACCAAGGAAATGTGAGAGTGCAGCATAGTATGCGGGATCGGGGCTCCATCCAAAAAAGAGTTGAAGAGTTTACACATATGAGGGAGGAGATCAGAATGGAAAGTTTTATAATAAGCATAAGTGAACCCATCAGGGCCCGGAGCTTTACCATTAGGGAGACCCTCCAAGACGGCAGTTAACTCCTCGCCCAATATTGGAGCATTAAGTGAAGAGAGAGCTGAGGGCGGGAGGACCGGGAGCCGACAGGAGGTCAGATAGGATTGCAAGTTTGTCTCTGTAGCGGAGGGGCCTCTCCCAGCAGCCGAGGGAAGGTTATACAATGTAGTGTAATAATCTCTAAACAAGGTCGCTATAGTGTCGGGATGGTGTTGTAGGGTGCCCTGGGAATCTCGGACAGCATGAGGCGTAGAGGAAACCCGGCGGTCTCTCAGGGTTCTGGCTAGGAGTGTATGGGCCTTATTTCCCCTCTCATAATACCTCTGGCGGCTGTAGAGGAGAAAGCGATGGGTGGCCTGGGTAGCGAGGTCGCGGAGGTCCGCCCTAGCAGCTACCAACTGACGCAGCAAGGATACTGTGGGTCGTGACGCTAGTCTCTCGGTTAGGGATCTGATCCTACTAATTAAAGCCTCCTCTCTGACCCTTCGATTTCTCTTGGCCTGTGTTCCCAGTGCAATACAGTGACCTCTCATTACTGCCTTATGGGCCTCCCACAGTGTAGATATAGCGGGGACTGACTCAAGATTAACTCGAAAGTATTCTTGGAGGTGGGTACGAAGTTTACCCTGGGTCTCTCGTGAATGAAGGAGGGATTCATTAAGTCGCCAATGGCAACGTTTTGTCGGAGGGCAGGAGGGAGACAATGTCAGCAGTATGGGCGCGTGATCGGACCAGGATATGGGGCCTATGTCAGCTGACTTGAATAAGCGAAGGGTTAATGTGTTACCGAAAAAGTAGTTTATTCTAGAGTGGGTTTTATGGGGGAGGGAGTAAAATGTAAAAGAGCGAGCAGAGGGATTGTCCACCCGCCAAAGGTCATAGAGGGCAGCTGACCGTACAAGGCAGCGAAACTCCTTTGCTAGTCTTGTCTGCGAGGGTCCAGGAGGATCATTATTGAGGGTGAATCTATCCATATTTTCAGAAAAGGCCATATTAAAGTCTCCTCCCAGTAACAGTGCAGATCCCTCAGACATTTGCAATTTCCCCAGGACCTGTTTAAGGAAGGGAATCTGAGAAGAGTTAGGGGCATATATGTTACACAAAGTGATAGGTTGACCGCGTAAAAGCCCCTCTAGGATAATATATCGACCCTGGGGATCTAAATGAGAGGCCGAAACAGTGATAGGGCAGGTACGAGAAAGCAGAATAGCTACTCCCCCCCTCCTACGACTACAATATGCCGAGTAAGCGGAGGGGAAGTAATGGTGAGCAAAATTAAACGTGCCAGTATGATCATAATGGGTCTCTTGGAGAAAAGCTACCTCTGCCTGTAGGGAGCGAAGCTCCCGCAGGACCATTCGCCGTTTTGAGTTGGAGCCCAGGCCCTTGACATTTAATGTAATGCACTTAACCATAGAGAAAACAGAGTGGGTTTGTAGCTAGCGTAAGGAAAAATGAGGAAGAGGCAAATCTCACCCAACCATCGAGAGTCGGAAGCCTTGAAAAAAATAAAGGTGAAGGGTCCAGGCCACTGTAGCCAAACGAGTCTCCGAACCTGAAAAAGGGGAGAAAAGAGAAGGGACAGAAGGGGAGGGGAAAGAGACAAAAGACACACAAAAGGACGAGGCATAACAAATAAAAAACAAAAATATTTAAAAAACACAATTAAACTAAATCTAGTGGTCGGGACTATATCTCCCGGCCGGGGGCAAAAAAAAATGTCCAAGTCAGGGCCACAAATGACCCTTCCGGGGCCCAACCAGTGGGTCCACAGCTGGACGAAGCCCCCACAGTAGAGGGGGGAGTGGGTGGGAGGCGGGAGAGGATCAGCAATATGCAGATCAAAATAGACAGTTGGGGACCTAAGGATAGTAACATCTGTCAGTCACTGGGGGGGGAAGGGGGGAGTCTAACCCACCCGACCGCCCAAACTGAAACATAAGTAAAATGCAAAAAAGTAGTGGGACCATTAAAAGAAAAATGCGTATAAACATAAACAGCAATAACAACAGAACCCTCTAGTGAGCAAAGTAGACATATTCCTCCCAGAAACTAGGAGGGCCGAGAAAAAAAAAGATAAAATCACGGGGGGGGGGGGGGGGTTCCACCCTTGATCTTCTGGAAGAACGTTGCTGGCGTCTAGCCGGGTTCTGGACCGTCCAGACCGGGGGAGGCGGTGGTGGCAGAGCAATCAGTTCCCAGTTCTGTAGGTCAGGGAGAGGAATATCCATAGCAGTGCAAAATGGCTCCAGGTCTGCATAGAACCGCAGGGTAGCAGAGCGTCCATTGTGCCTAGCTGTCAAAGAAAAGGGGAATCCCCAGCGATACGGTATTTGCCGGTCGCACAGAAGCTGTAGCAGAGGGCGCAGATATCTCCTTTTCTGTAGCGTAATGCAAGAAAGATCCTGATAAAGTTGAATCTTGGCTCCTTCAAATTCAAAGTCTTTAAGACGACGGGCCTTGGAAAGGATGGTTTCCTTCAATGCATAATCGTGTACGCAGCAAATAACATCACGCGGGGTGGGGCCAGATCCCTTGGGACGCAGGGCCCTGTGCGCTCTATCCAGTTTAATTTTATGCGTAGGTGGTTCCTGCAAGATGGAGTTGAAAACCTCCCCCAAGGTAGCATGTAAATCCTCCTCCTGGGTAGCCTCAGGCAGCCCCCTGACTCTGATATTATTGCGCCTGCCCCGGTTGTCCAAGTCCTCTAAATGGCGCTGCATGTCATTAACCACCTGGCATTGGGAGAGGACAGTGTCCTGGAGGTGAGACACATGAGAACGGGTCTGGTTATATTGTATTCTGTATTGAATAGGCAGCCAATGTAGTGACTGACACAGACCGGAGGCATCGCTGTAGCGTCTAGACTGATAGATGAGCCTAGCTGCTGCATTCAGAATAGATTGTAGAGGGGAAAGTTTAGTAAGGGGAAGACCGATTAGTAAGGAGTTACTGTAGTCAAGGCGAGAGTGAATCAGGGCGATAATATGTGTCTTTAATGTATCTGTGGTAAGGAAAGGGCGGATTCTGGAGATGTTTTTGTGGTGGAGATGACATGAGCGTGCGAGTGATTGGATATGGGGGTGAAGGAAAGGTCTGAGCCAAACATAACCCTGAGGCAGCAGGCATACTGCCTAGGAGTTATGGTAAGGCCGGAGACTGCAATGGAGATATCAGGGACAGATCTATTAGATGGTGGAAACAGCAATAGTTCAGAGATTCAGTTTCAGATAGAGCGAAAACATGATATTTGAGACAGCAGAGAGACAGTCACTGGTGTTCTGTATTAGTGCACGGGTGATGTCACGGGATGACGTATATAATTGGGTGTCATTAGCATAAAGATGGTATCGGAAGCCAAATCTGGTGATGGTTTGTCCAATCTGGGCTGTTTAGAGAGTGAAGAGCAGGGGACCTAGGACCGAGCCCTGAGGAACTACAACGGCAAGAGGAAGAGGGGAAGAGACAGAGCCCACAAATGATACACTGAAAGTGCGGTCTGATAGATAAGAGGAGAACCAGGAGAGTGCGTTGTCCGTGAGGCCGACAGAGCAGAGCATAGTGAGAAGGAGTTGATGATCAACAGTGTCAAATGCTGCTGAGAGATCCAGAAGAATAAGAAGAGAATAGTTACCATTAGATTTAGCCGTCAGGAGATCATTGGAGACTTTTGGAAAATATATAAGAAGAACTTATACTTCTACCTTCTGCTCAATCCACTCCTGGCTTGAACCTTAGACAGTTACTGCTCTTTGCTTCTCTGGGGCTTAAAAAAGGGATGGAGCTTGTCAGGAAAGGGGGTCATGGCTTAAGATGCATGACATGCACCAGAAATGCAACAACATTTTGTCAAATTTTTTTATTATCAAAAGTTAGCCAACTTATAGGTGATGCAAGACTAGTCAGTTTAACAATGTGCCAGATCTATCATCCACCATTAGTCACTGTGGTGCATTTTAAAACTGTCTAGTCTAAATTTGCACTAGCCTAGTCTAAGTCTTAAACTTAGATAGTATTAGTAAATTCCTCCCATTGTCTCATTGTATTACAGGAGCAATGCAGCAAATTTACTATTCCATCAACAGTTTTCTGATGATTCTAAAAAAGTTGGTGTAGCGGGGTGGACATCAAAGCAGGCCAGGGCAGGGATGATAATAATACAGGCAATAACTGAGCCAGTAAAAGAGAAGTGGTATGCCACCATATTTACAAAATTAGCAGGTATCTGTGTAATGAGTGCATAGAGGCTGCTGTATAGACATTCACGAGAAAATGAACACAGCACAGTTTTGCATTCCACAATCTCTTAAATTTCACATGGTGACCAAATTCTAACTAAAGTAAACTAAGTCAAAGTATAGAGCTCCTTTAACTGTGTAGATTTGTGACCATGCTACTGAAAGCTAAAGCACTGAGTAAAGATCATGTGTTACAAGTCAGTGATCACAGTTAATATTCTACTGTGCTGGTAGATGTGTATGTTATTACAGTACACTGCTTTAACTTTTTGCTTTGTAACCTTATATTCTTCGTATTTTATCTTAATCTTAAAAACCTTAATAGTGATAGTAATGTAAATTTTGGTTTATTTGCTATGGGTGTATATCATAGGACCCAAGAGACATAAAACACCATAAATTAGGTCACAACTGATAAGAACTGCAAGATAAAGTGGCTTGAGGGGGCTTCATTAACCAAAAGTAGCATGTCTAATAGCAATCAATAATGTGTCTATTCACTGGAAAACATTTAGTTCAGCAAGATATATTAAGAGAATGTACTGATCTGTACATAAAAGGCCAGGACAAGGGGTAGGCATAGTAGGGCACCACTGAAAGGGGTGTAGAGCACATATACTTTTACTGCAAAGGTATGGAAAAACTTCATGTATTTTCTAATGGTATAACTCCTATTATACCTTGTGTGGACCATGTGGACAGGAGGGCTTCTGTGAATACCTTATCTTGTTAATAATACTATATCATATTTGAGATTTGATAACAAAAAACTTAAGAAAGGCAACCACAATAAAGTAACCACTTAATACTAAATTAATAGGTATTTTTCATTGATGCACAGTCCTGTGTGCCAGAATGGAAATCTATGCCAGTCAGGAACTGGCGTTGATTTCCTATATAACTCATGCCAGTTTTCTTGCGTGCGATATAGTAAGTATGTATTGGCATTTGTCCCACTCTGCCCAGAATTATAAAAAGTGAAGAGCAGGGATCAGAAAGTGGAAAGTGGTGCATCTTTGGTACAAAAAGGGCGGTGCATGAAAGATGTGCCACAACTATCCCTTCCTACATCAGTTCTGTGGTGTAGAGGGATTAGTATGTGATTACATTGGACAGTGCAAGTTAATGTCATGCTCTCAGCTTGTTAACACTTTCATATTTATGATCTACCACATGAAATAACTAAAAATGTGAATAACCCTAAATGGCAAAAGTTTGGCTGAATATAATTGATTCAGTGAGTGTCCAAGGTTACTCATTATCCTTCATTATTTTTCATGTATGGACAGTTGTAAGAACAAGTCATCCATTATTTCTCCAGATACATAAATCAGTGCTTTATGAACCGAAATAGAGCTCAGCATGGAATGAAGCGATTCTTAGTCATCCAGAGTCGTCATGGGAAATGCTCTGTGCAAAGGACCATTCTCCCCACATTAGCATTTCCTTTGGAGATGTCAGGATTGACCTCCCTTTGTCTGAATCACTAGTGACATTTCAAACCTTCCTTTCCCTTTTATGCTCCTACAGAAGGTCAGTGCTCTTTGGCTTGGAACAATTACAGCTACCATACTCTTCAGACCTGTTACTTTAACCCATTTAGCCCTCTTGCTGCCGGAGGTGTGATGCTTTGCTGTTCTTTTTTCCTAGTGTAAGGTTTAAGCTAATCACTGAAAGAAGATTAGAGCTACTAGACTGAAAATGATGGATCCCTGGCTATTTTATGCGGAATTATAATGTGGTCACATTATGTCTTCAATATGTTAGCTATGTTCATCCCCAATGACATCAATAGTTGTAAAAAAATCTCCTGGATTTTAAGGAAGATAATTATTCAGGCAACCTTACTGCTTCAGTGACCCAGTACTATTAAATACCTAGCTGTGAGTAGACATCAAAATCCTAAAATCCTATATGCTGCTCACCAATCCCCCATATTCCTGTTATCCTTTTTTGTTTGGCAGTCCAGTACAGTTATGCCAGGGCCCCATGTGGTGTAAAAGCTGTGTTTTGGCCACAATGTTTCACAGTCACTGCAAAGTGGATGAGATTCTAGCGAATCCCATCCACACATTACAGAAAAATACACGCAGCAGAAACGTCACAGTTTTGGAAATCACAGCATATCAATTATACCTATGGAAACGCTGGCGGTTTCCCTATAGGTATAATGGAAGTAGAAAGTCTGCAGAGGAAACCTCTGAAGCAAAAAGGAAACCTCTGCAGACTTTCTGTGAAAAGCGCTGCAGGAAAAAATGCGATGTGTTGCCACCATGGTTTTGTCAGGGATGTTACATCTGTTGTTGCTGCTTTAAAGTTTCCGGGTCTACATAAAGAAGGGTTGGTGGTTGCTGCTTTGAGGTTGCCATGACAACATAGGGAAGCTTCCTGAGCAAGCCTTTTTAAACCACTCCCTATCATTCAGCTGTGCTGGCTAATCAGTTTTCTCTGTCCCTGTGGGTAGTGTGCAGATTTGGTGTAGGCTCCTGCTGCAGTGCATTTATTTGTAATACACTTTCTGTTCTGATGACAATTCCAGTCTTCAGATTCAGCGAAAGGCCACCTCTTCTTGCGAGGAGCTCTGGTGAAGGCGTCTGAGGCTGGTCTTGGCTCACAGTAGTGTTTTGCCTTTAAGTAGCATTTTCTACTGCTCACAGTTGTCAGCCCTTTTCTGCTGCTGCCCTCCTATAGACTAATACATTTCTTACCTTGCATCTGAATCCTAACAGATTAGCCAGCCAAAAAATTTTTTCCATATCCCACTATGGAACACATTCCACTATGGTGGATCAGATGCAGGATTTCCCAGATTAGCCAGGTTTCCCAGCTGGTGCAATTTAGCTGGGTTCAACAACAAGAAGTGTTCCAGTCGCAAATCCCTAAAGTTTCCTCTGTCCCCATAGAGCCAAAGATTAACCTTCCAGACAGGTTTTCTGGGGATAGAAAGTCTTTTGTCAACTTTCGGGAGGGCTGCAAGTTGTTTTTTCGCCTGCGACCTCATTCATCTGGAAGTGAGCAGCAATGTGTGGGAATTGTTATTTCACTCCTGCAAGGGGATCCTCGGTCCTGGGCCTTCTCATTGAAACCACATGCCCCTGAACTCTTGTCTGTGGAGAGATTTTTTGCTGCCCTAGGATTGTTATTTGATGAACCCGATCTCCAGGCTGCAGCCGAATCAAATTTGCTTTCTCTGCGCCAAGATCACCGTGAAAGCTGAAGAATATTGCTCAGAGTTCCATAGATGGTCTGTTCAGTCACAGTGGAATGATCCTGCTCTCAGCTGTCACTTCAGTAAGGGTCTCTCAGAATCTATTAAAGACTTGTTGGCTAACTATCCGCAACCAGCCTCACTAGAAGAAAACATGACTCTGGCCATACGTTTAGATAGACAGTTACATGAACTTAGGAAAGAACATTTATCAGTCTCCACTCTTCTGCCATCTCCTGACTCCGGGCCGGAACCACGTTCTGAGCCTGTGCATCTTGGTTCCACCAACTCACCTCGTGACAGAAGGAATTTTCGGAGACAGCGAGGGTTATTTTTCTACTGTGGGGACGCTCGTCATATCCTGAATAAATGTCCCAAGCGTCCTATGGCGGAAGGACTTCAGCGCCTAGGTAGTTTTCAGGAAGACTGCCTAGGCGAACAGGTATTTCCGTTTATTTCTCAGCAGAAAATTGTCTTGCCACTAAAAATTCAATTTTCTGAAAATAGTGTCCAGGGTACCGCTTTTGTAGATTGCGGATCCGCCGCCAATTTTCTGGATTCGCGGGTCGCTCAGACCTTGTGTGTTCCTCTGATCCCTCTTGTAAATCCAGTGTTGGTGACAGCAATTGACAGTCAGGGGCGCACTGCTAATGAGGCAAAGTGAGGCGGCCGCCTCAGGCGGCACTGTCCGTCACTATCTGGTGGGCGGCATTTTTTACTTTCTATTTACCGTAAACCAGCCCAGGACAGGCCGCTAAAAAAAAAAACCAGAGCTGAGCGGGGCCTGTCCTGGGCTGGTTTACGAGATCTCCGCATCTCAGTGCAGGCGGCAATACAATGACGTCATCATGCCTCCTACTCTGAGACACAGACACGGGTGAAGAGGAGGCGGCGGCTCCATCAAGGGATCGCAGATAGAAAGATAACTTTTTTTTTATATATATAAATAGGCTGTAACCTGCTGGAATATCCCCAGCAGGTAACGGCCTATTTATTTACCGATCCCCGCTCCTGCTGTGGCCGCCTCCGCGTCCCATAGCAGAAGGGGGAATCAGAAGCCGCTGTAAGCAGCCGCGGGCATCGGTAAGTGAGGCCAAATACTACTATTATACTAGTATTATTATACCCTAGGGTCTTTTCAGACCCCAGAGTATAATAATCGGAGACCCAGGGGAGGTGATAAACATAAAAACCAATGCTACTCACCTCTCCAGCGATCCGATGTTATTCCCAGCAGGCTTCGGCCTTCTTTGGTGACGTCCCAGGCGTCACCTGAGCCAGGCCGACGTCATTATGTTGCGACGCCGGTCTGTGCGACATTGAAGAGGGCCGAAAACAGGGAGCGCAGTGGAGCCCAGGTAAGTAACACTGGTTTTTATGTTTGTCACCGATCATTATACTCTAGCACTTCCATAGGTATAATTGACATGCTGCGATTTCTAAAATCGGTTTTAGAAATCGCAGCGTCTTCACTACGCATATTTTTTGGCAAAGTGGGGATGGGATTCGGTAGATTCTTTGCTGTGACTGTAAAACGCTGAGTTTTTTTTTCTTACTGTTTCCGCTGCGGGCAAACCGCGGTGTTTACACCATGTGGGGCCCCGGTCTTAACAACTATTTTGTAGCATTGCATTTGAGTCACCTGTACCACTGGGGAGACCTGCAAAAAAGCCGTATTCAAGCACTGATGGTGGGCAAATCAGTTGCAAACTCCTCTGATGCTCAAATGGCTATGTTCACAAAATATGTAAACTTTACCTATCAAACCAACCTTATTTCTATATGTAGCAAAGCAGGTATGGCGTGCCATTCTACAAATCTATTATTCACTCACATTCCAAATTCAACCCTACTGTGGCATAACCCGAATCTTCCATAATTTATTTCTGGGACCTAAAAGAATTTCACTTACCAAAATGATGCTATGCCTTTGTCTACAACTTCAACATGCCTTCCATGTACTAGTTGAATATGAGGCCATATAATTTCTTAAATTCCCCATTCCTAACATACTAAGCAAAGGTGGCCAAAACATTATAATCTCTATGCTACCTCCTTAGAAAATGGTATGCATACATTTCACTAAGAGTAGCTAGGAACAAGAATTAGACACAGTAGATCAGAAAGATTGAGAAGATTTTTATTACAGATTTTGCTTGTTTTTTTTGAGCCAAAGTTAAGAGTGACTTAAAAAGAAATGGAAGCTCTTATACAGTGGAGAAAAAAAGTATTTAGTAAGCCACCAATTGTGCAAGTTCTCCCACTTAAAAAGATGAGAGAGGCCTGTAATTGACATCATAGGTAGGCCTCAACTATGAGAGACAAAATGAGAAAACAAATCCCGAAAATCACATTATCTTATTTTTAAAGAATTTATTTGCAAATTATGGTGGAAAATAAGTATTTGGTCACCTAAAACAAGCAAGATTTCTGGCTCTCACAGACCTGTAACATCTTCTTTAAGAGGCTCCTCTGTCCTCCACTCATTACCTGTAGTAATGGCACCTGTTTGAAATTGTTATCAGTATAAAAGACACCTGTCCACAACCTCAAACAGTCACATTCCAAACTCAACTATGGTGAAGACCAAAGAGCTGTGGAAGGACACCAGAAACAAAATAGACCTGTAGACCTGCACCAGGCTGGGAAGACCGAATCTGCAATAGGCAAGCAGCTTGGTATAAAGAAATCAACTGTGGGAGCAATAATTAGAAAATGGAAGACATACAAGACCACTGATAATCTCCCTCGATCAGGGGCTCCACGTAAGATCTCACCCCACGGGGTCAAAATGATCACAAGAACGGTAAGCAAAAATCCCAGAACCACACGGGGGGACCTAGTAAATGACCTGCAGAAAGATGGGACTAACGTAACAAAGGCTACTGTCAGTAACACACTACGCCGCCAGGGACTCAGATCCTGCAGTGCCAGACGTGTCCCCCTGCTTAAGCCAGTACATATCTGGGCCTGTCTGAAGTTTTCTAGAGAGCATTTGGATGTTCCAGAAGAGTATTGGGAGAATGTCATATGGTCAGATGAAACCAAAGTAGAACTGTTTGGTAGAAACACAACTCATCATGTTTGGAGGAGAGTGAATGCTGAGTTGCATCCAAAGAACACCATATCTACTGTGAAGCTTGGGGGTGGCAACATCATGCTTTGGGGCTGTTTCTCTGCAAAGGGACCAGGACGACTAATCCGTGTACATGAAAGAATGAATGGGGCCATCAGTGTCGGACTGGGATGTCTAGGGCCCACCAGTGGAATTGTTTCTAGGGGCCCACCATCAGGACCCCTGCAGATCAGCGGTACTGAGACAGGGCGGCTAAAGGTAATAACATGCCGGGAGCCATGCTGCCCACCCATTATACCATGTGCACCACTGCACTACCTAAACCTACTACTACACCTTGTATGGCAAGTGAACAGCGTGGCTCCTAGAATTGTTACCTTTACCTGTAGCCACACTGTCCTGGAAAAGCTGATCTGCAGAGGTCCTGGCTGTTGTATCATCGCAGATGTAATATTGATGGCCTATCCTAAGGACAGGCCATCAATATTAGAAAGATGGATAAATCGTTTAAAGAAGTTGTCCAGGAATTGGAGCAACCCATGTAGCTGGCGGGAGGTGTAAAGTAAAAAATAAGTAAATTAAAAAGCATACTCGCCTGTCCCCGGCGCTCCATTGTCCACTGCCAGGGTCCATTCAGTCTCGTGCCAGCGACTCCATGCTGGGAGTCCTGCACCTCATGTGATCGTTAAGACCAATTAGGTACAGGATTTCCAGAAATGAGGCGCCGCCATGAGACCGAACAGACACAGGCAGGGGACAATGGGGTGCTAGGAATAGGTGAGTATGCTTTTTTTTTTAAAAATGTTCTTATTTTTACACCTCCCTGGCGGCCGACACAGTGGTCGCTCCAGTTTATGGAAATCTCTTTTAAGGGGTTGTCTGGGCCAAATTTTTCTATGGTCACTTCACTGGTCCCCCCCCCCACATAGTGGCCTCTTCACTGGTCCCCCATACTGTATGGGGAACAGTGATGGGGTCATTATATTGTGTGGGAGCAGTGATGGAGACTAACATCCTGTGGGGGGGGGGGACATTAAACTGTGTGATGCATATTAAAGGGGTTGTCCAGGGTTAATCTTTTTTATGGCCTATGCTCAGGATAGGCCATAAATACCTGATCGGTAGGGGGCTGACACACGGCCCCATCAGCTGTTCGGTGCCACTTCCAGCGCTCGTTCTGTACACAACACAGGGCCGGAAGCAGAAAGCTCCATCCACTGCCCAGCGCCTTCACTGCAGCTCAGCTCCTACTGACTTCAATAAGTGCTGAGATACAGTGAAGGTGCCCGGCTAATACACAGTGGACAGAGCTTTCTGCTTCTGGCCCTGTATTGTGTACAGGACGGCCATCAGAAGTGGCTCCGTACAGCTGATCGGTCCGGGGTCAGCCCCGAACAGATCAGGTATCTATGGCCTATCCTGAGGATAAACCATAACAAATTATGCCTGGACAACCCCTTTAATATACCCCCCAGGGCCCCCCTAATGCGCCACACTTTAAAGAGGTTGTCCAGTATAATTTTTTTCTTTTTTATAATTAGTCCGGGGGAGGTGAATCCCCCCTACCCCCCCCCAAAAAAAAAAAAAAAAACATACTAAACATACTCACCTGTCTCCGGTGCTCCGGTGTCCTCCCAGCACGGTCCGGTCCTGCAGCTCTGCTGTCTTCTTTTTGCCGGAAGTCCTCACTGGCTGTGACGTCCCAGGTCCCTTCCCTTAGCCCTATGATTGGCCTCAGGGGTCACGTGACATCACAGGTAGTCATGTGCAGGCAGAACTTCAGCTGGAAGAAAACAACAGAACTGCAGGACCGAACCGCGCTGGGAGACACTGGGGACAGGAGAGAAAGTTTGGGGTTTTTTTTTTTTTTTGGTTTTGTTTTTTTTTCACCTGCCCCAGCGTAATTAAAAAAAAAATGAAGGAGCCACTGTATGGAGTATAAGCTCCACAGTGGCCCCCACCCAGTATTATAAGCTCCACAGTGGCCCCCACACAGTATTATAAGCTCCACAGTGGCCCCCACCCAGTATTATAAGCTCCACAGTGGCCCCCACACAGTATTTTAAGCTCCACAGTGGCCCCCACCCAGTATTATAAGCTCCACAGTGGCCCCCACACAGTATTATAAGCTCCACAGTGGCCCCCACCCAGTATTATAAGCTCCACAGTGGCCCCCACACAGTATTATATGCTCCCCACAGTGGCCCTCACACAGTATTATATGCGCCCAATAGCCCCCCTCCGCTTCAGTGCTATTATTATACTTTGGGGTCTCCTCAGACCCCAGAGTATAATAATCGGAGGCCCAAGGAAGTGATTAAAAATAACAAACATTCATACTCACCTTGACTTACCTTTCCTTGGCATCCTCGCTCCATCTTGCTGTCTTCAGTGTCTTCAGGACCTTTTCCGACGTTGCTGCCGAGGCTTGTGATTGGGCCTCAGCGGTCACGTGGGGGCGCACTGACATCATTACGCGGCCGCGCCCCATGTGACCGCTGGGGCCTAATCACAGTCCTCAGTCACATGATGGAGGAACGCTGGAGAAGACGCTGTGCCCCGGAGAGGTGAGAATATGTTGTTTTCAGTCACCTCCCCCGGGCTGCCATCTATTGGAAAGGGGCCTGCAATATGCCAGGGCCCCTTTCCAATAACAGTATGTATAGCGGTCAGGGAAACAGGCTTTCCCTGATCACTATCATAGTGGTCTGGGGCCCCGGGCATCTCCAGCTGGCCACGGGTCCCATACCCCGCCGAGCCCGGTTGCGGTCGCACCCCATGCGAACGCGATCATTACGCCACTGGTCAGGGGCCTGATCGGGATGGTCAGGATCCCGATCAGGCCCCCATGACATGAGGACTAATAGTTGGGGCTCGGGGCCCACCGGTGGATTCACCGTTTCCTAGGTGGGCCAGTCCGACCCTGGGGGCCATGTATCGTGAGATTTTGAGTGCAAACCTCCTTCCATCAGCAAGGGCATTGAAGATGAAACGTGGCTGGGTCTTTCAGCATGACAATGATCCCAAGCACACTGCCAGGGCAACGAAGGAGTGGCTTCGAAGAAGCATTTCAAGGTCCTGGTGTGGCCTAGCCAGTCTTCAGATCTCAACCCCATAGGAAACCTTTGGAGGGAGTTGAAAGTCCAAGTTGCCCAGAGACAGCCCCAAAACATCACTGCTCTAGAGGAGATCTGCATGGAGGAATAGGCCAACATACCAACAACAGTGTGTGCCAACCTTGTGAAGACTTACAGAAAACGTTTGACCTCTGTCATTGCCAACAAAGGATATATAACAAAGTATTGCGATGAGCTTTTGTTATTGACCAAATACTTATTTTCCACCATAATTTGCAAATAAATTCTTTAAAAATCAGACAATGTGATTTTCTGGATTTGTTTTCTCATTTTGTCTCTCATAGTTGAGGTCTACCTATGATGTCAATTACAGGCCGGCCTCATCTTTTTAAGTGGGAGAACTTGCACAATTGGTGGCTGA
This sequence comes from Leptodactylus fallax, assembly GCA_947044405.1. Classification (NCBI taxonomy): domain Eukaryota; kingdom Metazoa; phylum Chordata; class Amphibia; order Anura; family Leptodactylidae; genus Leptodactylus; species Leptodactylus fallax. Next base: position 9,467,379 of record CAMRHE010000012.1, on the reverse strand, counting down.
CTAAATACTCTTTTTCCCCACTATACTTCTCCCTTCTGCTAAATACAGTCCTAGCTTTGGCTCAAAAAACCACAGAGATCTGAAACAAAAAAAAGCAGCTTTTTAGCAATGTGGGGCCTTAGTCTTAATGTGTCTCTCAGAAATCAGAAACTGGTATATGTGCACAGAGATATTCTAGATTTAGAATTCTGTCAAATACGAGTTCTCCTAGAAATACATGATTGGTTTTTATCACAGTATATCACATTTCTATAATGAATGCCAGTTGAGAAACACTACCTTCACATATGAACATAGATTATAATGATACGCTTAATCTGTGTTTTCCTCTCCGATGTTTCCTTCAAGACTCAATTTGCACCTCCAAATATATTGGCAAATTTTGATATGTACAGACTATATGGACAAAAGTATTGGGACACATACACATTACATCATCAATTACATTCTAGATCCATAGATGTTAATATGGGATTTGTCTCCATTTTGCAGCTAAAACAGCTTCCACTCTTCTTGGAAAACTTTCTAGAGGAATTTAGAGTTTGTCTGCAGGATTTTTTTCAGACACCAATGTCATCATCTAGTTCAGTGGCTCTTCCACACCAAATCCAAACTCACTCAACCATTATGGATTTTGCTTTGTGCACTGGGGCACAGTCATGCTGGAACAGAAGACCTTCCCCAAACTGTTCCCACATGCTTGGAAGCATACCATTGTCCAAAATGTCTTGGTATCCTAAAGAATTAAGATTTACATTTATTGGGACTCAACATTATCATTACAGAATTATAGAAGACAGACAAATCAATATTTGCTTTTATGATATATCTAGATAGATTTATTTATACGGTGCTTACCTTTGATGCATAAAGACATACAAAAAAATCCACAAATTCCCAAATGCATGGCCAGTGTGCTTAACAGCCACACAGCTTTTATTGGTTTAGTGCACTCTGGACAATAGCAGATTTCTTATTGCTTTTTTATGTTTTTAGTGTAGTGGTATACCTAATTTTCCTAACTAACCCTCTCTGACATTCTGTGAATGACCGAGGCCTGAACTCTGCTTGAAAAAGCCCTATAGACAAATAGGGGGAAAACCTCAACAAATAAGCAAATGATGAAACAAATGAAACAATGCATACAGGAAAAGAGATGTTTTATGACCCAATGTGTTCCCCCGCCTTCAGCCAAATAAAATAATCTCTAGCAATCACCCCACACTCACTAATGATGTCTTTGCTTTGTGTGACTATTAAGTTTTATGTTGCTGACTGGCTTACAAGAAAGGGGATACAGAAACATAGTAATTACTTGTGTACACCTTCCTGTTCAGAGAGGCCTGCGAGTTATTCACTGTAGCAAATGAATATGGACAATTTAAATAGGTGCAAATGGCAGGAAATCCACATGCTTATTGCCACTGAAAGACAATGCTAAAATAAATCTGCTTTGCCAATCACTAGGAATGTTGACAGTTCCCTATTACAGGAAGTACTTGGGTATTAGCTGGAAAGTTATGTTGTTGGGGATGTTTCAAAATATACCATAAGTTTATAGTCAAGTATGACCTGATAGCATCTACATTTTACTACACCAACAGAAAACACAAACATATAAATACTTTACAGTGTACATGTATGTAATCAAATGTTTTTGTCTGCTATATTATGGGTATTACATGCAAGCTCCTAAGATATAATACTACATTTTATTTATATAGCGCCAACATCTTCCTGATTGCAAGAGTTCACAATCTATGAGGAAATAGGGATGACACAAGAGGTAAGAGGGTACATTGGTACAATGATCCAGCCATCTTTTACTAATAAAAAAAGGTCACATAACTGAAGCTGTATGAGTCCATGACTAGCTGGTAACTGTGAATATACAGTACAGTGCATGGAGTGCAGGGGTCTCTAGATGGACAGGTCAGGTTCTGAGGAAGAGAGTAGAAAGGATTGCTTAGGATAAGAAATGTTAGCTTAGTGTGAGGAAATGTAAAACTTTGTGATCAAGTCTTGTGATAAGTCTGCCTAAAAAAGTGTGATATTAGAGTCCATTGTAGAGCATTCCAGAACACTGGTGCAGCTCAAGAAAAGTCTTAAGGACAGGAATGTGATGTTCGAATAACAGGGGGATATAAGTCTAAGGTCATTGACAGAATGGATAGGATGGCTAGGGTGATTGACATAGATGAGGCAGAAGATGAAAGGAGGTGCAGTGCTATGGAGGGATTTATGGGTGAGTGTAATAAGTTTAAATTGAAAAATCTTATAGCAATCATATGTTATGGCTTATATTACTGCTAGAGTCATGTATATGGTGGAATTAGCATAAATAGCTGCTATGTGCTTGACCAACTGTAGAGGATGTATGAAATACTTTTATGTATTGTTATCCTGAAATTACTTTTTCATCTTCTATTTAACAGCAGGTAATCTCTGGCTTTTTAAATTCTCCTAAACTCAAAATCCCCCCAAATTTGCTGCTGGTATATATCTACAGTATGTACATTACGCACCCTGCTATATGAGCTAAAACTTTTTCTACCACTAAGTTGGCATACTGTATATATGATGCCAAATGAATCTCTACTCTAATACAGCACAGGTGGGTTCAACCATCAGTGTTGACAGCACACTTTAAGGTTATGAGCACCTTTAAGAGCGTATTTGAACTAGAACTCATGTATTTTAGCTAATATTTTTTTATTTGATCATATTATTACTCTCAAACGTTTGCCATCTGTAGCTTTATAGCAAGTTGCAGAACACCGTATCCTAGCAAATCTGTCAGACTGGCTGTCTGATGGCTCAGACTCCAGCCCCTCTTTCTCCTTTCCTGAACAATCTTCTAAGACTTTTATGATCAAATCAATGTCGATTTGGTCATAAATCAGCTTAGAAGATTGTTCAGGAAAGGAAAGAGAGGGGAAGGAGACAAAACCATCAGGCAGCAGGTCTGTTAGATTTGCTAATGAACAGCATACTACAGCTTCCTATGTAAACTTGCCACCCGCAGAAGCCACATGGTCTAAAATTTGTAAAGAAAACTTGTGGCAAAAATATTATTAAGCCAAAAATAAATGCATTACATAAAAAATAATAAGCCCCCAAAAAGTGTCTATAGCCTTTTATCACTTTGACTATAAAGAGGGATATGTTGGAGATGAAATATTCTTTGATATCCTTAATATTCTGATCACACATAACTTACATATGGTTGGTCTGCAGCATCGAATAAATAAACCTCATAGGCTGCATCTACCAGTAGTTACATATAAAGTGCTTTTGTTGCCAACAGTTAACAACAATTCAATTCATTATTTTCACATTGAAAGCTGGACTCTATTCAGTTGCCTTATGTGATAATGATTGTTTTTCTTTAAGAAAGCTTTGTATATATGAAGGAAATTGGGACAAATTTACCAATTCGGCAGATGGTGCATACTTTGGTTAGACAGTCTTGAAATGCACCATATTTATCATAGAGGCCGATGCTGGTTAATAAATGAGGTGCATGTTTCAATTGTCTAGTCTAAATTTATATCAACTATTAGTTACAGAAATCTGTGCCAGAATTTTGGTGTAATTCTGGTACGCATTGTTCCATCGTAAGCGCTGCCACCTTTTCAGCAAGCATTTCACCAAGAATTCTAAAGCAAGTAGTTTCATTTGTCCATTGTACGTGTATGTATCAATTTATGTATATATGTCTCTGAACCATTTTTAGCATGGTTTACAAAGACAGAATAAATAAAAATGAGCAAAATGCATCTGAGAGGTAGTGAAGAACTCTTTGGGGAATGCATTAATGTTTATAGGTCTTCTGTCCTTCCTGGTTCCCTTATTTGCTTGCTACCATTGCTTGGAACTGTATACAAATCCACCTGGCCCAAGGGAAATGAGCATAGGATCAATTTAAATTATGCTTCAATGTGGGCATCATGGCAGCTTCTATGGCGTGCATGCCCTTGGCAGCCTCCATAATTATTAGATATTGTTAGTATTATTGTTGTTTTTAATATCTATAGCTAAAAAGTAAACGTCCAGCTTTCTAGCACATTCTTGTTTATTTTTGTGTGGAAAAGATACAGTTAAAGCACTTGAGCTAAGGCCAATCTCAATGATTTGATGATAAATTGTGGGTGCCAGACAACAATTGTAGCCAAATATTTAGTGGACCTGGATGAATAGGGTCTGTAGTGTTTGAAAAAACAGTGCGGGGTATTACATAAAATAAACATGCGATGCTTGACAGTTTTTCCAAACTCTTCCCTTTTTGTGTTCTGGAGAAGGAGTGATTTCAAACATATGTGGTTATAAACTTATCAGATCTAAAAAAAAAAAAAAAGCCAAACCTTCCTTAAAACTCATACTGGGCCCCTGCGCTCTGTTTTCTTCCATTATTTTTAGACAAATTGAAAACAAATGTGTACAGGATATCACAGGAAACTCAAACCATCTGTTTGCGAATGGCTCTGTTACTTCTTCATTTTAATAGCTTGCAACGTGCTGCACAATAAAAAGCTTTTGTTTAATCCATTTAATTACTTAATTGCAATCACTTTTATGCCAGAAGGGACCCTGCAACACCGGAGACACTTATTAAATGGGAGCCAGAGAGGTACAGGCATTTTATCATGTGTCCTGAGCTTTTTATTGTTTTTTTCTCTTTTGTTTCCATTTGGAGCCAAGAGCTTTCCAACTTTCATCAGGCCGATCTCTGACCCCTAAGTGAGACTTCTTCTTAAATTAGTATAGGCTGAGATAATTTGGTTGTGCTGCACTACATGCATTGAAATTAGCCTTGGAAACACAAGCCTAAACATAAGATCAGCTTTTTGATATAAAGCTTCTCAATAAGGCATATAATTATTGTCAGATCATCTAGCTGTCCTGGGTTACTTATGAAGACTTCTAGGCTCCAGTACTAATCATTATGTGGCTGCTGTACAGTTTTAGCTATTTAAGGTTGCACAGAGGTGTAACTTGAGGTTCTTAGGTTCCAATGCAATATTTGTAACAGGGCCTGCAATTTATAAAATTGGTGATTTCTTATGAGGGACAGAAGCCATTAAGCCCCTCTTAGGCACCTGGGCCTTGGTGACACTACTACCTCTGCAATACCTTCTGTACGCCTAAAGTCTATTATTTGTGAATGTGAGAATTCTTTTGAATGAAAAAAAGCATTTGTTAACGGCAAATTTATATAAATTCCCATATAACAAATCCCGCTGCTAAATCAGCCAAAACATGTAATGTATTTGTCCATGCAAAATATATTTTCTTAAGTCCCCAGGTAAATGACAAACCTATGTGCATGAAGCATGTATAGCAGAGCTGCAGGTACTCTTTGTATATTGTGCCTCTCTGAAGCAACAAAGAAACAATGCCTCTAAGAAAAAATACAACCATTTACCATTATGGGACATCTGATGGAGCATGCAATGATATTTTTGTTGGATTTTATGGAAAAAAAATCTCCATATACTGTTCCTCCTCATGAAATCAGAGGTACAGAGTCCCACACATTTCTATGTGAGTCATATTAGGTTGTGTAGTAGGGTGGTATACATGACATTAGAATTTATTAAAAAAAACATTTTGAGGAAAACAGCTATCAAAGGATCACAACAATGGACAGAGAAGTTTCTCTTACTAATGGATGCAAACAGAGGATTTTGATGTGAACCTAGCCTCAGGGACTACATCTTTCTCAGGATGTAGATGAGAACTAAGCTGTACAGGATGTGATGGATATCAGGTATGCCATGTTTGCATTCTGGAAAACCTAGTGAGTGATTTTCTTGAGGCTGTCACATTATCTTACACAATGTTGTCATCTCATTGCTTCCCCTTTTTAAAATTAGTTGGATCATGTAGTTAATTGTGAAATATAAATGCATATTACACCACTTATTTATGGCTTAATCTTTAGTGTTTTTTGCTGGTTTAATTATGCTTAGACCATGTAACTTGCAAAATAGACCGAAAAGGTATTCATATTTTATTGATAGAAATAATTCCCGCATACTTCCCAAGCCTGACATAACCAAATCTACAATACTATATGACCAATAACATATATTATAAGGCCATTATTATCTAGTAAATACATCTGAACTGATCCACCAAAGGATCTTCTGGTGGGTAAAGGCAGGCCCAAAGAACCAACCAACAGCATTCAGGATATATAGGGGATCCCATAGATATCCTGCATTTAATTATCATACTATTTCTCTATGTCTCTATATGTCTATAGTGACATAAATTGAACTGTAAAAATATTTGTACAAAAAAATAAGCATATGGTACAGCCCAAATTTAACGATAGATGTAATTTTGTATTGCTGTACTTTGTGACATTATTGCGTTATACTCTTATTGTATGTAGCATGTGACTTTACTTGTCAGGAAGAGCCATGACAATGAGTGAAGCCAACCTAAAACTATAATGCACCTACCTCTAGTGCAGTCTTCTTGATCAGCAGACAAGTTGATATTATAAGTACTGCACACTGAGAAGAGTTATAAGAGGCCATAGGTAATGCAATTCCACTTCCTATTACTAGGTGCTGGCAGGGAACTTTTTGCAACTCAACTCTAACATGACCTTGTTTCCACTAATGTAGTGCATGTGTGCTCATGAGATATCAAGATGGACTCCTTTGCAATGTATTGTAAAATACAAAAGTTGGCATGGACTCCTAGGAAGCAGCTGTAGATGTATGTACAGTAACTACAATGTGTATTTTGTATATAAGGCCCGATTCACATCTGCGTTCTGCATCCTTTCCCCTCTCCGCATGAAAAATGCGGAGAGAAAAGTCCTGCAAACAGCACTTTTCTCTCCGCATTTTTCGTGTGGAAACTGAGCGGAAACCAAACGGACCCCATTATAGTCTATGGGGTCCGCCGGTTTCCTAAGGTAACCGCTTTTTTTAATGCGGTTATGAACCAGGCCTCAAATAGAAATTTTAATGATACATTTGACTTGAATAGAAGTCCAAATGTTCCAAATGTGTTGATTAAAAACTATTACACACACTGATGTAATGTAAGCAAGTCTCATGTTTTTCTACATTTAGAGCAAAAAAAGTTATTTTACACATAAGGCCAGAACAAAAACAAATTAATATCTTGCTGTGCTTTATTGTATCCCTGTATTTGTTGATATGCTCTCTAGATAAGTGGCTTCCATTTCCTAGGTTATCTCACTTTCTTTCATGTGTTTTTGCTGCTCAAATAAGGGAGGTTCCTTCAAAATGACTGGGTACATATTTATGGTAATGTACCTTGACCTTTTTGCTTTCAGTTAACCATGAAATAAAGTAAAAATGTAAAACGCATTAAAACTATAATTTTGGATATAGATTTCATTTTTAGGTACTTCCTCCATACTTTGAAAACTAACATGTATGGATCTGTAAAGGTAAGGTTGTAAACTAACAATTGAAGCAACACAAATAATAATGTACCTCTCATTAGCCTTTACAGAAGAGTATATGTTTATATGTGCATGTGATATATTATGTCATATCATATTATAGTCATCTGTGATTTTTCCTTCATTTTCTCTTCATTTTCTTATGCCACTCATATGCAACTATGAGTCACAAATGATATATTAATTTTAACTGATATGTCCTATGTGAGTTATGGTAATACTAATATATATGATGCAGTTATTATGGACGTGTAATGTCCTGTATAGATAGTGAGTTGTCCTATCAGAATAATTTCCTCAGGTGGGCTCAGTCCAACATTGGTTCACGTTATTACATTCTTTATAAAATGGTTGTGTTTTTAAGAAGAACCAGTAAAATAAGCTCAATACACTCAGTTATTGTACTGTAGCTTAAAATCTGCATTACTTTAAGACAGTCGGATACAACTGGTAATCTTTCCTGCTCCATCTCTTCTCTCTAACCATTGTATTTTCTTCACTTTATCATTGTAGGATGATAATGATTATTTACACAGGAATTGTAGTGATTATCCATCCCAGCAACCTACCTCCTCCCTCTGACAAGACTTGTCATTAGTAAACCTCTCATCTTCTTTCTTTTCCTTTTTTTAAGCTGACTGATAGTAGCCGTACTCTTAAAGGAGTTATACTTATATGTGGGAAGATAACTATAGACTAGAAGGATATTGGGGTAGATGAATATTACTGTTATTTAGAAAAATTGTGATATTTAGTAGACTTTCATTATTAATAAGAGAATGACATATTATATATTGGAACAAGGTCCAAAATTACATGGTAAGTGTAAGACCTTAGGTGCCTCCGCAGTCCTTATACATGAAGGAAAAGGGTCACATATGAGACTTAATCTTAAGTCCTTAATAAAGAAAAAAAAAGATAAAAAGACTTTTGTAAGTAAACCAACATTTGGCCAAATATTAAGCATCTAGAAGATGCCACTTTCCTGTAATAAAATATATTGCATATATCTACATGTACGATCTATGCAAAATACAATTATAGGTATGCTTAAGAGGGAACCTATCACATGGAAAATGTTTTTCAATTTGCAGGCAACATGTTATAGAGCAGGAGGATCTAAGCAGAAAAAGATTCAGTATAACCTTATTTATCCACTGAAATCTCTGATCTTTCCCTCTCAAGAAGTGAATGAGGTGGTCCTATCAGGTCCTATGTACAGTCATAGAGAAGAGGCTGTCAATCACTGATAAAACAACCTCCTTGACTGCTGCCTACTTTTCAAACAGCTTATTGGTGGGATGCTGAGAGTTGGACCCCAAGGATAAACAATGCAAAAGTCTTGAAAATCCCCTTTAACTACAGTTAACTGAAATGAAGGGGTTCTTCAAGGCTATAACATTGATGTCCTATCTGGGACATATGCAGGTTTTTGTAAAGTGGAAACTGCATTTCCACTTTGTGCTGCCCAGTCCTTCTGTGCCCCCACTAATAATAGCGACCTTCCCTGTGCATCACACAGTATATTAACATGCCATATTAGTGTCTCCCACAGAAGCCTTGCAGTGAAAAAAGGCAGCTTAAATTGCACATTGAATGAAGGAGGAGGGTGCAGGTAGAATTAGTTGGGCATTGGTTCAGCGCAGAACAGCAGGACAGCACTAAGTTGGACTGTGTGAAATCTAGCAGAAGCTAGCTAACCATGAAACTCCCTCTTACGTATGACTTTGGTTCTGTCTTCAGCTCAGGCCATCAGTGTTTGCAAGGTAGAACCCTGAATACGCTTCATGCAGTCCATAGACACATTAGCTCATCCATACAAGTTGCTATGTTAAGAACTGCATCTCAAACCATTCATGATCTATTTGGAGCCAGGAATTATTGTCTTATCTTTATATTCAAAAACTATTGACATTTCCAGATCAGTCTTTCCCTATCATTCCTATTGGCTTGAAATATCTTGAGATGAGCGGTGTGAAATGACCTGCTTTGAAAAAATGTCAGATGGTTTGAGTATTTGTTCAAAGCTAGTCATCTTTTGCCACAACTCAGGCTATCTTGAGTCAAGAGGAAAGGTAAGGAAGGACACAAACCAGGGTCGTTTTCTTCTTAGACTTTGCCATGAAGTATATTAAATGCTCAGAACATTTTCTTCAAAAGATCTTGTGGACACATAGAGAATATTTTTTGTGCAAAAGGTACTATAGTCTAAGTAAATATAAAACAACAGTACTTTCAGAATTTCTGGTTCACTTAAATAATGCCGGACAAGATCTGCTAAAGGACTATACTTTGTATTTTTCACAAGCATCTTCTGTGAGTGGATCAGCTAGGGTTTCCAGTGGCTGTGGATAAAGCAGGACTAGTAAGGTGTTGCTGAGTACATGGCTTAATTTGCATTTCAATTACTTTACTTGTTGATTCAATGTCCAGCGTTTTGAGAGCAGCCACCAGAAACTGCATTTGTTGGTTTTAACACTGGACAAGCCTACTTGCCACAACAGTAGAGTTTGGGCCTTTTAGTTTGGTTAGCCAGGCAGAACATGCAATAGGAAGGAAGGAATCCTTCTGCAGGGTATTGTCTGGGTAACTGCATTTAACCTATTTTTACAATGTGAAATAAATCTTGATAGCTTTCACTCACAAACAATTCTGAATGGTTTAAGCAGACCGCATAACTATTTAGCCTTCCAGTGAAATCTTGATACTTCATTCCAACAAAGAGAAAGAGATGACGAAAACAATGACAGCCTGTGAACTATATTAAGAAAGCATGCCCTTTCTTCTACCTTTATAGAAGAATACAACATGCTTCTTAGACCGCAATATTTCTTAGAGCTTTTTTTTATTAAAGATTTACTAACCCTAATGCACTGGCATTTAGGCTTAATTTCCTCCAAACAATTGTCACCAGATTTATTTTTTGGCTGATTTTTTTGCTCCTTGTGTAATAAAAGGAGTAGTTTAGCAGGCACAGGGCATCAATCAACCAACAGGTGGTGTAAAGTTAGACAACAGTGTCTAAAGATGCACTAAACTTATCATCTAGCATGAGCCACCCTGATAGCTGTGGTACGTCCTTAAACTGCTTGTCCTAAATTTACCATGTCTGAATATAAATAGGATTACTAATTCAGCCCCAGTATCTTTGCTATTCCCATTCCATGCATATTGTACATATGTAACAGAGCTGAGTTTTGTCACACATTTTCAAACAGTTTCAGTTTTATAAAGTCCAGGCAAACCTCCACTTTGTGTTAGAACTTTTCACTACTGGTGGTGGAATATGTAGACAGTTACACAACAGCACCCCCTCAGATTTTGAAACCCAGTAGTGGTACTTTGCCTGTAGCTCTTAGTAGAGCACATAACTGCTGATTTTATTATGTTTATGCCTTTTGACTGGCAATCTGAAAGGCAGCTGTACAGGGGCCCAGCAGGCATGAGTGCCCACTGATAATTAAAATCATAACAGTAATAGAAGAATTATAGGGTCCCCCTCTTATCATCTACATTGCATATACTGTACTAATAATTTCTATGGTTTACTAGTTCAGATGGACAGGTAATATAGTGAGGATTTCCTGAAGAGCCATGAGGGAATTTTCTAAATAGCTATGGCTATTTAGCTGTTCCTCTGGACTCCCTTATACACATGCATGCTTGGCTCTGCCAAGGGTAATAAGCCAGGCAACCCCGGAATCCAACTTCCCAGTCTTTCTCTCTCCTTATATCTACCCTTTTGGGAGAGTTTGGATGTCTTCATTGTTGAATAGTTTGCTGAATTCATTGAGTTTAGCCGACATTAAACTCACTGATTTCAGCAAACCGTTAGATTAAAGATAAGAATTTGTTATTTGAGCTTTTATGTGTGCACCTATTTTACATTGTGCCAAAAGTTGTCCAAAGGTGCAAATTATTTGATACATTTTGCACAATCTACAGTATGCCGCACAACTATTCCCCAAACTAGACTGACCTCTTCTATTTGTTACATATACAGTAATTGATGCTATGCTCACAACTGCACCCAGATTTCCATTGTTCTGGTCTGTCAGACACAGACCGCTAAACCCTTCAATGAAACTGAAACCGGAAGGCAAAAAAGTTGACTTGCAGCACTTTCAAACGGAGACTCTGGCGCAGATGGGAACGCAGCCTGAGTGATGTACGTTTATACAAAAATTTTGCATATTTTTTTTTAATAAGATGAACATCATAAATTACACTTGCATAGATACTCTATAGAGTCACTTTTCTGTGGTAAAAAGCAACATGATTTTAGGCACATACAGTACAGACCAAAAGTTTGGACACACCTTCTCATTCCAAGAGTTTTCTGTATTTTCATGACTATAAAAATTGTAGATTCACACTGAAGGCATCAAAACTATGAATTAACACATGTGGAATTATATACTTAACAAAAAAGTGTGAAACAACTGAAAATATGTCTTATATTCTCGGTTCTTCAAAGTAGCCACCTTTTGCTTGGATTACTGCTTTGCACACTCTTGGCATTCTCTTGATGAGCTTCAAGAGGTAGTCACCTGAAATGGTTTCACTTCACAGGTGTGCCCTGTCAGGTTTAATAAGTGGGATTTCTTGCCTTATGGGGTTGGGACCATCAGTTGTGTTGTTCAGAAGTCAGGTGGATACACAGCTGATAGTCCTACTGAATGGAGTGTTAGAATTTGTATTATGGCAAGAAAAAAAGCAGCTAAGTAAAGAAAAACGAGTGGCCATCATTACTTGGAAATGAAGGTCAGTCAGTCCGAAAAATTGGGAAAACTTTGAAAGTGTCCCCAAGTGAGTGCAGTGGCCAAAACCATCAAGCGCTACAAAGAAACTGGCTCACCTGAGGACCACCCTAGGAAAGGAAGACCAAGAGTCACCTCTGCTGCGGAGGATAAGTTCATCCGAGTCACCAGCCTCAGAAATCGCAGCTCAGATTAAAGACCAGGTCAATGCCACACAGAGTTCTAGCAGCAGATACATCTCTACAACAACTGTTAAGAGGAGACTGTGTGCAGCAGGCCTTCATGGTAAAATATCTGCTAGGAAACCACTGCTAAGGACAGGCAACAAGCAGAAGAGACTTGTTTGGGCTAAAGAACACAAGGAATGGACATTAGACCTGTGGAAATCTGTGCTTTGGTCTGATGAGTCCAAATTTGAGATCTTTGGTTCCAACCACCGTGTCTTTGTGTGACGCAGAAAAGGTGAACGAATGGACTCTACATGCCTGGTTCCCACCGTGAAGCATGGAGGAGGAGGTGTGATGGTGTGGGGGTGCTTTGCTGGTGACACTGTTGGGGATTTATTCAAAATTGAAGGAATACTGAACCAGCATGGTTACCACAGAATCTTGCAGCGGCATGCTATTCCATCCGGTTTGTGTTTAGTTGGACCATCATTTATTTTTCAACAGGACAATGACCCCAAACACCTCCAGACTATGTAAGGGCTATTTGACCAAGAAGGAGAGTGATGGGGTGCTACGCCAGATGACCTGGCCTCCACAGTCACCAGGCCTGAACCCAATCGAGATGGTTTGGGGTGGGCTGGACCGCAGAGTGAAGGCAAAAGGGCCAACAAGTTCTAAGCATCTCTGGGAACTCCTTCAAGACTGTTGGAAGACCATTTCAGGTGACTACCTCTTGAAGCTCATCAAGAGAATGCCAAGAGTGTGCAAAGCAGTAATCAAAGCAAAAGGTGGCTACTTTGAAGAACCTAGAATATAAGACATATTTTCAGTTGTTTCACACTTTTTTGTTAAGTATATAATTCCACATGTGTTAATTCATAGTTTTGATGCCTTCAGTGTGAATCTACAATTTTTATAGTCATGAAAATACAGAAAACTCTTGAAATGAGAAGGTGTGTCCAAACTTTTGGTCTGTACTGTATGCTACATAAATATTTGCTCAAACAACTTGATAAATTCCCCTCAATGTGTATGGCTTGCTTTACAACATCCTCTCATCAAATTAGCAGTTGGCAAGTCTAGGGCTGTAATATCGCTTTAAGGTATGTTCACACTACCGTTATTGGAGTCTGTTGCTGTCATTCGTCATAGGATGAGAGCAATGGACACAAACCCCTCCATCTGTGTCTGTTGCCATTGACTATAATGTAAAAAACATGTAGGACTTGTTTCTCCAGTATAAAACATGATGGAAGAAGGCATGAGTCTAGTTTTTTATATAGGTCTGAATATAGATGGACAAAAGACAGGGGGGAGGGTTTATGGTCTGCATCTGTCATTTTATGTTGGTTGCTCTCACCTCGTGATGGGTGGACAACAGTAGTGTGAACCCACCCTTTATTGACATTCTGTGGTAAAATGTATGTTTTAGCTTTTTTTTATTTAAGAGAACATGAACCTAAAACTATCCATGCACCTACATGTAGATATTCCAAATGTATATAAATGAATGGAGACTGAAGCAATTATTGTGCTACATAATTATACCGCAGCTTATTTTCTGTAAATAATGTAATCCTAGCATCACAAGACCCTTTCATGACATACTGTTAAGTATAGTTTCCATAAATTACTGTTCTTAGATTAACTACAGCAGACATCAGTAATCTATGTATAGATGTACACACTCAACCCTTTCACTGCCAGCTGCTCAGAAAGTTCTGCTTGCTGTAATATTATAAATATTCTTCATGTGAATACTTATTATGACCATTTCTAATCATATATGAATATTATTACTTTGAGCTCTGCATATAAGCTTCAGAGACGTAATTTGAAACTCCTTGGGGCAATGCAAAATCTGTACAGTTAGTGGCCTTCCACCTACCACCTACCTAACACTAGTGGTTTCTTATATGGTACAGGGTCCTGGCTTTATAGGTAGGAACAGCTTTAAATTTGGTGAAGGATATTTCAATTGATTCACTTCAGGAGCCATCAGCAGAGAATAGACACCATTTACAGCTATCGGAATTTTATCAATGCAGTTGTTGTCATGAACTATTGCGAGTATCATAAAATTCTCATACACATGAGGAAATATAAAATTATTCCTCCTTGCAAGGCCAACAATAACGTAAGAATATATTAGGAAAATTCTGATAATATAAGCTGCTACTATCTTTAAGGTGCTTTTAAGGTTCGCTTGGGTGGATATTTTCAAGGGGCCTTAAAGGAGGGGTGTAGAAACACCATCATGAAAATCAGGGGTGTAATGATCCTTCAACCCCGCAACTGGGTCTGGAGAGGTAGAATGCCTGTGGCCAGCATTATGACAACGGTTGAGGAAAGTCTGATTCTCCGACCACTGTCTCCTATGTAATACTAATACACCTCTGGCAGCTGAGATTGGCACTCAGCTCTGCTTCCTGTGGAGGTCACTGTACTGAACTCTCCAAGGAACAAAGATGATTGCCAGTCTCTGCTGCCAGAGGTGTATTATCTTTATATAGGAGACAGTGGTTGAAGTATCAGGCTTTCCTCAACTTTTGTCATGGAATGGGAACCCCTCAGTCAATAACCCCTCTAAATGGGAATTCAAGTATTCTGTTATTGATGATCACTCCTGAGGATTAGTCATCAATAAGAGATCAGTGGGGTCCAACACCTGGGCTCCCTGATGATCAGCTGTTTGAAGGGACTGCAATGCTTGTGCGAGCGCTATGACCCCTTCACTATTTACATCGCAAGCCATTTGTTTTATAGTGGTGGTGTAATACATTTTATTACAGTCTGTAATTACATTGCATGGTCACTATAAAACAGATGGCATGCTATGTAAATAGTGAAGGGGTCACAGCACTCGCACAAACGCTGAGGTCCCTTCAAACAGCTGATCAGCAGGGGTCCCAGGTGTTGGCCTTCCCCAGATCATCAATGCAAAGTAATTGCAATACCCCTTTAAAGGAGTTATTCTACTTTTAGAAATTGATAGCCTATCATTAAAATAGACCATCAATTTTTTATTGGTGTGGCTCCAACTGTTAGGATCCCCACAGATCAGCTGTTTCCCAGTCAGCTGTTTACAAGTCGGGGGTTTTGGTGCTTACACAGCGTATTCTTAATCATGGCAGTTGTGGGTACTATATCTCTATCCTTTTCAAGTCTCCATAATTACCATGTGATAAAAGAAGTCTACTTGTGTATGTATCATTAATGAATTATATTGTTTATATATACTGAATATATCCTTATTGAATGTATTGTTTATGTATGTGTCATCAGTATATTACATTGGTATGTGTGTATACAAGTAAAGTCAGGTGGTGGGGGGTCAGAGGAGAAAATGTTTCTTCCTGCCATCAAGACCAGATATACTGCTAAGGCAGGTTTATTGCTTTACAACTTCTTGGGCAATCTGGCTGCACAGAGCAGCCTGTCATACAAATTAATGCCACACAAGACTGAGAGCCTTCGATAGGCTCCTGGCATCATGGCAACGGATCTCATTCTGGGCACTAGCAATCTACAAGAAAATGATGGGACCCATGTGCCTCCACAAAAATGGCCACAAAACTTTGAAAAGAGCCTCATTCAGTTTTTAATGCCTCCAGTACACATTTTCACATACCGTGTAGACTAGGCTAATCTGAGTTATTGCAGATCTATTTCTATTTAAGAGAATGGGATCTGAGCTGCAGTAACCTGGATTAGCCACTAGACAGTACACAGAGCTGTCTGCTTCCTTCTGTACACTGTGTTTTAGGAGCCAGAGCTTTGGCTACTGATCACACCTTCCCAACCTTATATTAATGAACTTTCCTAAAAACCCTTTAAAACGAAAAGTGGCTGGAAGTGTATAGCATCAAAACTAAGGATTTGGGAATTTGTTAGGCCCGATGGTGTCCCCTAATTACTGTGCAATATATTAGACAGATGTAGCGAAGTTTAACATTACATATGCAGTGTGAACTAAACTGTGGCACAGAGTGTTAATTTGACTTTTTCATAAATTTCAGAGGCTTCTGTGACATGATATCACAGCACTGTGTGTTATCAGTATGTTAACACACACTATGTGTGTGCTTTTATGTTGCAGACTTGACAGTGGGCTCCCTCGACATTGAACTTAAAAGAACTAATGACTGACTGGCTGGAAAAGTGGAAAGGAAACTAAGAAATGTCACCTGTATTTTCTATATGGATAAAGAATAAATGCTTGGCTATACTGAGCATATTAAACATGCAGCTGAAACAATGTATACAGATACCAGTATAGACACTGAATCAAGCCATTGTTTGCATGCATTTGCATTTTAGCATAGTTACAGGTCATCCTGGGCTGTTCACGTCAGGCACTAATTATCTAAAACATTAATATTCATAAGTGTGATTAGGGTTTCCGGACAAGTACTCAGTGCCAAGGACATTCTACATGTAGTGCCAGGGGCTTGACGGAGACCACTGAACCCTAACCAGTGGTAAAGTTTTGAACTGGCAATTACAGTAATTCAATAGAAAATTAAGCCAACAAACTTGTTACAATAAATGGATTCAAGCCATAATTCACATACAATTTTTATTTTAGCAGATTAGGAGTATATAGTTTACTGTTACTGTTATTACACTGGCACACTGGAATATTCCAAAGTCCCTCAATATTCACTAAATGTATATATACAGTAGATGCAATGAGCAGCACTAATACCCTGAAACACAGAATAACCTAAACTTAGAGAACTCATTGCCATATGGGGGAGGAAGGTGACAACAACCTCTCTCATTTAGGGTGTGGTGCATTGTTTTGGTTGTCAGCACTATTTTGCATCTTAAAAAAAAATATTTTGTACACACACAGACTGTTCCAGAATGACACCGAAAGGGTTCTCTGCTTTGATTAATCCCCTTTTGTTAGAAGGGTATTGGATAATAAGCTGATCATAGGGTATCTTGCTGCTGGGATCCCCACAATTAGCAGCAATCTGTGGGAGAACCTGGCAGCATGTATTCAAGTACCTGCAGCGAACCACAATGGAACTGAAGTATTCTACAGTACCAGAGGCGTAGCTAGGGGTTCAACACAGGGGGGGCAACATGTCCAAGTGGGCCCCCAACTTGGACTTGTTCGTATACCGATACTATCAGTATACGGTGAGCGTATAGTGGTATATAGCAGCTCTACACAGGGCTCTGCAGGCGATTTAGGTGAATACAGGGCAGTAACATTTAGTGACTTACCGGTGACGTCTCTGACCAATCCTTCACATTTCCCATCTCTTTCATCTGGATGGCCATGACCACTTCTTCTAGTCTCTGTAAAGTTTGCAACACAGATATCTTTGGCTCCTTACTTTTCCAGGCACCTGACCCACATTGTCCTCACCTGCACAAAGCCCCCATCCTGCTGCTACTCCAATTATAAAATATATAATATAACCCCCCATAATGAATTATACCCCCAAGTGTATCTTTAAGATAATAACCTCCCTGTGCCCCTTAATAATAATGCCCCAGATGTTTCCTAATTAAAAGGGAAAAACAATTATTGGGGTTCCAATACCCCGGACCCCCAGGATCAGCTGTTTGAATGAACCGTGGTACCTGTGTAAGCGCCGTGATCCCTTCTCTGTTTACATAGGGTCATTCTTTTCATAGCGGCCATGTAACTACAACCTCATCCTATACACGTCTATGTGACAAGCCTGTAATTACATCACACGGTCACTATAAACAGACAGCGTGTGATATAAACAGGCGCCATAGCCCCTTCATGTAGCTGATCAGTGGGGAATCACTTATCTCTTATTGATATTTTATTCTGAGGATAGATCATTGATAAAAATGAGCTGGAAAACTCCTTAAAGAGGACCTTTCACGTCCTCATGTATATGCTGTTTTACATATCGCTAGAAAGTCGACAGCACGCTGAATTCAGCGTACTGCCGGCTTTCCCGGTATGTTCCCCGGGGCTGGAGATATCGGCGGTCTTAGTTTCACGGTTTACTGTCAGAAAGGCGTTCCTGACAGTCTAGCTACGCAGTGAGGAACACCCTCTCCGACAGTTCTCGTTCATAGACTTGTACTGAGGGGGCGTTCCTCACAGCTCAGCGTCATCGCCGGGCAGTAAGGAACGCCCCCTCTGACAGTACAGCGCTATAGGCGAGTACAGAGAGGGGGCGTTCCTTATAGTCCAGCGATGACGCTGAGTGGTAAGAAACACCCCCCAGTACAAGTCTATGAATGAGAACTGCCAGGGAGGGCGTTCCTCACAGCGCAGCTAGACTGTCAGGACGCCCTTCTGACAGTAAATCGTGAAATTAAGCGACGCATTGCGGTTTTTCCTGCAGCACTTTGCACAGAAAGTTTGCAGAGATTTCCTCTGCAGACCTTCTGCTTCAATTATATCTACAGGAAAACCGCTAGCATTTCCGTAGGTATAATTGACATGCTGCGATTTCCAAAACTGCATCTGTTTTGGAAATCGCAGTGTATCCGCTGCGCATATTTTACTGCAAAGTGGGGATGGGGGCCACATGTGGCGAAAACCCACATAAAAAAAAACCTGGCATTTCACATCTAGCAAATCTCATCCACACATTGAGGAAAAATACGTGCAGCAGATGCACTGCGATTTCCAAAACCCTCATATTATGCCCCTGATTCACCCTGACATAAATACTGCCCCTCTAATGGCTCCTTATATTAATGACCACCCCCTTATGTTCATAATGCCTCCTAATATAAATGATGCCCCCCTAATGGCCCCTTATATAAATAACCTCCCCCTTGTATTAATAATACCTCCTAATAACCCTTATATAAATGACCCCCCCCATCGTCATAATGCCCCCTAATGAATCCTCCCTTATAGTTATATTTCCCCCTCCTAACCACCCCTTATACTATTAATATACCCACAACTAAGCTAAAAAAACAAAAACAAAAGTCATACTCGCCTGCGATGTTGTGACGTCATTGCGCCGCCCGTGCTGAGAAGCAGACATTGTCTGTGGTCTCGGCATCTTGTAAACCGCAAGCCTGTATTGGCTTGTGGTTTACAATACTGTTAAGTTGCAGGTTACGTTTTAACTAGATCGGTGTTTGCAGACACCGATCTAGTTAGAAATAAAGGATGTATTAATGGTGGCCCCGGGGTGGGCCCCCAAAAATTCAGTGGGTCCGGGGCAGCCGCCCCTCTGCCCCCCCCCCCCGCTAGCTACGCCTCTGTACAGTACCCATTAATTGCTGGCTGACTATGTATGTCTGGGCATATGACATTTAAAGAGAAACTTTCACCACCTCCGCCAATTCAAGTTCTTTGTATCTGATTCCAATGCAGTTGGAATTTTTTCTCTAGTCCCCACTGTAAGGAGCCGGACCGGAGCCTCAGCGGCAGCACGCAGGGGTTGCCGGTCCTCTCCTTTAGATGCTCCTTCCAGCTCCTAGGGACGTAGGCCGGAACCTCCGCGATGGTATGCAGGGGTTGCGGTCCTTCCCCGCTCGGGCCACGGGATTCCCTTCCAGAGCAGGGTCTCAGTCGGAACCTTCTTATTCGGGACTTCTGCTCCAGATAATCGCTGGCTATTCAGTTTTCCCTCATAGTAAGTGTTGCATATTTCCTGTCCTGTTACCTCCTGCCTAGACCGCCTGCTTCTGTTGTTTGACTATCCTTCTGGCCTCCTCTCTTTTGTACATTGTTCTCCTCCTGAACTGTGATTTGGTGCTGCTCTGCTCTCCTGCTACCGACCCGGCTTGTTTGACACATCTATTTGGATTTCCCTTTTGTACTTCGCTAACCTCACTGTGATGATTCTGCTTAAATATGGCTATAACTCAAAGCTGTATTTTGATCTCTGGGTAGCGTACCTCTCTCTTACTTCTCTTTACTCATAATGTGCACAGCCTACTCATAGGTATATTGCCAATAGTGGCCGGACTGGAACAATAGGGCTTTGTATCCATCCCAGCAGGGCTCCATTGAATTCATACACAGCCCTGAGTGATCAAAGAAACATGCATTGATCAGTCTGCACTGGTAGATCAGACATGGCTGATAACATTGTATCATTTCACTTGGTCTCAGCTCAATACAAAAAATCTGGACTTGAGTGCGTTAGTCAATCAGACTTGCTGTCGCCGGTGACCTCATTCTGGGTGGTGTCATCAAGGGTATAAAAGATGAGGTAAGAGGCCAGTGGGGGAGTTTTTACAGACAGACTACAGGAGATTACAGACAGACTTCCACTGTGAGAGACTATTGGAATACTGTGAAGAGCATGCAGGCTGGATTGTTGTATTTATGCCACATGCTAAGAAGCCTCCACTGGTTATTCACACATGACAGAGCATGTGTGAGTGTTGGATTATAGAGCCACATCAAGGAGATGCGTGGTAAAGTAATTATTTCACTTTTATGCCCTTTTATTTTATTGCACTGTATCTTGTAACTAGTAACTGTTAATGCTTGCATATATCTGCATATCTGTTCTGAACTGCATGTGTTAGATGTTAATACCGACCCATTTAGGGGTTAATAAATATATAAAATTTAGAAAGCTTGTCTTGTATTTATCTTGTGGAAACAACACTCACTGGCAGTGAGTGTGGTTTTATATGAAAGAAGACTCAGGTGTGGGCCACAGTGGTGTTGGCGCACTGAGGATCTTTCACACTCACGCTGACAACTCGGTCCATACGACTACTCTTTGGAACTCTGCTGCCATCTACTGCCTGCCGCCATCCGCTGCTTACTACTTTGCAGATTAACATCCCTATTCCTGCTACTACTGGTAAGTGATTCCGGTTTCTGGTCTGCTGTGTCTGGTGGTGTGCTGTGCGTGCGGCGCTCTCTGACCTGTGCCACTCTGCCTGTCAGTAGCTTCAAGTTCATCAGGGGCCCTGGTGAACATCTCTGGGGGGTGGGGTATGGTGCGGTTGGGAGAGCGCGGGACGTTCAGCACGGTTTTTACCATTTTGATCTGGTTTGACTGGTGCTGGGACTCACTGCTTAGCTCAACGCTGCATCTTTTTCCTAACACCAACCATTCTTGAGCAAAAAGCACAGGTAGTTTTGATGCCTGATGTGCTATTTAAAGGGGTATTCTATGATCTTAGTGGTGACAGTCTGTTGTCTTGATCAGTTGCCAATGGATACAACTTTCTATGGTCAGAAAATTAGACATGATTTCCTTATTATGGCCTGGTTATCTTCTCAGACATGTAGGGTCCCTGCCTGATAACCTGTCCACAATAAGGAAACCTTGAATGTGTTTCTGACAAGTCTCAGACCATAGAAAGTTTCTGCATATATGCAAAAATGTTTAACTATTAATTGTCTACAAATTTAAATATGGTTATGTTCATGGGAATACTCTGTAATGTCAGAAGGGCAGTGTCACGTGGGGAGGGGACATGTGATTCAGAACACCAATTAGAGGTAGACAGTGTTAGAGCTCAGAATCACACCCTTTACCCTTCTCCTACCTGACACTGCTGACCTGTCAATACAGAGCCTACTTACCAAAACTAAGTGCCTCATACTAGGAGGCTGTATTGATCATGTAACTGGGGCTAATGTATCAGTTACAGGGGAAATCATTAAAAAAAAGTGATGCTTTACCAAAGGGGAGGGGAGACACAATGTGTAAAAAAGTGAAGACAAAAAATAAGCTAAGAAAAGGAAAGAAAGTTAAAATAAAAAATAACACTAGTTCCACACCTACATAAAAGGTTGAAGCCCTGCTCTTGACAACTTTCCTAAAGGAAATATTAGAAATGTGCATAACTCCTTTAATGTTTCTCCTAATGTCCCACACAGTTTAATGCTCCTTACCCACAGTATAATGGCCCCTTCACTGCCCCCATACAGTATAATGGTCCCCATCACTGCCCACACAGTATAATGGCCCCCATCATTTCCCATAAAATTTAGTTGCCCCAATAACTGCCCCCGTACGGTATAATTTTTTCCCCATTACTGCTCCCATACAATATAATGGCCCGATCACTGGTGTCATACAATATAATGGCCCCATCAGTGTTCCCATAGAGTATTTTGACCCCATCACTGCCCCGTACAATATAATGGCTCCCATCAATGTCCCCCATAGAGAATAATAGTACCCATCCCTGCCCCCCATATATAATGGCCCCCACCAGTGGCCCCCATAGTGGTGAGTATTAGTTCAGTACTTACCTGATCTGTCTCTGCTCTGTGCGCACTGTGGTGGCATGTCATTAGCTCCTGGAACTTTAAGGAGCAAGGGGGGCCAGGGAACAAAGAGCTATTGCTCTATGCAACATGTTGGCCTGTGGATTCCTGCTCTACCAGAGTCAGAACTGGCCTGGGGCTCTTCTTCTTGATCCAGCTGTATTTTTAACAACTGGGTCAGCAGAACCAGGGAAAACCAACTGCTTCCTACTATGATCAGTAACACAATCATCAGTAAGCATCCATGGCCGCAATCTATGGGGCCTTCTGGAATATCAGTTTCATATTTCTTCACAAGGTCTGTCTGAGCTCTGTGGGTACCAGAGTCTTGGACATTATCCATCATTCCAATAAATGTTAGAAAATTCCTTAATTGCATTCTTTTCTATTGAAATCATTGACTCTATTTCAGTCCGACTTAGTGAAATCATCATTTGTTTTAATAGCAGTCGGTTATAATTTCCTCTACCATGATGCAATTCAGTGGCTTGCTGAAGAAATAGGCACCATTTCTAAAGTCTTGGCCCTCAGGGGAAAACACCCCACCCATCTTTCATGGCTTAGCTACCAAGCAACACAGCTCTACTTGCCGCATGCTACCATTTCCTTTTCATCATATTCAGAGCTCAAGACTGGCATTTAGTGCAGAGAAATTGCTGCCATTATGTGAACTAACTTCCTCTAGGAGTAACTTATTAACCTAAGTTCTGTTACTTTCTGATTACAATTACCAAATGCCACGGGCATGGAAAACCTTCAGCTTCTAAAAAGTATAATGCATGCACCGTAATTGCTGCAATTTTGTGCCTTGCCAAAGGTGATTGTATATCCAGTTGTAAGTCTCCTCAAAGAGTTCACACCCAGCGACAAAAACCTCTGTAAAGAATCAATGTCAGTGTTAGATTAGATACAGCAATGTGATATGACTATAATTAAATGTATTCATCTCTTGAGGACTTCAGATATATATATATTTTTTACACTTTTTTCTTCCAGCACTACAAGTCATAAATCCGCCAGCCTCCCCTATGCTAATAGCTGCAGCTAGGATTAAATGTGTATGCGTTTTGTGTTCTTGGTGCACACATATAATAATTGTACCAGATGCTCATAAGATGTTTGTGACTGTTCATAAGTCATCATGTATGATTACATAAAATAAATCAAAGTAATTATACAAATTAATTATCCTAACAAGTTCAGAAATTTAAAGCAACTAATAAAAAGCCTTTAAAAATCTTCATAACTTTACCAGGCTCTCCAGGGGGTAAATAGCAAGATAAAATGTTATTCTTCTCTAGTAGTTTCCATTATAACACTCTCAGCAGCTGTGTACTGTACACAGAATTTATCCATTTGCAATTGATTTCACTATGGCCTACACATGAATGCATACTTCCCAGGGGCGCACAGCGCATGAGGAGAAGTGAGGCGGCCGCTTCAAACGGCACTGTCCGTCACTATCTGGGGGGGGGGGGCATTTTTTACATTCTATTTACCGTAAACCAGCCCAGGACAGGCCGCTTAAAAAAACAACAAAGCTGCGTGATACCTGGGCTGGTTTACGAGATCTCTGCATCTCAGTGCAGACGGCGATACAATGACGTCATCGCGCCACCTACGCTGAAATGCGGACGCGGGTGAAGAAGAGGTGGCGGCTCCATCAAGGGATCGCAGGTAGGTTTGGATATGTTTTCTTTATATATATAAATAGGCCATTACCTACTGGAGTAATCCCGTCAGGTAACGGTCTATTTATTTACAAATCCCCGCTCCTACTGTGGCTATACTATCGGACGCAGAAGGGGAAGTGGATGCTGCTGTGAGCAGCCGCGGGCATCGTTAAGTGAGGCTGCGGGCCTCAAATACTACTATTATTATACTCCGGGGTATTTTCAGACCCCGGAGTATAATAATCGGAGACGCAGGGGAGGTGATAAACATAAAAACCAATGTTACTCACCTCTCCAGCGATCCGATGTTACTACCAGCAGGCTTCAGCCTTCTTTGGTGACGTCTCAGGCGTCACGTGAGCCAGGCCGACGTTATTATGTTGCGACGCCGGTCTGTGCGACATTGAAGAGGACTGAAAGCAGGGAGTGCACCGGAGCCCAGGTAAGTAACACTAGTTTTATGTTTGTCACCACCTGGGTCTCCGATCATTATACTCTGGGGTTTTTTAGACCCCAGAGTATAATAATAGTTCTTGGATGGGTTACTATGGAGCAGAATACTGTGTGCAGGGGCCACTATGGGGCATAATACCGTGTAATACTGTATTAAAAAAAAAAAAACACCTACTCACCTGTCCATTGTGCTCCGATGTCTCCCACCGCGGTCTGGTTCGGCTGCTCTGGTGTTTTCTTCTGGCGGAAGTCCCCACCGCACATGACCACTGAGGTTGCTGACACGGGACTTCACAGTGCTGTGGGGAAGAAAACACTGGAGCAGCAGGACTGAAATGCGCTGCGGACACACCGGAGCACCTTCCCCAGCCTCATATTAAAAAAGTGGTTATCCTGGACAACCCTTTTAAGGTGGCACTTGGGCTTTATTAAAGGGTCTTTCCAGCTCATTTTTATTGATGTTCTATCCTTAGGACAGATTATCAATAAGAGATCAGTGGACCCCTCCTCTGATCAGCTGTATGAAGGGGCTATGGCATCTGTTTATATCATACGCTGTCTGTTTACAGTGACCGTGTGATGTAATTCCAGCCTTGTCACATAGACATGTATAGGACGAGGCTGTAGTTACATTACATGGCCGCTAAGAGATGAATGACACTATGTGGTCACGGCGCTTACACAGGTACCACGGCCTGGGTTTTTGAGCCCCACTGATTAGTTTATTAATGACCTGGAAAACCTTTTAATTAGTTAACACCTGGGGCATTATTAATAAGGGGCACTATTTATACAGGGTACACACGGACATTATTAATATAAAGATGCACTTGGGAGTTATTCATTATGGGGGGTTACATCATATATTTTATAATTGGGGTAGCAGCAGGATGGGGGCTTTGTGTAGGTGAGGACAATGTGGGTCGGATGCCTGGAAAAGTGAGGAGCCAAAGATGTCTGTGTTGCAAACTTTACAGAGACAAGTCACAGCTGGAAGAAATGGTCATGGCGGTCCAAAGGGAAGAGAAGGGAAATGTGAAGGATTAGTCAGAGACGTCACCTGTAAGTCACAAAATGTTATTGCACTGTATTGATGGGGGTCTGTCTGCTGACACCTCCACTGAGCCTGAGAATTGGTTTTTTTCCCCCCACTGGGTGGGAATACAGCCTGACCACAGCCAGGCTGAATATAGATATGTCACTTGGTGGATGGACGAACCCATGGGGCTCTCATTCACTTCAATGGGAGTGCCAAAGATAGCCGAAGTCCAGTACTCAGCTATCTGCGGCGCTCCTATTATAGAGAATGGGGGCCACGTGGGCTCGTCCATCCACCAAGCAGAAGATTGTTAATGCCGTGTTGTTGATCTGATACTGAAGTAATGTAGTAAGAAGAGTTCTTAAAAACTGTTTCATAAGTTTGTGTATGTTTATTGTACGACAATAACAGTGTGTGACGCTAACAGCGTGGAAACTCAATTTCATATTTTTTTTTTTTTTTGGGGGGGGGGGCGTCTTTCGATAGTCCGCCTCAGGCACCAAAGAGGCTAGGTTCACCACTGATACTCCCCACTATACCTATGTATACCCTGGTATGTTTTTGCAAAGTAGGAGAAAATTTAATTACTCATAGATATAAAAAATCTTCTATTAATACAGTGTACAGTCATGGCCAAAAGTTTTGAGAATGACACAAATATTATATTTTCACATGATCTGCTGCCCTCTGGTTTTTATGTGTGTTTGTCAGATGTTTTTATCACATACAGAAATATAATTGCATTCATATTATGAGTAACAGAAGCTTATATTGACAGTTAGAATGAGTTAATGCAGCAAGTCAATATTTGCAGTGTTGACCCTTCTTCTTCAGGACCTCTGCAATTCTCCCTGGCATGCTCTCAATCAACTTCTGGACCAAATCCTGACTGATAGCAGTCCATTCTTGCAGAATCCATGCTTTAATTTTGTCTGAATTTGTTGGTTTTTGTTTGTCCACCCGTCTCTTGATGATTGACCACAAGTTCTCAATGGGATTAAGATCTGGGGAGTTTCCAGGCCATGGACCCAAAATCTCTATGTTTTGTTCCCTGAGCCATTTAGTTATCACCTTTGCTTTATGGCAAGGTGCTCCATCATGCTGGAAAAGGCATTGTTGAGCGCCAAACTGCTCTTGGACGGTTGGGAGAAGTTGCTCTTGGAGGACATTCTGGTACCGTTCTTTATTCATGGCTGTGTTTTTAGGCAAGACTGTGAGAGAGCCGATTCCCTTGGCTGAGAAGCAACCCCACACATGAATGGTTTCAGGATGCTTTACAGTTGGCATGAGACAAGACTGGTGGTAGCGCTCACCTCTTCTTCTCCAAATAAGCTGTTTTCCAGATGTTCCAAACAATCGAAAAGGGGATTCATCAGAGAAAATGACTTTACCCCAGTCCTCAGCAGTCCACTCCCTGTACCTTTTGCAGAATATCAGTCTGTCCCTGATGTTTTTTCTGGAGAGAAGTGGCTTCTTTGCTGCCCTCCTTGAGACCAGGCCTTGCTCCAAGAGTCTCCGCCTCACAGTGCGTGCAGATGCACTCACACCTGCCTGCTGCCATTCCTCAGCAAGCTCTGCACTGCTGGTAGCCCGATCCCGCAGCTGAAACACTTTTAAGAGACGGTCCTGCCGCTTGCTGGTCTTTCTTGGGCGCCCTGGAGCCTTTTTGGCACCAATGGAACCTCTCTCCTTGAAGTTCTTGATGATGCGATAGATTGTTGACTGAGGTGCAATCTTTCTAGCTGCAATACTCTTCCCAGTTAGGCCATTTTTGTGCAGTGCAATGATGACTGCACGTGTTTCTTTAGAGATAACCATGGTTAACAGAAGAGAAACAATGATGGCAAGCACCAGCCTACTTTTAAAGTGTCCAGTGGTGTCATTCTTACTTAATCATGACAGATTGATCTCCAGCCCTGTCCTCATCAACACCCACACCTGTGTTAATGAAGCAATCACTGAAACGATGTTAGGTGGTCCTTTTAAGGCAGGGCTGCAATGATGTTGAAATGTGTTTTGGGGGATAAAGTTCATTTTCTAGGCAAATATTGACTTTGCAAGTAATTGCTGTTAAGCTGATCACTCTTTATAACATTCTGGAGTATATGCAAATTGCCATTAGAAAAACTGAAGCAGTAGACTTTGTAAAAATTAATATTTGTATCATTCTCAAAACTTTTGGCCATGACTGTATATACCAGAACTATGTATTGTTGTAATATTGTATATTTTAAGACCTGTTTTCAATGCCCCATTTGACTGCTGTTCATTAATTCATACTAGTTAGGCTCCTGAGTTCTATGCATACTTGTTTGTTTTGCTGTTATACTGACCTTGGCTTGTTTCCAGATATCCCCTTGTCTTCTGATTTTGGCATTGACTGAACTCTTGCATTGACCTTGGCCTGGATAAGTTTACTCTTTTGGTTCTGCTCTCCTGTTTTGATCTGCCTAGTGAGTATTGCTGTGGTTAAGGTTTGATTGCAGATTGCAGAGCATCTATTTCTTGCACTAAGTTTCTGGAACGATAACCTGGTTCCAAATCGACTTCATGGTGGGCTTTGGTGAAGATGTTTGGGTAGCCTTAGTCCTATCTCCCAGTGCTGTGTGAGATCAAGGTAGCTTGTTCTATTGCTCTTTGGTATCTGCCAGTTACTGTACAGTAGTTTTTGGTAATTGCACCAGTGGCTATTCCCTAACATCAAGCCTTTTTTCTGCTAAGCCACACCACTTTCACAGTTGTCACAGAACAGTTTCTCCCAATTCCAGTGTTGTGGTTCATACGTCCAATATGAGGCCTCCTCAACTCCATGAAGATGAAATTTTATGTAGTCTCAGAGTTTTCCTGTATAAGGAAGAAGGCTGTGCAGTGCTAGTAAAATTAGATGGCTATTTGAAGTATATTCTGGTCTCCATTTTGTACATTCTAGTCTAAATTTTGAATATTCTAGTCTCCATTTTGTATTATAGACTTCATTTTGTGTATTATGCAGAATTTCTCATTTCTGTATGACCTCTGTTATTCAACAAAATTTCACAGGCTTGCATACCTTTGATATCTTAGTTTTTTTGTTTATTTCACAGATCTATGTGAACAAATGTATGAGATCTTTCTCAACCAGGAGCCTATTATTATTTTCTGGAACTTGTTTTGACTACCTTATCTGAGACTTTGGAACTGGCCACTCCATTGTACAGGATGAGGTAGACAAACAGCACCCGCACAATTCAAGCTTATGCAACAGTAGGTTGTATCAGCCATTTTGTATAATGGGTATAAGAAGTTGAGGTGGTTTAATCTCATATACAGCAAAAGAGTTATATTTGCCAAAAGATGCACAATCTCTAAAACTCTAAAAAATAACTAACTCAGTATTCTCATCCATTTATCATTAGTAAAAGTAACAAGTAACAAAAAGCATTACTCAAATGAAAGTCTGAAAACATACTTTATGTTTAGCCTCCTCTGATGCTAGCTATCATCTACTGCTCCCTTGGCTCACCCTTCAAGTTGTTAGACCACTTTGCTTCCTGGCTCCCCAATTTCTGAAACTGTGAAATTCCTACCCTCATTATGGGTGATTTCAACACCCCCATTAACACCCCTGTCTCCCCATCAGCCTCTTGTCTTCTATCACTAACCATCTTTCTTGGTCTCTCACAGTTTACTATGTCTCCCATACACAAAGATGGTAATATTCTTGATCTGGTCTTCTTACAGCTCTATTCTTTCTTTGACTTTACTAATGCTCACCTACCAATTTCCTACCACAATCTACTTTCCTTTACTATAAAAGTCTCTTGTCCTTCACAAAACACACCAACTTACTGCACATACAGGAATCTATGCACTATAAATACGCAGCAATTCTCAAACACCCTACTGTCATCATTGTCTCCCATCTCTTCTCTCTCCTGCCCTGATCTGGCCACCAAACACTACAATGAGACTCTCAAAACCACATTGGATAAAGTAGCACCCTTGACCATCTGAAACTACTGACACAGACACCGACAACCTTGGCACACTCCTCAAACACGTTTTCTTCAGCGATGCTCAAGATGTGCTGAACGTCTTTGGCGAAAATCTCACACATATGCAGATTTTCTTCACTTCAAGTTTATGGTCAAAGCCTACAACTCCGCCCTTCACCTCGCCAAACAAGCCTACTTCACCGATCTTATTTCTTTTCTCTCCAGTAACCCTAAAAGACTCTTTGACACCTTTCACTCCCTCCTTACGCCAAAGGTTCAGTTCCTGTCCTGGGTTCAAATACTGCCAAGGACAACATCTGCAAAGAGTTTGTATGTTCTCCCCGTGTTTGCGTGGGTTTCCTCCAGGTACTCCGGTTTCCTCCCACACTCCAAAGACATACTGATAAGGAATGTAGATTGTGAGCCCTATATCTGTAAAGCGCTGCGGAATATGATGGCGCTATACAAGTAAGCTAAATAAATAGTAATACCTGTCACAGACCTCAGTACTTAAGACATAGTCGTGTACTTCAAAGACAAAATCGACAACCTCCGTCAGGAGATAACTCATTTTCCAAGTAGTATCCGTCCCGTCCGTCCCTTCCCTTGCTCTTCATTGCGAATTCTTAATATTTGACCCAGTAACAGAAGAAGAAGTCTCCCAGCTCCTTGCTTCTTCTCGCCCTACTACTTGCACAAGTAATCCTATTCCGTCACACCTCTTCTGGTCTCTGTCTCCTACTGTTACAACTCACCTTACTAAAATATTTAACCTCACTCTCTTTTCTGGAATCTTTCCCTCCTCCTTCAAACATGCTGTCATGACCCACTATTGAAAAAACTCTCCCTCGACCCATCCTGCTAACTCTCTTTTACAATCAAGTTTTCGTTCACTATACTTTACAGAAACGGCCCTTACAAAAGTCTCCAAAGATCTCCTGATGTCTAAGTCTAAAGGGAACTATTCATTACTTATTTTTATGGAACCCTCAGCAGCATTTGATACTGTATAGTAATGTAATACTTCGGCACTCCAAGTGTTAAACAACAATAAATTTTATTCCATTATGCAAAAAAATTTTTTTATGAACACACAGAGAAAAAGGTTCAAATTTCACACGATGCATGATGTCAGTATTCGAACGTTTCGGTTTCCTAAGACCTTCATCTGCATGACATCTGAGGAATTCAAAATATAATATAATAAATAAAAACAAATAAAAATATATTCCAAGAAAACTTCTAGGTACAAGTTAATATCCATCTCAATTATCACAGTATCAACAGAAACTATAATATACCAGTGAAAACCCAGTATTGTAACGTTCTCAAGTCATATTATACAAAAATGTAAAGGTTGCTTATGACATAATCCATCAAGATCAGTATGTCATAGACTCCAAGGGAAAAGTTAATTACATCTCCCCAATACATATAACATCAGCTACAATATTAATCACATACCTTGTGCAGTGTGGTAAGCAAAAGAACTCTGTGTTCAAAAGCATGATACAATGATGTCCCTTAAATAGCATCACTGACACTTAATGATGACATCATTGGTACAGCCGATAGCGGAACATGTGATCACGACAACAGCAGCGACTCACGGTCACATGATTAAGTAAAGATACGCCCCCATTCAATTCTTAAGCATGAAAACAGATCGAACATGTGCAATAGCAATCAAGGAGGGTGTCGTCGTATGTATAAACTAGCGATCACGTGATAATCTTAGACCATGCCCCGGTGTTGACATCTAAAATCCAAGATTAAACATATAAAATAAGACAAAGCATCGTCACGTAATGTATAGCAATGAGGCGGTCACATGACCACACAACTTCTATTCATTTAAAGGGGACACAGCATGAGTATAAAAGGTCCATGAAAATTAATATTGCAATACCACACTGCACCTCAGTATCACAAATCGCATAGATAGAGTGTCAATATCAATTAGTCAAATACTAATATTGGGACTGAGTTATCAAATAAATTAATACATTAAAGTGGAAAAAAAAAAATTTCATATCCATCTATGTGTATCAGGATCTGATGTGCAATAGAAAATATATAGCATTGGTCATTATATAATAATAGAAAGTTCATAACAACCCCATGAAGAACAACTATTTAAAATATGAATAAATCACACTCACGGTTAAGTCCATGTGGCGCCAGAGTTCGCAGAGTGTGGATCTTCTCCGCAATATAGGGACATGCTCCAAAACTTGGAAACGTAACTGTTATGCAGTATGTTTCTGTTTAATAGAGTGATCTGGAACAGGAAGCATGATCTTACCACACCGAATATCCTACTTATGTTTTGAAGTGCGGTCTCGCACATGCTGGGTAGTCTCCCCAACATATGCGAGACCACAAGGACATTTCAAAAGATACACAACATGTGTGGTGGAACATGTAAAAAAGTCATGAACTGGTATCAGGCGGCCAGAATGTGGATGCTGTACATGACTGCCCTTAGTAATGCTGTTGCACTGTCCACAATGTAGACATGGAAAAGTGCCTCTCTTGGGTGAATGTAAGACTTGTTGTCGTAGTGGTCTATGAATCGGGTCAAAATCTGCCCGAACCAACCGGTCTCTAATATTTTGTCTTCGCTTATAACAAGAAAGTGGAGGATTGGTGAATTCTGGAATGTCAGGGTATGCTCTATGCAAAAGTGACCAGTGTCTCCGTAAAATTTGATGTATTTTAGGGATACAGGGGTGATAGGTGTTAACACAAGCAAGTCTATGCGGTTTTGGCGTTAATTCATTATCCCGGACATCAGAGTCCAATCTATTGAATTCCTTTTGTAAAAGGGAAGTAGGGTAACCCCTTGAGGAAAATTTCCCTAGCATCTTTGTCTAACTGGATCCGATACAATTCTTTGTACCCGATGTAATTGAGACCTAGGAAGAGCATTTTTCACAGTCCTAGGATGAACACCATTAGTGTCCAATCTCACCATGGTGTCCAAAAAGCATATCTCAGAGGAACTGCTATGCATCGTAAAAGTTAAATCTGGACATCTGGTATTTAGATACTGAAAAAATTTGTCTAAAAGGGTCGATGGGCCCCCCCATATGCAAAATAAATCATCAATATATCGATACCAGAATTTCATGTGGTGTTGAAATAACTCACAAGAATATACAAAGTCATCTTCAAATTTAGCCATGTACGCATTTGCATATGGGGGGTGGGGGGGCACATTCAACCCCATAGCAGTGCCCTTGCATTGAACATAAAATTGATCCCCAAAGAGAAAATAATTTTCCTCCAAAATAATCCGTAAAATATAGAGACAAAATGAGATCTGAGGTCCAGTCAACTGAGAATAAGAATTCAATAGTTGGTTAGTGGCTTCAATGCCCAACTCAGGACTAATGCATGTATATAAACTATTAACATCCATGGTCACAAGAATATAATTACCAGACAATGTCCCAAGATCTCTCAATTTCAACAAAAAATCAGAAGTGTCCAGCAGAAAAGAGCGAGTTAGCCGAACCAATGGTGTTAACATTTTGTCTAAATAAATCGCCAAGGGAGAAAGGATAGATTCAGTGGAAGCCACAATAGGTCTACCCGGAGGTGTCTGGAGGTTCTTGTGCACCTTAGGTAAGATATAAAACACCGGGGTCATTGGATCTTCTTTGGTAAGATAAAGAGCCGTTTTGTTGTTAATTGTGCCCATGGTTAGATAGTGTTTCAAAGTATCAGCAATTCTCCTTGCAATTGAAAAAACAGGATTCCTAGTGGTCTTAATATAAGTAGTGGAATCGGCCAGTTGTCTATTGACTTCATCTAAATAAGTTGATTTGTCCATAACCACAATTGAACCTCCTTTATCTGCTGGCTTGATTATGATCGTCTGCTTAGATCGTAAAGCATGTAATACCATTCTTTCCTCAGTGGTTAAATTATCCTTAGATGGTAATAGACCTCTCCTATATAGTCCAAGAGTTGTATCTAGATCTATCTCTTTCTAGACCAAATCGATATAGGTCTCAACAGGATGATATTTTTTATGAGGCATGAATGAACTACACATGCGTAATCCCAGGGTGTTAATACTTAATGGGTCAAATGTCTCCAGGCTAGATCCCAAATTATTAGAAAGTATAGGCTCTGCTTTACCAGATTGAAAATGTACCTTGAGAAGAATTGACCTAACGAATCTTTCTAACTCTTGCTCCAACTTATAGGTGTCAAGAGGGGAGGAGGGACAGAAGGATAACCCTTTCTGTAAAACCAATAGTTCTGCCGGAGACAAATTAATAGACAAATTGTTAATTACTAAGTTATCTTGATTACCTGTGAACAGGTTACCACTCTGTGTCCTTCTTGTCCTCCTATAGCCCCCTCATCTGGTAGGTCTTTTCTGTAGGTTCCTTTTTTGGTTCGACCTAAAAAACGATGTCTTGGAGTATATGATGATTCACTACCAGAACTAGAAGTGCCCCTATCAAAGGATGAATTGCGAGATCTATTAAATTGATTACGATTATTAATATCTTGCCATTTATATACTCTTTTCAGTTGAAAATCCTCTGCATCTCTCATAAATTTTTGATTGAAACAGCGTGAATCCTATTGGATCCACACTCTGCGAACTCTGGCGCCACATGGACTTAACCGTGAATGTGATTTATTCATATTTTAAATAGTTGTTCTTCATGGGGTTGTTATGAACTTTCTATTATTATATAATGACCAATGCTATATATATTTTGTATTGCAGATCAGATCCTGATACACGTAGATGGGTATGAAAAATTATTTTTTCCACTTTAATGTATTAATATATTTGATAACTCAGTCCCAATATTAGTATTTGACTAACTGATATTGACTATCTATGCGATTTGTGATACTGAGGTGCAGTGTGGTATTGCAATATTTATTTTCATGGACATTTTACACTCATGCTGTGGCCCCTTTAACCCCTTCAAGACCGAGCCCAAAAGTGCGTTAAGGATTAGGCCTTTTTTTTCAAAACTGACATGTGTCACTTTATATGGCAATAACGTTGAGACGACTTAACTTACACAAGTGATTTTGAGAATGTTTTTTCGTGACACATTGTACTTCATGTTAGTGGTAAACACTAATGAATATTTTTGTATTTATTTATAAAAAAAATAGGAAATTTGATGGAAATTTGGAAAAAAAAATCGCAATTTTCAAAATGTGAAATGCTCTGCTTTTCAGACAGATAGTCATACCACCCAAATACATTAATACATATTATCTACCATATCTCTGCTATATATCGGCATCATCTTTTAATCGTCCTGTTATTTATTTTGGATGTTATAAAGCTTACAAGTGTAACAGCGATTTTGCAGATTTACAAGAAAATTTCCCAAACTAATTTTTTAGGGACCACTTCAGTTCTGAAGAGGATTATAATGGTCTATATATTAGAAACCCCCATAAATGACCCCATTTTCAAAACTGCACCCCTCAAATAATTCAAAATAACATTTGGGAAGTTTGTTAACCCTTTAAGCATTTCACTGGAATTAAAACAATATGGAGGTGAAATTTAGACATTTCATTTTTTCCCACTAATTCCTTAATTTAGCCCTAAAATTAACACATTCACAAAGGGTTAAAGGAGAAAATGCATCTCACAGTTTGTTATGCAATTTCTCCCGAGCACGGAAATACCCCACATGTGGGTGTAAACTGATGTTTGGGCGAATGGCAGCGCACGGAAGGGAAGGAGCGACACTGGGCGTCTGAAAAGCAGATTTTGCTGGAATAGTTTTCAGGTGCCATGTCTCATTTGCAAAGTCCCTAGAGTACCAATACAAAGGAAAACCCCAAAAAGTGATCCCATTTTGGAAACTACACCCCTCACAGAATTCATCAAGGGGTATAGTGAGCATTTTGACCTTACAGCCGTTTCACAGATTTTGCTAACACTGGGATGTATAAATGAAAAATTACTAAAATGTCAATTTATCCCCAAAGTTTTCATTTTCACAAGGGGTTAAAGGAGAAAAAGCGCCCCACAGTTTGCAAAACAATTGCTCCTGAACACGGCAATACCCCATATGTGGTCGTAATCTGCTGTATGGGTACATGGCAGGGCTCAGAATGGAAAGAGCGCTATTTAGCTTTTGGAAGGCAGATTTTGGTGGAATAGTTTTCAGGTACCATGTTGCATTTGCAGAGCCCCCAAAGTATCAATACAGTGGAAGCCCCCTAAAAGTGACCCCATTTTGAAAACTACACCCCTCACAGAACATATCAAGGGGTATAGTGAGCATTTTGACCCTACAGCTGTTTCACAAATTTTATTAACATTGGGACATTAAAATGAAAAATTACTTTTTTTCCAATAAACCGTCAATTTAGCCCCAAATTTTTCATTTTCACAAGAGGACAAAGGAGAAAAAGCACCCCAAAGTTCGTTACACAATTTCTCCTGAACACAGAAATGCCCCATATGTGGTTGTAATCTGCTGTATGGGTACATGGCAGGGCTCAAAATGGAAAGAGCGCTATTAAGCTTTTGGAGGGCAGATTTTGCTGGAATAGTTTTCAGGTGCCATGTCGCATTTGCAGAGCCCCTAAAGTACCAATACAATACAAACCCCCAAAAAGTGACCCCATTTTGAAAACTACACCCCTCATAGAATTTATCTAGGGTTATAGTGAGCATTTTGACCTCACAGATGTTTCACAGATTTTATTGACTTAGGGACGTAAAAATGTAAAATTACTTTTTTTTCCAATAAACCGTCCATTTAGCGACATATTTTTAATTTTTGCAAGTGGTTAAAGAAGAAAAAACACCCCACAGTTTGTTACACAATTTCTTCTGAAAACAGAAATGCCCCATATGTGGTTGTAATCTGCTGTATGGGTACATGGTGGGGCTCAGAATGGAAAGAGCGCTGTTTGGCTTTTGGAGGGCAGATGTAGCTGGAATAGCTTTCAGGTGCCATGTCGCATTTGCAGAGCCCCTAAAGAACCAGTACAATGGAAACCCCCTAAAAGTGACCCCATTTTAGAAACTACACCCCTCAAGGAATGTATCAAGGGATATTATGATTTTGAGCCTAAAAATGCTTCCCAAAAATTAATGGACAAATTGAAAATTAAAGTTTTTAAAGAAATATCCAATTTTAGTGCCTAATACGTTGCGGCCACTTTGTGGCATCAGAGACATGAACTCCTAAAAATATTAAGTGGGCTATCCCGGGGACAAAAAAATTAAATATGTGGGTATAAACTGCTGCTTGGGCACACAGCAGGGCTCAGAAGGGAAGGAGCACTGTGTTTTTTTATACTTTTGGAGTACTTTCTCGTCGCCATGTTGTTTTTGCAGAGCCCTGGAGGTGCCAGTAAATTGGAATTCCCCAAGAAGTGACCCCCATTTTGTAGGGGCAATTTTAGGGTCTCTGCAAATGTGACATGGCGTCCAAAAAAACAACAATGTAAATATGCGCTCCAAAAGCACATAGCGCTCCTTCACATTTGCGCCCTGCTGTGTGCCCAAATGACAGTTTATGCCCACATGTATGACACTGGTGTACCCAGGATAACGTACTTAACAATGCCATATGTGGGTATAAACTGCTGTTTGGGCACAGCCGGGCACAGAAGGGAAGGAGCGCTATTTTGGTTATTGGAGCACAGTTTGCTTTTTGGACACCATGCCACTTTTGCAGAGCCCATGAATTGCCAGTAAAGTGGAATCCGCAGACATGTCACCCCATTTTGGAAACTACACCCTTCAAGGGATTTATCAAGTGGGGTAGCGAACATTATTAACCCTTAAGTGTTGCATTCTTTTAATTTCCAGAAATGAATGCGCAGCTGATAATGAAAAGTTAAAAATGAAATTTTTCTATAGATACGCCATTTCAGTGCCCGATATGTTGTGCCCAGCTTATGTCTGCAGAGACACACACTCCAAAAACTGGTGAGCGGGGATCCCGGGCACAACAGCTTTTGGAGCATTCATCTCTGATACAAGCCGGGCACAACATATTACGCACTGAAATGTCGTATTCCTGGTTAAATTGTCATTTTCACCTTTCACCATCAGCTGCGTATTCATTTATGGATAATAAATTATAGCAACACTTGGGGGTTAAAAATGCTCACTGTACCCCAGGATAAATTCCTTCAGAGGTGTAGTTTCCATAATGGGGTGACATGTCAGGGGATTCCACTGTACTGGCATTTCAGCTCTGCAAAAGTGCAATGGCGTCCAAAAACCAAATAGCGCTCCTTCCCTTCTGTGCTCAGCTGTGCCCAAACAGCAGTTTATGCCCACATATGACATTAAGTACGTTATTCTGGGTACAACAAGTGTAATACATGTGGGCATAAACTGCAGTTTGGGAACACAGTAGGGCACAGAAGGGAAGGAGCGCTATGTGGCTTTTGGAGCGCAGATTCAGATGTTTGGGATCTGGATGCCATGTCATGTTTGCAGAGCCTCTAAAGTACCAGTAAAGTGGAATCCCCTAGGGAATGACCCCATTTTGAAAAGTGCACCCCTCAAAGAATTTATCAAGGGGTGTAACGAAAATTAGTATCCCAGAAATGACTGCATAGCGGATGGGGAAAAGTGAATGAATAGGTAAGCTGTGCGTAGTACATTCGGTACACTAAATTCCCTACTATGTCCCCAATAGCTCAAATGATTGGGGGGTCACTCTGGGGGTCACTTCTGGTTTATTATTCCTTGTAAGCTCTAAATCTGGGGTGTCCCCTGATATAGGCTTGCACAGTTTATACATTCCCTTCCTGACACAGCCAGTTGTGTTCTAATGATTTGGCGATTTTTGGGGGTTTTTGTCTTCACATTGTACGAGTTATATTTTCTTTATTTCTCTGGTGATGTAGCCATATGAGGGCTTGTTGTTTGCAGTATGAGATGTATTTTTTAATTACATCATTTTTAGGTGCTTACAACTTATTAAATAAATTTTATTAACTCTTTCTTGGTGGATTAAAAAACAACCCCATCAATTCTGGCACTGCGTTTTACCTTTTAAATTTTTCACCATGCAGCGTAGAGCATAAGTAACATGTTATCTTTATTCTGTGGGTCGGTACGATTACGGCGATACCTCATTTATACTGTTTTTTAATGCGATACCAATTTTGCAGAACAAAAACCCATTTGGGGACATAAATCTATTTTTTTTGCATCGCCATCTTCTAAGATACGTAGCATTTTTATTTTTCAGTATAGAGAGTTGGTTTAGGGCTTATTTTTTGCGGGATAACCTGTGCTTTTTATTGGTACTGTTTTGGGGTACATATGACTTTTTGATCACTTTTTATGGCATATTTTGTAAGGTGAGATGGCGAAAAATCATTACTTTTGGCGTTTTTTTTGCGTTTTTTTTTCCCGACGTTTACCGTGTACATTAAATATGGTTTCAGTTTTATTGTACAGGTTGTTACGGACGCGACGATACCAAATATGTATTGTTTTTATAAATTTTTAGGTTTATTTTTTATATAATTCATTTTATATAGGAAAAGGGAATTTTGGGGGCTTTATTCTTTTATTAATTTTTTTCACATACTTTATTTATTTTTTCACTTTTTTTACTTTTTCATGTGTCCCATTAGGACACCTGAGCCAGAGATACTTTGATCTCTGGCTCAGTACTATAGACTGCAAGACACGAGCATGCAAGTGTCTTGCAGCCTATACAGGAAGTCAGCGCTATGGAAACACATCGCTGACTTCCTGAGGTCTCGGCAGGATCAACCAGGTAGTGGGGTCTCCAGGCAGCCTGGGGTCACTTGGCAGACCCCAGGCTGCAGATTATAGATATCGGCACCCCCTGATCTCGCCGCGGGGGGTGTGGCAAGATGGCGGAACCCCTTGAATGCCGCGGTCATGTTTGACCGCGGCATCCAAGGGGTTAAAACCGCCGATCGGAACTCAGTTCCGACCGGGGGTTATGGAGTAGGGTGTTAGCTGTCAGTTACAGCTAACACCCGGTTCCGATACCGCCCGCAAGATGGCGGAACCCCTTGAATGCCGCGGTCATGTTTGACCGCGGCATCCAAGGGGTTAAAAACCCCGATCGGCGTTAAGCGCCGATGGGAGGTTAAGGAGCAGGGTGTTAGCTGTCAGTTACAGCTAACACCCTCTCCCAATGCCGTCCGCGGCACTCAGTGCCACTATCAAACACTTAAAATGCCGCGGTCGCTATTGACCACGGCATCTTAAGGGTTAAACAGCGGGGATCGGTGTTATCACTGGTCCCCGCTGTTGCAGAGGGAGCCTGGCTGTCAGATACAGCTGGGCTCCCGCGGTGATCGCACGGGCTCTGCTTCTGAGCCCGCTCGATCACCATCACGTGCCTGTACGTGGGGATGCGGTAACTAACCACATTCTCCCACGTGCATGTACGTGAGAATGCGTGAAGGGGTTAAATGAATAGAAGTTGTGTGGTCATGTGACCGCCTCATTGCTATACATTATGTGATGATGCTTTGTTTTATTTCATATGTTTAATCTTGGATTTTAGATGTCAACACCGGGGCATGGTCTAAGATTATCACGTGATCGCTAGTTTATACATACGACGACACCCTCCTTGATTGCTATTGCACATGTTCGATCTGTTTTCATGCTTAAGAATTGAATGGGGGCGTATCTTTACTTATTCATGTGACCGTGAGTCGTTGCTGATGTCGTGATCACATGTTCCGCTATTGGCTGTTGCCGATGATATCATCTTTAAGTGTCAGTGATGCTATTTAAGGGACATCATTGTATCATGCTTTTGAACACAGAGTTCTTTTGCTTACCACACCGCACAAGGTATGTGATTAATATTGTAGCTGATGTTATATGTATTGGGGAGATGTAATTAACTTTTCCCTTGGAGTCTATGACATACTGATCTTGATGGATTATGTCATAAGCAACCATTACATTTTTGTATAATATGACTTGAGAACGTTACAATACTGGGTTTTCACTGGTATATTATAGTTTCTGTTGATACTGTGATAATTGAGATGGATATTAACTTATACCTAAAAGTTTTCTTGGAATATATTTTTATTTGTTTTTATTTATTATATTTTGAATTCCTCAGATGTCATGCAGATGAAGGTCTTAGGAGACTGAAACGTTCGAATACTGACATCATGCATCGTGTGAAATTTTAACCTTTTTCGCTGTGTTCATAAAATTTTTTTTTGCATAATGGAATAAAATTTATTGTTGTTTAACACTTGGAGTGCCGAAGTATTACATTAATATTAATTTGGATATTTTCCGATATCTTCTGGCAGCATTTTGAGACTGGATATCTCTTTAGACTAAGGAGTGCAGATCTTTCTAAATATTTTTCAGATGCATTTGATACTGTAGACCACCAACTCCTCCTCACTATGCTCAATTCTATTGGCCTCAGGGACACCGGTCTCACTTGGTTTTCTTCCTATCTTTCTCACCACTAATTTAGTGTATCATTCACTGGTGCTATTTCTTCTCCTCTCCCCCTTGCTGTTGGGGCTCCCCAGGGCTCATTCCTAGGCCCCCCTCCTCTTCTTTCTGTACACAGCCCCTATTGGACAAACCATCAGAAGATTTGGCTTTCAGTACAATCTTTATGCTGATGACACCCGGCTATATACCTCATCCCGTGACATCACCCTGCACTACTACAGAATACCGGTGACTGTCTCTCTGCTGTCTCTAATATCATGTCTTCTCTTTATCTGAAACTGAATCTGTCAAAAACGGAACTTCTTGTGTTCCCTCCATCTACTAACTGACCTAACCCTGTTATCTGCATTTCTGATTGTGGTCTTACTATTACATCAAAGCAGCATACTCGCTGTCTTGGGGATGTATTTGACTTGAAGCTCCCATTCACCGCACAAATTCAAATACGTGCATGCTCTTGTCACCTGCACCTCAAAAACATCTCTAGAATTCTAACTTTTCTCACTGTGGAAACATCAAAAATGCTCATTTTCACTCTGATTCTCTCTCTTCTTGACTATTGCAATTCTCTTCTAATTGGACTTCCTCCTTTTAAGCTCTCTCCTCTACAATCTGTCATGAAAGTAGCCACCAGTCTCATCTTTCTGTCAAATCGGTACACAGATGCATCCACCTTGTCCCAGTCACTGCACTGGTTGTCCACCCACCACAGTATATAATATAAAATTATCTGACTCATCCACAAATCCATCTATATCGGTGCTCCTCCCTACACTTCCTCCCTCATCACTGTCTACCACGCTAACCATCCTCTCCGTTCTGCCAATGACCTTAAACTTGCATCCTCTTATCAGAACATCCCACTTTCATCTCTGAGACTTTTCTCGAGCTGCATCGGCAAACAGATCACATCTGATTAGTCAGGCTTATCACATGACCTGATCACATTGTTCTAAATCTCCACACACTACACTAACATTTATTATCTTAACCTATCCTTCCTACTTTATTCCTCAGAACCTGACTCCTCCATCTAGAAGTTACACTACTCTCCATGCACTTAGTATCTGGACCATTGTACCAAACAAGCCCTCGTACCTCTTGTGTTCCCCTATCTCCTCATAGAATGGAAGCTCTTGCGAGCAGGGCTCTCACTCCTATTGTTTGATATCTTAATGTATTTGTCACATTGTAATGTCTAATACTGTCTGTTCATGTGTCCTCTGATTTGTAAAGTGCTGCGGAATATAAATAAATGTATTATTTATGTTTAGTCCATTAGTCAATGTCCACAAGTGGAATCTTAACTTTAGACTGACAGAGCGCATTTCACTACTGTATTACATATTGCCTTGTTTCTGTGCAAACAGATTTGATTTCCAGCTTCATCAGGACATTATTTAGTCTAGCAGAATGCC
The DNA here is from genome assembly GCA_947044405.1 of Leptodactylus fallax. NCBI lineage: Eukaryota > Metazoa > Chordata > Amphibia > Anura > Leptodactylidae > Leptodactylus > Leptodactylus fallax. The sequence continues at coordinate 9,424,768 of CAMRHE010000012.1, read as the reverse complement.
TGTGTTTCCACAATGTCATCACAGAACAAAGAAATACTGATTGAGAGCTTAGTTGGTAAAAAAAAATGTCTTTTTTCTTTAACCATTTATCTGCTCCTGATGCCATTGAACTATCTCCATGTTTATTCTAAAACGCCGCAGTGGAAAAAAAAGATTGGAAGTAATTCTCCAGTTAGTAGCTAAAGGCTGGATTTTGTTACAGTCTTAATTGAGGTTCTATTAGCTGATTATTTCCTGCCTTTTCTCTAATTATCCAATACAAACTCAAAACTCTCAAAAAGACTCCCATCACTAATCATCATTTCCTGTCCCTGCATCATCTTCGTCTGCTTCAGAGCTTGATATGTTTCCAAGTCATGTACCGAGGAGAAGAGCCATCACAGAATGCTTTCAATCTTCCGTTGACCAAAATAATTAGACCACTGTGTAGTTCCAGCCATGAAACGGCTCTTACTATAAAAGAAGCAAAGTAGCAGTGCCAAAGTAATTTAATGGTGAAATTCGAAGATATGGATTCATTGTTTCTGAACTTTACATTGCACTGAATACTAAATAACAGGCACAGATGTGGCTCTTTATTATTGAGCCTCTCATTCCCCATACAAAAAATAAGCACTCAAACAATTTATGAGTAATTGTATATTGTAACTGCCACCAAGTGAGATACCTAAAGTAAAAAAGTAAGACATTATAGAAAGGGTAAAGCATTGGGTATACTGTTTTTACTTCCACAGCTGCCCTGATGGGATCCAGCCCCTGGAATTAGGAACAATCAAGATCAGGAGCTGAGACAGGAGTTGGTTATGCTATATGGGTTTAGTTGTGGCCATTCAGTGGTTGTGATGTAACTTACAGCATGTCAAAATTTGTGTAAAGATAAGGATGGATACTTTTGTTCCTGATTCATACAGGAGGTCCCAAGCAGAGGCTTCCCTGTCTTATGTCCCTATACTCAAGTGATCCTGAAAAGGCAACCAATAAAAGATACAATATGATGCATGGTCTAAACACATAAAATATATCATATCTATGTATGATAAGACACACTTTTTAGTAAGGAAAAGTTCTTGCCGCTTATAATCCAAAGTTACAGTGCCTTGCGAAAGTATTCGGCCCCCTTGAACTTTTCAACCTTTTGCCACATTTCAGGCTTCAAACATAAGGATATAAAATTTAAATTTTTTGGTGAAGAATCAACAACAAGTGGGACACAATTGTGAAGTGGAATGAAATTTATTGGTTATTTTAAACTTTTGTAAAAAATAAAAAACTGAAAAGTGGGGCGTGCAATATTATTCGGCCCCCTTAAGTTAATACTTTGTAACGCCACCTTTTTCTGCGATTACAGCTGCAAGTCGCTTGGGGTATGTCTCTATCAGTTTTGCACATCGAGAGACTGAAATTCTTCCCATTCTTCCTTGAAAAACAGCTCGAGCTCAGTGAGGCTGGATGGAGAGCGTTTATGAACAGCAGTTTTCAGCTCTTTCCACAAATTCTCGATTGGATTCAGGTCTGGACTTTGACTTGGCTAACACCTGGATACGTTTATTTGTGAACCATTCCATTGTAGATTTTGCTTTATGTTTGGGATCGTTGTCTTGTTGGAAGATAAATCTCCGTTCCAGTCTCAGGTCTTTTGCAGACTCCAACAGGTTTTCTTCCAGAATGGTCCTGTATTTGGCTCCATCCATCTTCCCATCAATTTTAACCATCTTCCCTGTCCCTGCTGAAGAAAAGCAGGCCCAAACCATGATGCTGCCACCACCATGTTTGACAGTGGGGATGGTGTGTTCAGGGTGATGAGCCAAGACATATCATTTTGTAAAAGTTTACCAAAACTTTTACGCCAAACATATCATTTTGCATTGTGGCCAAAAAGTTCGATTTTGGTTTCATCTGACCAGAGCACCTTCTTCCACATGTTTGGTGTGTCTCCCAGGTGGCTTGTGGCAAACTTTAAACGAGACTTTTTATGGATATCTTTGAGAAATGGCTTTCTTCTTGCCACTCTTCCATAAAGGCCAGATTTGTGCAGTGTATGACTGATTGTTGTCCTATGGACAGACTCTCCCACCTCAGCTGTAGATCTCTGCAGTTCATCCAGAGTGATCATGGCCCTCTTGGCTGCATCTCTGATCAGTCTTCTCCTTGTTTGAGATGAAAGTTTAGAGGGACGGCCGGGTCTTGGTAGATTTCCAGTGGTCTGATACTCCTTCCATTTCAATATGATCGCTTGCACAGTGCTCCTTGGGATGTTTAAAGTTTGGGAAATCTTTTTGTATCCAAATCCGGCTTTAAACTTTTCCACAACAGTATCACGGACCTGCCTGGTGTGTTCCTTGGTCTTCATGATGCTCTCTGCGCTTTAAATAGAACCCTGAGACTATCACAGAGCAGGTGCATTTATACGGAGACTTGATTACACACAGATGGATTATATTTATCATCATCAGTCATTTAGGACAACATTGGATCATTCAGAGATCCTCACTGAACTTCTGGAGTGAGTTTGCTGCACTGAAAGTAAAGGGGCCGAATAATATTGCACGCCCCACTTTTCAGTTTTTTATTTTTTACAAAAGTTTAAAATAACCAATAAATTTTGTTCCACTTCACAATTGTGTGCCACTTGTTGTTGATTCTTCACCAAAAAATTTAAATTTTATATCCTTATGTTTGAAGCCTGAAATGTGGCAAAAGGTTGAAAAGTTCAAGGGGGCCGAATACTTTCGCAAGGCACTGTACTTCCTTAATGATCAGGAAAAGCGCTAATAACCAGCTTCTCCTGAACACACAGAGAGCTGTGTGGGTGCACAGCTCTCTCCCTACCCCTCAGGGCAGATCAGATCAGCTCATCTATCAGATCAGTGCAGGGCAAGAGAGAGGATGCTGCACTCTCCATAGTGCAACTAGTAGACTATGTACCAAACATGGACTGAAGCCGCCAACTGTCCAGACCCCTGCCTCTTGGACCTCCATAATGACAGAAAATTCTCCATACAGAAATAAGTAAATCATCTCTGTAGGAGATTTGTTACCGATGTGAACGAGCCCTTTTGTTTAGGTGGTTGTTCACATTATAATATCGGAAGCAGGGATTGCTAATCGTTCCTGCTGCCTACATAGGACACATTACTCATGCGCAGGTAGTAGGAACGATTGCCGATCCCTGCTGCCCGTATTATAATGTATTAGTGCTAAAAGGGCACTATATGTGAACTGACAGTTCTGTGTGGGGGCACAGGAGCATTATACTGTTTTAGTGCCTGACATACAGTATTTTGACCCATTAGTGCCCACCCCACAGTCTAATGCTCCATTAGTATCCTCTATATAGTATAATGCTCCTTAGTGCCCTCCACAAAGTATAGTGCTCTATTAGTTCCTGCCACAGAGTATAATGCTCCATTTGTGCCCCCACACAGTATAATGCACTATTAGTGCCCCCAGACACAGTATAATGTTCCATTATAATGTGTGGAGCCACCAGTTGGACAATATACCTAACGAAGGCCACTAATGGGAATTTTTGTGTATACACACCTTGTGTGAAGCAGGAATATACTGTTAGCTAATAACCCCCTTTATGTTCCCTAGCATACCAGTTAGTGACATTTGACGGAAAGTTAAATTAATGTGATCACAGGGTGATTTGAAGTTTAGAATTTGTTGCTATACCCTACAGGATATGATGCCGTATCGGACTGTAATTTTATATGTCCAGGCACCATATGCACAGTAAAGGACACGACTGGTGACAGCTCATACAGCTTTTTATGTGTAATGAAAGTAACCACTATCACAACAATGTATGGACCACTGTATAAGCAATGCTACCTCCTATGCTGCCCCTGCTACCTCTTGTGTCACTCCCTCTACCTCATAGATTGTAAGCTCTTGCGAGCAGGGCCCTCAGTCCCATTGTATGAATTATTACTCTGTAATGTATCTCTTTGTCTGTACTTGAACCCTACAATTTGTAAAGTGCTGCGGAATAACTTGCCGCTATATAAATAAAATGTATTATTATATTATTATTATAGTACATTTATATAATTGTTTTTCTGCTAGATGAGTACAATGGGAGATTTATCAAAAATGCCATTTCTTATTTACAGTACAAAAGAATGTGATGCACCTAATTTATTAAGAGGCACATGCCAGAAGGTCAGTTCCAGATTTGGCATGTCTGCTACTGGTTAACAATTTAGCTGGCTACTTTTGTTAGTTTGCTTGTTTGCAGTAGTTTCCTGTTGTCCATCTTGCTGTGGTTATTGACCTTGATCCCTGCGGTGTGACCTTTCTTCTATTACATGACCCTGATTTTGCTTTTCTTCTAATGATAAAGTAGATTGATTGGATGCTGTCTCTCTGTGCCTTGTATTTGTTTCTCCACCTTAGATTTTAGCAGCTATTGAACAGGTCACTGTAAACATGACAGTGGACAAGAGTTCCTTGGGTCTACTAGAGGAAATGATGGCCCACTATCTTATTATACAAAACATGTGCACATTATATACTTTGTTTTTATCACACTCAGGATATCAGCAGTAAGACCTAATAGGTTATTTGTAAATTAACCCATGATTGGCTCCAGTCAACTAGAAACATGTTTGTCTAATATTGACCAATGGGAGCCTGCTGTATTAGGGGGTTATTTTTATATGTGTGCTGAACCCACTGGAAGATACTCTTGGAAGTCTGACAAGTCAATCTGACCCAGATTAAAGTTTTGGTACACATTTATTACATTTAGAATTGCTTTGTAATCTTCCTGGACTATGGCATTAGAAAGCTTTTCAGATAATACCACAATGTGCACTACAGTGCCTTGCGAAAGTATTCGGCCCCATTGAACTTTTCAACCTTTTGCCACATTTCAGGCTTCAAACATAAGCATATAAAATTTTAATTTTTTGGTGAAGAATCAACAACAAGTGGGACACAATTGTGAAGTGGAAGGAAATTTATTGGTTATTTTAAACTTTTGTAAAAAATAAAAAACTGAAAAGTGGGGCGTGCAATATTATTCGGCCCCTTTACTTTCAGTGCAGCAAACTCACTCCAGAAGATCAGTGAGGATCTCTGAATGATCCAATGTTGTCCTAAATGACTGATGATGATAAATATAATCCACCTATGTGTAATCAAGTCTCCGTATAAATGCACCTGCTCTGTGATAGTCTCAGGATTCTGTTTAAAGCGCAGAGAGCATCATGAAGACCAAGGAACACACCAGGCAGGTCCGTGATACTGTTGTGGAGAAGTTTAAAGCTGAATTTGGATACAAAAAGATTTCCCAAACTTTAAACATCCCAAGGATCACTGTGCAATCGATCATATTGAAATGGAAGGAGTATCAGTCCACTGCAAATCTACCAAGACCCAACCATCCCTCTAAACTTTCATCTCAAACAAGGAGAAGGCTGATCAGAGATGCAGCCAAGAGGCCCATGATCACTCTGGATGAACTGCAGAGATCTACAGCTGAGGTGGGAGAGTCTGTCCATAGGACAACAATCAGTCGTACACTGCACAAATCTGGCCTTTATGGAAGAGTGGCAAGAAGAAAGCCATTTCTCAAAGATATCCATAAAAAGTCTTGTTTAAAGTTTGCCACAAGCCACCTGGGAGACACACCAAACATGCGGAAGAAGGTTCTCTGGTCAGATGAAACCAAAATCGAACTTTTTGGCCACAATCCAAAATGATATGTTGGCGTAAAAGCAACACAGCTCATCACCCTGAACACACCATCCCCACTGTCAAACATGGTGGTGGCAGCATCATGGTTTGGGCCTGCTTTTCTTCAGCAGGGACAGGGAAGATGGTTAAAATTGATGGGAAGATGGATGGAGCCAAATACAGGACCATTCTGGAAGAAAACCTGTTGGAGTCTGCAAAAGACCTGAGACTGGGACGGAGATTTATCTTCCAACAAGATAATGAACCCAAACATAAAGCAAAATCTACAATGGAATGGTTCACAAAGAAACGTATCCAGGTGTTAGAATGGCCAAGTGAAAGTCCAGACCTGAATCCAATCGCAAATCTGTGGAAAGAGCTGAAAACTTCTGTTCACAAACGCTCTCCATCCAACCTCACTGAGCTCGAGCTGTTTTCCAAGAAAGAAGGGCAAGAATTTCAGTCTCTCGATGTGCAAAACTGATAGACATACCCCAAGCGACTTGCAGCTGTAATCGCAGCAAAAAGTGGCGCTACAAAGTATTAACTTAAGGGGGCCGAATAATTTGGCACGCCCCACTTTTCAGTTTTTTATTTTTTACAGAAGTTTAAAATATCCAATAAATTTTGTTCCACTTTCACGATTGTGTCCCACTTGTTGATTCTTCACCAAAAAATTAAAATTTTATATCCTTATGTTTAAAGTCTGAAATGTGGCAAAAGGTTGAAAAGTTCAAGATGGCCGAATACTTTTGCAAGGCACTGTATATGTATCCTGGGACAGCTTTATTATTCAGTAACACCAAATTTGTGGAGTAAAAAAAGCTTTAAACTGAGTCTGTGACACTAGTTGCAATAAAAATTGTCACAACTATTGTTTTTGCATAGCCTTTGCCACTTTCCATAAAAGAGGCTTGGTGAGGGCTCGTTGGGGAGTTCAGCCATCAGTTCCTCCAGATTCATCATTTATGCCAGTTTTTGGTGTAAATGAGGCTTGTAGCTGGCATACATTTCATGGCTGGCGAAGGAGGTAAGAAAAACAGAATTAAAAATGCCAGTCTTCATAAATTTCTTTTATTGTTTACAGAATTATCATATATGTTAATACTTTCTTAGATTACTCTTCATTTGATATTTGTAATGCTGCTAAAGTTTCTGAATTTGCAGTAAATGTATCAAAATTTCCTTGCCATATGTTCTTAAGGCCTGAAATAATATTCTTTTATGCTACCAAGAGCAATAAAGTGAGGCACCCAGTGCTCTTGTTGCTTTTAACAACTGAGTACATATGGAAGCTTAATTAACACTTTAAGTGCAGGAAAAACTCTCCATACACATAAGGGATTAAAAGATCACCATGGGGTGAAAGGGTAAGGCATGTCTGGAATACCAACAAGCATGGAAAGATTTGTAGTAGGAAGTTCAATGATCATTAAAAAGCCTCTGAGATTCTTTGAGAAAAATCCCTTAAGAATAAATTGATGATTCCAAAGCCAGCTGTCCTTCTCCCCCAGCACATTCCTTGTCCATATCCTCCTCCACCTTCAGTGCAGGCATTTGGATTCTTGGATTTAGTACTTCCTCCTCTGGATCACCTGTGTTGCAGCATAAATAAAGGCTTATTTTTTCAGCTGTTTAACCTTTGGTTCCATCTGCCTTCTGCAGACCCTTTGTTTTCTTAATGAGAGCCAGCATAGGAGCAGCTACTTCTACAGATGAAGAGATGATCCCACAACAGCAACAAGTGTCTAATAATGTTGGCTTTTTGGATTTGAAGTAAATGTTTAATACAATGGCCCACATTTACTATTGTGGTCATGACTAGATACTGGCATGAACATGGTGCATCTATGGTGCAGTGTGACACATCTTTGATGCATCTAGTTTGGGCTAAACTTTTTTTGACATACTAGACATGTCAATGTGGCTTAACCACTTCCATACCAGATGCTTTACCCCCCTTCCAGACCAGACTCATTTTCGAGTTTTTTTGTATGTGCAGTTTTGAGGGCTGTAACATTTTTATCATTTGCGTTATTCAACTAATTTCTGTCTCTTTTTTCATTGACACATAGGGTTTTATTTTTATGTTGTTTTTATTTTTGCATGTGTTTTCATTTTTTTTTTTATATCCGGGAAAACATAAACAAAAGAGGAGGGAAAATGTGTCTGTTTTTCACTTTTCATTTTTTTTTTTTTAAATTTAATAACACAAAGTGCTACTAAAAAACTTTAGAAAATACTTTTTCCTCTCCGTTACGGTAATTTTTATTTTTTCTGGTGTTGTCGAGGGTGGGGCTATAACCTTTAATAAGGGCGTTTTATTGACATATTATTTTATTTAGTTTTAATTATTTTATTTACATTTTTTTTTAACTTTTCTATTTTTTTATTTTTATTTTTTATTTTTTTACATTGTGTCCCCGTAAGGTCATAATAGACCTTTGGGGACATCTGATTAATTTTTTTATTTTTTTTTGCGGGGGAGGCTGATTTTCCATGTAACTGGGGCTGGTATATTTAGCCCCAGTTGCAGGAGGAATAGAGCCTCCTGTGCATAACTATAGGAGTTATAGAGCAGCTCTTACAGATGCTGCACCCGGTGGATCACGTGACCGTCGGGTCAGAGGGGAGCCACAAAATGGCGGCGCCCATAGCGGTGTATACAGCGCCCATTGAGCGCTGTATACACAGCGATCGGGAAGGCAGGGAAGGTAATAAACTCTCTGGGAGCTCCGGCTGAAGTTACAGCCGGCTCCCTGTTTCTGCAGCTGCACGAAGAGGAGGCATGAGAGAGCTTAATCGTAGCAGAGGGAGTCAAATAAAGGCTAGAAGCTGCCAAGAAGGGGCCTCTAAGGCTATACATCTCAAGAGCAGCAAATAAAAAAAGCCAACCCAAGCAGTCGAAAGCCTTTTTCGTGTCCAAGCTGAGCACCAAAAGTTCAAAGCCAGATCTGGAGACAACGTCAATTAGATCTATTGTTCTCTGTCTGCAAGGGAAAAACCTAACCTGATCCTTATGACCAGAGATAGGTTAATAGAGAGTTACTGCACGTGGAAACCTGGTTCCCAAATATGTTGACATAGTGCACAACAGACACGATTGGAAGCTCAGTAGCCCTGACCATTTCCACATATTGGGTCTAGATATTTCTAAATGTAGTCCTGCATATACTATTAAGATCTCTAAATGTGGCTCAAATGTGTGTCCAGTGTACAGTGTCATCCTAGGAGAACTTACTACAATGAGATGGGTGTGTATATACGACTAAGCACTAGTCATTTTTTGTTATTGATATACTTTTACACTCATGGGGGGGAATTCATCACGATATTGAAGTGCAAGTATGGCGTGAGGCCCTTTCTTGCATCAAACTTGTACTTCAATCCACGATTCTCTCCCACCACACTCTGCGAAGGTGGGTAGTATAGGGATTGGGGTGGGCAAAGAACCGACTGATTTATTAAAACTCACCCCAGTTTCTGATGGGCATAATAATTTGGAACAGTGGATTTAGATGTTTTAATTTGTGAAAAAAAGATAGCATTGGGAGGTTTGTCCAATCAAATTTGAGTTATACTCTAATGGTTGATTTGAATATTATACTGACTGACTGTCGTTTGCATCAACCATTTAGGAAAATGAGAGAAAAATAAAATTTAACCCTTTCTCTGCTGCCCATTTATACGTATTTATACATCCGGACAGGGTGTCACTTGTAGTACAGTGCCTTGTGAAAGTATTCGGCCCCCTTGAACTTTTCAACCTTTTGCCACATTCAGGCTTCAAACATAAGGATATAAAATTTTAATTTTTTGGTGAAGAATCAACAACAAGTGGGACACAATTGTGAAGTGGAAGGAAATTTATTGGTTATTTTAAACTTTTGTAAAAAATAAAAAACTGAAAAGTGGGGCGTGCAATATTATTCGGCCCCTTTACTTTCAGTGCAGCAAACTCACTCCAGAAGTTCAGTAAGGATCTCTGAATGATCCAATGTTGTCCTAAATGACTGATGATGATAAATATAATCCACCTATGTGTAATCAAGTCTCCGTACAAATGCACCTGCTCTGTGATAGTCTCAGGGTTCTGTTTAAAGCGCAGAAAGCATCATGAAGACCAAGGAACACACCAGGCAGGTCCGTGATACTGTTGTGGAGAAGTTTAAAGCTGGATTTGGATACAAAAAGATTTCCCAAACTGGAACAAAATTTATTGGTTATTTTAAACTTTTGTAAAAAATGAAAAACTGAAAAGTGGGGCGTGCAATATTATTCGGCCCAGGGGCGTAACTATCGGGGTAGCAGTGGTAGCGACTGCCACAGGGCCCGGAACATTACAGGGCCCGGAGCCCTGTGGCAGTCGCTACCGCGAACCCCACAAACACTGCTATCGTTATACTCCGGGGTCTTTTGAGACCCCGGAATATAACGATCGGGGGCCCAGGGGAGGTGAGCGAACATAAAAAACACTGTAACTCACCTCTCCGCCGCTCCGCAGGCTTCGGGCCTGTTTGGTGACATCCCAGACGTCAGCCGATGTCATTATGCGTCACGACGCCGGCCTGGATCGCGCGAGATCCGGTCCGACATTGAAGATGGCCGAAGTAGCGCACGGGAGTGCACCGGAGCGAGGAAGAGGTAAGTTGCAGTGTTTTCTATGTTTCTATCCTCCCCTGGGTCTCCGATCATTATACTATGGGGTCTGAAAAGACCCCAGAGTATAATAATCGTTCATAGGTGGTCCACTATGGGGCATAATACTGTGTGCAGGGGCCATTATGGGGCATAATACTGTGTGCAGGGGCCACTATGGGGCAAACTACTGTGTGCAGGGGCCACTATGGGGCAAACTACTGTGCGCAGGGGCTACTATGGGGCAAACTACTGTGTGCAGGGGCTACTATGGGGCAAACTACTGTGTGCAGGGGCCACTATGGGGCAAACTACTGTGTGCAGGGGCTACTATGGGGCAAACTACTGTGTGCAGGGGCCACTATGGGGCAAACTACTGCATGTAGGCGCCACTATGGGGCAAACTACTGTGTGCAGGGGCCACTATGGGGCAAACTACTGTGTGCAGGGGCTACTATGGGGCAAACTACTGTGTCCGACATTGAAGATGGCCGAAGTAGCGCACGGGAGTGCACCGGAGCGAGGAAGAGGTAAGTTGCAGTGTTTTCTATGTTTCTATCCTCCCCTGGGTCTCCGATCATTATACTATGGGGTCTGAAAAGACCCCAGAGTATAATAATCGTTCATAGGTGGTCCACTATGGGGCATAATACTGTGTGCAGGGGCCATTATGGGACATAATACTGTGTGCAGGGGCCACTATGGGGCAAACTACTGTGTGCAGGGGCACTATGGGGCAAACTACTGTGCGCAGGGGCTACTATGGGGCAAACTACTGTGTGCAGGGGCTACTATGGGGCAAACTACTGTGTGCAGGGGCCACTATGGGGCAAACTACTGTGTGCAGGGGCTACTATGGGGCAAACTACTGTGTGCAGGGGCCACTATGGGGCAAACTACTGCATGTAGGCGCCACTATGGGGCAAACTACTGTGTGCAGGGGCCACTATGGGGCAAACTACTGTGTGCAGGGGCTACTATGGGGCAAACTACTGTGTGCAGGGGCTACTATGGGGCAAACTACTGTGTTCAGGGGCCACTATGGGGCAAACTACTGTGTGCAGGGGCTACTATGGGGCAAACTACTGTGTGCAGGGGCTACTATGGGGCAAACTACTGCGTGCAGGCGCCACTATGGGGCAAACTACTGTGTGCAGGGGCCACTATGGGGCAAACTACTGTGTGCAGGGGCCACTATGGGGCAAACTACTGTGTGTCGGGGCCACTATGGGGCAAACTACTGTGTTCTGGGGCCACTATGGGGCAAACTACTGTGTGCAGGGGCCACTATGGGGCATAATATTGTGTGCAGGGGCCACTATGCTGCATAATACCGTGTCCAGGGGCCACTATGGGGCATAATACCGTGTGCAGGGGCCACTATGGGGCATAATACCGTGTGCAGGGGCCACTATGGGACATAATACTGTGTGCAGGGGCCACTATGGGGCATAATAGTGTGCTCAGGAATGCGGTTTGTGTGTGGGGGGGGGGGGGGGGGGGGCGGAGGCTTGGGGGGGTTGGGGGCGGCGGCTTGGGGGAGGCCCCATGTCAAATGTTCGCCTTGGGGCCCAGCCATTCCTAGTTACGCCCATGATTCGGCCCCTTTACTTTCAGTGCAGCAAACTCACTCCAGAAGTTCAGTGAGGATATCTGAATGATCCAATGTTGTCCTAAATGACTGATGATGATAAATATAATCCACCTGTGTGTAATCAAGTCTCCGTATAATTGCACCTGCTCTGTGATAGTCTCAGGGTTCTGTTTAAAGCGCAGAGAGCATCATGAAGACCTCCACAGTCACCAGACCTGAATCCAATCGAGATGGTTTGGGGTGAACTGGACCGCAGAGTGAAGGCAAAAGGGCCAACAAGTGCTAAGCATCTCTGGGAACTCCTTCAAGACTGTTGGAAGAGCATTTCAGGTGACTACCTCTTGAAGCTCATCAAGAGAATGCCAAGAGTGTGCAAAGCTGTAATCAAAGCAAAAGGTGGCTACTTTGAAGAACCTAGAATATAAGACATATTTTCAGTTGTTTCACACTTTTTTGTTAAGTATATAATTCCACATGTGTTAATTCATAGTTTTGATGCCTTCAGTGTGAATCTACAATTTTTATAGTCATGAAATACAGAAAACTCTTGGAATGAGAAGGTGTGTCCAAACTTTTGGTCTGTACTGTATGGTAATTAAGACATATCCATGAGGAATATATTAATGTTAGTCTGGGCCTGACTCCAATGTTCATCAGTTGTGTTCACTTCAGAGGATTCCTGGTTTTGTCATGTCTAGTCTGTGAATTGTATGGCTAAACAAAGAACAGATAAAGTTTAAGGTGGAATTTGAGATAGGATATCGATAAAAGAGTATTATAAGTAGAGATGAGCGAATCGATTCTGCAGAAGTGGAATTCAATTCGAATTTCAGGAAATCTTCGATTCTCCACGATTCCGGATTTCCTGATGCTTCATGGTAACGAATATTTAATAAGGACCTTTGTGACATCAGACGGTTACAAGATATTCTCTAGTGATGTGATTGGGTAGGTGTGTCTTTGCTTGTTAGCAGATCCTTCCACATGAATAAAAGTTGTCTGTGCTGAAGAGAGAGAAACATGACCGCGGCATCCAAGGGCTTACGCCATTTTGCCGCCCACCCCGGCTCTCTGTAGCCCGGAAATAATAATAATAATAATAATAGTCCTTTAATAGTCCCACAGTGGGGAAATTCAGTGTGTTACAGCAGCAAAGATAAGCAGATACAAATACAACATGTACAGGAATGTTCCAAGGTGAGAGGCATTACATTAATAGCAGACAGACAGATAGGATGTAGCGGGGGGGGGGGGGGGGGGTAACAGGCAGAGAGATATTTCAGTTCTCTGTATGTAATGATCTCCGCTTAGGTCGGTGTTGGTTGTACAGCCTAACCGCGGTGGGGAGGAAAGACTTCCGATAGCGCTCCTTCTCACACCTAGGGTGGAGCAGTCGGTCACTGACAGTACTGCCCAGCGCAATCACAGTCTCATGCATGGGATGGGAGTTCTTCTCCCGCATGGAGCTCACCACGGACAGTATCCTTCTGTCACCCACCACCTGCACTGGGTCCAGTGGGCTCCCCAGGACAGAGCTGGCCCTTCTAATCAGCTTGTCAAGTTTATTTCTGTCCCTGGTTGATATACTGCTCCCCCAGCAGGCCACTCCAAAGAAGATGGCTGATGCCACTACCGAGTTGAAGAAAGTCCTAAGAAGTGCCCCCCGGATTCCAAAGGCTCTCAGCTTCCTAAGCAGGTAGAGCCTGCTGTGGCCCTTCCTGTACAGGGCCTCCATATGATCTGCCCAGTCCAGCTTATTATTAAGGAGCAGACCCAGGTACTTATAGGTGTTCACAATCTCGATGCCCATCCCCAGGATGTCCACTGGTTTTGGAGGGCATCTGCCTTTACGGAAGTCCACCACCATCTCCTTGGTCTTCCCCGCGTTAATCTTCAGGTGGTTCTGGTGGCACCAGTCCACAAAAAACCGGTTCAGTTCTCTGTACTCCCTGTCATCATCGTCTGTGATGAGGCCTACTATTGCAGAGTCGTCAGAATACTTCTGTAGGTAGCAGCTGGATGAGTTGTACCTAAAATCAGCAGTGTACAGTGTGAAGAGGAAAGGGGCGAGAACCATACCCTGAGGTGCCCCCGTATTACAGATCACGGTACCTGACACACAGTCTTGGGCTCTCACGTATTGAGGTCGATTTGTGAGGTAGTCTAGGATCCAGTTGGAGAGGTGGTGGTCCACTCCAGCAAGGCCCAGCTTGTCTCTCAGTAACCTGGGCTGTATGGTGTTAAAAGCACTGGAGAAATCAAAGAACATTATTCTCACCGTGTTCCCTGGTTTTTCCAGGTGAGACAGAGCCCTGTGCAGAAGGTGGATGATGGCATCATCTACCCCAATGCCCGGTCGATAAGCAAACTGGAGAGGGTCCATAACGGGGCTCACTAGAGGGCGAAGATGTATGAGAACCAATCTCTCTAAGATCTTCATCAAGTGGGATGTCAGTGCTACAGGTCTGTAGTCGTTGAGGTCCATAGGGTGAGGTTTCTTTGGAACTGGTACCACACAAGAAGATTTCCATAATTCAGGGACTATTTCCTGCCTCAGGCTCATATTATACATATATGTAATTATACCACACAGCTGGTCCCCACAAGTCTTAATTAGCCTTGCACTGATGTCATCTGGCCCTGCGGCTTTCCTCGCCTTGATCTTTTTCATCTCCTTCCTCACCTGGGCCCGTGTGAAGGTCAGACTGTGGTCAGATAAAGACAGATTTCTGGATTTACTGGTCTGTTGGGAAGTAGCCACATGGGGTGAATGGGGTGAAGTCATTGTGGTGAGGGGAGCTGAAGGACATGCTGGGGTGGGAGGAGCTGGTGTGTGATCAAATCTGTTGAAGAATAGGTTTAGTTCATTAAGCCAGTTAACGTCTGCCTCAATCTGGCAGACAGACTGTTTATGACCCGAAATTGACTTAAGCCCCTCCCAGACCCCCCCTTATGTCTTTTCTTTCCATTTGCTTTTCCATTTTTTCCTTATAACTGGATTTTCCTTGCCTGATTAGATGCCTCAGCTCCTTTTGTACTTCCCTCAACCCCTCCTTATCTCTTGTCCTGAATGCCATCTTTTTCTCCTTAAGTAGTGTTTTTATATCAGAGTTAATCCATGGT
Organism: Leptodactylus fallax; assembly: GCA_947044405.1. Taxonomy (NCBI): domain Eukaryota; kingdom Metazoa; phylum Chordata; class Amphibia; order Anura; family Leptodactylidae; genus Leptodactylus; species Leptodactylus fallax. Next base: position 9,409,728 of record CAMRHE010000012.1, on the reverse strand, counting down.
TTGTTGTTGGAGAAGCACCTCACCACTTTTGTGGGTACTGTGTTGTCCACACAAAAATTAATGTAGTCCGTTATGCAGTGTGTGAGTCCTTCTATATCTTCTCCATACGAATCCTGCAAAACTTCCCATGCGGTTGTGTCAAAACAATCCCTCAGAGCCTCATCACTCTCCTCGGACCATATCCTCACTGTGCGGGTGACAGCTGGTTCTCTACGTACAAGTGGCTTGTACACAGGTCGGAGATGTACTAGGTTGTGATCCGATCTTCCCAGGGGCGGTAGGGCTGATGAGTTATATGCCTCCCTCACGTTGGCAAAGAACAAGTCCAGTGTTTTGTTGTCTCTTGTGTGGCAGGTTACATACTGTGTGAAACTGGGAAGTGTGGATGATGGAGAGGCGTGGTTGAAATCGCCAGACACAAGAAGGAGGGCCTGGGGGTGCTGAGACTGTAACTGGCTCAGCGTGGCTTGTAGGACCTCGCAGGCAGCGTCAGCTTTCGCAGAGGGGGGGACATATGCAGCTATCACGATGACATGTGATAGTTCCCTTGGTAGATAGAAAGGTCTCATGCTCACAGCTAATAGTTCAATGTCCTTACAGCAAGTTTGCTCCTTAATCACAATGTGCCTAGGATTGCACCATCTATTATTCACAAACATTGCCAGCCCCCCTCCTTTCCTCTTAATAGCTGTTTATTCACTGCAAAGTAATTCGGATTGAAGCTAATTTTTTTTGGAACCTCGAATCGAACTGCCGAATCGAACTTTTGAGAAATTCGCTCATCTCTAATTATATGATGTAAGACACTGACCACACCCCCCGCATGATATCAGAGGAAAAGGGGTTGGACATTAAAGATAAAAGTACTTTTAAAAATATATGAAAAAACCGTGCTGATTGCCATTTCTTGGGGCTCACGAAAAGTGAAGATTTGTCCTAGTTTTTCTCTGCCTGCCCCCGGCAACGGATTCTAAGCCCATCTGTGTGAATGTTAGGTTCCTTGTTTATATTCTTTTATATTATGAAACTGTTTTGCATCACATTACTGCATGTCATTTGTTATTGCTATTTGTTTGTATAAGCATTGTGACTTTTTTTTTTATCATATTAAATTCCATTTAATAAGTTCTGTTTTGTGTTCTTGAACAAATCTGTTTGCTAAGCTTGGTGATCATAAGGCTACCTGTTCAGATGTTTACAGTGAGTGTGTGGTACAAATAAGAAGAATAATAATTATTTAGGTAAATCAGGTGTTTTTGTTCTGATCGCCCAGCCACAGCTATACCTCACATGGCCGTCAGTGAGGATGTTTGTGATAACTTACAGAAAACATCTGGCCACAAAAGATGCTTGGTGTGCCTTCTCTGTTTACAAAGGGCACATCAGGTGTTTTTTGCAGGTAAGAAAATAGTTGTCTGCAGTGCTATTCATGACATGTAAAGTCCAATGGAAATCTTAATGATGGCTCAGTAAGTCCAGAAAAACACTGGGAGAAATTGAGACAAAATAGCGACTATAATTTGCTGGCAGTAACAGGCTGTGATTTATAATTGCAGCATAGTGGATGATTTCTTAACAAATCACACCCACATGCTGTGTAAAAGTCCCCACAGTGTAAAGTGCCACGCTCCTCGGTTTTTAAACCTGCAGCATTTCAATTACTGCTGAATTACTGTCAGTTTTACCCATGGATTTCAACCTTTACATTGCAGCCATGGGGGGGGGGGGGACTGCAGAGACATCTGTTGTGTGCTTCAGGTGAAAACCACCAAATTTTTATTTTTTTTGCTATAATGATCCCTGAGGACATTTAGCAACATTTTCACTGTGTATGATCGTAGCCTAAAAGCGTAAGATTTCACTGACCGATCAATGGGGTCCGACCACTCAAACATTGACTGATCATGAGAATGGAGCAGTGGTAGAGCTTGCACACTAATGCTCCATTTAAAGCCTACAGGATTGCCAGGGATAGCCGTCTACAGCAGCACCCCCACCAATCAGACACTTATCATGTATCCTGTTAATGGGTGATAGCTTGCAGTCTTGGGTCAGCTCCTTTAGGAACGGAAGCCATGGTGGTAATGTGAAAAGAGCCTAAAAGAGGTTTATTTAGTGTATCTGATATTGCAACTTTGTTCCATTCACATAAGTGGCTCTACTACCATAAACAGTCTGTGGGTAAAAGGGACTCGGCTTGTTTTCTGATCCTAAACTATTCCTTTAAGTACTGAATAAATGTTTGACCACAAATAGCTGCCATAAGTGTTCTGATGTTATATATATTACAATATATTTACAATGGACATCTTTGTATCTTAACTTAATGTAACTGAAACACTTTCAAAGACAAAAATAAGCTATAAAATATAAGATATTTTATACAGATGACCCAAATAATTTTGAATCTGGAGGCATTTCTGTTTAAATGTATGTGGATAATAATATGATATAACTGCACACAGCTTAATAGGAAAGGATGCATATGTCCTACTAGGTGCGCAACTTTACACTTTTCAGCAGTATAGTTGAGCAAACTAGAGACAGACATGCCAAGAGAGCTCCTGTAATAAACAACACGGGCTGTAGGAAATAATACTAGTCATAGCTTGTTTTCCTGACCTGGGGCCTCATTCCAACCTGTTGCAACTAGCTATGGAGAGTCTATAGGGACACCCCGTGCAGGAGGCCCCACAGAGGAAGCAAATCTTTATATTTTGTTTAACTGGGATACCTGCCAGTGGCTAAGTTCAAAGTGCAGTTTCCAGTAATTTGCTATTACTATGCAGTGTATTTGATAGACCAGGACAGAAGCATGCAACCTGAAGTAATATTTCCTGATTCCTGTCATATTTTGAGTTGTGAATGAAGATTGCAATGAAACCTCGCTGTGAAGAAATACTTCTTCAATCTACTGTCTTCCTGCTTGCTCACGTTGTCTCTCCTTTGCTTGTTCAAGCCTCCACTTGATTGCAGAAATCTATTATTGTTATTCACTGATAAAATTCCCATATTTCTATTATTGCAGCATCATATTGAGGATTTATTGTTTTATTGTGTACGTATGTGTAATACAAGTGCAAGCAATATTATCTCCATTACTTTAGATCAATAATTTGTATATTGTTTTCTCATGCACTTCTCCTGAGATTATTGTTCTTATCTAATACCTTCCTGGCATGCACATACTTGTACTCAGAGGTTAGATATACATCAGCTCTACAAATGCATGGATTTCAAGGTTACATCATTCTGACATGTTTTGCAGCACTACAGTGCTGGCCAAAAGTATTGGCACCCCTGCAATTCTGTCAGATAATACTCAGTTTCTTCCAGAAAATGATTGCAATCACAAATGCTTTGGTAATAATATCTTCATTTAATTTGTCTTCAATGGAAAACCACAAAAAGAATTGTCAAAAAGCCAAATTGGATATAATTCCACACCAAACATAAAAAAGGGGGTGGACAAAAGTATTGGCACCCTTTGAAAAATCATGTGATCCTTCTCTAATTTGTGTAATTACCTGTTACTTACCTGTGGCACATAACAGGTGGTGGCAATAACTAAATCACACTTGCAGCCAGTTGAAATGGATTAAAGTTGACTCAACCTCTGTCCTGTGTCCTTGTGTGTACCACATTGAGCATGGAGAAAAGAAAGAAGACCAAAGAACTGTCTGAGGACTTGAGAAGCAAAATTGTGAGGAAGCATGAGCAATCTCAAGGCTACAAGTCCATCTCCAAAGACCTGAATGTTCCTGTATCTACCGTGCGCAGTGTCATCAAGAAGTTTAAAGCCCATGGCACTGTGGCTAACCTCCCTAGATGTGGACGGAAAAGAAAAATTGACGAGAGATTTCAACGAAAGATTGTGCGGATGGTGGCTAAAGAACCTCGACTAACATCCAAACAAGTTCTAGCTGCCCTGCAGTCCGAGGGTACAGCAGTGTCAACCCGTATTATCCGTCGGCGTCTGAATGAAAAGGGACTCTATGGTAGGATACCCAGGAAGACCCCACTTCTGACCCAGAGACATAAAAAAGCCAGGCTGGAGTTTGCCAAAACTTACCTGAGAAAGCCAAAAACTTTTTGGAAGAATGTTCTCTGGTCAGAGGAGACAAAAGTAGAGCTTTTTGGGAAAAGGCATCAACATAGAGTTTACAGGAAAAAAAAGAGGCCTTCAAAGAAAAGAACACGGTCCCTACAGTCAAACATGGCGGAGGTTCCCTGATGTTTTGTGGTTGCTTTGCTGCCTCTGGTACTGGACTGCTTGACCGTATGCATGGCATTATGAAGTCTGAAGACTACCAACAAATTTTGCAGCATAATGTAGGGCCCAGTGTGAGAAAGCTGGGTCTCCCTCAGAGGTCATGGGTCTTCCAGCAGGACAATGACCCAAAACACACTTCAAAAAGCACTAGAAAATGGTTTGAGAGAAAGCACTGGAGACTTCTAAAGTGGCCAGCAATGAGTCCAGACCTGAATCCCATAGAACACCTGTGGAGAGATCTCAAAATGGCAGTTTGGAGAAGGCACCCTTCAAATCTCAGGGACCTGGAGAAATTTGCCAAAGAAGAATGGTCTAAAATTCCAGCAGAGCATTGTAAGAAACTCATTGATGGTTACCAGAAGCGGTTGTTCGCAGTTATTTTGTCTAAAGGTTGTGCTACCAAGTATTAGGCTGAGGGTGCCAATACTTTTGTCCGGCCCATTTTTGGAGTTTTGTGTAAAATGATCAATGATTTGACTTTTTTTTTCATTCTCTTTTGTGTTTTTTCATTGCAAGCAAAATAAATGAAGATATTATTACCAAAGCATTTGTGATTGCAATCATTTTCTGGAAGAAATTGAGTACTATCTGACAGAATTGCAGGGGTGCCAATACTTTTGGCCAGTAGAGTATATTGGCATTTAACCAATGGCCTTTTTACTTGCAACATTTTAATATTTTAATATTCTGTAATCCAATACACACATTACAGAAAAATATCTGCAGCTGAAATGCTGCAATTTCAAAAACCGTCACATTTTTGTAAATCGCAGCATGTCAATTCTACCTATGGAAATGCTGGCGTTTTCTGTATAGGTATAATAGGGCCAGAAAGTCTGCAGAGGACAACTCTTCAGATTTTCTATGAAAAACTCTACGTAAAAAAACGTGATGTGTTTCTGCCACGGTCTTTTCCGCAGCGTTTTTTTGTTTGCTACGTACCTAAGCCTCAGCCCTTTTAGGAAAGGCACCTAAACCACCTTGTCATATGAGCCAAAAAAAATGTCTAAGGCCAGGGCATGAGTTTGCAGCGGGTTCGTCACTGGTGGAATCACTGGTAGGTAACTTGCTGCAAATTACAGTAGTAGTGTAGTTAAACAAAACAAATCCCATCCATAGACTGCAGAAAAAAACTTGCAGTGCAAAACACTTTGGAACTCGCAATAGGAAAGGGAATGCAAAGGTTGAAAACTGCCCTAGCCATGGGGGGTAAAATTTCTGTCCCTATTATCTAAGATGCACAGGTTTAGGAAAGTATAGAACCCATATAACAAGCCTATTCCATAAATATTATAAGATTTCCAGTTTATTGTGCTGTGTAAGGCTGCGATCACACTAGCGTTGGGTGACCATACAAGGACTCCGTCCCCCATTCCGCTCAAAATATGTGGAGGGAAAAGTCATGCAAGCTGGTATTTTCTCTCTGCCGATTTTGGGTGGAAACCTGGTGGACCCCATTATAGTCTATGGGGTCCACAGTCCCCGAAGGATGGAAACCCGAATGCTACTGTGAACCTATTGTCAACTTGCTGCTGAGAAACCTACTAAATATCTGCAGTAATCCTAATCAAAAATCCACACTATATTTAATTCTCTTAAAGAGCATATTGGATGTAAATTTGGTCAGGTTTATGAGAGCAAGGATGAACTATGAAGTAAAATCTGTCACAATTTTTCCATAGCAAAATAGAACATGCTCTAAAATCTGCAGATTTTTTTTTCCACACTGTGTTAACCACTTCCGTACCGCCCATAGACTATATACGTCCAATGGGTGGTTGTCTAGTTCTGCAAGGACGTACCGGTACCGGAAATCGTGCAGCTACTGAAACTGGGCTCCGGCTGTAACTTCAGCCGGAGCTCCCAGAGAGAAGACAGGGAAGGTTTATTACTTTCCCTGCCTTCTCAATCGCTGTGTATACAGTTTTGAAACCCCATTCACTTACTTTGGTTTGTTGTTAATTTCTCTGGGTTTTCAGTACAGAATCTGCTCAGTGTGGACAAGTCCTAAGTAGCAATATAATTTGATAGGCTAGTAATTAAAGGGACATTATGATCTGTAGTTCCATTATCATTTGATTTTGTTACTTACTATATTGAGTATCAATAAACCCGCTTGAGATGCTAAGTACAGTATTTCCAAGCTATATATTATTTAGGAAACAATCTGCTGCAACACTAGGGGGAACTATGATGAATCACCAATGGGTCTTAGAATTTGCAGAGTCCAGCCTAGTTGTGGCTACAGACAGTAGACTTATGTAAGGCTCATGCACAAGGCAGAATTACTGTTCTGTTTTGAACAGAATTGTATAGAAGAGGACCCATGGAGGCACATGAGCGCTATACTGTACCTCTGTATGTCTCTTAACTAATATGGAAGGTTTTACTGTTGGATTCCACACAAATTTAATACAAAAAAGTTATGACGTGTCTATATCTGTGATGACGAACCTATCAGTTGGCACACGCGCCGTTTCTCTGATCGCTTCTTTCAGCTGTATGTGCAAATGAAAGTTGTCAGTGTAGGCCGCGGATCCGCAGGACCCCGGCTTACACTGACTGCAGAGTATGACCTCTGCCCCGACGCTGGCGTGATGATATAAGTCATCAGCGCCTGCAGTCAGAAAAAGAAAGACGACCGGCTGCTCTTCGTGGGACTTCAGGTAAGTATCATATAATACTGTGTGTGGGGGCCCACTGTGGAGCATATAATACTGTGTGTGGCGGTCTACTGTGGAGCTTATAATACTGTGTGTGGGGGCCCACTGTGGAGCATATAATACTGTGTGTGGGGGCCACTGTGGAGCATATAATACTGTGTGTGGGGGCCACAGTGGAGCATATAATACTGTATGGGGGGCTCACTGTGGAGCATATAATACTGTGTGGGGGCCACTGCTGGATTTATAATACTATGTGGGGGCTCACTATGGAGCATATAATACTGTGTGGGGGCCACTGTGGAGCATATAATACTGTGTGGGAGCCACTGTGGGCATATAATATTGTTTGGGGGCAACTCAGGATCATATAATACTGTCTGGGGGCCACTCTGGAGCATATAATACTGTCTGGGAGCCACTTCGGAGCGCATTGTACTGTCTGGAGGCCACTGTTGAGCGCATTGTACTGTTTGGGGGCCCTTCACTTTTTATATCACACAGTATCTGTGTTAGGGTCTTGCCAACCGTAGCAATACCCTGACACTACCACAGTGGTCTGGGAGGAAGGACAGAGACAAGTGAGCCCTAATCTCACCCCAGCCACTGTCCCTTCCTATTGCCTCAGTTACCCTAAGCGGTAAAAGGACAACTAGAAGACAAGCCCTATACTGAGTAAGTGACACACAGGACAAGACAAGACAAAAACAACACAGAAGCAGAGTGAGCAAGCCAAGGGGTCAGTAACAAACGAGCAATGCAGTACAAAATCAAAATCCAAGAGAATAGTCAAAAGGCAAGCCAAAGGGTCAGATAATCAGGTAACAAAGTAGCAAGGAATATAATAAAGAGAGCAGGCAAAGACAGTGCAATAACCGGCGACTTGCAGAGAAAGTGACATCCCGTATATAGAAAGTCTGGGCCCAACCCCAGACCTGATAGGTACGCAGGCTGTCAATCGCACAGGCCAGGAAGAGATTAACTCTATGCAGTCCAGAGAGAAATGCTCAGAACACGGGTGTGGCCGGAAATCCATTACATAGTCTAGGACCATGTTCAGACTGAGCAACAAGAAACCTACGCAAGGAATCAAACCGAACACACCTCCTTCACCACAGCGTGTGAGCGGAGGGGTGGCGCCGAGACCCGAACAGGCAGAGATGTTACAGTACCCCCCCCTTTATGAGGGACCACCGTACCCTCACCAGATAAACCAGTTTTAGTAGGACCCAGTATTTTCTCTGCCTTTAATTCCAGATCTCCCTGAACAACAACAACAGGCGCTGGAGGACCAGGCAAACATTTTTTTATTCACCTGGCGTTTCCAACCTTTACAGCTGAGACCATTTCCTCACAGACTCAATCTAAGGTGTGCAAAACAATACAATGGGATGAGCACTGATCTCCCCATTTTACCAACTCCCTTTTACCCCAATCAAAAATAGGGTTATGGAGATTTAACCATGGGAGCCTCAAAATAATATCGGAAGACAGATGCTCCATAACAAAAAAGCTCATGACCTCTGAATGAGCTGAACCCACTTGCAATGTTATTAAGGGGGTATTGAATCGGACCTTACCCCTGGCCAGTGGGGCAAAATCCGCTCCAGTAACCGCCAGAGGAGTGTCAAGTGGCAAAAGCTCAATGCCTAAAGCTGAGACAAACGAGAATGGGACAAAGTTTGCTGCAGACCCAGAGTCAACTAAGGCCTAGCCAGAAACAGATCTGTCCCCAGAGGACAGAGACTCAGATAACAACATCTTATTGTTATTACTGGCAAATACCTGGTTGCCTGAGTGGTTCTTCTGATTACCACTCAGGCACTGAAGCTTTTCTGCTGGTCTGCGAGGTCTGATCGAGCAGTCACTGATGAAATGACCGGAAGCACCACAGTACAGGCAGAGGTTGTTCCTGAGACGATGCTCTCGTCGAGTCTTGGCATCCATAGCTCCCAGTTGCATGGGTTCCTCACCAGGAGTCATGGGAGAAATAACAGGTTTTTCAGGAGAGAGAGAGGGAGAGACAGAAAACTTGGAAGAAGCAGACCCTAATCTCTCTTTAACATTTTCCCGGATCCTACGGTCAATACGGACAGCCAAAGTCATAGCCTGCTTAAGAGTAGGGGGGATCTGGGTGACCAACCCAGACCTCCTTAACACGGTCACATAGGCCTTGTTTAAAGTGGGCCTTTAGAGCTAACTCACACCAACCTGCAGTTACACTGCACTTGCGAAATTCTGAGCAGTACTCCTCAGCAGAGCGTTTGCCCTGCCGCATACTGAGGAGTTGCGATTCTGCAAGTCCAATGTGGTCTGGCTCAGCATATATAGACCCCAGGGACAAGAAAAATTTTTCAAAGTTAATCCACTCCTCCGCCCCTGGAGGGGAGTTTAAGGGCCCAAGCTTGTGGATCCCCCTGTAGGAGGGATATAACTACTCCAACCATTTGGGCCTGGGATGCATGGGGATTAATCCGAAAATACAGGCGACAGGACTCCCGGAAAGTCTCAAATTTTTCACGATCCCCTGAAAAACGATCCGGGATTAACATTTTCACCTTAAAAGGGGAAGAAACAGGCGGGGATGCTGCAGCAGCCTCAGTAAGAGTCTGAACCTGTTTAGCAAGCTCAGCTACCAGGACTGCCAAACCTTCCAACTTGGCTGCAAGGCCCTGAATAGGATCCATGCTGACCCTATGTGAAGCAATGGCAGAATGTATGGCCGGTTATTCTGTTAGGGTCTTGCCAACCGTAGCAATACCCCGACACTACCGCAGGGGTCTGGGAGGAAGGACAGAGACAAGTGAGCCCTAATCTCACCCCAGCTACTGTCCCTTCCTATTGCCTCAGTTACCCTAAACGGTAAAAGGACAACTAGAAGACAGGCCCTATAAATGAGTAAGTGACACACAGGACAAGACAAGACAAAAACAACACAGAAGCAGAGTGAGCAAGCCAAGGGGTCAGTAACAAACGAGCAATGCAGTACAAAATCAAAATCCAAGAGAATAGTCAAAAGGCAAGCCAAAGGGTCAGATAATCAGGTAACAAAGTAGCAAGGAATATAATAAAGAGAGCAGGCAAAGACAGTGCAATAACCGGCGACTTGCAGAGAAAGTGACATCCCGTATATAGAAAGTCTGGGCCCAACCCCAGACCTGATAGGTACGCAGGCTGTCAATCGCACAGGCCAGGAAGAGATTAACTTTATGCAGTCCAGAGAGAAATGCTTAGAACACGGGTGTGGCCGGAAATCCATTACATAGTCTAGGACCATGTTCAGACTGAGCAACAAGAAACCTACGCAAGGAATCAAACCGAACACGCCTCCTTCGCCACAGCATGCGAGCGGAGGGTGGCGCCGAGACCCGAACAGGCAGAGACGTTACAATCTGTTTTATAGCAGATATGTGATATTATTACAGGCTGTAATAACATTGCATGGTCACTATAAAACATATCCTGGTTAATTTAAGGTTAAATTGCCATGTTGGCACTTTGCGATAATTTAGTGGGTTTTGGTTTGCAGTTTGAGCACTCGCTATCTAAAAGGTTTGCCATCACTGATCTATATCATTACATATACTCCGAACTGTAGGTAGTCTATCCTGCTCCGACTCTGATTCCTTCCTAAATGATTGACAGCCATGGTCAGTCAGAAGCAGTAAAGCTCCTCTAATCCATTAAACAGCTTGTGATCGAATTTGTATGAAATTAAATATGCAATAAGCTATCTAATTATTGATACAATACCAAAAATAATAATTTTATTTTGAAGCCAGAGTTACAGTTGGTAACCTTTTTCCAACTTTACCTCCACCCAAAATTGGTTCTGACTCCATCTCTATGACTCCATAGCTCTGCTTCACCCATAGAAAATGTTCAGTTCACTGCCTTACTCTGTTTCTAAATACATAAAAGTGGCTTGTTGGTGCCCCCCTGACAACCAGCTTCCAGAGCACATGCCCTAATGTCCCCCCAGCTACGCCCCTGTATGTACTGAAGTATTCATATTCATACCGACTTGATGCACTGCCATGACGGCTCTGTGCTAGTGTGTGTGCCTCAGATTTTGAAGTTTTCATTTTTAATGTTAGAGATCTGAAATACGATCATCAGGTACACAGTTGGATCAGAGATGAAACATATTAAGCCATCTAACTTTGTAATTGACCCTTAAAATGAAAATCCTGTAGTTGTCATATTTCATATGAGTGTGTCTGAGAAACAACCCTGGTGTAAAAATGAAGATAAAGGGCGAAAGGGAGAGACCCTGGCACATACTGTTACAGATATTATTCTTATTTGACAGGACACCAGTCACGTGGATTCTAGTACGGGGGCAGCACAGAGAGAAATTTTTGCCATCAAAACGATGATCTGAAGTATCTTCTATAGAAGTTCATGTACTTATGAGTAGTTACATTTTTTGTAATGTAAGCTGTTCATACTAAGATTTTGTATGTACATCGACCTATCTGAATTTTTGGGGTTTTTTATTACATTGCTATCAACTGGATTAAACAGTATTTCATCCTTTTCATCAGTTTATTTTACATTTTAATTACCTTTTTTAAAGAGGACCTCACACCAGTGACGTAACTAAAGTCTTGTGGGCCCCGGTGCAAACTTTGACTAGGGCTCCCTACCCCCTCCGTATAGCATATTCTTGATAGCGACAGTTATAGGTAATGCAGCAGTATCTCAGATAATTCAAAAGGATACAACTATAGTACCCAAAACTGTGGTTATGAAGAATACAGTGAGTGAGCAGCACCTACCATGTAAACAATACTGGGAGCTGCATGCTCTGGGAAACAGCTGATCTGCAGTCTAAGATCTAAGGGATCAGTGGGGTCCAACACCAAGGCTCTTGCTGATCTTTGAAAGGACCGTGGTGCTTTTGCAAGTGCCGTGACCCCTTCAATGTTTTCAGCACAGAGTATCTGTTTTATACTGACCATAAGCTGTAATTACAGCCTGTAATAACATTGCATGGCTACTATAAAACAGGTGGCCTGAGATGGCAATAATGAAGGGGCCCACATAATATATATTCCCCAAAGCCCCCCACAGTATAATGCTCCACAGTGGTCCCACACAGTATAATATGCTCCACAATGTCACCACACAGTATAATATGCTCCCAAGCGCCCCCTCCCCAGTATAATATGCTCTGGAAGCTTGAGCTGCTTCAGACAATGCCCATGAAATTCATTTAGATGAATATTTCTCAGGATCAGCCCTCCGGTTTGTTTCAGTGCTATTATTATAAACTGTGGTTTCTTTAGACCCCAGAGTATAATAAGTAGAGGCCCAGGGGAGGTGATTAAAAATGACACTTATACTCAACCTGCCTCACCTCTCCTGGGCATCCTCACTCCATCCGGTTCTCTCCAGCATCCGATTCAAGTTTCTCCTGCCTGTGACTGACGTCACACACCACAGGGGCCACCGCTGGGGCCTGTGATTTGGCCTCAGTGGTCATGTGGGGCACACTGATGTCATTATATTGGCGCTCCCCACCTGACCGATGGGGCCCAATCACAGGCCTCAGCGGTAACCCTTGGAGTGTGTGATGTCAGTCGCAAGCCTGAAGAGCCCCGAAGAGCAGGAGATATGAATGTGTTTTTTATTTTTACTCACCTCCTCTGGACAGGCTTCTATTTGAAAGGGGCCTGTACGACATGTACATACAACACTTAACGCCGGGCACCTTTCCAGTAATGGCGCTATCCACAGGCAGCAAAGAAGAGTGATGATTCTGGAGAACTAGGCTTTCTACAACCGTTATCACGGTGCAGCATGCCCTGGACATCTACAGATGGTCGCGGGACCTCTTCCCCTCCGGGCCTGAGCCCGGTCACACCCCCCTGCGATCACGATCGTTACGTCACTGCCTCTCACCTCTGATTCCAGAACTCTTGGACGTTCCTCTAGCCCCCATCCTCCAATCAGTGCAGTTACTTGGGGTGATATTCTATTTAGACTCTACTCTTAAGTGGGTGGTCTCAGATGGGGGCACACAAAGAGGTTATTCAGAACTCTGACACTGTCCACGCCCCCTTGTCTGCTTTTGCCTGAGACTACTCACTTGACAGGAGACTACTTACTTGACAGTAGAGATCTGCGCCAGAATCAGAAGAGTGGCACCTGTTTCTAGATGCAAAGAGTTAGAGTTGGAGGAGGTTGTGAAGTCTCCTCTTTAAATGGCTTTCATATAATAGAACATGTAGTGGCACAGACACTTGCCATGTGGTGCCTCTATGTGGCACTGTATTATAGCATCTGGAGTAGTATGCCCTTTTTAAGAAATCCTATATATGTTTATATAGAAAGTCAGAGGCATATGGAAATGTAGTGTGGACACACAGCATGGGCACCATCCAAGGAGGTTGTCAAGAGTTGTAGCTTGCTTGGGTCCATGACACCTAAAATAAAGTAAACTAGCAGGATTAAGAGTTAAGAACTACTGAGATCCTCGTATACTCATCCTGTAGTGAATCAGATTGTGTAAACTAAAGTAAAAAATGTGAACATAGGGAAAGAAATAGAGACAGGCAGAACCTACTTCCTAGTATTCAAGTTTCAAAGAAAACAAGTTTAATCAAGAACCTTGTCCATGCCCTAAGGAAGAAATACGCTAAATAATAAAAAATGCCGTATGCCTGCACAATCTCTTAGTTTGATAAGACGGATATTAGGATTGTACCTAATAAAAATCTTGCCAGAGGGCTATATCAATATTCAGATTACTTTCTTCATTTACTACAATGTTCCTTATCTGATAATGGCTCTCAATATATATATATATATATATATATATATATATATATATATATATATATACTGTATATACTGTATATATATATATATGATTTTAACAGCAAAAGCTGGAAATTTATAATTTATTATTTATTCTAAGTCAGTTTTTAAGATTTATTTTATATAGTGTCAACATTTTAGTTTTAAATAGGTTGTTAGAGTTTTTAAGAAATTAAGGTAACAGCAAGAAATGTTAGGAAATATAGAAAAAAAAGTTTACTGATCTGTTAAATCCCTTGAGGCTTTAATGCAGACACTACAATGGGCCTACTGGTATTTGTCTATTGCCCTGCAGTGGTAACATACTGTACATCTGTGTCAGCAGTTATACTTGCACCTATCGCACAAGACTTCCAAGGCTAGTGGTTGGCTACAGTGGAAACATGTATGTATGGCACATCACTCCAGGAAAATAAGCAAACACTAATAGGTACCACAAGAACGTTTGAGTCGACGTGACATAATATTTAAAGGTGTTTTCCCCACAACTTCTTTTTTTAAGTTCTGCACCCCAATAGCACCATTACATTTTCAAATTGCAATGACCAGAGTTGTGCAGCATTTGACTAGTGAAAACTACATTTGCCAGATGCACCTTGCTCTGTGTGCTTATAACTGCCCATTCTTCCTAACAGAAATGATTCATGCACTACATATGCGCCATCTGTTACGATACAAGCATGGTTATGATATAATAGGCAGATATAGGGAAGTCAAAGACAAACTAAGCATGCTTGTCCTGAATGAAGATGGACTACAGGTCGTATCCAGTGTTAGAGAAAGGAGGATTTCATAGTTTTTTTTCTAGTGACATATACACATTTGCTTTCAATGGGTGACAGTGATATTTTTCAAAGTACTTTTATATAATATATGATAAAAGAGTATTCCCACAACAATTAACTAGTGAATAGTGTTTTTAATTTTTTTCTTTTGCTTACTTCAGAGATCCTCACTGAACTTCTGGAGTGAGTTTGCTGCACTGAAAGTAAAGGGGCCGAATAATATTGCACGCCCCACTTTTCAGTTTTTTATTTTTTACAAAAGTTTAAAATAACCAATAAATTTCGTTCCACTTCACAATTGTGTCCCACTTGTTGATTCTTCACCAAAAAATTAAAATTTTATATCTTTATGTGTGAAGCCTGAAATGTGGCAAAAGCTTGAAAAGTTTAAGGGGGCCGAAAACTTTCGCAAGGCACTGTATATATCGCCATCATATTTGGCTGCGCTTTACAGGAGATATCATCAACACTGTCCCAAGAATGACTAATAATCTAAATTACCTATTAGTATGTGTTTGGAGTGTGGGGAAAAACTGGAGTAAAGGGAGAAAACCTACGCAAGCTCCATGTAGATGTTGTCCTTGGCTTGATTTGAACCAAGTGTTTTTTTTTGTTTTTTTTTATATAATTCCTTGTCATTAGTAATTTCTTAAACTCCTGGACAAACTCCATAGAGGCAGGGTTCACACTACCGTTGATGTCAGTTCTGATAGTGTCCGTTAAAAAAAGAAAAAAAAAAAAACGGACACCTATCATAACAGACATTAACGGACACTAACTGATGTTAATGTGTCCGTTTTTTTAACTGATCCAATTAATGGATCAGTTAAAAAAACAGACACATTAGCATCAGTTAGTGTCCGTTTTTTAACACTGTCCGTTTTTTTTTTTTTTCCTGCTTTCTGAGCATTTGCAGAAAAAAAAAATAGACATAAAATAATGGACAATAACTGATGGCTATCAGTTACTGTCCGTTATAAGTCCGTTATCCATAGACTTCAATGTTAAAAAAATAACGGACACTTGCTATCCATCAAGAATCCGTTATTTCAAACGGACAAAAAAAGTCCTGCATGTAGGATTTTTTGTCCGCGAAAAAAAAACGGACTTCTGACGGATTGGATGTAAACAGACACAAACGGACACTAAAGGACACAATATAAAAACCCATTGAAATGAATGGAAATATTTTCGGATTTCTGACGGTTCAGCTAGTGTCCGATGCTGAAATCTTGTAACGGACAATAGCAACGGACACTACTGACAGTCACCAACGGTAGTGTGAACGCCCCCTTAGTGTGAATTTATTCCAGTAGTCCCTGTCTTAAAAGATTTGTCTAATGACAGATATTGATGGCATATTGCTATCAATTTACAATTGGTGGGGACCCCTGTTGATCACTAGAGGGGCTATGTTAGGAAAGCATCATGCCATTTAGTCTTCTGTCAATAAAAATGGCAACGATAAGGCCATTATATTCCACTATTATAGTCAGGAAGAGGTGAAATTAAATGGTATTTCCTACCTTCTGCCAACCCAACAATGTATATTTTGTTTCCAGCAATGGATGTCTGGTAAAGTCTGCACATAAGAATTATATTAGTTTAGAAATTTAAAAATATATTTAATGAGCATGAAAATGCTTGTTTGCCATTGATCACATCTTTTATGCAGCCAGGAAAATGAACATTTTCATCTGTACATCTCACCATGTAAACAAAGCAATTATTGTTGGCAACCTAACACTAGAAGAAGTTGGGTATGAACAAGCAACGGGTGAAGAATCAATTATTCAAAGCCCTCTAAGGAAATTGAAAGTAACATCTGTAAGCAAGGCCTGGACGAGTAATCACCAGGTCCGGGGTGCGGTGGAAAATGGCAGGTTGACAGTAACAGTTGTGGTTAGGCCCAGTGTGCAAGATCACAACAAACAGCATGCTTCCACCTTTGTGGGAGATTCACTACCTACCACTGGACAACTTGTTCTCTTACCCATGAATGTCCTGAGTTGTCCTGTCAGTAGAACCAGATGACATTCATGAGGCAAGGAAGCGTGGGTTCACACTTGCACTTGAGTCCGTCTTCTGCCAATCCGAGTGAAAATCTCGGGAAACTGGATAGGCACCGGATAGCGACAGGTTAGCGACGCATTGCTTAAAAACCCATTCATTTGAATGGGTTTTTAAAGCAATGCGCTGGTGTCCAATTGCACCCTCTGCGCCGCGAATCCAGTTTTTTCATCAGAAACAAAGTTGGACATGCAGGACTTTGTGTCCGACGAAAAAAAACGACTTTGCCGTGCAGAGGGTGTAAGCGCACACACGCGCATTGCTTTAAAAACCCATTCAAATGAATGGGTTTTTAAGCAATGCGTCGCTAACCTGTCGCAATCCGGTGCCTATCCAGTTTCCCGAGATTTTCACTCGGATTGGCAGCGGACGGACTCAAGCGCAAGGGTGAACCCACCCGAAGTGTCTCCCTTCTCAAGCTACATTCAAGGTAGGCAGGAGTTTCTGCATGATACAGCTTCCAAAAAGTACTAGAACACTGACCACACAATGAGCTGAAGTGACACAAGCATATACAGTAAAATACATCATATAATATAGTGTAAGTACATCTCAAATAAAGCATAACAAAAGAACCATATTGCACCTAACTGTGACGCAATAACTTTACTTGTACCGCACTCCTACTACAGTCATGGGCACAGTTTGAGACAGGTATTTATCCCTTCCCGTGGAACAAGCAAGACCATTCAAGTATTCTTCGCACCACCTTTCAGATCAATTACCTATATCATCTATCTGCACTTGTTATGGAAAATTCAGCTTAATCATGTAAAGGACCGTTTATTTACCAAGCAAAAATCCTCACACAATTCCATATATTTGTGTCAAGATATGAATTTGGCACGGTACAGTCTCGTATAATCTGAAGATAGCTCAAATAAAAGAAGAAAATTCCCGAGTGTTAATATCGTAGGATAAAGGAACCGGACAACAAAAAAGGAGAGGATGTACTCTCACCTTTAGTGGTTGTGGTAACCACAACTAATATTGAGCTTAGATGAATGATCACGGTTGTGGATGTAGAAAGCAGCCAGGTGCCCAAACACGCCTCAGAGGATCCAGTACGTCATCATACACAATGCATTTCGGGGCACAGCACTTTTTTCAAGTGTACAGCAAAGTATAAGTGATAACAATAACACATGTCAAACACATATTTAAAGACAAAAAAGCATGACTCTCACCTCCTCCATGGGTGGATTACACTGAATTGATGTAAAAATTAAATCATTGAAAAATTGTGTATTGCAAACGCTTAATAAACCATTTGTTCACTTGGATTAGCACTGGCTGCCTTTTCCTTTGGGATTCCTTCCCTCTTACCATACTGAACTCCGTATAATTTCAAGAATCTATTTTAAGAGTAACCATATTTGAAGGAAATACAATTTTTTAGCAGTGGCTGTAGGTACTGCAGCACTGCTCCATTGAAGCTTATACTTTATATGGCAAGTGAGCAGCACGGCTCCTGACATGTAATCAATAGTAGGAGCCACGCTGTTCAAGAGCAACTGACCTGTCTTGATACCAGGTGTTGAATCTTTGCATAGGATAGGCCATCAATATTAGAAAGTAAATGACCCCCAAATGTCCTATCAGAGAAAGTATATAAGAAGTGCCTAAAATATAATGTTTAATAATATTCATTAAAAATTCACTTTTAATATTAACACGGCATGTCACAGGTCGCAGTTCAGACTTTCTAGCACATTCCAGGAGGATAGAAGTGCTGTGAGGCTAAGTGAGGGATTAAAATCATACAACCGCTTCACAATACATCCTTGGCAATAGTAGCTGGACGTTATTCACACCAGTCCTGTTTAAACTGTGTATCAATTCTGCTAGCCAGTGATTATAATAAACCTGATGTAAAAGGGAAAGAAGGAAACACCAGCAATTATTGGTGGTCTCCTATCAATTAGGTATTCAATAGCCACAGGGCTAGTATAAGCCTCATTCATTCATAACTCTCTATCCCCAGGATTTCAAATAAACAATAGCCTTTTGTGTATCCCACAGTGATGCCACATTGAGACTAAATAGATATCTCAGAATAAAAAAGTTATGGTTAAAATGCAGGAAGGCAAAGATGAGAAAGTTTTTGTAGTCCTTAAAGGGGTTTCCCACTAAAGACGTTTATCCCCTATCCATAGAATAGAGGATAAGTGTTGATTGCTGAGGGTCTGAGCACTAGGATTGGCAATGATTATGAGAAACAGGGTCCACAAGTACGCTATGTGAATAGAGCAGTGGTGCACATGCTGAGCCACCCCTTTATTCACTTCTAAGGGACTGCTGGAACTGTGGCCTGCAGCAGTTTCAAGGACTTCAATGGGATGGTGGCCAAGCATGCACCTCTCTTTTTAGATGGGACACTCAGGGATCCCTGTTATTGTTCTTGTGGATGGATGACAAGTGTCTTTAGTGGGAAAGTCCATTTATTGTTAAAAAGGGCTTGGTCCTTCAGGATTAAATTGCCACAGAATGTTAGAATGTTTTCCAAATCTGTTAATTTAAGATATGGATGTAATTTGAGATTATTTACTATGAAAGTGTAGATGTAGAGGTGCATTCAGTAAGCCTAGCGTAAATCTAGTCATTTGTTTCTGCATGCTTATTAACATCTTTACCACACACTTGGTTCCAGATACACAGATGCAATTACAATGGTGCCAAATCTGATAAATGTTTGCATTTTTTGACGAATGGATGGTACTGCTCTTTGTATATTACGCCAAATAATGGGACACACATGCAGTCATTTCATTTTAACAAATATGCCCACTATAGGGCTTAAGTGGCCCAAGAAAATAGTGCCAGGATGATAATTATTTACATCAGCATCTGAAAGGTTATGGCATTTATTCCAGTTAAAAACAACAGCTGGAGAAATCATTTCCTTTTTGTACATATGCCGTACATGCTGAAAACATGATCGCAAAACGTTAAGAAGTTGAGAGATTTCCCTGATGTTCCATAAAGGTTTGAGTAAACACTGGCTGAATCATTAACAGCCGCAGCACGGGGTTGACATCTGTGGCACTGGTCTGGAATTTAAGCCATAAACTCAATGAAAAATCATGGCCTGTTTTTAATTCCTCTAATGAAACCTCAGGACAGATAAGTCAGGTCTTATCAATTTAAAAATTTGCTTCGTATCATGCATCCATATGAAAAAACATAATCTTCAACATATACATTATAGCCCACAATATGTGTGTGAAGGCTTAATATTTGGACATGATGCAAAAATATCCAATGTTAAAGGGAAACTCAGAGGACTTTTGCTTCACAACTCACAAAACAAAATAAACAACATTAGAGTCAGCTTCAACCTGCAGTCCCTGGAACTCCTTACATACAATTACTCAGTTCCTGCTTAACCACCATCTCTACCATTAGTAATAAAAAACTTCTTCCTTACTCTCCAATTCGCACCTGTCTACTTGCACGCTTGACTCAACGAGATGAAATTGTGATCCCTAACCTTATCACCGTATTTATCACAGTCTTAACCCACCTATTCAACCTATCACTAACCACAGACACCTTCCTCCCTCCCTTTAAATATGCAACTATCACGGCCATCCATACAAAGCCATTCCTTGACCCATTTCTAGATATATTCTCTGTTTTAAAATGCCACCCCATGTTATTATTCTCATTCACCTCAAAACGTATTGAGCAAGAAGTCCACCTCAAGCTATCCTCATACCTTTTGTCCAACTTGCTACTTGACCAGTTGCAATCTGGCTTCAGATACCATCACTCCAATGAAAACACCCTAACCAAGGTTTCTAGTGATCTACTTACAGGCAAAGCCAAACAACAATACTATATTCTCCTCCTTGAAGATGTGTCCTCTTTCTTTCACATAGATGTCCTCTCCCTCCTGCTAGAAACTCTCTCATGTCTTGGCATTGAAGACTTGACCCTCTCCTGAATTTCCTCATACCTCACCCATTGCACTTTTAGGCTCTATCATTCACATACACACGTGGACAAAATTGTTGGTACCCCTCGTTTAATGAAAAAAAAAACCCCACAATGGTCACAGAAATAACTTAAAAAACACCATGGAATTAATAGTGCTATATAAATAAATAAGACATTATTGTTGTTCACAACCAACCAACGCCCTATGTACATTAGCCACACAGATGTGGCTATCAATTTTAACTTTTGTGATGACCAAGTAACCTTTCCAGTTCGGTCACCTTGCCTTATTAGGCAGATCATCAAATATCAAAGCTTTATTTTACTGAGGGCAAAGATTATGTTATTTTCCAAAGAACTGCCTGATTCAGAAATAGTAGACCAGGGTAACAAAAAACCTTATACTTAGTTAACAAGTTGCCCCAATGCGTGGTATTCCTGAGTCTTTTTTGGCCTGTGCTATTAGAACCCTGCTGCAAGCAGTGCAATAATGTGACGTCCACCTCCAGCCTTTGCTGGACATCTGAGAGAAAAGGAAATGGGCAGCCTGTTGGTGGCAGTGCTATGTCAACCGATTCCCCAGATACCTGTTCTGTTCATCTGTTCTGTTCATCTATTTCCATGTCCTAAGGATGACAATATAGAGAGCTCATTGGAGAAGCACATTTGCCCTACAGATAAAGCACGATATGTGCCATATTTGCAAATATTTTCTAAAACAAAGATGTCAAGAGCAACATATAAATTAAATTGACATTACATGACTACAATGGCAACAAATAAATATACATAAGACAGGCATGTCTCAAAACTCCTGTCAAATATCAGGGTACACATAACCTAACTGCTGAACTTCAGCACTGAGCCCAATATGAGTTACACAAACACATACTGTAGCAACAAAAAAAAAAGAAAAAAAATGTAAAGCAACTGTATGAAACAAAGAACAAATTCATATAGAAAACTAATGTATGGTGAAAACTACATGTACATCCAAAAAAGCATCTACATATGACCAGTTCCATTGTCATGAGATATTCCATGTTATTTATGTCACTAGTCAATATCTTTTTGATTAAATGTGTTTTATTGACTATAAGGTAATGCTGGATAGCCTAAGAAGCAGATGACATTAAGTTAATGATGTGGGGAGATGGGGATGATAAGGACTCGGTATGAAGGAGAAAATAAATCCAGCAAGTATACATAGACGGGAGGGAGAAAGAATATTTAGTAGGAAGGGTTAAAAACATAAAATGAACTGATAATCATAAACATGAACACAAACACAGAACACATGAAGGGGAAGGTTGGTAGCATCCATTGTGAACAATCCTCTATAATTGATGAGTTATGGAGTAAGCATCACTGGGGGACATTCTATCTTGTAAGGTGGCAGTGAAGTGCTCCATGTTTCCAAACTGTCATTTTAATGCTATGCTCATGGGTTTATGTTGTCATGGATGTGTGCTCTACAAAATATATTACTGATCACTCAACCTATTTGTTCTATTAGGTCACATTTCTACAGTCCCCAAACTGAACACAGTATTCCCTATACAAATGTTTTAAAAACTATACTGAATGTATGTATCTTATGTAGTCTTAGATCATACAGTGGCCTATATGGCAGCATTATAACTGCAGTTGGGGGTTAACTCTGGAACTTGGATCTCTTGTATGACAAATTACAATTTTCTGTTTGAAATATGTTTGCTATGGCTATGGATGACCATTGGTCTGCATGTGTACAGAGAATTTATATAACTCAAGAGATACCTAAGAGAGAACCCACTTGAGCTCACACATCGCGGCATGTGAATACATTTTTTCAAGTCTCATTCAGATGAGTGGGTCAGCCATAAAATTCTTGGAACATACTGACCATATGTGAGCTATAATGTAGCATTTATAACAGTTTGATCTTGAGTGGAGTAGTAATGCACTGTGTACTGTATGTAACATCACTTGATATTACTTGCTATTTACTGTCTATAGACATTCTTCAAGGATTAGTTAACATATTACTTACTATAATTGGCCTTTGGGCAGAGAGTATAGTAAATAATTTGTACCCTGAGAAGCACTAGATAATGTATATATCTGTTCCCGGCTGAGGCACCAGAAGCTTTGACTCACCTCATTTGTTTTCCTCTTCAGGTTGCGGGCAGGAAAAGGCAAATAAGTTTATAAGTAATCAGATCTAGGTGATGATGGAATGCTTTTAGATAAAAGATAATTGTGCACACTATGATGACTTGCTTTTCCATAATGCCTGCTTATCTGAAGTGTTTACATCCTGGTCTAACTGTATTTTATGAGAAAATGTGGATGTCCTGAACATCCCCCATAGACTTTGCACGGGAAGTGAAGGTCTGGTGTAGACAGTAAGATACTTTATTGCAGAGAAAATTGTTCTCTTAGGAATGAAGAGTCAACAGTTCAGTGAGCAAGAATTTATGATGTGTAGGGCCTTTTTTTTAAGGTTTAGAGAACCTTTACACTATCCCATTATAAATAACCAGGGAGTTACAATCCATATTATTATATATTTCTTTTTGCTTCATATTGTACATTATGTATTTTCAGCATGTGACTTCTACAGCACCAGAATAGTCCACAGCCCTCTACAGATATTTCTTATCAATTTCATGGTAATGAATATGCAATAATTCCACCTCCTTGGCAGTGGTGAACCTAGCCTCTTTGCTGCCTGAGATGGACTATAGAAAGACGTCCCCCCCCAAAAAAAAATTGAGTTTACACGCTACTAGCTTCACACACTGCTATCGTCACACAATATACACAATACACAAAGTTATGAAACAGTTTTTAAGAATTCTTCTTCCTGTATTACTTCAGTATCAGATCAACAACACGGCATTAACAATGAGAGTAACTTCTTGTCTGTGCCTTATCCAATAGTTATGTGTTAAAACTTATGTTACAACTTTATAGCCAATCATGTTGTAACCACTCCTACAATGTATAAAAATCTCACCCATCCGCCATGAAAGATTAGAATACATATTGGTCACATAATTGCAACTTGTGGATATGTGTATTTCTCTGAGCCATTTCATATACCAATTGTACTAATTTGGACTTCAATACAGTGATTGCACTCACACTCCCTATAGAATAATCATAGTTCTAAAAAAAAACTAATAGAATAACCTGGGGATAATAGCCAAGCCAGAATAACTCCTCCAAAGGGAAGAAGGAGCCATCTCCCTAATGACACATAGTACCCATTCTGATCCACATCTAGACTTCTCACATAGCCAGCCAGTATCCTACTCTGCACTGTTGAGAGGCAATAACCTCGAAACAGCTGTCTGGCGATAGGTCCCTCTCCCTGTTTGGTCAGAATTTGGTTAGAAATGAATTCTGGACTCTAGTGTTTCAAAGCAACAGTAATAACATTTGAGCCACTGTGCTGATTTATGTAAGAGCAAATACTGTAATTGCATACAGCATAATAGCTTATTATGTTAAAGCAAACTCTTTAGTTCAGACACTACAAGTTTTGAGAGAAAATCAGCTCACCAACTAGCAATTACATACTAGTATGGATTTTTTTGCACATATACATTTTAATACTTATTCACATAGTATAGTTTTATTTCTGTCTTGTAGCCAAATCTAACTGTGGAACATGAAAGGAGGATTATCTCCTGGAAAAGCAGTCAGATATGTTAAAATTCAACATACCTCATCCTTCTTTTCTCCAATGTCTACTGATCATCCATTATATAGTTATATACACTACATTCCAAATTATCATGCAAATTATATTTTTCTCTGATTTTTCTCTGATGTCAGTATAATGTTTAAATCTTCAACAGTTAGAGTATAAATCAAATTTTATTGGACAAACCTCCCAATGATAATATTTTTTAATACAAATTAAAAAATCAAAATCCACCAAATTATTATGCACAGAGTTTCTAAACATTTTATAGGTTGTAAAGAACTGAAAATGGTCATTTGTTGAATTTGCTGCATTAAGAGGTCACATTTACTGTAATAAAAAGCTATTTCAATCAAAAACATTGTAACAGGCCAAGTTACATGTTAACATAGATACCCTTCTTTGATATCACCTTCAAAATTCTTGCATCCATTGAACTTGGGAGTTTTTCCATAGTTTCCGCTTGAATTTCTATGCAGGATGTCAGAATAGCCTCCCAGAGCTGTTTTGATGTGAACTGCCTCCCACCTTCATAGATCTTTTGCTTGAGAACACTCCAAAGGTTCTCAATA
Source organism: Leptodactylus fallax (assembly GCA_947044405.1). Taxonomy (NCBI): domain Eukaryota; kingdom Metazoa; phylum Chordata; class Amphibia; order Anura; family Leptodactylidae; genus Leptodactylus; species Leptodactylus fallax. The sequence continues at coordinate 9,384,907 of CAMRHE010000012.1, read as the reverse complement.
GGGTTGAGGTCAGGGGAGGATGATGGCCACGCCATGTGTTTCTCTCCTTTTATGCCCATAGAAGCCAAAGGTATTCTTTGCTGCATGAGATGATGCATTGTCATGCATGAAAATGATTTTGCTATGGAAGGCACAATTTTTTTCTACCATGGAAGAAAGTGGTCAGTCAGAAACTCTATATAGTTTACAGATGTTATTTTTACAGTTTAAGGAACCCTAATGTGCCTACTAGTTCTCTCCCCATGATTCCAGCCCAAAACATGACTCTGTCACCTCCTTGCTGACGTCACAGTCTTTTTGGGACATGGTGGCCATCTACCAACCATCCACTACTCCATCCATCTGAACCATCTGGGGTTGCATGGCACTCATCAGTAAACAAGACTGTTTCAAATGTAGTCTTCATGTATGTCTGGGCCCATTGCAACCATTCCTGCTTGTGATTTAGGGTCTGCCGAACAGTAGGTTTATGCACAACTGCAAGCCTCTGGAAGATATTACACCTTGAGGTGCACCAGCAGCTTCAAATGCATGTTTGCTTCTTTGTAATGGTATTTTAGCAGCTGCTTTCTTAATCCGATGAATTTGTCTGGCAGCAACATTCCTCATTATCCCTTTATCTGCACAAACCCATGTGTGCTCTGAATCAGCCACATACCTCTTCACAGTATAATGCTCAGCTAATTTTTTCTGAAGGATTTTTTTCTATTGCTGGGGCGATTATAGTCAGCCTTGTGTTGTTTTTAGCTTTCCTCTGGATCAACTTGGTAGGTTTATAGGTTGGAGTTGATGGGCTATATTTCCAACATTAACTACTTTGTACCTATTTATGTAGAGGTTGGGCTGAGACATCAGTCCCTGTTCCTGGACGCTGTGCTTGATTGGTATTGGAGCAGTCTGTCAACTCTTCAAAGTGCATTTAGATGTTGAACCCTTATAATAGGTAGACTAATTCTTGATCAGTGTCTTAGTTATTGCTGTGTGTATGTAAAGGTCTTGGGAGGACACTGCTGGTCTGAGCTGTACATCACACAGGCTAAGCCACCTACCAGCTTGTCACTGAAGCCAGTAACTGGATGAGAGGTGTACCCTGAGTTAGGAAAACCCATTTAAACTAGCTACATCATAAAGAAAAAATGCTATTTTGCAATAAGCAGGCATCTAAGCTGTCTCCTAATAATGCTGTGACCAGTTCCTGAGGTGGATTTTCCATACAATTGCAATTCTTTTGGTAAAGAAGCTTATTGCCTGGAGACCGAACATGTCGCACCTTTTTACCATATTTTTTGTACATACCATATGGATATTTATGCAGGTTAATCCCACTAGAGGTCCCCCTTATAACTGACATCCTTCATGCCCCTTATCAGTTTTGTGACACTCCTGTGTACGTTTTCTTACTCAATCTCCCCCTCCATGTTGTACAGGACATTACAAATCACATGCATCTTACCTAAAATGTACTCTGGCTCTCCACCCTCCCTTTCTGTCTCAGGTGGGATCATGTTTTACATACCGGGTAGCAGATTGAGCATTTGCAGTGCGCATTAAAACAGTAGAGCTGTTGCAGAGCTGTGACAGTGAGTAATTACAACATTATCTTAAACAATGTAACGGTGGGTTCACACTTGCGCCGGCACTCCGTCCACTGGGAATCCGACCTAAATGTCGGAAAACTGGATAGGTACTGGATAGGGAAAGGTTTGTGACACTTTACTCAAAAGCCCATTCACTTCTATGGGTTTTTAAAGCAATACGCTGGTGTGCGTTCACACCCTCTGGCCCGCAAAGCCATTTTTTTTCGACGGAAACAAAGTCGGACATGCAGGACTTTGTGTCCGACGAAAAAACTGGCTTCCCATCGCATTGCTTTAAAAACCCATAGAAGTGAATGGGTTTTTAAGCAAAGTGTCGCAAATCTTTCCCTATCCAGTTTTCCGACATTTAGGTCAGAAGTGCCGGCGCAAGTGTGAACCCACCCTACTTGAGAAACATACAGACAACAAACAGTAGAAGCAACATCAGTGAAATGGGAGAAAATCATGGGAACTTTAGTTCTCTACATGGTAATCATGTCCACTGCAAACCATTGTAGCATCAAAACAAAGGTGCAGCACAAAGCTTGGAAAGGTATTGAAAATTAAAAATAACTACTTCTGATTTATAGTAGCACCATCTGGTGAGCAGTCAGCAAATATGTAGGTATTTCTATATGTTTTATTAGGTTGCTAAGCCCTTTTCACACTTGATGAATATTTGCTTCAAAACTATTTAATGGAATACTGCAAACGTAAAAGATGTCACTTAATTTAGGGGTTCTTTCAGGGAATAAAGCATTGATATCATATCATACAGTACAGACCAAAAGTTTGGACACACCTTCTCATTCCCAGAGTTTTCTATATTTTCATGATTATAAAAATTGTAAATTCACACTGAAGGCATCAAAACTATGAATTAACACATGTGGAATTATATACTAAACAAAAAAGTGTGAAACAACTGAAAATATGTCTTATATTCTAGGTTCTTCAAAGTAGCCACCTTTTGCTTTGATTACTGCTTTGCACACTCTTGGCATTCTCTTGATGAGCTTCAAGAGGTAGTCACCTGAAATGGTTTTCACTTCACAGGTGTGCCCTGTCAGGTTTCATAAGTGGGATTTCTTGCCTTATAAATGGGGTTGGGACCATCAGTTGTGTTGTTCAGAAGTCAGGTGGATACACAGCTGATAGTCCTACTGGATGCAGTGTTAGAATTTGTATTATGGCAAGAAAAAAGCAGCTAAGTAAAGAAAAACGAGTGGCCATCATTACTTTAAGAAATTAAGGTTAGTCAGTCCGAAAAATTGGGAAAACTTTGAAAGTGCCCCCAAGTGCAGTGGCCAAAACCATCAAGCACTACAAAGAAACTGGCTCACATGAGGACCGCCCCAGGAAAGGAAGACCAAGAGTCACCTCTGCTGTGGAGGATAAGTTCATCCGAGTCACCAGCCTCAGAAATCGCAGGTTAACAGCAGCTCAGATTAGAGACCAGGTCAATGTCACACAGAGTTCTAACAGCAGACACATCTCTACAACAACTGTTAAGAGGAGACTGTGTGCAGCAGACCTTCATGGTAAAATTGCTGCTAGGAAACCACTGCTAAGGACAGGCAACAAGCAGAAGAGACTTGTTTGGGCTAAAGAACACAAGGAATGGACATTAGACCTGTGGAAATCTGTGCTTTGGTCTGATGAGTCCAAATTTGAGATCTTTGGTTCCAACCACCGTGTCTTTGTGCGACGCAGAAAAGGTGAACGAATGGACTCTACATGCTTGGTTCCCACCGAGAACCATGGAGGAGGAGGTGTGATGGTGTGGGGGTGCTTTGCTGGTGACACTGTTGGGGATTTATTCAAAACTGAAGGAATACTGAACCAGCATGGTTACCACAGCATCTTGCAGCGGCATGCTATTCCATATGTTTTGCGTTTAGTTGGACCATCATTTATTTTTCAACAGGACAATGACCCCAAACACACCTCCAGACTGTGTAAGGGCTATTTGACCAAGAAGGAGAGTGATGGGGTGCTATGCCAGATGACCTGGCCTCCACAGTCACCAGACCTGAACCCAATCGAGATGGTTTGGGGTGAGCTGGACCGCAGAGTGAAGGCAAAAGGGCCAACAAGTGCTAAGCATCTCTGGGAACTCCTTCAAGACTGTTGGAAGACCATTTCAGGTGACTATCTCTTGAAGCTCATCAAGAGATTGCCAAGAGTGTGCAAAGCAGTAATCAAAGCAAAAGGTGGCTACTTTGAAGAACCTAGAATATAAGACATATTTTCAGTTGTTTCACACTTTTTTGTTAAGTATATAATTCCACATGTGTTAATTCATAGTTTTGATGCCTTCAGTGTGAATCTACAATTTTTATAGTCATGAAAATACAGAAAACTCTTGGAATGAGAAGGTGTGTCCAAACTTTTGGTCTGTACTGTATATCAGGTGGGTGGGGGTCAAATTAATAATATGATATATCTGAAATATAGTACTCTTTACCGGTTGTGTTTAAAACTAATGCTAGTAAATCTGTTTGTTGCATACAAAGAAGTAATTTGTCCATTAATATATTATTTGGTGTTTCAGAAATGTATTTTTGCCATCTCAATGAAAGGAATTTCAACTATGATGAAGGTTAAAGAGACACCACTTGTATTCGGTGTTTTCTTCTATTGCAATGGGTATCTTCTGTGTGGTCCTTACAATAAAGAGGGAATTCTGCTAGAGGATACTCGTAAGCCTGTGTTACTGCATTGTGTTTCCTGTAGACTATATAACATCTTACCATCAAAGAAATCAGCCCCTAGGTACACCAGGGTGTGACACATGGTGTTACCTTAGAAAAGATTACAGATACAACATGTGTCACCTGTAAAGATTAATCACTGTGTTTTCTGATCTCTGCAAGCCACACGCAATGAAGCTTGCACTGCTAAACCTGTGTATGTTTTACATCAAAAGTGTGATTTTCTTACTTTGGTCACAACTCTATGTTAAGAATGTTCAAAGAAAAACATTACATTTGCATGTGAAGGTAGTGATCTTTTAGCATATTGTATTACAGATAATTTGAGTTCTTGTCTTACTGCTGTTGTATTAGCTGAGTTTCTGTTGTAATGTGAAGTAGTAACTGTATATACAGTACATATACATACATTTTATTCTGGATACAAACATTATATATGGCATTGCACAGAACAATACTACAGTGCAATACACTCAGTTAGCCTCTAAAAGTTATCGCCTGATTTCTTCACTCTTCCACTACAGTGCAATACAAAAAGATGAACTGAGGGTTAGAGCTTCAAATGAATTGGCCTGAGGGCAATGCGAAGACCATCCACTATTCAATGTATGGTATAGTACACTCATCCACACTGCAGCCTCTTCAAACAGCTGATCGGGAAGAGGGGGGGATTTGGATCCTCAACTAATCTGATGTTGATTACCTATCCTTAGTCATCAAGATATTGTGATGTATTCTATAGAGTTGGAAACCCCTTATAATTTACAAGGTGCAAATATTGCTACTGTGAAAAGCCGCTCACTTTTTCCACATATATACGTAGAAAGTTCTAGTACAGTGGATTCAAAGATATCGTGTTGCGCCCTTATGCTCTGTTTTTATGCACTGATATAAAGACATTGATAAATCTGCCCTTTCAACTATACAAGTTTCTTTTGTAACTTAGAGTGTATACACCTCTTGACTTCACACATTATACTTTGCAAAATATGGTGCCAGTTTCAGTTTCACAGTTTTCTCTTCCAGTGGGTGGCAATAGACTATACTACATAAAGTATGTACTGTATGTATCGCATAGTGGTACTTTGGTACCCCTGCCCCATTACATTAGAGCACATATAGAAGGGGTGACTGTATACACATAAGACCTCCCTCACCTATCATATACAGTGCTGGCCAAAAGTATTGGCACCCCTGCAATTCTGTCAGATAATACTCAATTTCTTCCAGAAAATGATTGCAATCACAAATGCTTTGGTGATAAGATCTTCATTTATTTTGTTTGCAATGAAAAAACACAAAAGAGAATGAAAAAAAAGTCAAATCATTGATCATTTTACACAAAACTCCAAAAATGGGCCGGACAAAAGTATTGGCACTCTCAGCCTAATACTTGGTAGCACAACCTTTAGACAACATAACTGCGAACAACCGCTTCCGGTAACCATCAATGAGTTTCTTACAATGCTCTGCTGGAATTTTAGACCATTCTTCTTTGGCAAATTTCTCCAGGTCCCTGAGATTTGAAGGGTGCCTTCTCCAAACTGCCATTTTGAGATCTCTCCACAGGTGTTCTCTGGGATTCAGGTCTGGACTCATTGCTGGCCACTTTAGAAGTCTCCAGTCCTTTCTCTCACATCCATTTTCTAGTGCTTTTTGAAGTGTGTTTTGGGTCATTGTCCTGCTGGAAGACCCATGACCTCTGAGGGAGACCCAGCTTTCTCACACTGGGCCCTACATTATGCTGCAAAATTTGTTGGTAGTCTTCAGACTTCATAATGCCATGCATACGGTCAAGCAGTCCAGTACCAGAGGCAGCAAAGCAACCCCAAAACATCAGGGAACCTCCGCCATGTTTGACTGTAGGGACCGTGTTCTTTTCTTTGAAGGTCTCTTTTTTTTTCCTGTAAACTCTATGTTGATGCCTTTTCCCAAAAAGCTCTACTTTTGTCTCCTCTGACCAGAGAACATTCTTCCAAAAAGTTTTTGGCTTTCTCAGGTAAGTTTTGGCAAACTCCAGCCTGGCTTTTTTATGTCTCTGGGTCAGAAGTGGGGTCTTCCTGGGTATCCTACCATAGAGTCCCTTTTCATTCAGACGCCGACGGATAGTACGGGTTGACACTGTTGTACCCTCGGACTGCAGGGCAGCTAGAACTTGTTTTTTATGTTAGTCGAGGTTCTTTAGCCACCATCCGCACAATCTTTCGTTGAAATCTCTCATCAATTTTTCTTTTCCGTCCACATCTAGGGAGGTTAGCCACAGTGCCATGGGCTTTAAACTTCTTGATGACACTGCGCACGGTAGACACAGGAACATTCAGGTCTTTGGAGATGGACTTGTAGCTTTGAGATTGCTCATGCGTCCTCACAATTTTGCTTCTCAAGTCCTCAGACAGTTCTTTGGTCTTCTTTTTTTTCTCCATGCTCAATGTGGTACACACAAGGACACAGGACAGAGGTTGAGTCAACTTTAATCCATTTCAACTGGCTGCAAGTGTGATTTAGTTATTGCCACCACCTGTTATGTGCCACAGGTAAGTAACAGGTGCTGTTAATTACACAAATTAGAGAAGCATCACATGATTTTTCAAAGGGTGCCAATACTTTTGTCCACCCCCTTTTTTATGTTTGGTGTGGAATTATATCCAATTTGGCTTTTTGACAATTCTTTTTGTGGTTTTCCATTGAAGACAAAATAAATGAAGATATTATTACCAAAGCATTTGTGATTGCTATCATTTTCTGGAAGAAATTGAGTATTATCTGACAGAATTGCAGGGGTGCCAATACTTTTGGCCAGCACTGTAGATTTGATGCACACCAAGTGCTACAGGAAGTTTTTCTGTAGATCCTTGGTGTCGTCTACATCAGGGCACCCAATACCATATAATATGAGTACTTACTTCTACTGCTTCTGCTACAGCAGTCAGGGGACTGAAGAAGTTGGGGGTCCATGCTTTGGCACTGATGACTCATGGATGATATCCGTATGCTGGCGGTGCCTCCATGAACCATTTACTTAATCTAGTGAGCCCGGGTCACAGAACAAACAGGTATAGGGCCTATCCGTAGTTTTTTTCTGGGCTCACTGCCACATACATGGGATTGCGATAATATACAGGAGTGTATATGGGACCATAAACACAAATGGGTCAGTGTGATAGCCATCAAAAACATGACTAGCACACTGACGAAGCAAACAGTCATGTGCATAGAGTCTTAATGATTGTACAGTGAGGTTGTACACAGCAGAGTATATACTACATATATAGTAAAGAGGGAGAAGAGGACAAAGAGTGTGCATGGGGAGGAGGAGAGATTACACAGTGTAGAGCTAGGAGAAAACCCATGTCAGAATCAACAGGTGGAGAGACCACAAAAAGGTGTCTGTGCTAGCAAAGGTAAGTGGAGTTCACACAGGGGCTGTTTAAGAAAGAATGAATGTATGCTTATATATGAGAGCTAGTGAAGGCAGCAGATTCCAGGATACACAAAATTCAGGTTCAGCATATATGATATTACTGAGAAGGGAATGCCTATTCCAAAAAAGTTTGAAACTACATATCAGGTAGACTACGTTCACATCTGCGTCGGTTTCAGTATAAAAACCTGACAGACACCTGGCGGGCCCCATTATATTCTATAGCAGTGTTTCCCAACCTTTTCAGATTCAAGACACCCCTATAAAAAAAGTTCCTCGGGGCACCCCTACCAAATAATTTTTACCAAAAGACAAAAAAACTGCAGTTTTGATGTGTTTTTTTTGAGCAGGTTTAGAAATTACAGCTGGAACATCAGTTTGGTTCACTTGTAAATTTAGAAAACTTCACCAAAAATCACATCAAAACTGCATGCATTTTTCCATTGCAGTTTTGATGCAATTGTAACTGCATCACAACTGCACCATGTGAATGCACCTTCAAATCTACACCATCCTATACTTTCTACAAAGGCACATACAAAGAAAAATCACCTTTTACCATCATCAAGCTCACTTAGTGGCCCCATATAGTATCATGCTCCCCACGTGGCTCCCAGGCACCAAATGATGCTCCTCAGTTGCCCCCAGATACCTAATCATGCTCCCCACTGACTCCCAGACACCTAATAATGCTGCCCAGTGGCCCTCAGGCAAGTAGTAATATTCTCCAGTAGCCCCCAGGCAAGTAATAATGTCCCCGTGACCCTCAAACAAGTAATAATGTCCCCCAGTGGCCCCCAGGCAGGTAATAATGTCCCCCAGACAAGTAATAATGTCCCCCAGTGGCCTCCAGGCAAGTAATAATGTTCCTTAGGCAAGCAATAATATCCCACAGTGGCCCAACACTGTGGTTGTGCTATATAAATAAAAAAAACAAATAACACTTACCTATCTTCGTTCCTCCTGCTTGTTCTCTGCAGTTCGATGTAGTAGGTCTTCAGTGATAGAGCAGGAAGCTAAAGCCTTTCTGCTGCACTGTTCTATTCAACTACATCGACATCTTAAGGATGCTGATGTAGTTAAAAGGGGACATGCGGCCATTTCCCCACTGGATTGTCGCGGCACTCCTGGAGGGTCTCCATGGCATCCTGGTGGTCTATGTGGTCCACCGATCTCCACTGTTCGGGTCCCCCAGTTGCAGTCTAGGAGGTACTCCCATTGCTAGAATGCTATTTTCTCCTCTAAAAGCATTGCATTACTTTTACTAAGTATATAGGAACCATGTACATTCCATGTGCTGTTATGTAGGGTCTCTGAACAGCTGTAGTTACTGCTTCTTTGTGGGTTTTGACAACTGTGTTCTGGAACCTCACAAAAAAAAAAAAAAATGACACTATTGGATCTCTCAATTGTTGAGGACTATGTAGGTTAAAATTTTAGATGGACTGTGCTTATTTTGTGATAGCCATCTTTATTTCAATTAAAAAGCACTATAATTTACAGAATATGGTGTTACTTTTGGGTTAACAATTTTCTCCTCCTGTGAGTGGTAGTAACAATGGGGTGGGTTGTAATCATCATTTACATCCTATGGAAATTCTATACTGTATTACAGGAAATCTTTTATAAATACATTTTTCTGTTTACCACCTACCACTTGCTTTCCATAATATACATAGATTAAAGATTTTTTTTTTCTATCTGCAAAATATTAAATACATTATTCATATATGATGAGATGCATTTTGCTGTTTGTCATGGAAATTTTACTTTAAATGTGAAGCAATTTATCATTAATTCAGAGTGATCTGGAGACATGTATAGCATAACCAAAGGGTTTCTGCAGCTCTGATAAACATGTGCCAAAACGCACAAGAAAATTAGCATTATAAAACTAACTTGCCACCAAATAGCAATATCTAAAATGAATACAATTTCCTTGTAGGTTTTATGAGACGAGCCTATACCTATTAGCACCTCATGTTAGGTTTGTTCCTCTGTATATTCTAAGTAAATGTAATTTAATAATTGTTTTTGCCTTCAAGAAACTGAAGTGAAAGAGCAATGTTGTAAGGTTTCAGAGACCTGCAAGGAATGCCTAAATGGTTTCCCTCACTTAGACAGTCTTTATTCACAGCCCTACTGGCTTTTAAAACCAGGACTCATTTTACTAAGCAAAAAATGGCTCTTTTGTTGCTGGTTTTCCCCTAGTGTCATCTCGTATGGATGTCATGGTAACTAGTGTATGCTTTCAGCCTAGGAGGTTATTGGGCCTCCGGAAGGAAGTGCTCCAGTTGCTAGACTGCTATTTTTATAGAACTGTTACATAATACAGCCTATGAAAGCTTCCTCTTAGGGTTTTATTGCACAAAAGGGAAATTAAGTTTGATGACTCTAAATGTTTGATGGAGGATGTAGAATGACTTTGGTATTGTGTTTTTTCCTGGTTAGTAACAAGGCTGGTGTAGACTGTTTAAGAACAAAATTGTGCAGGGTGTTATATAGTATTATTACAGCTATCTGCATATAAATGAATACTGTCTGATTAAAAATAGTTATTTTACTTTATTATTATTATTATTATTATTATACATTATAGTGTTCTAAAGAGATCTGGATAGTACTTGGATTCATTAAGAACATTCAGTATGAGTTTTCTAAATTTTCTATTAATGTTATCAAGTTTTTTACTTTATTTTTGATCAGTTACATTTTTTTTGTTCAGTGCACTAAACAGTTAAAATGTTGTTGTTTTTAAATTTATGATCTAGTACAGGGGTCAGCAACCCCTGGCACGCATGCCAAGAGTTGCACGCGAGGTTCATTTCCCTGGCACGGGAGTCCTCACCCAGCAGTTTCGATCGGACCAAACACGGCCAAAACGAAACTGCTATTATTATACTGTGGAGTTTCTTCAGCCCCCACAGTATAATAAGCGGAGCCCCTGGGGAGGTGATGAAACATAAAAAACAATGTCACTCACCATTCCATGCTCCGCAGCCGCTGTGTGCTCTTCGGGCGCTTCTGCCTGAAGTCAGCTGACAGGGCCTCAGGTGTCACGTCTGCGTCTGACGTCATTACGAATAATGACGCGATGTGACCCCTGAGACTCAATGAGCGGTCGCTGACTACAGACAGAAGCGTCCGAAGAGAACACAGCGGCTGCGGAGCGTGGAATAGTGAGTACATAGTTTTTTTTATGTTTGCCACCTCTCTTCGCCCTCCACTTATTATACTCTGTGGTCTGAAGAGACCCCACAGTATAATAATAGCTAGTGAGTGGCACAAATTGGAATATTATAAAAGTTAGAATATTATTCCATGTGCAGGGGCCACTATGGAACATAATACCGTGTGCAGGGGCCACTATGGGACATAATACTGTGTGCAGGGGCCACTATGGGACAAATACCGTGTGCAGAGGCCGCTATGGGACAAATACTGTGTGCAGAGGCTGCTATGGGACAAATACCGTGTGCAGTGGCCGCTATGGGACAATTACCGTGTGCAGAGGCCGATATGGGACAAATATCGTGTGCAGAGGCTGCTATGGGACATATACCGTGTGCAGGGGCCGCTATGGGACATAATACCGTGTGCAGGCGCCGCTATGGGACATAATACCGTGTGTAGGGGCCTCTATGGGATATAATACCGTGTGCAGGCGCCGCTGTGGGACATAATACCATGTACAGGAGCTGCTATGGGACATAATACTGTGTGCAGGGACTGCTATGGCTGTGAGACATAATACCATTTGCAGGGACCACTATGGGACATTATTCTGTATAACGGTGTGTTTTCTATATTAAGGATGTGTTTTTGCACAGAAAACTCAGGCTTTTTTTTTTTTTTTTATGCAAAAATGCACCAGTTTTACATCGAAGTAAAAGTTCCAGTGGCCTAAGAATATAGCTGCATCCAGATACATAGTGTGTTTTCACCATAAGGATGCTGCCATACGGTCCTCCTGGACACATACATTTACCACTAATTGCGGGATGTACATGCACTTTCATTGCTTCTAATCAGAAAGTATGGGAGCGTCCCAGGAAATAGTAGTAAACACATGTGTCCTAAAGCATCTGGTGGCAGCACTTCTGTGTTATGGTTTGTGGTATATGACTTTAGTTTAGGGGTCGTCAGACTGACAATTATTGACCAGCACTCCAAGTACCTCATCTTTGATTTTTTTATTAAAATCAGCACACTGAACAAAAAAGGTTGCCTACCCCTGATCTAGTATATTATTAATAATACTCTGAATGCTGAATGCTATATACAGTGCCTTGCGAAAGTATTCAGCCCCCTTGAACTTTTCAACCTTTTGTCACATTTCAGGCTTCAAACATAAAGATATAAAATTTTAATTTTTTGGTGAAGAATCAACAACAAGTGGGACACAATTGTGAAGTGGAACAAAATTTATTGGTTATTTTAAACTTTTGTAAAAAATAAAAAACTGAAAAGTGGGGCGTGCAATATTATTCGGCCCCTTTACTTTCAGTGCAGCAAACTCACTCATAAAGTTCAGTGAGGATCTCTGAATGATCCAATGTTGTCCTAAATGATTGATGATGATAAATATAATCCACCTGTGTGTAATCAAGTCTCCGTATAAATGCACCTGCTCTGTGATAGTCTCAGGGTTCTGTTTAAAGCGCAGAGAGCATCATGAAGACCAAGGAACACACCAGGCAGGTCCGTGATACTGTTGTGGAGAAGTTTAAAGTCGGATTTGGATACAAAAAGATTTCCCAAACTTTAAACATCCCAAGGAGCACTGTGCAAGTGATCATATTGAAATGGAAGGAGTATCAGACCACTGCAAATCTACCAAGACCCGGCCGTCCCTCTAAACTTTCATCTCAAACAAGGAGAAGACTGATCAAAGATGCAGCCAAGAGGCCCATGATCACTCTGGATGAACTGCAGAGATCTACAGCTGAGGTGGGAGAGTCTGTCCATAGGACAACAATCAGTCATACACTGCACAAATCTGGCCTTTATGGAAGAGTGGCAAGAAGAAAGCCATTTCTCAAAGATATCCATAAAAAGTCTCATTTAAAGTTTGCCACAAGCCACCTGGGAGACACACCAAACATGTGGAAGAAGGTGCTCTGGTCAGATGAAACCAAAATCGAACTTTTTTGTCCACAATGCAAAACGATATGTTTGGCGTAGAAGCAACACAGCTCATCATCCTGAACACACCATCCCCACTGTCAAACATGGTGGTGTGGCAGCGACTGCACTGCCAGTAACTTCGCCAAGTGGGAGTTAAACTTGCAGACCAGCCAGATGACTAGGTGGAGATTGCGTGTAGGTGGAGGAGAAGCAGATGGAGATGATAACAATGAATGCTATTGTGACGATGACCATGTGCTAGGTGTGGAATGGATGTGGGCTGCCTACAAAGACTATCCTGGGGAGAGGGAATGGAATGGTCTTGCTCACTTGGTGCCACTGCTACTTTGATTTTGCCAAATATGATTGCAGGAGCAGGTGAGTTAACTGCAGCAACACCAAGAGATGGCACTACAAGAACCCTATTGACTATCAAGGGGTCTTGTCAGATATCCATTATGTTACCTGTCATTTTGCATAAAGGAAAAAGCCCTGCGTGAAGAACATTTTGTCTACAAGTTTTAATGGTCTGTGCAATGAAGCCTCTGATGCTGATATCTTATCCTTACAAAATCAACAGATATCCTGAGTTCTCTTGCAAAACACACATTCCTAAGGGTATAAGCTTACTCACATGACAATCTCAAAACTGACGTGTGATGGAAGTTGCAAACAGCCATCACACGTCCATTATGAAAACACGCTGATTTCAATGTACTCACATGACAATCTTTTTGACTAACCGTTTTTAATGGCCATCAAAAAGCTGACATGCTCTGTCTTTATCCATTTTTACAGACACATAGACCCAAGAGGAATCAATAGATCTGTTAACTGATGTAAAACAGGTTGACATCCATTTTACGTCCATTAAATACGGATCAGTGGGTTTGGTCAAAAAAGAATAATCAATTAAATTAATCTTTTTTTTTTCACTGACAATAAAAAACTGTCAAAATGCAAAACTGATGATCCTGGGCTGTCAAAAACCAAAAAACTGAACAGAATGGAAGTAAAATGGACATGTATGTATGTATTTACAAAATGTCATAACACATAACATAGTGACATGCAAAATTATTTAACCCCTTACCGCTGAAGCCATTTTTCAATATTCATTTTTTTACTTCTCGCTGTCCAAAAGCCATAAATTTTTTATTTTTTTGTTCACAGAGCCATATAAGGAACTTATTTTTGTGGGAGAACTTGTACTTCATAATGGTATAATTTACTATTCTGCACGATGTACTGGGAAGCAGAAAAAAAATTCGGAGAAGTCTGCATTTGCACAACTTTATTATGGGCTTTGTTTTTACGGTGTTCACTATGCAGCCAAAATAACATATTATTTGTATTCTGTGGGTTGCTATGACTACAGCGACACCAAATTTATATAGTTTTAATTACGTTTAACACCTTAAAAAAATCCAAAACTTTGAAAAAACAATTTCTTGGAGTTGCTATATTCTGACACCTGTAACTTTTTTATATTTCAGTATATGGGGCTGAATCAGGAGTCTTTTTTTGTTATAATCATAAACATATAAGAATAGTTAAACAGAACAGAAATACCATGAGAGGTGTCAGGTCATTTAAGCATTTTATAATTTTTTCTGTACATTTTATGTAGTCCTCCTAGAATATTTCACCACTTGGGGACTCAGTTACTAGTATAATACACTGTGTGAGCAAAACAATGCTAGACAGCCTATTTGCTAGACAGCTGGTATGCCCACACACCAGCTACCGGAAAAAATGCTTGTAAGTTATAATAGTAGGTGCCATGTTGCCACATAACATCCCTGGGCCCTGGCCAACAGGAAAGTTAAAAGTTCAACTCAGCAAAAGGCGCTGCACTGGAGCCTAGACTGCTTCACACAGCCTCAGCAGCAGCTAGCCCCACCAGACCATGATTCTAACAAGCACCTGCTGGATACACAACTGCTCCTGCCATCCCGTCACTAGCTTATTGTTCCTCACAGTTATTGTCAGCTACTTCCTGTCAGTCGATGCATGAATATGGAGATGCAAAGGCATAGCTAGAGATTCACCACAGAGGGGCAAACACATGCAGTTGGACCCACAACCCAGGTATATCAATTTTATCACTATATAGTGATTTCATAGGGGTAGACACTGGCTCTATACAGACCATTTAAGTGAATACAGTCCTAACTTTTCCAGGTACCTGACCCACATTTTCATCATCCACACAAAATCCCCCAATTATAAAATATATTATAAAAAAATCCTGTGTAAATGAATAATAGCCCCTATGTACATCTTTAAATTAGTAATACCTCTTGTTTGGACCCAAATTAGTAATGTCCCCTGTGTGCCCCCTAATTAATAAGGTATCTTACATGTCTCCTAATTAACAATGCCCCCTGCATGTCCCCTTTAAATCAATAATGCCCGAGTGCCACCTTAAATTAATACTACACAATTCCCCAGAGGTTAACAATCTCTGCTATTATGCACTTGATGCCTCTTTCAATAAATATTGCATCCTAAGGTTCCTCTTATATTAATAATGCTCTCTAATGACCTCTCTGTGTTAGTATTGCTCCCAATGCTTGCTTATATAAATGATGCCTCTTTATACAGTGGGGAGAAAAAGTATTTAGTCAGCCACCAATTGTGCAAGTTCTCCCACTTAAAAATATGAGAGAGGCCTGTAATTTACATCATAGGTAGAGCTCAACTATGAGAGACAAAATGAGAAAACATATCTAGAAAATCACATTGATTTTTTAAAGAATTTATTTGCGAATTATGGTGGAAAATAAGTATTTGGTCACCTACAAACAAGCAAGATTTCTGGCTCTCACAGACCTGTAACTTCTTCTTTAAGAGGCTCCTCTGTCCTCCACTCATTACCTGTAGTAATGGCACCTGTTTGACATTGTTATCAGTATAAAAGACATCTGTCCACAACCTCAAACAGTCACATTCCAAACTCCACTATGGTGAAGACCAAAGAGCTGTGGAAGGACACCAGAAACAAAATTGTAGATCTGCACCAGGCTGGGAAGACTGAATCTACAATAGGCAAGCAGCTTTGTGTGAAGAAATCAGCTGTGGGAGCAATAATTAGAAAATGGAAGACATACAAGATCACTGATAATCTCCCTCGATCAGGGGCTCCACGCAAGATCTCACCCGGTGGGGTCAAAATGATCATAATAACGGTGAGCAAAAATCCCAGAACCACACGGGGGGACCTAGTGAATGACCTGCAGAAAGCTGGGACTAACGTAACAAAGGCTACCATCAGTAACACACTACGCCGCCAGGGACTCAGATCTTGCAGTTCCAGACGTGACCCACTGCTTAAGCCAGTACATATCCGGGCCCGTCTGAAGTTTGCTAGAGAGCATTTGGATGTTCCAGAAAAGTATTGGAAGAATATCATATGGTTAGATGAAACCAAATTTGAACTGTTTGGTAGAAACACAACTCGTCGTGTTTGAAGGAGAGTGAATGCTGAGTTGCATCCAAAGAACACCATACCTACTGTGAAGCATGGGGGTGGCAACATCATTCTTTGGGGCTGTTTCTCTGCAAAGGGACCAGGATGACTGATCAGTGTACATGAAAGCATGAATGGGGCCATGTATTCTGAGATTTTGAGTGCAAACCTCCTCCCATCAGCAAGGGCATTGAAGATGAAACGTGGCTGGGTCTTTCAGCATGACAATGATCCCAAGCACACCGCCAGGGCAACGAAGGAGTGACTTCGTAAGAAGCATTTCAAGGTCCTGGAGTGGCCTAGCCAGTCTCCAGATCTCAACCCCATAGAAAACCTTTGGAGGGGAGTTGAAAGTCCCTGTTGCCCAGCGACAGCCCCAAAACATCACTGCTCTAGAGGAGATCTGTATGGAGGAATGGGCCAACATACCAGCAACAGTGTGTGCCAACCTTGTGAAGACTTACAGAAAACGTTTGACCTCTGTCATTGCCAACAAAGGATATATAACAAAGTATTGAGATGAACTTTAGTTATTGACCAAATACTTATTTTCCACCATAATTTGCAAATAAATTCTTAAAAAATCAGACAATGTGATTTTCTGGATTTGTTTTCTCATTTTGTCTCTCATAGTTGAGGTCTACTTATGATGACAATTACAGGCCTCTCTCATCTTTTTAAGTGGGAGAACCTGCACAATTGGTGGCTGACTAAATACTTTTTTCCCCACTGTATTGTTATTGGCCCCTAATGCCCATTATATTAATAAAGTTTCCTTAAATCATTATTGCCCTCATATTAATGAGGCCCCTTATATCAATAATGTCCCCAAGGTGTGCAATGTAAAATAAAAAAAAATTATACTTGCTTGCCTCTGATCCCCTGTTGTACAGAGCCACTCCTGCTTTTTCTTGCCTTCACTAGCTTGTAGGCTGCAAATAGTGATGTGACATTTGCGAATGAGGTGGCTCTATGAGTTGGCTTTTCAGGTGAATGATGTGAGTTGGCTTCTGCCCGACAGCCAAGAACTGATTATTTTTCTTACTCTGGAGCCCGCTAACTGTACTCCCAAAACACTTAACCCCACCCCTTAAACAGATAACTGCCCCTTCAGCTTGATACTGGCTGTCTACTGAGCTCAGAAAGAGGCAGATAATCCAGTTCATTCAAAAGAGCCTAAATTACTATGATTAGCCGCAAGCTACTTCAGGCCTCATTTGGCTAGTCTGTTCTGGTAAGCAGATGCTTTAGCTATAGTCAGGGCACTTTGTAGGACACAGGCTTGAAGTGGCTTGCGTCCTACAAGTTACAGGTAGTCAGAGCAGAAAACAAAGCATTTCAGGTGTACATCCGACAGGTTGTAGATTAGATGGGTTCTATTGCAGGTTTTTTGAAGCAAGCAAAGATCATAATTGACAAATATTCATTTTGGGAGCTCAACATGGACATTTGCACACCAAACCACCTGGCACTGACCCCATAAGTAGGGGTTTTAACTTTAGAAGGATCAGTTCACTCAAGTACAGTATTAGCATAATCATTCTTTTTTGTTTGGCAAACATAATGCATATTTCTTAAGCTATAACAACAAATACAAGCCAACACAACATGCCAATGTAATGGGAATATATGTAATCGTGTCTTGGATTAGTCTCCATGTTTCTGAAATGATCACTTGCTTACCAAGTTTAAATCTGTAAAAACTAACTTTAAGTCCATGGTTGGTATATAGTAGAAAGGAAATTTGTTCAGATTTATAAACATTCCACAATAATTGTCTATTTTTCTTTCTTATTCCTAGTCTAACAATGATTGTTAGTGGCTGCCAGTAGACAAAGAATGCAACCACAAGAGCTGGCTTCTCCACAAATCTCAATATGTAAGAGGAAGTACAATTTGTATTATATGTTCAGCCAGTGGTTTTGTCTAACTTCCTTTCTCTTACCAAAAAGAAAACCACTTTATGACATTACAATAATTCTGCTTAGCCTTATTGAAGGAGTGAAAAGGGCAGTCTTACTCTCTGTTCTCAATTTCATCTAATATTACAGTCAGTAAGCATTCTGTAACATGTGGCTTGTAATGAATACTTCATGTAAGTAGTCCAACATAATAATATAATATCAACAACCTTGAGGTAAATTCTCAAGTTACTAAACATTTCATTAGATTTTCTTGCAGTTTCAAGTTATATTGCAATTGATAACAATATATCAAATTATATTTGAGACAAATATGTTTTTTTTAATATGTAAAATGAACGATACTGTTTCCTAAATTTAATGTAGCCAGATAGGTTTTCTGACCTTGTGTGTGTTTCCTTCAGGAACTAAAGATTTCTTTTTTGAATATGAGTTTGCTTCTTATGACATTGCACCTAGTTTGTATACTTGTATATATCTCCCCTGTGAACATAAGAATTGGGCAGGTAAAATTTGACATGCCTGATCCCTGGTCCTTGTTTCCAATATTATCACTTGTCAGACAATAAACAAATTGAGAGTTTTGCATAGTCTTCAGTTGAATGATCTGTTGAATAACCATGCACTAAATTGTAATATGTAAGACCAACTTTAATATTTCACACTTAAACAGTTTTAGATTCTTTGAATACAATGAACCAGTCAAATAACATGGACTGAAATGAAATATATGTGTATACTCATGGCAGTTGCTAGTTACTGCCTGTCACCAAGCTCAAGAACATTTGAAACTCAATGGGGCTACTATTAAAATGTTAGTAAGTATAATACTAGACAGCTTTCAAATATGGCAGATTTATAAGGGTTGCAGTGGTCCCAGCTGTGGCTGGGCCCAGAAGCCAGTGGGCCCACAAGTCACCCTCAACACGCTAGAGACAGTTAAACTTCTTTTATCTCCTTTTGGATTTCCTTGGATGGTTGGTATCTATGCAATATAAATTAATTACCCTTGTCCTCTGGTGCATTGGAGTGAGAAGATGCACAGCATCCAGAAGATGACACTGGATCGCTGGACGCCCAGGAGAGGTGAGTAAAAATGTTTGCAAATTTTACAGACCTCCACTGAGCAATCTTCTATAGGAAAGGGTTCCTGCATCACATGATGCCAGACCCCTTTCCGTTATCGATGCGGCCGTGCCCCAGGAGGATCTGGATCAGGCTCCGAATCCCAGGGGGCCCCTTATGGTGACAGGAGCTCTGAGAAATTGCCTAGTCTGCCCCCCATAATGCCATCCCTGCACATACTGCTGTATATAGTTGCCTAAGAGCCCTTCAAACAGTTTCTCCACAATGGATGTTAGACTCACTGATCTGTAATTACCTGGGGAAGATCTAGAGCCCTTTTTGAAAATAGGCATCACATTAGCCTTGAGCCAGTCCCTTGGCACTGTACCAGTCACTAGAGAATTCCTAAAAATTAAGAATAGGGGTACAGCAATGACCCCTTCCTGCCAGAGGAATTTTATGATTTTCGTTTTTGACTCTCCACTTTCCAAACCCCATAACTTTTTTATTTTTCCATTCTCAGACCCATATGAGGGCTTAATGTTTGCAGGACAAACAATTTTTCATGATGCTACCATTTATTATTCTGAACAATGTACTGGGAAGCTGGAAAAAAATTAAGAGTGGGGTGGATTTGAAGAAAAAGTGCATTTGTGCGACATTCTTACGGGTTTCGTTTTTATGGCGTTCACTCTGCAGCCAAAATAACATGTCACCTGTATTCTATGTTTCAGTACGATTCAGGGGATACCAAACTTATATGGTTTTATTTACATTTTAACCCCTTAACAAAAATCTAAAACTTAGCAAAAAATTTTTTTTCTAAAAGTTGCCATATTCTGACACCCATCACTTTTTTAGATTTCCGTGTATGGGGATGCATAGCATGTCTTTTTTTTTTGCAGGGGCAGGTGTACTTTTTAGTTATGTCATTTTGGAGAATTTTTATTGCTTTGATCACTTTTTATTCAAATTTTTATCAAAGGCATAACAGTGAAAAAACGGCGATTTGACACTTTTGATTTTTTTTTCTGCTACCCCGTTTACCGAACAAAAAAAAATATTTTTGGATATAAGTTTGTAGACCCGGCATTTTTGGACACAGGGATAACTAATGTGTATGTTTTTCACAGTAATATTTTACTTTTATATATATTCTAGGGAAAGGGGGTGAGATTTGAACTTTTATTTTTCATTTATTTATTTATTTTTTTTTAACTTTTTTTTTATTTTATTTTTACAATTTTATTAGCCCTCCTAGGGGGCTGCAATCATTTGATTGCAAGTCTCATAGATTACAATACAACTGTATTGCAGTCTATGGGAGATTCGCAATGTTACTATTCATAAGGCTCCCGGCTGTCAGCAGGAGCTGGCCTGCAATGATAAAGGTATGACGCCAGTGGGGACCGGCCCCAGAGGCCAGTTTTTTAATTTAGTGGAGAATCCTGGCCTGCAATGCCTGCGATCAGAGTGAATTCTGAACGCGGGCATTAGCGCCGAGACTCTGCTGTAGAATACAGCGGAGACCCGATAGCTATGGCAGCCGTGCTGCATCAGAGCGGCCACCATTTTTAAAGACTCGGCAGGAATGGTTAAATACTTATAGGTGTCATCCATCTGGACCCAGAGCCTTGCTCACGTTTCTTTTGTTTAGTTTTGCTTTACCATTTCAATGTTTATCCAGTTTAGTATATTGGTTGATGTATTACCAGCATTGGTGACACCTACATCAACTACTCCATGTTCTTCTGTATATACAGAGCTAAAGAACCCATTTAGTAGCTCTGCTTTTTCTTGATTCCCAGTGACCAACTGTCCATAACCCTTTATATAGGGGACCTACTAGTTCTGTCCTTGGTTTTTTGCATTTATATATTTAAAGAATGTTTTGGGGATAGTTTTGCTTTACTTAGCCACCTGCCTTTCATTATGTATTTCAGCTGATTTTATTTCCCTTTTACAGATTTTTTTAAGCGCTTTTTAATTCTTAAAGACTACCGCTGACCCTTCGGATTTATATTTTTTAAATGCCCAATTTTTATTGTTTATTGCCCTTTTAACCAGAGCTATAAGCCATGGGGGGGTGTTAATTTAAGTGATTTATACTTTTTCCCTATGGGTATACAGTGCCTTGCGAAAGTATTCGGCCCCCTTGAACTTTTCAACCTTTTGCCACATTTCAGGCTTCAAACATAAAGATATAAAATTTAAATTTTTTGGTGAAGAATCAACAACAAGTGGGACACAATCATGAAGTGGAACGAAATTTATTGGATATTTTAAACTTTTGTAAAGATTAAAAAACTGAAAAGTGGGGCGTGCCAAATTATTCGGCCCCCTTAAGTTAATACTTTGTAGCGCCACCTTTTGCTGCGATTACAGCTGCAAGTCACTTGGGGTTTGTCTCTATCAGTTTTGCACATCGAGAGACTGAAATTCTTGCCCATTCTTCCTTGGAAAACAGCTCGAGCTCAGTGAGGTTGGATGGTGAGCGTTTGAGAACAGCAGTTTTCATCTCTTTCCGCAGATTCTTGATTGGATTCAGGTCTGGACTTTGACTTGGCCATTCTAACACCTGGATACGTTTATTTGTGAACCATTCCATTGTAGATTTTGCTTTATGTTTGGGATCATTGTCTTGTTGGAAGATAAATCTCCTTTCCAGTCTCAGGTCTTTTGCAGACTCCAACAGGTTTTCTTCCAGAATGGTCCTGTATTTGGCTCCATCCATTTTCCCATCAATTTTGTGGCATTGTGGCCAAAAAGTTCGATTTTGGTTTCATCTGACCAGAGCACCTTCTTCCACATGTTTGGTGTGTCTCCCAGGTGGCTTGTGGTAAACTTTAAACAAGACTTTTTATGGATATCTTTGAGAAATGGCTTTCTTCTTGCCACTCTTCCATAAAGGCCAGATTTGTGCAGTGTACGACTGATTGTTGTCCTATGGACAGACTCTACCACCTCAGCTGTAGATCTCTGCAGTTCATCCAGAGTGATCATGGGCCTCTTGGCTGCATCTCTGATCAGTCTTCTCCTTGTTTAGAGGGACGGCCGGGTCTTGATAGATTTGCAGTGGTCTGATACTCCTTCCATTTCAATATGATCGCTTGCACAGTGCTCCTTGGGATGTTTAAAGTTTGGGAAATCTTTTTGTATCCAAATCCGGCTTTAAACTTCTCCACAACAGTATCACGGACCTGCCTGGTGTGTTCCTTGGTCTTCATGATGCTCTCTGCACTTTAAACAGAACCCTGAGACTATCACAGAGCAGGTGCATTTATACGGAGACTTGATTACACACAGGTGGATTATATTTATCATCATCAGTCATTTAGGACAACATTGGATCATGCAGAGATCCTCACTGAACTTCTGGAGTGAGTTTGCTGCACTGAAAGTAAAGGGGCCGAATAATATTGCACACCTCACTTTTCAGTTTTTTATTTTTTACAAAAGTTTAAAATAACCAATAAATTTCTTTCCACTTCACAATTGTGTCCCAATTGTGTTGTTGATTCTTCACCAAAAAAATTTAAATTTTATATCTTTATGTTTGAAGCCTGAAATGTGGCAAAAGGTTGAAAAGTTCAAGGGGGCCGAATACTTTCGCAAGACACTGTACATTTTGCTATATACTTTCTCAATGTAGATTTAAATGTCTCCCACTTAACCCTGCTGTTCTGCTTGGGTCTATATGACCCGAAATTAAATTTGAGATCCTCATGCGGATCTGAAACTTGTGATTAATTGACTTTTCCTCATTTGAGGGGTTCTTACTATGAGTGTTTTGGGGGTTTTTTGTTTACTTTTTGCTACACACTGATTGTTACACTTGTACTGTTCGGGTCAATATGACCCGAACAGTTTTACAGGTCACTAATTATTTCTGCCTGCAAAATTTATTTGTTTTCCTGTGTACCTCATCTCATTATTCAAAAGGGTGCATATTGTAAAGTAATTTTTTATTACTGTGCCATGAAGTAAGCTAACGTGTGCCATTGTGACAAAGCAGAGTGAATGTTTGTTTAGGAGGGGGTGTATTCTCACTGCTGTGATATATTGATTGTATGGATGAGCATTGAATACAGATTTGAACAGGGTCTGTTTCAGGGCCCCATCACACACATACAGATGCACCCTGTGATTGTGATGCTGCAACATCACAAACGTGAGGCTCCAGCATCGCAAGTGTAGCGGTCACACTGCACTTTCTTCATCGCTGGGAGAGCGATGGGACCCTTACTGTAATATATAAGCTCTTTTTGTTGTGAAACTGGTTATAGATCTTTTTCTCTTTTATTGTTATTTATTTATATAGTTCGTTTTTTTTTTTAATTTCATAGTGTTGACTCAAGTTGTGAATGTGCATAATTTCAAAATTTGGATAAAAATGTCTCGAAGACGTCTATTGACTGACGCTGAATTGGAAGAGCTTGTCAACGCCTCTGATTCAGAAGATGATATCCCATAGGAAAATGTGTCCGAAGAGGAGGACCACATGAGTGATGGGGAAAGCAATGTAGAAAATTATGATTCTGAAGTGGAATATGAAGAAGAACATGATACCCAGACAACTAGTCAGATGCAAGACACCCATTCTAAAAACAAGGATGTAATTTGGAACTTGCAACCTAGTCATGCTGGTAGATTGCCCACAGAAAATATCATTACAGCTACTCCTGGTCCTACTAGGTACGCTATATCAAGAATATCTGATATAGGATCAGCATTCGCATTGTTCCTAAATATGACTATCCTAAATATTCTAATACAAATGACAAACATTGAGGGACAACAAGTTTATGGTGATAAATGGCACAAATTAGATGTGACAGATCTAAATGCATATATTGGTTTACTTCTTTGAGCAGAAGTATACAAATCTTATGGTGAAGCTACTAAAAGTTTGTGGGATCCCGAAACCGGTCGCCACATATTTAGAGCTACAATGTCTCTTGAAAGGTTTCATGATATTTCTAGAGTATTGAGGTTTGATAATAAAACAGATCGAAATGAAAGAAGAGCTAAAGATAAACTAGCCCCTATTAGAAATGTTTGGAATAAATAGGTAGAGATTCTACCACAATTATATAATGTTGGTGAAGCTGTAACTGTCGATGAACAACTGGTGGCATTCCGAGGTAGGTGCCCGTTCAGACAATACATACCGAGTAAGCCAGCAAAGTACGGCATCAAGGTATGGACACTTTGTGACAGCAAAAGTTCATACGTTCAAAATGCTCAAGTGTATACAGGAAGAAACCCTGGAGAAAGAGCTGTAAAAAATCAGGGTATGCGAGTTGTTCTCGATTTGACTCATGGATTAAAAGGACAAAATGTCACATGTGGCAACTTTTTCACATCCTACCAACTGGGCCAGATGTTGCGAAAAAGACAACTTACCATGCTGGGTACTATAAGGAAAAACAAGCCAGAACTGCCGCACGGTATCCTTAGTAAAAGAGAAGTGTATAGTTCTACTTTTTACTTTACTGGAGATACAACAGTTGTGTCTTATGTTCCCAAAAAACAGGTAATTCTAATGATCACAATGCACCATGACAATGCAATAAGTAATCGAGAAGACAAAAAGCCGGACATGATATTAGATTATAATGCCACAAAAGGGGCAGTTGATACACTAGATAAAGCAAAATCAACATACACATGGAAACGCAAAACTAATGGTTGGCCAATGATAATGTTTTACAATATTCTGGATGTTTCGGCATACAACACATTTGTTTTATGGAGAGAAATCGACCCCAATTGGAGCAGAAATAAGCTGCATAAAAGAAGAATGTTTATTGAAGAATTAGGAAAATCCCTAGTTAGGCCGTATATCGAAGCCAGAAAAGTAAACCCCAGAAGTGAAGGAGCAGCCGCCATTGTGAAGAGTGTCCAGCAGCATGCTCAAGAAAGAGACTCCACGGCCTCCACCAGCACAGCTACCAGCCAAAAAAGGAAGAGATGTAGCTTCTGTCCATCTTTTTGTGACAATAAAACAAATCTGACATGTGCTGGGTGTGCAAAATATCTTTGTAAAGGACATGTGTTTTATTATTGTGCTCAATGTAAAAATGAATGAACCTGTTCAAACTTTTTATAGATAAAAAAGAAAAACTGACGTTTTCGTTATTTTTCATTTGTTGTTTTATAAAATATGTTAAGACAAAGTTATATTTAGTTAGATTTAAAGTTATAGTAATTTGAAATAAACATGTTTGTTATTTGTGTGCAGAATGCTATAAAGCGAACATAATTGCAAACAGCCCGTGTAACCTTTTTTCTGAAAAAAATAAATAAAAATTAAGTTTTTATTTCATTTTTCATTTGTTTATGATCATACAGTTTAAAAATGAAATAGGTATTCAAAAAAAACACTTACAGTAGCTAAAATCAACATTTTAATAGGTCGGGTCATATTGACCCGAAACAGTACAAGTGTATAGTAAATGCGAACAGTACAGCAGGGTTAACCTCTGTATCACTATTTGACAATAGCTGTTCACACTCTATATCCTGAAGTGCAGCCCTTAACCCAGGAAAATTGTCCTTTTGAAAATTAAGGGATTTTTCCCTTCCAGTCTTTCTTTGTTTTTTTTTGCAATTTAAATTGAATCTGATTAGATTATGGTCACTATTACCAAGGTTTTAACCAACAATTATTTATTTATTTATTTATTTATTTTATTTTGCTTACTTATACAGCGCCATCATATTACACAGCGCTTTACAAACATTGTCAATCACTGTCCACTGTCACAATCTACATTCCTTATCAGTATGTCTTTGGAGCGTGGGAGAAAACCGGAGTACTTCAACAATGACTTTTCCAACAAGTCCCATATTATTAGAGATGATCAGAACTAGAATATTATCCCCTCTAGTTGGATCTTCTACAAGCTGGACGATAAAATTGTCCTGCAACAAGTTGATGAATTTCCTCCCCTTTACAGACGATGCAGAGCCATGACCCCAGTCAATATCCGGGTAGTTAAAATCTCCCATCAAGACCAACCTACCCGCCTGTGCCACCAACTCAAATTCCTCATACAACTGACACTATAACTCCTTGTTTATATTGGAGGGGTCTATAGATTATGCCAAATTATGATCAAATTTTATCAGTGGTCACATCCTTATGCAATTCCAACCACAAGGATTCTGCATCCTCTCAATGTTTGCCCAAATTTGCCTCTTTCAGGCTAAGGCCCCACGTGGCATCCTGCAGCAAAAAAGCGCTGCGGGAAAAACCGCAGTGGGAACGCATCGCGGTTCTTCCCGCATTGCTTTAGACAAAAAAATTCGCAGAGGTTTCCTCTGCAGATTTTCTGTTTCAATTATACCTATGGGGAAACCAGCGGCGTTTCCGTAGGTATAATTGACATGCTGCGATTTCCAAAACCGTGGCACTTTTAGAAATCGCCGCGTGTCTGTAGCTCGGTTTTTATCACAAATTGGGCATGGGATTCGCTAGAATCCCATCCACTTTGCTCTGACTGTAAAATGCCGTGATTTTTTCCGCGGTGTTTCCGCCACGGGCAAATTGCGGCGTTTACCCCACGTGTGGCCCTGGCCTCACACTCACTTTCATGCCACTTCTGACATACATACACATTTCACCTCCTTTCCTTTTAGCCCTGTCTTTGCGAAAGAGTTTCAAACCTGCAATGTTAACAGCCCAATCATGTGAGGAATCTAGCCATGTCTCAGCCACACCAACTATATCAATGTTTTCCTCCTGGATCAGTGCCTCCAGCTCCCACGGTTTGTTCGATAGGCTTCTGGCATTTGTGAACACACACTTTAAATTGCCATCCAAGTTCACACACAGGGCCGGCTTTAGGGGGGGGGCAAACTGGGCAATTGCCCAGGGCCCCGGCCCCAAAAGGGCCCCCGGGATCTGGAGCCTGATGACTCTGGATCCTGGAGTCAGGAACGGCCATATCAATAACAGAAAGGGACCCAGCGTCATGTGCCGCAGGGCCCCTTTCAGAGGTGAGTAAAAATAACACATTTTTACTCACCTGTCCTTGCGTCCAACGTCATCTTCTGGCGTTCCGGACATCACCGCTGAGGCGCTGAGGCCCAATCACAGGCTATAGCGGTGACATCCACAACACGTGACGTCAGCCGCAGAGAAGAGGAAGCGCCGGTGGGGATAGTGGAGCAGCGCGAGGAGGCCCAGGAGAGGTAAGGCAAGGTAAGTATAACTGTTTGTTATATTCCCTTACCTCCCCCGGGCCTTCGATAATTATACTCTGGGGTCTGAAGTATAATATAATACTAGCACTAAGGGAGTCTTTAGGGCCACTGTGGAGCATTATTCTGGGGGCCCCCTCTGGATAGCATATTATACTGTGAGGGGCCACTGTGGAGCATTATACTAGGGGGGGCCCCCCTCTGGATAGCATATTATACTGTGTGGGGCCACTCTGGAGCATTATACTAGGGGGGCCCCCCTCTGGATAGCATATTATACTGTGTGGGGCCACTGTGGAGCATTATACTGGGGAAGGGGCCCTCTGAATAGCATATTATACTGTGTGGGGCCCCTGTGGAGCATTATACTGAGGAGGGGGTCCTCTGGATAGCATATTATACTGTGTGGGGCCCCTGTGGAGCATTATATTGGGGAGGAGGCCCTCTGGATAGCATATTATACTGTGTGGGGCCCCTGTGGAGCATTATACTGGGGGGGGGGTCCCTCTGGATAGCATATTATACTTTGTGGGGCCACTGTGGAGAATTTAACTGGGGGGGCCCTCTGGTTAGCATAATAAACTTATGGGGCCTCTGTGGAGCATTATAATGTGGGGGGCTCTGGAGATCATGTTATATTCTCTGGGGCCACTTTGTAGCATTATACTAGGGGCCCCCTCTGGACAGCATATTATACTGTGTGGGGCCATCGTGGAGCATTATACTGGGGGGCCCTCTGGAGAGCATATTATACTGTTTTGGGCCACTGTGGAGCATTAAACTGGGGGAACCTCTCTGGGCAGTATATTATACTGTGTGGAGGCCATTCTGGAGCATGTTATACTGTGCGGGGTCACTGTGGAGCATTATTCTGGGGGGGCCATCTGCAGAGCATATTATATTGCGTGGTGCCACTGTGGTGCATTATTCGGGGGGGAACTAAGGAGCATTATACTAGGGAGCCCTCTGGGGAGTATATTATACTGCGTGGGGCCTACTGTGCAGCATTATACTAGGGGGACACTCTGGGGAGCATAATATAATGCATGAGGCCACTGTGGAGCAAAATACTGGGAGGAGCACTGTGGAGCATTATACTAGTGAGGGCCCTCTGGGGAGCATATTATACTATGGGCCACTGTGGAACTTTATACTGGGGGAGAAGGGGCAGTGTGGGGAGCCTGTTATACTGTGTGGGGCCACTGTGGAGTTTATTATATTGTGTGGGGCTTCTCAGGAGTATATTATACTCTGTTGGGCCATTGTATAGCATTATACTGGGGGGGACCACTGTGGAGCATTATACTGGGGGAATCCCTCTGGGCAGTATATTATACTGTGTGGAGGCCATTGTGGAGCATGTTATACTGTGTTAGGCCACTGTGGAGCATTATACTGGGGGAGCACTGTGGGATGCATATTATACTGTATGGCGCATATTATATTGTGTGGGGCTGCTGGGGAGCATATTGTACTGTCTGGGGCCACTAAGAGGTAGTATACTATGTGGAGCCTTATATACCATGTGGAGCATTATACTGTGGGGGGGGGGGGCTCAAAATTCCTCTGGCAGCCCTTTGTGCTATGTCTGCATCACAGTCCCCTCACTATAATCTTGCGCATGGACATATCATTCCCCATACAGTACTGTGCATGAATCGGCTATAGAGTTATTGGGGCCTGCACAGTACTATAGGGGCTGACTATACTGGGAACATACTCAGTAATGCCGCATAGTCAACACATATGTAAGACTTCAGTGAAGGAGCCGTGGTGTAGGCTATTAGCAGGAAGCTGTTGGGTGGGGCCCCAGAACAAGTTCCTCTGGTGGGCCTAAGGCCCTTCAGTCCGACACTGTATAACGGAAAACTATTATATATAAGGGTGAGGTGGCTACTATAAGGGGGAACTATTATTTATAAGGGGGGAACTATTATATATAAGACATGCATTATAAGGGGGAGCTATTATTTATAAGAGGGGAACTATTTATAAGGGGGGTATAATTGTTAAGTGGGCTTCTTTATAAAGGGGGCTATTAGTGATAATGGGGACTATTATTTATAAAGGTAACTATTATTTATGAGAGGGCTATTATTAATAAGGGAGCAGTATTATTTTTACGGGGTGACTGTTACTGATAAGGGGGATATTACTGATACAGGGCATTATTTATCATTTATGAGGGAGCTATTACTGATAAAGGTGTAATATGATTTATAATCAGTGACTATTATTTATAAGGAGGCGCTATAATAACTGATGACTCGGTGCAAAAATCTATTAGGTGGTACAAAGGTGCTCATTTGAATTGTGTGTGGTAAAATGGGGCTTGTTATTACTTTTTTGTTGGCAGAATGGAGGCGTTACTATAGGGGGTGTCACTGCAAGAAAATGGTGATGTTTGCATATCAGCATTTGGGGCCCCACTTTTAATTTTGCCCAGGGCCCCACTTTGTCTAAAACCAGCCCTGTTCACACATTAATTACCAGAAATGTTGATTCTTGACGTTTTATGTCCAGATTTGTCTACACTGTTTGGTTGTAATAAATGGATCTCCCTATTGGATCTCAACTGTTCTAATCCCCCCACCACAATCCACTTCTCCACCGACCATGGTAGCCTGTCACCCTCTGACCTGTCTACTCCTATATCTACCTGAACCCCTCCCGCGTTCCGAGTTTAGATGCTCTGCCAGCCACGCTAGATTTCTCTCCCCCAGCACAGCAGACCCCCTTCCATTCAATTGCAAGTTATCTGTGGAAAACAGCCTGTACCCCAGTAAAAAGTCAGCCCAGTGCTCTAGGAACCCAAACCCTTCTTTCCTGCATCAAAACTTGAGCTATGTATTTAACTCTCTAAACTCCTGCTGCCTTTCCTGTGTAGCACATGGAACAGGCAGTATTCCAGAGAATACAACCTTGGAGGTCCTTCCCTTCTACTTGGAACCTATTTCTCTAAAATTATTCTTAAAGAGCCTCCAGCTACCATTTATTCTGTCATTGGTATCCACTTGAACCACGACAGCTGAGTCCTGCCCAGTCCCTCCCAGCAATTTGTTCACTAGTTCCACCATATGCCGAACACTGGCACCAGGGAAACAGCAAAACATTCAGTTGAGGCGGTCCTTCCAACAAATTATTCTATCTGTCTTCCTGATTATAGAGTCCCCTATAACCATTAACTGCCTTGCCCTACCTACACTAACATCCCCCATCCCAATACGAGTTGGACTGTCCTCCTGACTCTTAGGAAGAGCAGTATCCGCTAGGGCTGCCATTTCTGACACTGATATCGTCACATCATCACCCAACTTGGGAATTTTGTTTGGATGAACAGAAACAGGAGTGGCCTTACTTTTCTTGGATCCCCTTCCACCCCTTCTCTCTACATCAACCCAGCTCCTTGCTTGGTCTTCCTGTAATGACATGTTCATTTCTGGAAAATAGATTAATGCAACACCCTTGGGTTAAAAATGCTCACTACATCTCTGGATAAATTCCTTGAGGGGAGAATTTTCCAAAATGGGGCCCTGCTTTGTGCCCAATCAGCAGTTATCCACATATGACAATGTTAACTGGGGTATTTTGGGTACAACATTGACATATATATATGGGCATAAACTGTTCTTTGGGCAGACTGAGTGGGTACAATCACCATGATGTAATCGTAGGTCAAACTACACTGCCCCATGGCGTACTATTACGTTATGGTGGAGGAGGGGTTAAAATAATGTAAGACACCCTATGGACAGTCACAGATCATAGCACAACGCTAATGGTAGATTGGACACTGTATTTAAAATTTTTTTTTACTTTAACACCTGTTCAGAGCATGTGTAACTCAATGGACACTACAGTCACAGTAAAGTATGGAACTTTTTTTGGATTTTTCTGCCTTTCCGTCTGTCTAAAATTGATTACATCTAACTAAACTATGCTCCATGTGTCTCTGTTCCTATAATTCAGTAGTACTATTACAATATTAGTATTTTTCATATCATTGTGCTGTAATTTGAGTATCTGCATTGCCTGAATTCTTCTCCCTAGTCTGCTGTGCAACAAAATGCTCCTCTTCCTGTGCAGTATCGTATATGCTGATATGACATCAGCACTGTAACCTCTCCACCCACCATTCATGATTCGCTAAGAGTCATGTCCGATGATGCCAGAAGCCTGCCTAGGTCACATAGACCATGTGATTTTCCTCCTATGTTCTTATACCTTGTGCTACATGTGGTGGTCGCCATTTTAGTTAATCAAAGACAAATCACAAAAGTTTTTGTCTTGTCAAAAAACAAAACTTAAAGGGGTTGTCCAGGCAAAAATGGAAAACTCCCTTAACTTTTAAATCAGCCGGGGGCAGTGAAAAAAAAATTAAAAAAATTCATACTCATTAACTCTCTTCCGGAGTTCCAATTAAGCCACTGATTGGCCTCAGCGATCATGTGACCGTTGAGGCCAATCAGCGAAGGGCATGCGATGTCGCTACCTGTGACATCATGGGTCTCTTCCTGAGGCTTGCTGAGGCCGCTGATTGACCTCAGCGGTCACATGACTGCTGAGGCCAATCATCGGCTTCAGTGGAACTCAGGAAGAGACCCAAGAGAAGCCGCCGGAGCAGAAGAATCGGGAGAAGGACCGAGAGCATTGTGGACAGGTGAGTATGTATTTTGTTATTTTTTTCACTGCCCCCGGTTGATTTAAAAGATAAAGGGGTTGTTCAATTTTGCCTGGACAACCCCTTTAAGGCAATTTTGGGTCGAAACCACTTTGTTCCAAACCAACTCACTCATCTCTAAAGAGGAGGCAATGCAGAATCATTCCATAACATTTAATCAGATTTTTGAGGTCTCGTGGTTAAAAAAAATAGATACTTAAAAAATTTAACACCTGGTACCTCCTTAACCTTCTAGCTCATCTTTCTTGGTGCTGCAATTTCAGTGTTGTGGAGTATATTTTAATTACTTTGACTCATTGCTTCCATTTAATACTAATCATTTTGGCCTAACAATACAAGTGACATATCACAAGAAACACATGAAACATGCTCTTGTTAAGATTAGTCATGGGAAGTATTACATGGACAGAAAAACATCCCTGTTATTCTAGGACTTTATGTTTCTAGGAAAAGGAGTATGATTTATGCGCAATGCTTTGCAGGTTTAGTAGATTATCTGGAATATGTCAGCTTTATACTTATGAATGTTTCATGATTCCATGTTGGCTTATAAAGTCAGTTTGGACAGTGATTTGGTAACTTTTTGTTGTAGGAAAAATACAATATATCATCTCGTCATCTACTAATGTTAAAGACAGACTTTTTTTTTTAATTAAAGGAAAACTGTAGAAGGTATTTTTGAGGTCTCACTCAAAGGGATTGTCTGCAGAGTAACATAAAATATATACAGTTTATTGCTGATCTTTTAAAGAGCATGTATCACATGTAGTAATGTATGTATTTTGAGTAATTAAATCCATATAAAATATTATTTTCTTCTAATTAGCTTTTTTAAAAATTTGATTATAGATTTTCATATACATGATAATAGAGGTAGTCATCATGACTGAGCTGCTACACAGCAATATCCTTTTCAGCAGCCTCATGAACCATATTGCTATCTGTAAGTAACTCACTGAATTCTATATGGGACACTTCTCTAGACATACTCTTTGACCCCAGCACCTACAGTGCAGACCAAAAGTTTGGACACACCTTCTCATTCCAAGAGTTTTCTGTATTTTCATGACTATAAAAATTGTAGATTCACACTGAAGGCATCAAAACTATGAATTAACACATGTGGAATTATATACTTAACAAAAAAGTGTGAAACAACTGAAAATATGTCTTATATTCTAAGTTCTTCAAAGTAGCCACCTTTTGCTTTGATTACTGCTTTGCACACTCTTGGCATTCTCTTGATGAGCTTCAAGAGGTAGTCACCTGAAATGGTTTTCACTTCACAGGTGTGCCCTGTCAGGTTTAATAAGTGGGATTTCTTGCCTTATAAATGGGGTTGGGACCATCATTTGTGTTCTTCAGAAGTCAGGTAGATACACAGCTGATAGTCCTACTGAATAGAGTGTTAGAATTTGTATTATGGCAAGAAAAAAGCAGCTAAGTAAAGAAAAACGAGTGGCCATCATTACTTTAAGAAATGAAGGTCAGTCAGTCCGAAAAATTGGGAAAACTTTGAAAGTGTCCCCAAGTGCAGTGGCCAAAACCATCAAGCGCTACAAAGAAACTGGCTCACATGAGGACCGCCCCAGGAAAGGAAGACCAAGAGTCACCTCTGCTGCAGAGGATAAGTTCACCCGAGTCACCAACCTCAGAAATCGCAGGTTAACAGCAGCTCAGATTAGAGACCAGGTCAATGCCACACAGAGTTCTAGCAGCAGACACATCTCTACAACAACTGTTAAGAGGAGAGTGTCTGCAGCAGGCCTTCATGGTAAAATAGCTGCTAGGAAACCACTGCTAAGGACAGGCAACAAGCAGAAGAGACTTGTTTGGGCTAAAGAACACAAGGAATGGACATTAGACCTGTGGAAATCTGTGCTTTGGTCTGATGTGTCCAAATTTGAGATCTTTGGTTCCAACCACCGTGTCTTTGTGCGACGCAGAAAAGGTGAACGAATGGACTCTACATGCCAGGTTCCCACCGTGAAGCATGGAGGAGGAGGTGTGATGGTGTGGGGGTGCTTTGCTGGTGACAATGTTGGGGATTTATTCAAAATTGAAGGAATACTGAACCAGCATGGTTACCACAGCATCTTGCAGCGGCATGCTATTTCATCCGGTTTGCGTTTAGTTGGACCATCATTTATTTTTCAACAGGACAATGACCCCAAACACACCTCCAGACGGTGTAAGGGCTATTTGACCAAGAAGGAGAGTGATGGGGTGCTACGCCAGATGACCTGGCCTCCACAGTCACCAGACCTGAACCCAATCGAGATGGTTTGGGGTGAGCTGGACCGCAGAGTGAAGGCAAAAGGGCCAACAAGTGCTAAGCATCTCTGGGAACTCCTTCAAGACTGTTGGAAGACCATTTCAGGTGACTACCTCTTGAAGCTCATCAAGAGAATGCCAAGAGTGTGCAAAGCAGTAATCAAAGCAAAAGGTGGCTACTTTGAAGAACCTAGAATATAAGACATATTTTCAGTTGTTTCACACTTTTTTGTTAAGTATATAATTCCATATGTGTTAATTCATAGTTTTGATGCCTTCAGTGTGAATCTACAATTTTTATAGTCATGAAAATACAGAAAACTCTTGGAATGAGAAGGTGTGTCCAAACTTTTGGTCTGTACAGTATGTATATTTGGTATTTGGTATCAAATGTCATAAAAGCAAATACCCCCAAAAAACATGAAGGAGTTGTGTTTTCCCCTTTCTACCCCACAAATATTTTTTTACTGGGTTGTTATACCTTATTTGTAAAAGAGAATCATTTGTCCCACAAAAACAAGCCCTTGTATAGCTATATTGAATGAAATTTTTTTTTATGGTTCTTGGAAGATGGAGTCAAAACCCAAAAATGAAAAAATGGAAAATACCCATGTTCTCAAGGGGTTAACACATCAATCTCTAATACCATTAGCAATTATACTGTAATTGACATTAATTAATCTTCTCTGTCTGCAAATCACACTATTTTGCTATATGGCGTTTGAGTATTCTATCATGAAACACCTGTATCATGATATCAGCATTATTACAGTCCCTGACAGAAGTTCTGTCGCTTATCCATGTTGTGGAATCAAAAGCTTATAACCTGACTTTAAATTCATCCATTGGTTTTAGAAATGACTCATATGAAAGCTGAAACCCTCCCAAATGATTTTTTGGTTAAGAAAATAAATTGGCTTCACTGCTGAAATATTCATCATTTAATGAACACAGAAAGGTCAGATTTTGTCAAGACAAAAGTTTTGTCGTACACATAAAGTAATGTGAAAATCAAACCAATAATTCTGTTCAAAAACAAAGATATGTTTCATAACATTGGTGAATTAAGTTGTGGTGCTATTAGAGCCATATTTAATATTTTGTGTGACTTCCATGAGCTTGAAGGACTGCATCCATGCGTTTCAACAATGATTCATACAATTTATTGATGAAGTCATCAGGAATAGCAAAGAATGAATCTTACATGCCTCCCAGAGTTCATCAAGATTCTTTGGTTTTGTCTGCCAAGCTTCCTCTTTCATTCTACCCCAAACATGCTCAATGATGTTCATGTCTGGTGACTGGGCTGGCCAGTCCTGGAGCACCTTGATCTTCTTTGCCTTGAGGAACTTTAATGTAGAGATGGATGTATGAGATGGAGCACCATCCTGCTGCAAAATTTGACCCTTTATGATTGGGAATGTAAGAGGAAGCTAATACTTCTTGATATTTAAGGCTATTGATATTGCCTTCCACCTTGCAAATGTTTTGCACACCCCCATACTGCATGTAACCGCAGACCATACTGAATGTAACCCCAGACCGTGATCTTTCCACCACCAAACTTAACTTAACTTAACTTAACTGTTTTCTGGGTGTATCTTGCATCCATACAGGCTCCAGTAGGTCTCCTGCAGTGGCTGTG
Organism: Leptodactylus fallax; assembly: GCA_947044405.1. Lineage (NCBI taxonomy): Eukaryota > Metazoa > Chordata > Amphibia > Anura > Leptodactylidae > Leptodactylus > Leptodactylus fallax. The sequence continues at coordinate 9,348,801 of CAMRHE010000012.1, read as the reverse complement.
GTGTAATTCAACTGAAGATTCATCTGAAAAATTCACCTTTTGCCACTTTTCCAGCGTCCATTCGTTTAGCAGGCTGGGGGCCTTGGCAAATGCCACACGTTTTTTTAATTGCCTTTTGTTTAGTGCTGGCTTCTAGGCACTGATTCGACATTGGAGGCCATTTTGAGACAGAATCCTAAAAACTGTTCTAGTTGACACAGGGACTTGAGGTGACCAGGCCTGTTGGAGCTCTGCTATAGTGGAAGAGGGGCTGGCTTTTGATTTTCTAACCAACAAACGTTCCTCCTGAGCAGTTGTATAGCAGGGTCTGCCGGACCTGGGCTTGTCAAACACATCTCCAGTCTGTTCAAATCTTTTTTTAATTCTTTGTACTTGACGCAGAGACACATTAAAGGTGCCAGCCACCTCTGCAGTGGATCTGGTCTTCAGCCTCTTGATAATCAAGGCTTTGGTCGCAGGGTTGATTTTTGGCATGTTGTCAGAGGTGAAGTTGCAGTTCAAGTGAAGGTCTGGGGTGCTGGAGTTCTTTTTATACACACCCACTAATTAACCGATCAATTAGTGAGCACAGGTGAGGCTTTAAACTAGGATTGGGGGCATTATATGACAAGGCGACAAAACTTTTGTCTTGCCAAAATCTGACCTTTCTGTGTTCATTAAATGATGAATATTTCAGCAGTGAAGCTAATTTATTTTCTTAACCAAAAAATCATTTGGGAGGGTTTCAGCTTTCATATGAGTCATTTCTAAAACCAATGGATGAATTTAAAAGTCAGGTTATAAGCTTTTGATTCCACAACATGGATAAGTGACAGAACTTCTGTCAGGGACTGTAGTATAACGATCGGGGTCCCAGGGGAGGTGAGGGAACATAAAGGTGAGGTAAGTAGCATTGTTTTTTATGTTTGTATCCTCCCCTGGTTCTCCGATCATTATACTCTGGGGTCTGAAAAGACCCCAGAGTCTGATAATTGTTCATGGGTGGTCCACAATTGGGCATAATACTATTTGAAGGGGCCATTATGCTGCATAATACTGTGTGTAGGGGCCACTATGGGGCATAATACTGTTTGCAGGGGCTACTATGGGGCATAATACTGTGTGCAGGGGCCACTATGGGGCATGATACTGTGTGCAGGGACCACTATGGGGAATAATACTGTGTGCAGGGACCACTATGGGGCATAATACTGTGTGCAGGGGCCACTATGGGGCATAATACTGTGTGCAGGGGCCACTATGGGGCATAATACTGTGTGCAGGGGCCACTATGGGGCATAATACTGTGTTCAGGGACCACTATGGGGCATAATACTGTGTGCAGGGGCCATTATGGGGCATAATACTGTGTGCAGGGGCCACTATGGGGCCTAATAGTGTGCGCAGGAATGCGGTTTGTGCGGGGGGGGGGGGTTGTAGGGGCGGTCCAGGGGGTTGGGGGCGGTGGTTTGGGGGGGCCCCATGTCAAATGTTCGCCTTGGGGTCCAGCCATTCCTAGTTACGCCACTGCCTAAAGGAAAATGAGTACTGATTTATGAGTCCATACATATACAGTCATATGAAAAAGTTTGGGCACCCCTATTAATCTTAATCATTTTTAGTTCTAAATATTTGGGTGTTTGCAACAGCCATTTCAATTTGATATATCTAATAACTGATGGACACAGTAATATTTCAGGATTGAAATGAGGTTTATTGTACTAACAGAAAATGTGCAATATGCATTAAGCCAAAATTTGACCGGTGCAAAAGTATGGGCACCTCAACAGAAAAGTGACATTAATATTTAGTAGATCCTCCTTTTGCAAAAATAACAGCCTCTAGTCGCTTCCTGTAGCTTTTAATCAGTTCCTGGATCCTGGATGAAGGTATTTTTGACCATTCCTCTTTACAAAACAATTCCAGTTCGGTTAAGTTTGATGGTCGCCGAGCATGGACAGCCCGCTTCAAATTATCCCACAGATGTTCAATGATATTCAGGTCTGGGGACTGGGATGGCCATTCCAGAACATTGTAATTGTTCCTCTGCATGAATGCCTGAGTAGATTTGGAGCTGTGTTTTGGATCATTGTCTTGCTGAAATATCCATCCCCGGCGTAACTTCAAATTCGTCACTGATTCTTGTACATTATTCTCAAGAATCTGCTGATACTGAGTTGAATCCATGCGACCCTCAACTTTAACAAGATTCCCGGTGCCGGCATTGGCCACACAGCCCCAAAGCATGATGGAACCTCCACCAATTTTACAGTGGGTAGCATGTGTTTTTCTTGGAATGCTGTGTGTTTTTTGGACGCCATGCATAACGCCTTTTTGTATGACCAAACAACTCAATCTTTGTTTCATCAGTCCACAGGACCTTCTTCCAAAATGAAGCTGGCTTGTCCAAATGTGCTTTTGCATACCTCAGGCGACTCTGTTTGTGGCGTGCTTTCAGAAACGGCTTCTTTCGCATCACTCTCCCATACAGCTTCTCCTTGTGCAAAGTGTGCTGTATTGTTGAGCGATGCACAGTGACACCATCTGCAGCAAGATGATGCTGCAGCTCTTTGGAGGTGGTCTGTGGATTGTCCTTGACTGTTCTCACCATTCTTCTTCTCTGCCTTTCTGATATTTTTCTTGGCCTGCCACTTCTGGGCTTAACAAGAACTGTCCCTGTGGTCTTCCATTTCCTTACTATGTTCCTCACAGTGGAAACTGACAGGTTAAATCTCTGAGACAACTTTTTGTATCCTTCCCCTGAACAACTATGTTGAACAATCTTTGTTTTCAGATCATTTGAGAGTTGTTTTGAGGAGCCCATGATGCCACTCTTCAGAGGAGATTCAAATAGGAGAACAACTTGCAATTGGCCACCTTAAATACCTTTTCTCATGATTGGATACACCTGGCTATGAAGTTCAAAGCTCAGTGAGGTTACAAAACCAATTTTGTGCTTCAGTAAGTCAGTAAAAAGTAGTTAGGAGTATTCAAATCAATAAAATGATAAGGGTACCCAAATTTTTGCACCGGTCAAATTTTGGTTTAATGCATATTGCACATTTTCTGTTAGTACAATAAACCTCATTTCAATCCTGAAATATTACTGTGTCCATCAGTTATTAGATATATCAAATTGAAATGGCTGTTGCAAACACCCAAATATTTAGAACTAAAAATGATTAAGATTAATAGGGGTGCCCAAACTTTTTCATATGACTGTATCTTATATGTAGAACTATATACTGTAATAGTTCTGATGGTATTAAGGAAAATATGATGATACTAAGGCAAAAGTTAATAAATGTTTATAATCTCAACTTTGTTCTTCAGAAAAGAGCTTTTTTTTGTCTATTGTCTTTACAACAGTATCTGCAGTAACTGTGTAACGTCTCTGCCTGTTCGGGTCTCTGCACCACCCTCCGCCCACACGTAGCGGTGCAGGAGGCGTGCTTAGTTTGATTCCTTGTTTAAGATTCTTGTTGCTCAGTCTGAACACTGTCCTAGACTATGTAATTGATTTTCTGCCACACCCGTCTCCTTCACCTTGGTTTTCCTCTGCTCCACTAATAGTTAATTTTAGCCCTACCTATGTGATTGACAGCCTATCGTCCTATCAAGTCTGGGGCGGTTTTTTTCTTCCTTTTTATTCTTTGCTCACAGTCACATTAGTGCTTGCTATTGCTTCTGCGTACCTGCCTTTACTCCGTGCTGTTTTGTTACCTGTATTCCTATTTCTGATCTCTGGCTTTGTCTGTGTCTATTTTTTTGGATTGTGATTTTGTACTGCATTGCTGAACTGTTACCGACCCCTTGGCTAGCTGACCGCCCTTTGTTGTAGTTTATTGTTGTTTTTTTTTAGCAAATTTCAATCTAGCCTTCTTATTCTTGAGGCTTATGAGTAGCTTGCACCGTGCAGTGAACCCTCTGTCTTTACCTTCATGCAGTCTTCTCTTTATGGTAGATTTGGATATTGATACGCCTACATCCTGGAGAGTGTTGTTCACTTGGTTGGCTGTTGTGAAGGAATTGCCCACTTTCATTTGAGCTTTCATTTGACAATATCCACATTAAAGTTGGATGAAGTGTTTAGGAGTTTCAGCTCCTTAACATGTGCCACCCTGTTTTTAAAGGGAGCAAAAGTAATTGGACAATTGACTCAAAGGCTGTTTCATGGGCAGGTGTTGCCAATTTTTTCATTATGTCATTCTCAATTAAGCAGATAAAGGGCCTGAAGTTGATTTGAGGTGTGGTGCTTGCATTTAGAAGATTTTCCTGTGAAGAAAACATGCGGTCAAAGGTGCTCTCCATGCAGGTGAAACAAGCCATCTGTAAAACACAGCAGAGGCAGTGTGATGGCTTGGGCATGCATGGCTGCCAGTTGCACTGGGTCACTAGTGTTTATTGATGATGTGACACAGGACAGAAGCATCCGGATGAATTCTGAGGTATTTAGAGACATACTGTGTGCTCAAATTCAGCCAAATGCAGCCAAACTGATTGGTCAGAGTTTCATAATACAGATGGACAATGACCCAAAACATAAAGCCAAAGCAACCCAGGAGTTTATTAAAGCAAAGAAGTGGAATATTCTTGAATGGCCAAGTCAGTCACCTTATTTCAACCCAATTGTCGGGGGTTAAGTTCCCCTGGGATGGATGTCACCGTAATCCTAATTAAATAAAGAACAATATCGAGCTCGAGGAAAACAAACTACAGACACACCCAAGTGTCTAGTAAGAATGATTTTGTTTATTGTATAGTTCATACAAGTTTTAAAGGCAAGTTGGTTACACAACAGTCATGTGACCAATGTACATATTTGGTCTTTCCGGTTCCGCTGCTAGGCAGATTCACAGTTTCCCATCACCCCAGATGTTTCCTTTTCACCTAATCTAAATGTTCTCCTTATCTTTCCTGAGAATGGTACATCTCTGAGAACAGCAGAACTGTTGATATTCTTCCCAGACTCCGAGACTATATTCTATCTCTAAACTATTTAGTCTGCATGGAGAACATTTCACCCTGTGTCTTCTGTATACTGCGTTATAGAATATAATACAAATTATGTTTTAACCCTTACAATTCCCCCATTTTAGGAATTTATTTTTAATCAAGTTCAATGAATACCTTCACACTGTTTGTGTGCCATCTTTGATGGATTCTCCATTGAAGAAGTTAAAAATAACATCCTATCTTACATATTGGTTAATTGTATTCCATTTCCTTCTCAGCGCTTCAACTTTCTTGCAATGTGAAGCGTGTATCCAGGTAGATTTTCCCTCCAACTTTACTGAGGTGGCAGTTGTCAGCAATATCTGGAAGGGGCCATCATATCTGGGTTCAAGAGATTTCCTGGAGTGTCTTTTCACGACTACCCAATCACCAGGCTGCAAGCTATGTGTTCCTGAAAAATCAGAAGGGTCTGGAATAGAAGAGAACACTTGTTTATGTGTTTCTTTCAGTTTTTTTACACAAATTTTGTACATAGCTGGCAATGCTGTCATAGTTAAGCTGTAATGTCTGAGGGAAGTACAATCCTGTTTTAGGTGCACTTCCAAACAATATTTCAAATGGTGACAACCCTGTCCTCCTGTTAGGAGTAGTTTTTACTGAATATAAGGCTAGAGACAGGCATTCAGGCCAAGGCTTTCCTGTCTCTGCCATGGCTTTCTGAATCTTCAACTTAAGTGTACCACTCAACCTTTCCACTTTGCCTGAACTCTGAGGATGGTAGGGTGTGTGGAAAGCTTGCTCAATCCCTAGTGCAGACATTATTTCTTTCATTATTTCACCTGTGAAATGTGTACCTCTGTCAGACTCAATCACCTCGGGCACTCCAAACCTACACACAAGTTTGGACATCAGTTTCTTGGCAGTTGCTTGTGCGGTTGCTTTGCTCACAGGGTAGGCCTCAGGCCATCCTGAAAACAAATCCACACAGACCAATACATACTCGTATGTTCCAGACTTAGGCAACTGTATGTAATCTATCTGTATCCTCTGAAATGGGTACAGGGATTTTGGTGTACACTTGGTGGGTGTTTTAACTACCTGTCCTGGATTGTGTAGAGCACATATGTGACATGCTTTTACGTGATTGCTAGCAGCTCTTCCAAAACCCGGGGCAAACCATAATTTACCCACTAATGACTCAATGGCATTTCGAGAGGCATGCACCTTACCGTGGGCCAAGCCAGCCATCTGGGGGTAGACTGCTGTGGGCAGACATAATCGATCCCCCATTTTCCACATACCATCACCTTCTGTAGCACTTGCTTTCTTCCATCTTTCAGTTTCCACTCTGGTAACCTTTGAGAACATCCCTTTTGGGTCTGCTAGGTCAATGTCCATTTTGCTCACCTGGTTGGGACCCCCTCTGGCCAGTAGTGCTGCAGCCTTGGCTGCTATGTCAGCTCTCTCATTTCCACGCCTTTCAGGGTCCCTTCCTTTCGCGTGAGCTCTGACTTTTACAATTGCCAGCTGCTTTGGGAGCAGCATTTCACTTGTTAAAGACTAAACTTCAGACAGAAAGGCCCACAAACAGCAACTGAAAAATGCTGCAGAGCATTAAAAAGGAGGAAACACAGCGGCATCTGGTGATGTCCATGAGTTCAAGACTTCAGGCAGTCATTGCCAAGAAAGGGTGAACAACCAAGTATTAGAAATTAACATTTTATTTACAATTATTTCATTTGTCCAATTACTTTTGAGCCCCTGAAATGAAGGGATTATGTGTAATAAATGCTTTAGTTCCTCACATTTTTATGCAATAATTTTGTTCAACCCACGGAATTAAAGCTGAAAGTCTGAACTTCAACTGCATCTTAATTGTTTTGTTCAAAATTCATTGTGGTAATGTACAGAACCAAAATTAGAAAAATGTTGTCTATGTCCAAATATTTATGGACCTAACTGTATATTCCTGTAGAAGCAATTTATGATTGTAGTTAAGCTGCAGGTGATATAGTGACTTCAGGTTTCCATCTTTGGGAAGTTTATATGGGTATTCCCATCTGGTACATTTACTGCATGGCATATGCACAGGACCACAGTTTTCAAAATAGATACAGGTTCCAAAGATGGGACTCATATCTATGGGACATGACCATGATCCTGTATATAAACCATAAATGTACCAGATGGCAATACCTATTTAAGGCTAAGGTCCCACATAGTGGGCCGTAGCAGAAAAGAGCTGCGGAAAAATTGAGGCAGAAACGCATCATGGTTTTTCCCACATCGCTTTTCACAGAAATTCCGCAGAGTTTTCCTCTGCAGACTTTCTGCTTCAATTATGCCTATAGGGAAACCACCAGTGTTTCTGTAGGTATAATTAACATGGTTCGATTTTCAAAAACGCAACGGTTTTGGACCTGATGGACTTTTCTCTCCGCATTTTTAAACCAGAATGGGCAACAGAATCCTCAAGCGCTCACCGAGCGCAGATGTGAACCTAAACTTAGTTGCATCAGTATTAGGTTTTTTTGTCCCTTATTCGTTACAACTGATGGAAAAATTGATGCAGAAATGCATCAGTTGTCATCAGGCTTTTTTACTACTCCAAAACCATAAGCTGTCATCAGTTGTCATCAGATTTTACCATGATGGTCAACGAGGCATGATGGGCTGCCGAGGCCAGTGGAGTAGGGGTACTCAACTATTTTTAGGTCGGGGTCTGCCATCAAGTAAAGATCCGAGCTGGACATCAGCTGAACACGTCCAATATTTATGGTATCTTTCAAACAAAAAGACGCTTCTGACTATAAAATGCAACCCAGGTTTAGACAAGAAAAATTAGGATTAGGCGGAGGGCGACTAACATGGCATTATACTGTGTTAGGGAGGTGACTAATGTGGCATTACACTGTGCGGGAGGCACTAATGATTACCGATCTCTGCTGTCACTAGTGCAAAGGATCAGGGCTTGGGGAGGGACAGCGGGCAACAGATTAAGGTTTCTCCCGCCCACTGACATAATGAAAGTGCTGTGAGGCAGGGGTCCGCACAGTAGGTGGCCTCCTGCACTAGTACAGTAGTGAAGCCGGCAATTGCTGATATAAAGTGGTGGTTTGGGCTGCAGGACCTACAGGAGAAGCCCTGCGCAGGTACAGTAGTGAAGCTATCAATTGCCAGATTCACTACTGTACATAGATGGGCTGCGTAGAACACCAGGTGCTGCCACATCCATCTTCAGGCAGCACCTGGCTGCATCCAGTGCTGCAGAAATTTTAAGGGAGCCGTATGGAAAAACACTGCAGGTAGCGTTTTTATATCCGGCTGAGTCACAGATCTGGTGCTATACGACGCCAGAACTGATGCCTCTTGTGCCAGAACCGATCCAATAGAAAACTCTGGGATCCGTTCTAGCATCAGTTTCACTCCAGCTTGTGTGCACCACGCCAGAGGGAAACTGATAATAGGGCCATACATTTGTGAAAGCACCCTTAAACTATGAATTCCTTTGTAGTTTTAAAACATATTTATGATTCCTACCAGTGCTTGAATAATCCCATTGATCATTGTTTGCTGTTTTATCAGTGCATGTTTATATTCAGCCAGGCTGCTGATATTTAGCTTCATCTGTTACCTAGATGCCGCTGACGCCCAGCGGTGACATCATCTCTGGGTGTGTACTCTTGGAGAGCACTGATTGGCTGGTACACACGGTGTCATTTTAGCTGGGAGTGTCGGTGGGCAGGGCTTAGTGCTATATCTAGCCGGGCTTTTCCAGTGTGTAGTGTTGGCTATTACAAGTATCAGAGCCCACCATCAGGGCTCTGAGACATGCAGTTTATACTGCATATCTTTCCATTGTGCTTTATTTATCACTAGTAGAATACCCTCGTGGAAAATATGTTAAATTGTTGGTTATGCTAGCTAAAGTAAAATTTTTAGTGTCACACTGAAATTAACATTTTCAGAGTGCTACAGTAAATCTTTTTTTCCACTTGAAATTTTTCTTATTATTTTCGCATTTTACTTATTTGTCGTAACATTGATGTGAACAACTTTTTTTTTTCAACATTTTTATTGATTTTACATATTCAATACATATTATGTAGTATAAACTATTACAACTATTTTTTGAACTATTTTTTATCAAAAATTAAAATTTATGCACCGTACACAAACATATAAAACATTTACACCCAATTAACAACATAGTGCAACCCTTCCCCCCTCCCTCCAGTGTAATCTATAAGTAGTTCACGGACAAAAGAGTAAAATTGGTTTACAGTTAAACAACTATCTATTATAGTGCTTTTTGGTAAACAATGTTTCTGGTTTTACCTTCAGGTGCATATATGAAAAGATTTTTGGGGTAACCCACTCTAGAGCAAGCAACGTACAACTGTCCATGTGAAAAATTCGGGCTCTCCAAATGAATGCCGGTTACTTTAAGTGATTGACCTTGTGCTTTGTTTATAGGCACAAGGGCTTTACCAGCGTGTAGTGTTGGCTATTACAAGTATCAGAGCCCACCATCACGGCTCTGAGACATGCAGTTTATACTGCATATCTTTCCATTGTGCTTTATCACTAGTAGAATACCCGCGGCTTCGCTCGTGGAAAATATGTTAAATTGTTGGTTGTGCTAGCTAAAGTAAAATTTTCAGTGTCACACTGAAATTTACATTTTCAGAGTGCTACAGTAAATCTTTTTTTCCACTTGAAATTTTTCTTATAATTTTCGCATTTTACTTATTTGTCGTAACATTGATGTGAACAACAACTTTTTTTTTTTCAACATTTTTATTGATTTTACATATTCAATACATATTATGTAGTATAAACTATTACAACTATTTTTTGAACTATTTTTTATCAAAAATTAAAATTTATGCACCGTACACAAACATATAAAACATTTACACCCAATTAACAACATAGTGCAACCCTTCCCCCCTCCCTCCAGTGTAATCTATAAGTAGTTCACGGACAAAAGAGTAAAATTGGTTTACAGTTAAACAACTATCTATTATAGTGCTTTTTGGTAAACAATGTTTCTGGTTTTACCTTCAGGTGCATATATGAAAAGATTTTTGGGGTAACCCACTCTAGAGCAAGCAACGTACAACTGTCCATGTGAAAAATTTGGGCTCTCCAAATGAATGCCGGTTACTTTAAGTGATTGACCTTGTGATTTGTTTATAGGCATAGCAAATGCAAGTTGGATTGGGAACTGCAGATGCTTAAAATTGAAGGGCATGTCGCTTGGTAGCAAAGGAATACGCGGAATGAAAACATTTGCTCCCTTAGAGTTTCCCATAAGAATAGTGGCTTGAATAACATTGGGCATGAGACTTTTAATGCACAATCTTGTGCCGTTACACATTTTTGGTGGGTCAAGGTTTCGAAGCAAAATTATTGTGGCTCCTATTTTTAAAGTGAGCTGATGCGGTGGCATTCCAGGAGGCTCCAAAGAATTCAGGAACTCCAATGGATACATTACGGCTTGTTCACTCTCCATGACTGAATCAATGGACATGTATGTGGTCGCTAGACCAGGCAGCCTTCCCTGAATTAGTAGATTTATGGAGCTGACACTATCATTTTTAGGCGCTAGGATTGCACGTTCACAAAGCCACTGATGGTTGTTAAAATTGTTACAAATATCAGGGAAAACTTGGTCAATAAGTTCCATTACCGAAGATCTTCCGGAAAGGAAATGAGACGAGTAGTTCCAGATATGTTCATATCTGGTGACTGGGCTGGCCAGTCCTGGAGCACCTTGATCTTCTTTGCCTTGAGGAACTTTAATGTAGAGATGGATGTATGAGATGGAGCACCATCCTGCTGCAAAATTTGACACCTTTTATGATTGGGAATGTAAGAGGAAGCTAATACTTCTTGATATTTAAGGCTATTGATATTGCCTTCCACCTTGCAAATGTTTCACACACCCCCATACTGAATGTAACCTCAGACCATGATCTTTCCACCACCAAACTGAACTGTTTTCTGGGTGTATCTTGGATCCATACGGGCTCCAGTAGGTCTCCTGCAGTATTTGCGGCGGTTGTGGTATAATTCAACTGAAGATTCATCTGAGAAATCCACCTTCTGCCACTTTTCCAGCGTCCATCCGTTTAGCAGGCTGTGGGCCTTGGCAAATGCCACACGTTTTTTTAATTGCCTTTTGTTTAGTGCTGGCTTCTAGGCACTGATTCGACCATGGAGGCCATTTTGAGACAGAATCCTACAAACTGTTCTAGTTGACACAGGGACTTGAGGTGACTAGGCCTGTTGGAGCTCTGCTGCAGTAGAAGAGGGGCTGGCTTTTGATTTTCTAACCAACAAACGTTCCTCCTGAGCAGTTGTATAGCAGGGTCTGCCGGACCTGGGCTTGTCAAACACATCTCCAGTCTGTTCAAATCTTTTTTTAATTCTTTGTACTTGACGCAGAGACACATTAAAAGTGCCAGCAACCTCTGCAGTGGATCTGGTCTTCAGCCTCTTGATAATCAAGGCTTTGGCCGCAGGGTTGATTTTTGGCATGTTGTCAGAGGTGAAGTTCAATTGAAGGTCTGGGGTGCTGGAGTTCTTTTTATACACACCCACTAATTAACCGATCAATTAGTAAGCACAGGTGAGGCTTTAAACTAGGATTGGGTGCATTATATGAAAAGGCGACAAAACTTTTGTCTTGTCAAAATCTGACCTTTCTGTGTTCATTAAATTATCAATATTTCAGCAGTGAAGCCAATTTATTTTCGTAACCAAAAAATCATTTCTAAAACCAATGGATGAATTTAAAGTCAGGTTATAAGCTTTTGATTCCACAACATGGATAAGCGACAGAACTTCTGTCAGGGACTGTATATGTATGCGTGTGTGTGCACATGTGATCCATGTTTTTGTGCGTGCGCAGTGCAAGTGTCCATGTGTGTGCGGTAGGTGTGTGTGAGTACGCATGTCCGTTTGTGTAGGGTGCATCCATCTCAGTGTGTTTGCGTGCGTGTCTGGTCCTTGTGTTCGTTTGTGTGTGTGTGTGTGTGTGTGTGTGTGTGTGTGTGGTGTGCATGTGGTATTTATGGAGTGGTGTTGTGGTATTTCTGGGGTGGTGTTTGTGTTGTGTGTGTCTAGCGTGGTCTGGTGTTTGTGTGGTGTGTTGTGGCATTTTTGTGGTGTTGTGCTTGTGGGTTGGTGTATGTGTGCTGTCTGAGTGATGTTTGTATGGTGTTCGTGAAATGTTTATGTGTTGTGTGTGGTGGTGCGGCTTCTTTAGCAGTGATTCTTTGGCGCCATCGCTATAATCCGTCCCTGTCAGTCACAACTGTTGTTTTCCCCTCAGCACTGTCACTTTCACTTTCACATTTCCCCATTTTATATATAGGGTCTAACTTCGGGGACCCCAATCTGATGACTGGGGGATGCTAGCAAGATTTAACGTGCGCAGCATTCTGATCCTGTGGGTGGAGAGGTGGCGTGCCAAATTTCACCCAAATCGGGCCACAATTGTGGATTTGTATAGAGCTGGCTACTACAGATTTCACATTTCCCCATTATATGTATAGGGCCTAACTTCGGGGGACCCAATCTCATGACGGGGGGACGCTAGCGAGATGTAACGTCCGCAGTATTCTGCTCCTGTGGGTGCAGAGGGGGCGTGCCAAATTTTACCCAAATCTGGCGAGAACTGTGTATTTGTATAGAGCGGGCTACGACAGATTTTGAGTTATATATATATAGATGTCCTAATGGACATCTATGTACTCTTGAGAAACCCCTGGTGGTGACACAGGGGTGAAACGCGTAGAATAGGAGTCACTTTCATGGGCAGTGATTGGTATATGCCATATAGGCTGTATGTGCTGTTTATTCATACTCAGCAGAGTAGGAGTCACTTTCATGGGCAGTGATTGGTATATGCCATCGGTCCCTAACCTTTTCCCCGCCGCGGCCCAGCAGGAGGGGGTGGGGCAGGGAGCGGGGGGTGGGATGGGCGGTTTAGGAGCGGGGCATTGGTCATATGGGGGTGGGGTTATATGCTAAACAGCGCTGTACACCGGGGCCGTGCTGACGTGACCTTGGTGTACAGCGCTGTAGACCAGGTTCCCGCCATTAGCTATGCTAGGAGCCGCGGCTCCCAGCATAATGTGACGGGAACCGTGTTCACCCAGGCCAGCCCGCCGCCCTGCAGACCGGCAACAGACCCCAAAGGCCGATCCCGGTTCGTGGACCGGTGGTTGGGGCCCCCAACCCCTTGGACCGCCACCTCCAAACCCCCGCCACACAAACCGCATTCCTGCACACACTATTATGCACCATAGTGGCCCCTGCACACAGTATTATGCCCCATAGTGGCCCCTGCACACAGTATTATGCCCCATAGTGGCCCCTGCACACAGTATTATGCTGCATAGTGGCCCCTGCACACAGTATTATGCTGTATAGTGGCCCCTGCACACAGTATTATGCAGCATAGTGGCCCCTGTACACAGTATTTTGCCCCATAGTGGCCCCTGCACACAGTATTATGTCCCATAGTGGCCCCTGCACACAGTATTATGCCCCATAGTGGCCCCTGCACACAGTATTATGCTGCATAGTGGCCCCTGCACACAGTATTATGCTGTATAGTGGCCCCTGCACACAGTATTATGCAGCATAGTGGCCCCTGTACACAGTATTTTGCCCCATAGTGGCCCCTGCACACAGTATTATGTCCCATAGTGGCCCCTGCACACAGTATTATGCAGCATAGTGGCCCCTGCACACAGTATTATGCCCCATAGTGGCCCCTGCACACACTTTTATGCCCCATAGTGGCCCCTGCACACAGTATTATGCAGAATAGTGGCCCCTGCACACAGTATTATGCCCCATAGTGGCCCCTGCACACACTTTTATGCCCCATAGTGGCCCCTGCACACAGTATTATGCAGTATAGTGGCCCCTGCACACAGTATTATGCCCCATAGTGGCCCCTGCACACAGTATTATGCCCCATAGTGGACCACACATGAACAATTATTATACTTTGGGGTCTTTTCAGATCGGAGATCCAGGGGAGGATACAAACATAAAAACAATGCTACTTACCTTTTCCTGGCTCTGGTGCACTCTGGTGCGCTACTTCGGTCATCTTCAATGTTGGACCAGATCTCACGTAAGCCAGGCCGGCGTCGCGACGCATAATGACATCGGCTGACATCTGGGAAGTCACCAAACATGCCCGAACCCTGAGGAGCGCAGGAGAGGTAAGTAACGTTGTTTTTTATGTTACCTCACCTCCCCTGGGTCCCCGATCGTTATACTCAGGAGTCTGAAAAGACCCCAGAGTATAATGATAGCAGTGTTTGTGGGGTTCGCGGTAGCGGCTGTCACAGAGATATGGGCCCCTTAATGTCCCGGGCCCTGTGGCAGCCGCTACCACTGCTACCTCGGTATTTACGCCCCTGAGGCTGTATGTGCTGTTTTTTCACTCTCAGCAGTGAAGTCTCAGTTGCACTTTGATACAGTGGATGGACTATGCTATAACAGCGCATTCTGACGCTACATTAAGTGAAGTTTTTGTACAGGATACACCTTGGTTTGGTACCTTGAGTGATCCTGTTACTATCACTTGTATGGTGATTAATTAAAGCTGTGGTAGCCACCCCTGTCAGTAGTGCTACTTACCATCTTTCACAGAAAAACTGAGTGGTGTGTGAACAGCATGTTAGTTCACAACTGACCCGCCTTTTGGTTTTGTCCCTGTGCATGAAAAGGCTTTCTTTGGGGAAGGTTCGGATAATCTGTCATCTACTGTCTTGTCTTAGTCCCCTACATGCTATGAGACACTAACTACGGGTTATTAGTTGAGTACTATACAAAATTGTATGGGGCATATATCGCACTCTACTCGCAATACAGTCAAGTGTGCACCTCATGACTTGTATGGTGATTAATTAATGCTGTGGTAGCCACCTCTGTCAGTAGTACTACTTACTATCTTTCACAGAAAAACTATGAGTGGTGTGTGAACAGCATGTTAGACCACAACTGACGCTTTTTGGTTTTGTCCTTGTGCATGTTTTTTTTTTTTTTTTTACTGTGTTGTCCTAGTCCCTACATGCTATGAGACATTAACTACGGGTTATATATTAGTTGTGAGTACTATACAAAATTGTATGGGGCATATACTGTACTCTGCCCGCAATACAGCCAAGTGTGCACTTGTTTTCGGTATTATCCGGATTATTTTATAATATGACTTGATAAAGGTTATTTTTTATGTTAGGGGACCATATAAGTTTTGCTAGTCTCTGTCATACGGGTCCTTCCACCATCGTTGACTAATATTTATGATTCTATTGTACAAACCATCTTAAATTTGGTGCACTTTATGATATGTTAAAATTCTGGTTCACTTCCCAGTGTGCCATAAAATATGTCTTACTTTCCAATGATCCAAAAATCTGTCTCACATTCTGAGTAGGTGTGTCTTACCAGACAAATACAACAAATCTGATACTATCATGAAAGTTTATGAAAGAGAATACTTCAGAAATGGAGGATCGAGCTGACGGAGGATCGAGCTGACGAAAGATCATTTTACTGTGTGTGGGTTACTGGATGGGAAATAGTGTAGGGACCTCAAGGATATGTTTTAATGTTTTGAGGCATAAAGCTGACATTACACTGTGTCTGGGGCCATAAATGGGGCATTATACTGCGTATTTATAGTACCAAAAGTACAGTTATATGGTATAGTATCTGACATAATAAGTACAGTATATAAAGTGTAATATATATAAAACCATAGTGCCAATCTAAAAAGTTAGAATATAATAATTTCATTATCATTTCTAGCATAGTAAATTTATTCTCTATAGCAAGGGAATCTTCTCTAAGTTTATAACATTTTATACTTGTTCTGTTCTGCACCAGAAAATCTGCGCCATAATTGGGCTTTTCAAAGCTTAGGCTGCGGTCATACTAGCGTTGGGTGTCTGCTTTTGTTAACTTGTTGTCAAATTGTATTGAATTGCCTTCATGAGAAATTGGAGTCCTTCACCAAATTGAAACTATATTATGGGTGTTATATGGAGTGGGCAGTGTGAGAGTCAGTGTGACTGGGTGTTTGTGCATGTCTATACCTGGTCAGTAGTGGAATTATAGTGGTCAGGCTGTGTATTATTATTTATTGAGGTTACCTGTGTGGTGCTTTTTGAATATAATGGTGACATTGTTCACTAACTAGTACCTATGCACCTATACTATTTATTGCCTGTCATACCCCATTATATGTCATTACACTTATGAATTTTTTAGTCCTGTTTTTGAATACTGTTTACACTTGCACGTTTGTTATATATGAATTTTGGATATCATAAAATTCCCCATCTATCATGACCCACAACTGCCGTATTCATTTTTTATAATTGTGATATTTGTCATTTTTAAACATATATTTATTTTCAATAAACTATATGTATATGTAATTTGGTATGTATTGTGTTATTCTTTGATTTAGTAGGTGTTTGTATATTATGGGTGGTCATATTTATATTGTCCAGCCCAGATCCCAAATCTCAGCATCATTGAATATGTTTGAGAGACAAAATTGTACAAAATTTTAAAGGGGCCACTATGACATCAAAGACATATTTAAAAACTTGAAAAGCCCAATTATGGCACAGATTTTCTGGCACAAACAAGACCAAGTATAAAATGGTGTAAATTTGAGGAAGATTCAAATACTATAGAAAATATAGATGTACTATACTAGGAATGATATACAGTATATACTGTATAATATATGTGGCTTAAGGATAACAAAGTCAATGTTTTGGAGTGGCTATCACAAAGCCCTGATCTCAATCCTATTGAAAATTTATGGGCAAAGCTGAAAAGGCAGGTGCGAGCAAGGCGGCCTACAAACATGGCTCAGTTACACCAGTTCTGTCAGGAGGAATGGGCCCAAATTCCTACCAACTATTGAGAAGCTTGTGGAAGGATATCCAAAACATTTGACCCAAGTCATACAGTTTAAGGGCAATGGTACCAAATACTAATGAAATGTATGTAAACTTTTGACTTTGCAGAAAGTAATAAAAATGCCTTAAAAAATTCTCTCTCTCTCATTATTCTGGCATTTGGCAAGTATAAATAATTTTGTTAATCCTAATTGACCTAAAACGGGAAAGATTTATTCTGATTTCATGTCAGATAGTGAGAAAAACATGCATATGTGTCTTTTTATATAGTGTATGTATACTTCTGGCTTCAACTGTACTTAAACGGAAAACACTAGCGAGCGCTTTTGAAATCGCAGCATTTCTGCTGCTGATATTTTTCTGCAATGTGTGGATGGGATTAGCTCAAATCCCATTCACTTTTCAGGTACTGTAAAACATTGCAGTTTTAGCCACAGAGTTTCCGCCACAGTCAAATCACAGGGTTTATGCTACGTGGGGCCCCGTCCTAAAGGGCTATGCTGATGCAATCTCCATTCATTATTGATGAGGTGGCTATATGACCAAGTGGAACAGAGCCCTCTATTATCAAAATAAGTGTGCATCCCATAGATGGTATCTATCTATCTATCTATCTATCTATCTATCTGTACATCTATATCTCTGAATATCTATGAATATATGAATTAAACTATTGTAGATGCTTTGTTAATGTTGTACTAAGGTTTTTTTGGCACAGCTTTTAGCAAAATAGTTGAGAAATGCAATATCCTGAAAAACAACCTTGCTTTTCTAGGTTTATATCACATCTTGGTTCATTTCCAGGGAGGAATCTTGGAGGAATCTTACTCCCTCAGGCTGTCTCTCATTCTCTCTGTGTTCCTCTCCTCTCAGTGTCTTGTGATGTGTTGCAGTTCATGACCAGTGATCTATGTAAAGAATAAAAAATAGGTTGAATTAACTAGTGCGTATTAAAATGCACTCAGAAAACTGAGGTTTCTGTATAGAAAAGAGCAAGGAATCCTCTGTACTACAAAATGTGAATTCTTATTGTGAAAACTCATCTCATATTTTATCCCTATAAAATGTGAAACCGGAAAAATAATTTTGCCTGTGAGGTTGCAATGATCGTGAGTACTGTCTAGACAGCAGTTATGTTATTTCAATTATCGTATCAATGTTATATGTTTGATGAGAAAAACAATTATATATGAAATAGAAATGAACTTCAATACACAATATGCCTAACCAGAAACATTCACGTTTAGTCCTATAGGGCTATAGGCGCCACGACTTAGTGTAGTTTCAAATATGGCATTTTAGAAAAGACAGCACTTTTTTGCAGCATTTTTCCAAGCCAGATGTTAATTGAAGAGCAATATGGAATTGTGAAGTACACTACATACATTATCTAGCTTTTGGTGCATTTTTGGGGGGTTCGATGCTTTTTTTTTTTCAAAATACAGCATACTCTAGGAATCTGTTTTGTAATGATTTTTTCAGACATAATTTCCTGGTTTTGTGTGAACGATGCCTAAATGTGTCAAAGACAGATGTTTATAAGTTTTTAAGCTCTAGTAAAATGCTGATAAAATTAAACTGCCCATAAACATTATTTAAGTTGATATAGCCTATTGTGGCCCTTTTTGTCTGAAGCAACCCAGGAAGGAGCAAGGAGATGATGTGAGTAGTAGTCGTCTTGCTACAGCATGGTTGCGATTGTTTCCAGCAAACCTCCCACACTCCTCAGGACTGTGCAGTAATGAGGGAAACTGCAGTGTTAGTCATTGTGGTAGTATTTTCCCCTGGGTTACACCCTGTGATGATATCACCTTGCTGATGGTGGTTGAAGTGCCCTTGATGGTGTGGTGCAGATGTTCCTACTCAGGGTCAGCTGGACTTCTTCCCCATCCTTTTAGTTTCACTTCTATTTTGCCAAAAGTGTGCTTTTTCCTTGGAATCCAAAATCCAACTACAATACCCAGGCTATGTGCAACAAAATACATTTCTGAAATAGCAAGATCCATGGAAATTGTGGGAGAATTACATAAAAATCAGAATGGGATAGAAAGTAGATTACCTTCATAAGATCTATCTATCTATCTATCTATCTACAATATCTATTTTTTTTTTTAAATTATTTCTCGTTTTCATTTTTCTCTTTCTTTTCCATTCTTCTTTTGTGTTCAGGGTGGGATTGAAATAGTTTGGGGAATAGGGGCATTATTTATGTAAAAATAAATTTGTTTAACTGCATATTAATGGTCTAATATGTATGGTATGTGTTTCTTTTTTCATTTGAGATCACAACAATTAATATATTATATATATATTATATTGGACATATAATGGAGCTGTGTACTTATCCTTGTGTATCCATCATATGACCTGGACAGCGTGTTATCCCAAGGTAGTAAACTATGAAAATTCCTATTAAATGATAACATGCAGAGAACTTCAATCTATAAGAAATTTAAGCAGTTACCCCATGAATTTATAAACATAACTGCCAAAAGTGATGCACACCATTATGTTAACACTATCAATGTAAAATAAAAACTGTGCTGTAGTATCATTCTTACCCATTTCAGCCTCCTTACTTATTTCTCTTCAGCTCTATTCCTCTCATTTTTGTGGGCAGGAATATACTTATACCAAGTGAAATACCCTGTGACTATCAATCAATGGCATCTCTTGGAGTGCAGGTCAGTTTGGCTATTACTAGCCCTTTCAGTTGTGTGCTCAATAGCAGAGAGCAGGGAAACCTGAAAATGAAACCAGACAGGGACCTGCAGAAAAAGCACTGGACAAAGTGTGTCTACCATCTCACAGCTGCTGGTGGACATTGCATGGCTATCAGATATAGGAAGTGCCTCACACATATAGGGATATAGGTGAGCATAGCTCTTGATTCTGCTTTATTTTAATAATAAAGATCTATTGCACATATTAATAACTTTCTGACTGTTAGTACAATAAACCTCATTTCAATCCTGAAATATTACTGTGTCCATCAGTTATTAGATATATCAAATTGAAATGGCTGTTGCAAACACCCAAATATTTAGAACTAAAAATGATTAAGATTAATAGGGGTGCCCAAACTTTTTCATATGACTGTATGTTTTGAGGTATGTTTCCTTTAACACTGTCCCTGCCAACCACATATTTATACGTCCTACCAGGGTGACACTTCTGTATCCTAGGATGTATCTAATATGTCCTTACTACTAATGCCGATATCTCAGGATTGGTTAGGGCTATGAAGATGATTTTGGATTAATTTTACAGATGAGAATCTCATCACTGTTGAAAACACTATTCAGCATTGAGATCCCATTGCAGATATCAATTCCAGACAGCGTTTTTAACAGCGATTCTCTCCGAATCTGTAAAG
Organism: Leptodactylus fallax; assembly: GCA_947044405.1. NCBI lineage: Eukaryota > Metazoa > Chordata > Amphibia > Anura > Leptodactylidae > Leptodactylus > Leptodactylus fallax. The sequence goes on along the minus strand of CAMRHE010000012.1, from coordinate 9,328,518 downwards.
GCTATCATGAAGATGTTGGTATCATTTTAAAGATGAGATTCATAGCCCTAACCAATCCTGAGATATAGGGCTCTAAAGTGTCCTCCCCCCCTCCTGCCTCAGGTAGCATTTCAAGAGCTGTGGTATGAGAGGGAGGGGGAAGGAGCAGCCCTTCAGACTGCACAGAGATGATAAATCATCATCATCTGTGCATAACCTGTATGTGACCCCAGGGGGGCGGGTAGCATGGACTTCTGTCCGTGTTATCCCCTCTCCTATTCTTCTGTAATACTCCTCTGAACATAACCAGGAAGTTTATTGGAGCTGTGACCCAGACGTTTACCATTGTCCAGGTCGCAGCGCCAAAAGAGTTGCACCAAACACTTACACAACACGTGTACAAAGTCATCAATAAAGTTTACATTTCACCCTGTCCATGCCTGATCTTTCTAGAGTAAAATACGCCTCTTTAGAGATATCCGTTACACGCTAAAATAATAGTAATAACAATTATCACTAGAGATGAACATATAAATTGTTACAATTTTTATAGGGGGTTAGAAAATTATATTTTCATGTAAACTCCTATTTAATTTGCACGCACAAAATTGGTTGGTGCATGTCTGCGATTTTGGCGTTTCTTTAACACCTGCACCTGTAAATATATATATGTGTGGTACGTTTGAATTCCTCACATATTGCAGTTGTTTGGAAAATACATTTTGTTTGCAGAAAGGGACTGCTTGAGCCTGCACTTTGAATTTTTTGTGCTATTTTTGCTTGTAATCTGCTGCAAAGTTGCACGAAGGTGGTTGTATATATGAAATATTAAGTTGTGTTTTTATATACGGTATGCTGTTCAATCACAAAAAAGTTAGATTTTGGTATCACAGTCACAGTTTGCTAGGTTCAGTATAGATTTTTAACATATTACTGAATAACAGCAAAATCTTGCTTGTCTTCTGTATCAATGTTTTTGAGAGTACGAGCTCTTGTTGTAGCTGATGTTTGTGGTATATGTAAATTGTGTACACCTTGATCTTTTATTTTAAATGTATTTTGTGTGTGGATGTAAGATTGAATATGAGTTTTAGGTGCAAATATGTGTTTTAGTGCATTTTTTCAAAAAATTATTTGTGTTTGTCACAAAGTTACATGAAGGTGGACGTGGCTATTGATAACCCATTGAGACACATGTAATCTTCAGGTTGTCTACTTTCAAAAAATATATAGGGTTTAGGGGTTCACTTGCTTTCCATGCCCTACATTTTATAGGATGATACTTTTTTAACATTTCCAACTTCAAAGCAGATTTTTGTTCCTTCCAGTTCTAGTGATTTTCTGAAGACATGTGCATGCAGGTGTAGGCCTTAGTGATATGAATGAACTCTGCACATGCTGAACTTTTGTGTTTAGAAGGTTTGGTACATATAACTTTTTGTTTGGTTTCCACTTTTAGCAACTAATATACATTTATTTCCATTTTGTTTTTTTGTTTTTTTATAAAACATTCACTTTAAATCAAAATTGCATGAAGGTGCCTGTACACATACAGTACCAAGTGGCATTCTGACAATGCTGCAGGTGTCTACTTTAAGAAAATATATAGGTATGGGGGGTTAGCATGATTTTTTAATGTTGCAATTTAGGTTTTATTTGTCCATCTCCAAACTGTGAAAATTGCTCTGGCTACCGGAGGTGCAAAATTTCTGGAGACCCCTGGCAGTGAAAAGGTTAACACAAATACTCCTTTAATAGAGAAAGTATATTGGAAATACCCCTTTAATTATATGTGCCTACTATAGGATATAATATGCTGGCTGTACTAGCTATAATTTTAAGGATAGCAGTAGATAATATCTTTCAATATTTCAAATACTAAATCTAAAAACATGTTCGTGTTTCATTGCATTTTACTAAGTACATATGGCTCATACTTCAATCATGGTAGAAGGAATAGAATGAGTTAACGCCACAAGCTAATGAACCGTGTAGTGGTTTGGATTTGCTTACTTAAAACTCCGTTCCTACTGGTATAAACTGCATTCATGATTTAATATTACATTATTGAAAGGATAAATGTCTATAAATATGACACATGTACTAAGGATTGTTCTTAAAGGGAGTCTGTCGCTAGAACCCAGCCCAACATGTAGATAGGTTAGGGTCACCGGAATCTAACAGTTTACACCTTGTGAATTAGTGCCCCAGTTGCCAAGACATCTCCTTTTTTTGTCAACATGCAAATGAGCTATTTAGAGCAATAAGGGTGTTGCTGTTTAACTCTTTGGAGCAATGACAATGCCCTTTTTGCTCCAAAGTGCTCATTTGCATATTGACAAAAACAGTGATATCTTGGCAATATAGAAACCAATTCACAAGGAGAAAACATTGTTTGATTCAGGTGTCCCTAACCTATCTATCTGCAGGACTTGGTTGATACGCTGGGTTCTGGTGACAGACTCCCTTTAACCCCTTCCCACCACAGGGATTTTTTGATTTTTGTTTCGATTTTTGACTTCCAGTGCTCCAAACCCCATAACTTTTATTTTTCCGTTCACAGAGCCACATGAGCTTAATGTTTGCGGGACAAATTGTTCTTCATGGAATTGGAATAGGAGAAAAAAGTGGAATTGGAGAAAAAGTGTATTTGTGCAACTTTCTTAAGGGCTTTGTTTTTATGGCATTCACTATGCAGCCAAAACGACATATTGCCTGTATTCTATGGGTTGGTACGATTCCAAGGATACCAAATTTATATAGTTTTATTATGGTTTAATCCCTTAAAGAAAAAAAATCCAAAACATTGCAAAAAATTTGTTTCTTAGAGTCACTATATTCTGACACCCCGTAACTTTTTTATATTTCCATATACGGGAATGCTTAGGACGTCATTTTTTGCGGGGCCAGATGTACTTTTTGTTTATACCATTTTGGGAAATGTCTATTACTTTGATCACTTTTTATTAAAATTTTTATCAGAGGTGAAACAGCGAAAAAAACTCCAGTGCCAGTTCTTTGCTATAGATTACAGCAGAGACATGGTGACTATGGTGACCACTCAGCTCCTGAGTGGATGCCATATAGAAATACCCAACTTTCGCTGCAATAGTATGGCGGATTTCGGGAAGGGGGTAAAGAGGACCTGTCATGACTCAAAAAGGTGTCAAATAATATATTACATTTGTACCCTTTGTTCCTGTTTCCATACCACTTTTTTTTTCTAAAGTTCCTGCTGTTAACTGCTGTTACATTTAGTGTCCAATATATAAATTAGTTATGTTGTGTGCAAATAGTCTTAACTGTCCAGTATCAACTGGCTGTGCACTTTTCATGTACTGACACTTTCAAATAGGAGAAAACAGTGTCATTGCAGTTTCAGTAGTAAGATTTTGCAATTTCTATAAAATATGATACTACATGAGCTCACTGACTTTCCTCACACCTACCCACCTGTGCCTATACTTCACACATATCTTCCACCTGTATCATTACTACTCTCATTCCTCAGCAGTAGCTATGCACTGCTACCTCTCAAGCCACTCGGGTCAGGCATCACCTATACTGGGACTACTCCTAAAAAAAAAAAAATACTTGTTGGTTCCCTGCAGGGGAGACCAGATTACTGTACAGGAGTTAAAGGTTGAAAACCATGGGACCACTTAAACTCTCATGAGCACAAAGACAAACCAGTGACATAGAGTGTCCATATATGCTATACGTCAGAGGAGATTAGATGTGACTCAGAACAATGTAAATGCAGTAGTAAGAGGTAAACAAGCAATCTCATACATCACAAAGAGAAAAAAATAACAAACACAAACAGGATTGGATAACTCAAAAGTGGTGGACAGAACCAATAAGAAACATAAAACAAGTATAATTACCAGAAAAAATATTGAACCAGTTGCCTTTCAAGAAGAGTTTATTAACATGATAGGATTATCCTGGATCGTCTTTGTACCCAAGACCAAGGGATAAAAAGAAATGAGTGACTATCGTCATATTGCTCACAGGTCATGAGGATGTTCAAACGACTAATGTTGGCTTACTTTAGGGGGCGGTTGGCTCTGTTTCTGGATCGCTTTCATTTGCCTACAAAAGTGGGAGTGTAGGATGTTCTAATTTACCTTCTGCACAGAACATATTCCTACCTAGAGGGTCGTGAAGTGAGTGTGCTCATCACCTTCTTTGACTTCAGCAGTGTGTTTAATACTATTAGGCATGGGCTGCTGGAGAGCAAACAACGCCAAATTGAAGTTGCCAATAATTTAGTTAGGTTAATAGGTGACTGCCTCACGGAGGGACTTCAACAGGTCAAAGTAGGACCTACCTTCTCGAGCACAGTGATGTGTGTCATTGGGGCACCACAGGGTACGGTACTGGTGCTATTCCTCTTCACTGTCTATACATCTGTCTTCCAGTATGACTGGAAAGAACAATAAGGAATACCGAGATTTGGTGGGGTTCTTTGCAGTGTGGAGCAAAGACAACAGACTAATCCTGAATGTGTCCAAACCCAGGGAAATGCTATTGGGCTTTGGCAATGCCAGGACGGAGGTTACTCCAGTCTGCATTGAGGGCGAGAAGGTTGAAAAGACTAGGGTTTATCTGGGTTTATCTGTATGACAAACTCGACTGGAGGTTGAAGGCTGAGAAGGTATACAAGAGGGGGGCTAGCAGGCTGTTTTTCTTCCAGCAAATTTGGTCTTTCGAGCTATGCAATGAGCTACTCCTTACCTTCTACCAATCAGTGGTAGCGCGTGCCTTGTTCAATGCAGCTTCAGCATGAGGAGGTAATACTAGGACATAAAACAGGGCAGATTTAAAGGACAGGGCGTAAATTAACTGGCAGGCTACTATGAGGCAGAGAACTCTGGGAAAAGTAAGGTCCATATCATCTTCAGTAGTAGATTCCTTCAACCTCACTGTAGCAGCAAAAGGTTCAAAAGGTCATTCTTCCCGACAGTCATCTCATTCTTCAACAGTATCTGTTAGAACTCACCGAGTGGGGTGGTGCTTCTACAAGCTGTGGTCTGCTGTCTCATCATACTAAGACTCTGTATAGAAATTCAAGCTGTATGTATCAGTATGCATACTCTACTTGTATCCTGTTAATGTTATGTAGTGTACTGTTTGGTGTCTTTACTGGAGTTGGTGCAAAACCTAATTTCCCTTTGGGGTTCAATAAAAGTTCTATTCTATTCTATTCTATTCTATTCTATTCATCGCTGTGCTATCTATTTTTGAACAGATATCATATGGCACCATTGGAATTAATGTATCTATTCACGCAACTGTTTTTATTTTTTTTGTTTTATTTTAATGGCCTTTGTCTGATCAGTTAAAAATGGAATATGTCATATATTGGGCCATTTTTACAGATCCATCAATATACTCAAGTCTTTGAGATCCATGAAAATGGGTTACCCTTGGATGTACCATGGCAGTGAAAAGTGTACTGTTTCACAGCTGAGGACTACAACTGATGATTCAATAGCACCTAGCTCCAATATACTGCATAGTATTAAATAATATAGGCTTGACTTGGGCTTTTACTGTATTCATGAGGAACTTAACCAAGCATAGTACTACTTTACTTGGGACTGACCTCAGTATGCATAAAACTAGGTCACTTGATTTGTACTGCCATGTAAACAACATGAGAGCATATTATACAAATGTATCTAATTTCACATTTGACAAGTTCTATTGTATATTCTGTATAGTCTACAAAATGACTCATTATGGAAAGATCTCAATAAGCTATCTGTATTTTACAGAGAGCTACAGGTAGACTTTCTGGATTGATTGTTGAAAAGTTACTCTGGTATAAAGAGTTACTAAAGAAAAAAAGATGAAAGGGATTATATAATTTGATATGCAGTAAATATCTGATCTGGCTTCCACTTCCATTATTTTCACCATTGCTTGGTCGCTCGCTACTTTCCATTAGATAGATGGTTTGCTCAGTCGCTCTTTGTTGCAGTCCAATGATGTAAGTGAGAACAGTGCCTCTTTCTGAAGTCTCCTACATTGTACAAGAAATGTATATAATTTCTTAAATAACCTTTGAATTGCATATTCTATGGTGGTCCTGAAATTTTACAAATTTTCAATTTCTTTTGGATGTTATTGCAGTGTTGTTTGTTGATGCTATTCTAACAAATCTGAAGGCTATTGTAAGATATGCCGGTTAAAGCATAGAGAAATGTACTATGAATAATTCTTCATCTGCTCACAAGACGGTGTCATTCATATAGAGTATATACAGTGGGTATGGAAAGTATTCAGACCCCTTTAAATTTTTCACTCTTTGTTTCATTTCAGCCATTTGCTTAAAGCAAAAAAGTTCATTTTATTTCTAATTAATGTACACTCAGCACCCCATCTTGACAGAAAAAAACAAATTTGCAAATTTATTAAAAAAGAAAAACTGAAATATCACATGGTCATAAGTATTCAGACCCTTTGCTCAGTATTGAGTAGAAGCACCCTTTTGAGTTAGTACAGCCATGAGTCTTCTTGGGAATGATGCAACAAATTTTTCACATCTGGACTTGGGGATCCTCTGCCATTCTTCCTTGCAGATCCTCTCCAGTTCCGTCAGGTTGGATGGTGAACGTTGGTGGACAGCCATTTTCAGGTCTCTCCAGAGATGCTCAATTGGGTTGAGGTCAGGGCTCTGGCTGGGCCAGTCAAGAATGGTCACAGAGTTGTTCCGAAGCTACTCCTTTGTTATTTCAGCTGTGTGCTTAGGGTCATTGTCTTGTTGGAAGGTGAACCTTCGGCCCAGTCTGAGGTCCAGAGCACTCTGGAAGAGGTTTTCTTCCAGGATATCTCTGTACTTGGCCGCATTCATCTTTCCTTCAATTGCAACCAGTCTTCCTGTCCCTGCAGATGAAAAACACCCCCATAGCATGATGCTGCCACCACCATATCTCACTGTTGGGATTGTATTGGGCAGGTGATGAGCAGTGCCTGGTTTTCTCCACACATACCGCTTAGAATTAACACCAAAAAGTTCAATCTTCATCTAATAGACCAGAGAATCTTATTTCTCATAGTCTGGGAGTCCTTCATGTGTTTTTTGGCAAACTCTATGCGGGCTTTCATATGTCTTGCACTGAGGAGAGGCTTCCTTCAGGCCATTCTGCCATTAAGCCCCGACTGGTGGAGGGCTGCAGTGATAGTTGACTTTGTGGAACTTTCTCCCATCTCCCTACTACATCTCTGGAGCTCAGACACAGTGATCTTTGGGTTCTTCTTTACCTCTCTCACCAAGGTTGTTCTCCCATGATTACTCAGTTTGGATGGACGGCCAGGTCTAGGAAGAGTTCTGGTCGTCCCAAACCTCTTCCATTTAAGGATTATGGAGGCCACTGTGCTCTTAGGAACCTTGAGTACTGCAGAAATTCTTTTGTAATCTTGGCCAGATCTGTGCCTTACCACAATTCTGTCTCTGAGCTCCTTGGACAGTTCCTTTGACCTCATGATTCTCATTTGCTCTGACATGCACTGTGAGCTGTGAGGTCTTATATAGACAGGTGTGTGCCTTTCCTAATCAAGTCCAATCAGTTTAATTAAACACAGCTGGACTCCAATGAAGGAGTAGAACCATCTCAAGGAGGATCAGAAGGAAATGGATAGCATGTGAGTTAAATATGAGTGTCACAGCAAAGGGTCTGAATACTTATGCCCATGTGATATTTCAGTTTTTCTTTTTTAATAAATTTGCAAAAATATCTACATTTCTGTTTTTTTTTCTGTCAAGATGGGGTGCTGATTGTACATTAATGAGAAATAAAATGAACTTTTTTGCTTTTAGCAAATGGCTGCAATGAAACAAAGAGTGAAAAATTTAAAGGGGGCTGAATACTTACCGTACCCAGTGTATCTTTCAGTGCTCTATTTCTTATCATCGCTATTTCTGTAAAAGCAAAACAGTTATAGTTGCGTATAGAAACCAATCACAGCACAGCTTTTATTTTGTATTCTGCTCCGGAAAAATTAAAGCTGCATTGTGATTCCTTGCTATAGGCAACTAAGATAGTTTTGCTTTAGACAGTTTAATAAATCTGCCCCAAACTGGCCTAAGGGCCTAAATTTCTTCATTCTAACCAATAAGATCATTTCTTTGATTCTCAGAATTGCATTACATCTAGAAATGTTTCCAGTTATTGCTTTGATAAATTTCCATAATTAAAGCTCCAGTATTTTAAATTCTATATTATTACAATATCAGAATTTTAATTTAAAATATGTAGACAATCTCCGCAAAATGTGAAAAATCTTAATTTTGACAATGACCTAACAAAAGTTTAAATTTTCTTCAGCTGCATTTTTATTTATCAATTGTTCCATGAAAGTGCAACAAAGTGGAAATCTATACATCCTTGTCCAGCTGTCCGGACATCTAGGAACTATACAAATGTGATTTTCTCTAATAATTCTCCAGTAACATCTGCTACTAAACTTGCTGACAGCCAGATGTTGAGGTTTATAATCACAGACAGTGGAACGGGGCTACACATCCTGTAGTTTAAGCACTCCACTAACCAAGCATGACTTGTATGTTCATCAATTACTCATCTATTCATAGTTGTTCCTCTTTTTGTTGTTGAACTGGCCTTGTTTTCCACATTCCGGAGTTCAGACTGGCTGGGAACATTTATGTGTACACCTGCTCATTACATGCTATGGTCCCAATCTGTTTCGGACTTATTACTCATGGAATGGTCATAATTGTTTACTTAACATAATTGGTAGCTCTTTTATCTGAAATTCCCACTGGGGAACTCACATATAAAAAAATATTACATTATTGCAGATGTTTCTTCTTGTTGGAATTACTCAGATCAACCAATATCTGAGGTTTTGAGGTTGAAAATTAGTTTAAAATTGCTTAAAGTCTGGCTGTTGCTCATCTTCCATATGTAAAATTGATATTCAGTAAATGGGCTGTTGTTATATACCACTATTATACCAAGTGAGACCAGTTTTCATATTGGCTGCTTGAAGGTTATCTGCTTTTCCCATTCCCATTAAAGCCTACTCTGGGTATATGATGTGAAGTTAGAATACACTGCTCAGTGTATTTACAAATGATAGTGTAGATATTTTTCTAAAATATATACGTTCCTATCACTTTTAAGGTGTATTTGTGCATCCATGTTGGCCTGTCTTGAGTAATTCACTTTAATGAATTAGCTAAAGCTAATTCATAATTCATAAAAAATAAGGCTAAAGATGGGTAACCAATATACATATATATTTAATGTTGATGGTTCTTATTTTCAGATGTTAGAGTGACACTTCCTGTTTATTTCAGATAACTTTGATAGCTGTGTACATTTGGGGGTAGGGTCAGCATTCATCTTATGATCACTATGAAAGGCAACATCATTATTAAAAAGAGTGAGAGACATAACAGAAGATCACACCATCGACATTAGGTGATAATTCAGATCCTTCTTTCTCCACCCCTTCCCCAGACAGTGACATACAGAGTATGCTCTGAAACAACTATCTCCAATAAAACTTGGTAGCAGTTTTCTGTCTAAGCTTTCTCATGTTCAGATGACTGATGTAGAGCAAATTCATGGAACTGGGACTCACAGCTTAGATGAGCTAATGGAAGCAGATTAAAATGGAATATATGTTTCAATATATATTCTTAATCAAAAAATAACACAACCAGAATCTTGAGTGTATTACTATGAAATGCAGCACCACACTGCTGTCCCCAGCCTCCTGCTTGTAAGAGCTGATCAGAGAAACCTATCATAAGTAAGAGTTAGGAGAGTCAGGCTAAAGTTGCATCACATAGGCATTAAAGATTGGTAAATCGGTTTGTAACCAACCAGATTCAAAGTTTTTAATGAAACCAAACAATTTGGGATTCATCTCGGATGAACTAAAATGACATTCGTGAAATACATTGCAGTAAATTAGTATACTCTGGGTTCTCTTCATAATAGGTAGGGGCCCAGGGGAGGTGATAAAAATAAAAACATTTATACTCACCTTCCGTTACCTCTTTTGGGCCTCTTTGCTGCATCCAGCACTCTCTTGTGACATCATACACCCAGGGTCACCGCTGAAGCCTCTGGTTGGGCCACAGCCATGACAAGGCATGTCATGAAGCTCACCGTGCCCATGTTACCGCTGAGACCCAATCAGGCCTCTTACAGCAGTCTGTTTAGGAGCAATAGTTCTGTTGAGAGCTGATGGGCCCTTCTCTAGAAACAGCGATTTTGAAAACTTGATTTGAAAATGTACAGTAATTCCCTAAATTTCCACAATGTCACATACATTTACAGTGGGTACGGAAAGTATTCAGACCCCTTTAAATTTTTCACTCTTTGTCTCTTTACTGCCATTTGCTAAAAGCAAAAAAGTTCATTTTATTTCTCATTAATGTACACTCAGCACCCCATCTTGACAGAAAAAAATGGCGTGATGCTGCCACCACCATGTTTCATTGTTGGGATTGTATTGGGCAGGTGATGAGCAGTGCCTGGTTTTCTCCACACATACTGCTTAGAATTAAGTCAATCTTCGTCTCATCAGACCAGAGAATCTTATTTCTCATAGTCTGGGAGTCCTTCATGTGTTTTTGGCAAACTCTATGCGGGCTTTCATATGTCTTGCACTGAGGGCCACTCTGCCATAAAGCCCCGTCTGGTGGAGGGCTGCAGTGATAGTTGACTTTGTGGAACTGTCTCCCATCTCCCTACTGCATCTCTGGAGCTCAGCCACAGTGATCTTTGGGTTCTTCTTTACCTCTCTCACCAAGGTTGTTCTCACACGATTGCTCAGTTTGGCTGGACGGCCAGGTCTAGGAAGAGTTCTGGTCGTCCCAAACTTCTTCCATTTAAGGATTATGGAGGCCACTGTGCTCTTAGGAACCTTAAATGCTGCAGAAATTCTTTTGTAATCTTGGCCAGATCTGTGCCTTGCCACAGTTCTGTCTCTGAGCTCCTTGGGCAGTTCCTTTGACCTCTTGATTCTCATTTGCTCTGACATGCACTGTGAGCTGTGAGGTCTTATATAGACAGGTGTGTGCATTTCCTAATCAAGTCAAATCAGTTTAATTAAACACAGCTGGACTCCAATGAAGGAGTAGAACCATCTCAAGGAGGATCAGAAGGAAATGGACAGCATGTGAGTTAAATATGAGTGTCACAGCAAAGGGTCTGAATACTTATGACCATGTGATATTTCAGTTTTTCTTTTTTAATAAATTTGCAAAAATATCTACATTTCTGTTTTTTTTTCTGTCAAGATGGGGTGCTGAGTGTACATTAATGAGAAATAAAATGAACTTTTTTGCTTTTAGCAAATGGCTGCAATGAAACAAAGAGTGAAAAATTTAAAGGGGTCTGAATACTTTTCGTACCCACTGTGCATTGGAGAAGGTGGCTAATTAATACTTTTCACTGTTAATGTGCATAATGACAATTACACAGGCTCACAAGCTGTGTCCATGTGATCACCACAGTCTGTAGATGAAATACAGTGGGGAAAAAAAAGTATTTAGTCAGCCACCAATTGTGCAAGTTCTCCCATTTAAAAAGATGAGGCCGGCCTGTAATTGACATCATAGGTAGACCTCAACTATGAGAGACAAAATGAGAAAACATATCTAGAAAATCACATTGTCTCATTTTTTAAGAATTTATTTGCAAATTATGGTGGAAAATAAGTATTTGGTCACCTACAAACAAGCAAGATTTCTGGCTCTCATAGACCTGTAACTTCTTCTTTAAGAGGCTCCTCTGTCCTCCACTCATTACCTGTAGTAATGGCACCTGTTTGAAATTGTTATCAGTATAAAAGACACCTTCTCCACAACCTCAAACAGTCACACTCCAAACTCCACTATGGTGAAGACCAAAGAGCTGTGGAAGGACACCAGAAACAAAATTGTAGACCTGCACCAGGTTGGGAAGACTGAATCTGCAATAGGCAAGCAGCTTGGTGTGAAGAAATCAACTGTGGGAGCAATAATTAGAAAATGGAAGACATACAAGACCACTGATAATTTCCTTCTTTCAGGAGCTCCACGCAAGATGTCACCCTGTGGGGTCAAAATGATCACAAGAATGGTGAGCAAAAATCCCAGAACCACACGGGGGGACCTAGTGAATGACCTGCAGAAAACTGGGACTAACGTAACAAAGGCTACCGTCAGTAACACACTACGCCACCAGGGACTCAGATCCTGCAGTGCCAGACGTGTCCCCCTGCTTAAGCCAGTACATATCCGGGCCCGTCTGAAGTTTGCTAGAGAGCATTTGGATGTTCCAGAAGAATATTGGAAGAATGTCATATGGTCAGATGAAACCAAAGTAGAGCTGTTTGGTAGAAACACAACTCGTCGTGAGTTGCATCCAAAGAACACCATACCTACTGTGAAGCAAGGGGGTGGCAACATCATGCTTTGGGGCCTTAGAATCCACAGCATCTAAGATGTTTGTAACTGACACTCCTATCATTTCCCTTTGCAATGCCATCTTGGCACATTCTAATAGAATGCCTGTCACAATACACTGCAACAAGAAAACAGCAAATGATCTTTTAATCAATTTAAAATGCTTTCATGTTTTTTAAAAAATCAACAACACTAAAAAATAAATGATTTTTTAAAAATGTGTAAGTAGTGTAGTGTAAGTTTAAGTAGTAAAACACCTGTATAAAACCTATATTTTATTTCATTTGCGCTACTATGCCTAAAAATACTAGTTCCTGCAAAAGGGACCAGGACGACTGATCCGTATACATGAAAGAATGAATGGGGCCATGTATCGTGAGATTTTGAGTGCAAACCTCCTTCCATCAGCAAGGGCATTGAAGATGAAACGTGGCTGGGTCTTTCAGCATGACAATGATCCCAAGCAAACTGCCAGGGCAATGAAGGAGTGGCTTCGTAAGAAGCATTTCAAGGTCCTGGAGTGGCCTAGCCAGTCTCCAGATCTCAACCCCATAGAAAACCATTGGAAGGAGTTGAAAGTCCGTGTTGCCCAGCGCCAGCCCCAAAACATCACTGCTCTAGAGGAGATCTGCATGGTGGAATGAGCCAACATACCAACAACAGTGTGTGCCAACCTTGTGAAGACTTACAGAAAACGTTTGACCTCTGTCATTGCCAACAAAGCATATATAACAAAGTATTGAGATGAACTTTTGTTATTGACCAAATACTTATTTTCCACCATAATTTGCAAATAAATTCTTAAAAAATGAGACAATGTGATTTTCTAGATACGTTTTCTCATTTTGTCTCTCATAGTTGAGGTCTACCTATGATGTCAATTACAGGCCTCTCTCATCTTTTTAAATGGGAGAACTTGCACAATTGGTGGCTGACTAAATACTTTTTTTTCCCCACTGTAACACCAATGACGATAGTAATATAAGGTATCTGGGGCCCTAGAAATGAATGGGTCAGTGTGGCCCTAGAAATCAATGAGTCGGTGTGTTAACCGTGAAAAACACACTAACACACTGACAATGCACACAGTTGTGTGTATGAGGCCTAACTCACAGATGCCTTAGATTCCACAACATCTAAGATGTTTGTAACTGACACTCCTATCATTTCCCTTTGCAATGCCATCTTGGCAAATTCTAATAGAATGCCTGTCCCAATACACTGCAACAAGAAAACAGCAAATGATCTTTTAATCAATTTAAAATGCTTTCATGTTTTTTAAAAAACGAACAACACTAAAAAATAAATGATTTTTGTAAAAATGTGTAAGTAGTGTAGTGTAAGTTTAAGTAGTAAAACACCTGTATAAAACCTATATTTTATTTAATTTGTGCTACTATGCCTAAAAATACTAGTTCTTGCAAAAAACAAGCCCTTACACAGCTATGTTCACAGAAAAATTAATTCTTGTGGTTCTCAAAATATGACCATGAAAAAATGAGCAAAAGTTCTTGGTCGTTATAGGGTTTTTTATACAGCTACATGCAATTAATAACTAACACTCATTCTCAGATTCCTAAAATGTTGCCCACATAAATGTATTTTTTACCCCTTGCCACTGATTGTTTCTGTCTTGTATGAAGTTCAATGCATGTACTGTTTCATTTCAGGGTGAGCTGGGAGCCCACCAGGTTAAGGGGCTCACCAGGGGATTGACCTGTTTATCTGTGAGCCAATCCAAGCATGTGCATGGCCCCACTCCATTCCTTTCTTCGGGGTTGCCAGAGATTGCCATTGCAGTGACCATACATGCGCTGCACTCTTTTCTCATGATCCCTGGCTTAGGAGACAAATGTCTATAGTGGGACAACCCTGCTAAACAAAAAAACAGACACTCCTTGGCACAAAATGAGTAGTAAAACAGAAAAACAAACCTTTATATATTGTGTATTAGTATACATACTGACCTGCAGAATAGAGTTAATATGTTATTTATACTGCATGGTATATGGCACAACAGTAGAATGCAGAAAAGAATGCCCAAATTGCTGTTTTCCCTTTCTGAAGGAGTTAACAAAATTTGATCAATAAGCTATATGTACCCTACATTTGTGCATAAGATTCATCCTAAAAAAAACAAGACCTCATATAGCTATGTCAACAAAAGAAAGAATGCTTGTTCATTAAGGCCTAAATAAGCTTGTTCCTTGAGGGGCTAATAATATTACAAGCTATGGGTACTGGAGTTTTGCCTCCCTATGGATCAACACTGTAGGCCTGGTTGGATCTGTATCTGTTTTCAACCTTATTAACTGTTTAACTATGTAATTTACTGTATATAATGATGTTAAACTGGCCAACAGGGTTAATCAGGCCTGCCAGAGTACCAGAAAATCCTCTGAGGGTCAATGTACTGACTCAATAATGAGCCAACAGGTCCAGCAGAAAACAACTGTTCTGTATGTGCAATAATAACAAAGTTCATAATATAATTTCAGATGCTGGACATAGATATAAAGATTAACTCTTAAAATATTAGGGATTTTACAACAGTAATCTATAATTAGGAGTATGAGAATAAAAAATATTGATTAGGATCAATGGAAATCTGTGTCATCAGTCAGAACCAAAAAGTTACATTTTATTGGTAAATTCTTCTACAAAATCCTATACCTTGAGATAATCTGATAAAATACAATTTGGGCATTCCGTTTGGACATTTTTCCAGTATATGAATAAAATGAAAAATACTCAAAAAGTGGGCATTTAATCCTGCGTGTTCAAATTTCAAAAGAAATTATCATTTTCATCAAATCAGTCCTTGGCTATATCTATGGCCGGCTTTAGCCCAATCCAATAAGAAGACAATTGTGATCTGCCAACTCAATATTACCCAGATTACCTCTTGTGAAGGTAGCTATTCCCATAATTCAATTAATATCTATAAAAGGTGAAGTTTCACATACAGTAATTGTTTTGCACAAAGTATTATTTTTCTTTCCTGTTGGATATACTTTTTTATCATACCATACATGTTAAATGGTCCTGCTGATACAAACTCACAGCTTTTTACCAAGGGTCCTTTTAATACCATCCAGCCTTAAACAATCTTACCGCGATATATTTTGTTACGCAGTAACAAAAAAAAAAAAAACTCAACTTTCCCTGGCCTCAGGTTCCCCAAACACTTTAAAGTCTGCTTTAATGCACAATAAACTTGCACGCACACCAAGCCCTGTTCTCCATGTTAATGTGACGAAGTGATGCAAAATCTACTGCTCGGCCTGTCAGAACTTGATAGTTCTGTAAACAGAGAGTGCCTGTTGCCATAACACCAGGAAAAATAATATGAGATCCTGCTTATAAATGAAACAGAAGCCTGGAGGAATGGGAGCATTTCAGAATGACTTGAAAATATTTCACCAAATAATTTTTCATGAATAAACTAGAGCATTAGATTGTTGCGATTTGTTCTGAAAGCAGTGTAGACATATTTTTACATAATAATAAAGATATTTTCTGTCCTCTAAACATAAAATAGTAGGTAGCAAGTGAAGGTGGTAAAATAAAAAACAAAGCTACATTCACATGTCTTTGACCCACTGTCCCAGTTGCGGCTCCTTAGTCTTTGGTATCAGTCTTTGGTTCCAGTGCTCCAGCAATTACATCAATCTCCCTCCATGTGGCGGATGCAGTAGTCTGGTATGTCACCTTAGTTGTCATGTACATATAGTAGTCTGGTATGTCACCATACTACCACATGTGATTGCTGAGGCCAGTGTTTGGCCCATTTGGGAGGTATTGGAAGCCACCAACTTGTCAATTAAAGAAGACCTCTCATCACTTCCATTTGATAGAATCTGCTAATAGATGCTACGCTACTGATTCCAGCACAGTTGAATTTTTTTTCTCTAGCTTCACCCCCTAATAATCAATGCATTTCATTTTAGCGCCAGATACGCTACTTAGACTCAGTACTGTCAGGCAGGAACATGCAAGGAGCGTGATTCAGAGCTTCAATCAGAAGTGGACAGTGTTACACCTACAATAGAAGAGTTCTTCAGTCTCTTTCTATTGCAGCAGTTTTTCATTTTTGCACTTTAATTTTTTACTCCTTGCATTGTTTTTTCATGTTCTGACACCCATAACTTTTTTCAGAGTTTTGTCTATAGAGATATGTAAAGGCTCTTTTTTGTGGGACAAACTGTAGTTTTTAATTGATAATATTTTGGAGAATGTATGACCTTTTGATCACTTTTTATTTAATTTTTTTGTGAAGTGAAGCGTGGAAAAAATATCACAATTCTGCCATGTTCATTTTTTTCCATTGTATGTTTACCATACAATAACATACAACATAAATAATTGTGTATCTTATTAGTTTTTTTATTAGGGCATTTTTGGATATGGTGATACCAATAATGCTTATTTTTTTTATTTGTAAAATGGGGCAAGGGTGTGAATAAACATTTTATTTATTTTTTATATTTTTTAGAAATATAAAAAATGTCAGGCCGGGGGCCTTTGGAAGGAATCCAACTGGAATAGCAACTGAACAACTCCCACAATCTTGTCACAGGGGACTGTTTGATCGCCAGAGTGAGTCCCTGTCAGAAACCTGGTGTATTTTTCTAATCTACCACCAGTGGCCACTGATTCTCTCACTCTGAACTATTGTGTTGCACTTCCACTCCTCACCACTGGAGCCTGCTGTGTTTATCCTAGGATTTGCCCTTAACAAAGTTGACTGATGTGTACCAATTTGAAGCCATTTTGTTTCCTGTTTGGGCCTATTTATACCCATGAGGCAATTCAACCATTGCTCGAGTATTGTGACTTGTTCCAGTCTCCTGCTCCTCAGAACTGTCTTTCCCAGACTGTTTCTACTCTCCGCTGAATTATCACCTTGCAATCCACACTTGAAGTCACACCATGGACTACAACTTTACTATTCCTAACTGTGCCTGGCTTATTCCATCTGGCTACCGGATTCCAGCTGTGTCTACCAGTATCGTAACAGCCCCCTCATTCAAAATAATCTTTCAGATGTCATAGTTTATCAAGTTTCATAAATCTGCCCCAAATTAAATACAACATTAATCTAGTGAGGTTAATTCATTAACATCCATCTGTTAATATTAAGTTTTTTGGAAAATATGAAGAGAAGGATAATCACACTGTTTTCCAGCAGGCAGTGGTGACACTGTCTCTAGCTGGCCATCTGATGCTCTGCTGAGGCATC
The DNA here is from genome assembly GCA_947044405.1 of Leptodactylus fallax. Lineage (NCBI taxonomy): Eukaryota > Metazoa > Chordata > Amphibia > Anura > Leptodactylidae > Leptodactylus > Leptodactylus fallax. The sequence continues at coordinate 9,310,861 of CAMRHE010000012.1, read as the reverse complement.
ATGGGATTAATAGTAGAGCACATAGAAAAAGATATCCAAAAATAAATATGGTGTATGAGCAGAGCAAGCAGAGGAGATGATGAATTTTAGGCAAATTAGTGCAATATACAGAGTATAATATACAATTAGGTAAGAGGTGCAGTGATGGAAAAAAGTGTGTTTTCTGGACTTATTCCTTAATATAATCATACAAATATGGGGCAGCACACCACATTACCTTGAAAAAAGGCATCACTGAGCTGGGAGGAATCATTAAATAAGACTGACAAAAGGAAGGATTTTTTTTTTATCTACGATTTAGACTGATGCCCTGTAATTTGATGGTTAACTATATTTCTATCTATCTATCTATCTATCTATCTATCTATCTATCTATCTATCTATCTATCTATCTATCCTTCTATCAGCAGACACAGATAGCAGGAAGACCATGTGCAAGAACTATTTATGATGCCCTTGAATACATCAGTATAGAACACCTCCTTATTTTTTTAATCCAATCGACCAGTAATTACCGTGTTTCTTCAAAAATAAGACCGACCCCGAAAATAAGCCCTAGCTACATTCGCCAGGTTTTTTAGAGTAGGCTTGAAATATAAGCCCTACTCCAAAAATAAGACCTAGCTAATTTAACCCCTTCCCGACATCTGCCGTGTGATTACAGCGGATGCCGGGTCCTTAAAGATGGAGGCCGCTCTGCTGCAGAGCGGCTACCATAGCTGCCGTACTGGGTCTCCATGGAGACCTGGAGTTAATGCCTGTGATCACTGTCTACTCTGATCACGGGCATTGTTGGGAGTGACCCCCTCTTCTGCCCACCAAAGTAGCAGACCCGCCGGAGTTAATGACCGCGATCAGAATGGACTCTGACCGCGGGCATTGTTAAGCCGCTTCCATCCCGCAGGGCCAGTCCCCACCCTCTATGGCTACTATACCGGGTCTCCTTGTACAGCAGAGACCCGCAGTTAATGCCCGTGATCAGTCCACTCTGATCGCGGGCATTGTTGAGTGTGCCAGTCCGTGACTCCCCCCTCCAAATTGACCCCCCAAAGCAGAGAAGCTATCCCGGGACCGGCCCCGTACTTTTCACGTTGCAGGTCGGCTCCCACGCGGCAAGATCGCGGGAGCCGACCTGTTCCTTTGACAGCCTGGAGCCTTATGAAGGCTCCCAGGCCTGTCATTGGAATATTACTATTGAGGCTGTGACCAGCCTCATTAGTAATATAGATTATCTCCCATAGACTGCAATACATTGTATTGCAGTCTATGGGATGATTGCAGGTTCAAGCCCCCTAGGAGTAATAATAAAATTAAAAAAAAAAAAAGTTAAAAAATATAAAAAAAAACCCAAAATAAAAGTTCAAGCCCCCTTCCACTTTCACTAAAATACATATAAAAATAAAATATTACTGTGAAACACATACACATTAGGTATCCCTGTGTCCGAAAACGCTCGGTCTACAAACTTATAAAAATATTTTACCTCTATAGTGAATGCTGTAGCGGAAAAAAAAAAATCAAAATTGCCGAACTGCTGTTTTTTTGTTGTTTCACCTCTGATAAAAGTTGAAATAAAAAGCGATCAAATGTGTGATTGTTGTTCATGGAAAAAATTAAGACCTACCCCGAAAATAAGTGCTAGCCCTTTTTTTGGAGAAAAAAATAATATAAGACCCTGTCTTACTTTCGGAGAAACACAGTATGAGTCAAAATACAATAACATAGTTCCTTACATGCATCTAATATGATTAATTTCAAATGAAACAGTTGAAACTTTGTAGCTTGTGTAATGGAGTTTTCATGTGGTACAAGATGTTACTTAATCCAGGCACTTTCCTCTTTTAATACCAAATAATATATCAAAACTTGGGTTTACACATTAAGGCTGAGGCCCCACTTGTGGAAACATGCTTTTTTGTTGCCAAGAATGGCTACAAAAGGAATGGGAAATATATACCGTAGAAAGCTCTTATATTTCTACCTTCTGCTCAATCCACCCCTGACTTTGGCTCAAAAAAACGCAGCAAAATCTGCAACAAAAAAAGCTGCATTTCCGCAATGTGGGGCCTTAGCCTAAAACATTTTCCACAACCAGACTAATGTTGGTCATGCTCTTTAGATAGATGTCAGCTATCTAAATGCTCAATTTAGAAATAGATACAGTACCTCACCCTTAAAGAAGAAGATCTGATCACATAGTGTTAGAGTACTCTTAAGAGAAATTCCAGCGACATAACAAAAACTCTCTTTTCCGTTCATTCACCCATTCTGTCTTTAAAACCACTACAGTAAAACATGGAGATAGCAAGAAAAAAAATACCTTCTTGCTTTGTATTTCTTTGTGTTGGGAGCCGACAGTGTTTTTGCAGAGATCAAAGTTATACAGTGCGTGTTACTATACTATAAACCATTTTGTTCAATCACCTCAAGAAAGCCATTATATTAAATTAATTTTTATAAAGATACTTGTTATCCACTTTGTAACACTTTATAAATATTTTATATTCAATGAGTCCCCCAGTTCAGCTGTCCTATATGATCAACTCTTCACCTCAAACCAGTGAAGCTCTACAGCTCGTGTTCACCTATGGGAGACATTATATTTGCCCTTTCAGTGTCCAGTGGAATATAGACCTAAAGTTACAGTAAGCTGATTACTATTCCTTAGCAACCCTAGTGCTTACATGTGTTTTTATATTGTTCCCATGTTGCTGATATTTCTTATTGTACATCTGGAGATGCTGGTTTTTGTTCACAGGCATCTTGTGACCTATTCCTGGGAAGGTCAAATATTAAGTGTGTGACTTATGAGAAATCACACCTGTGTATATATATATATATATATATATATATATATATATATATACTGTATGCTTTTCAAACCTAATGTAGAGCTATAATTGATGATCATTAATTATATTTAATATTATCAGAACATTTCAGAGTCACTTTACAAGGAAGACCACCAAAAGTCTAGTTATTACACTATTATATTATATATATATATATATATATATATATATATATATATATATTATTTTTATTTATAGATTATGCAGAAATTGGACTTAATAGTACTTTCTCTGTACTTGTAGATATGCTGTTCTAGATATATCCCAATACCTACATGGTGAAGTGGATTAATTGGCCAAAGAGGCAGCAAAATGGCAGATAAGGTTCAATGTCTACTATAGTCATGGCCAAAAGTTTTGAGAATGACACAAATATTATATTTTCACATGATCTGCTGCCCTCTGGTTTTTATGTGTTTTTGTCAGATGTTTTTATCACATGCAGAAATATAATTGCATTCATATTATGAGTAACAGAAGCTTATATTGACAGTTAGAATGAATTAATGCAGAAGTCAAGATTTGCAGTGTTGACCCTTCTTCTTCAGGACCTCTGCAATTCTCCCTGGCATGCTCTCAATCAACTTCTGGACCAAATCCTGACTGATAGCAGTCCATTCTTGCAGAATCAATGCTTTAATTTTGTCTGAATTTGTTGGTTTTTGTTTGTCCACCCGTCTCTTGATGATTGACCACAAGTTCTCAATGGGATTAAGATCTGGGGAGTTTCCAGGCCATGGACCCAAAATCTCTATGTTTTGTTCCCTGAGCCATTTAGTTATCACCTTTGCTTTATGGCAAGGTGCTCCATCATGCTGGAAAAGGCATTGTTGAGCGCCAAAGTGCTCTTGGACGGTTGGGAGAAGTTGCTCTTGGAGGACATTCTGGTACCATTCTTTATTCATGGCTGTGTTTTTAGGCAAGACTGTGAGAGAGCCGATTCCCTTGGCTGAGAAGCAACCCCACACATGAATGGTTTCAGGATGCTTTACAGTTGGCATGAGACAAGACTGGTGGTAGCGCTCACCTCTTCTTCTCCGAATAAGCTGTTTTCCAGATGTTCCAAACAATCGAAAAGGGGATTCATCAGAGAAAATGACTTTACCCCAGTCCTCAGCAGTCCACTCCCTGTACCTTTTGCAGAATATCAGTCTGTCCCTGATGTTTTTTCTGGAGAGAAGTGGCTTCTTTGCTGCCCTCCTTGAGACCAGGCCTTGCTCCAAGAGTCTCCGCCTCACAGTGCGTGCAGTGCAATCTTTCTAGCTGCAATACTCTTCCCAGTTAGGCCAATTTTGTGCATTGCAATGATGACTGCACGTGTTTCTTTAGCGTTAACCATGGTTAACAGAAGAGAAACAATGATGGCAAGCACCAGCCTCCTTTTAAAGTGTCCAGTGGTGTCATTCTTACTTAATCATGACAGATTGATCTCCAGCCCTGTCCTCATCAACACCCACACCTGTGTTAATGGAGCAATCACTGAAACGATGTTAGGTGGTCCTTTTAAGGCAGGGCTGCAATGATGTTGAAATGTGTTTTGGGGGATAAAGTTCATTTTCTAGGCAAATATTGACTTTGCAAGTAATTGCTGTTAAGCTGATCACTCTTTATAACATTCTGGAGTATATGCAAATTGCCATTAGAAAAACTGAAGCAGTAGACTTTGTAAAAATTAATATTTGTATCATTCTCAAAACTTTTGGCCATGACTGTACACTTGTTAGTCTGTTTTTTTCATTATAGGAGCAGACAAAGGAAGCACCAGATGATGGACACCAATGGAGCCCAAAAGATACTGTTTGTCTGCAGTGGGGTATCCTTTCAGGTATCCATCGTTTTGCTAAACTTTATACGGACATTAAATACATATATTATCAAAGATGAAAGCAAGTTAATACCTATAAGAGAGGATAGCTAGGAATATCAAATTTTAACTTTCCTATTTATTTAGAAATTACAATATGATGTTTATGCAGTATATATGCATACTTCATAACACCATGAATAAGAACTAGGATAAAAAGGAAGAATTTTTTTGACTGTGCTTTTGACAGACATGGCTATTGTACTTTTGAATTTACAGAAAAAAAAATCCTACAGACTGCTTCATCCTGTGCAGGTTAATGATGAACCTTCTCCAAATATTTGCAAACTGTCCTCCATCCTGGTTACAAGGATCAACAAGTTAGAAAGCCTTTGGTTTCATAGAAGTAAAATATTAACTAGCAGCATTCTCAAAAACACTGTCTCTGATTCACAAATCTCAAGCATTATACAGCAATATGTATGTGAGGCGGCTGCATTTTATTCCACAAGAAGACAAAGTAATTGTATAATTTTATTTTTGGAATCTGCATATGTGCTTCAGTACATAGAAGTAATATTTAGTAAAGAGTATTTCCAGTGTACGGAACACAGAAATTTTTTCAATAGTTCTTGCATTGGATTTTTTAAAATAAAAATAACATTTATAGAATGTTATCTCTACACTATTCAGTTTATCTATATATGCATGATGTAATAAGTTATGTTATCAATGATGTTTTTACATTGTTATAAATTATATCACTGAAAGAGAGATCATATTTAACTGATGTTAGATAAAGCAAAGGCTCACACAAGATACAGACAGGCCCAAGTGGTACATGGTGGAAGTTGCACAGGTGCTTAATTCTGATAATGGAACCACTGACACACCTACAATCAGTGTCGTAACTACCGTCGTAGCAACTGTAGCGGTGGGCCCCTGCTGCTTTGTTTTTTTAAATAGGCCATTACCTGCTTGGGCCCTATTTACTTACTGATCCCCGTTCCTGCTCACGGCCGCCTCCACTTTCCCTTCTGCCCTCCAGAGGACAGAAGGGGATGCAGAGGCAGTCGTGAGCAGGAGCAGGGATCAGTAAGTAAGGCTGCAGGCCTGCAGCAGGAGTATTTGTTAGGCGAACCCCGAGAAATTAGGTGTTTATTATAGACCACCAGGACAGACAGAAGACATGGATGAGATTTTTTCACAGCAAATGACCACGCTTTCGAAGAAATTTGAAATTGTTATCATGGGAGACTTTAATTACCCAGATATTCATTGGGAAACTCACACAGCTACGAGTAAAAGCTCTATCAAATTTTTATCCTCTCTAGCAGACAACTTCATTGCCCAGTTAGTAGAAAAAAACACGAGAGGAACATCCATTCTGGACCTATTTTTAACTAACAAGGAGGACATGGTTAAGGAATTAAGGATAGCAGGGACATTGGGATTCAGCGACCATGCTATACTCGAGTTTGGGGTTGTAAGAAGAAGACCTGAGAAGACAAAGACTAGAAGGCTCAATTTTAGTAGGGCAGATTTTAGGGGCCTAAAGGTAAGGGTTAGTAGAATTCCATGGCGAAAAATACTTAAGCACAAAAATGCACATGAGGGGTGGGAAATTTTCCGTAGGTAAATCATTAATGCACAGGAACTAACAATACCTAGAAGCAAGAAAAATGGGAATCACCTAAAAACTCCAGGATGGATGACCAAAAAATTACATAACCTACTAAAAAAGAAAAGGGAAACATACAACAAGTGGAAGATGGGAGCTATATCTAAGGGAGAGTATACAGCAGTTTGCAGACTCTGCAAGATAAGCATTAAAAAAGCTAAGGCTGAATACGAATTGAAGCTTGCAAAAGAAGTTAAGAGTAAGGTAAAAGGTTTTTGGGGATATGTTAAGAGCAAAAGAAAAGTGAAGGAAACCATTGGAGTCCTGAAGAACGAAAAGGGTGAAAAAGTTAACATGGTGGATCAGCAGGTGGAGTTACTAAATTCATATTTTGTATCCGTCTTCTCCCAAGAAATGGATGGAAATATCAACATTAATGGTTATAGTGATGAGGGGAATGAGGACTCCAAGCTGATTATAAGTGAAGGTTTGGTAAGAGAACATTTAGCTAAGATTAAGGAAACCAAGTCCCCAGGACCGGATGATTTACACCCTAGAGTTTTAAAAGAATTAGTAGAGGAAATAACAGAACCCCTTGCAATAATCTTTAATAAGTCATGGGAAACAGGAGTGGTCCCTCTAGATTGGAAAAGGGCAAATGTGGTCCCCATCTACAAAAAGGGGAATAGGGACGACCCAGGAAATTATAGGCCGGTAAGTCTGACCTCGATAGTAGGAAAAATCTTTGAACAAATCGTTAAAGAACATTTAATTAGGTACCTGGATGGGAAGGCTTTAATTAATCAGAGCCAGCACGGCTTTATGCCTAATAAATCTTGTCAGACTAATCTTATTTCCTTCTATAATAAAGTCACTGAATGGTTGGACCAGGGGAATGCAGTGGACATAGTATATCTTGACTTTAGTAAGGCCTTTGATAAAGTATCACTTAACATTCTTATTGAAAAATGATCAAGTATGGCTTTGATAAAATATCAGTGAGGTGGGTTCACAATTGGCTAAATGATCGGGCACAACGAGTAATTCTAAATGGCTATACATCAAACTGGAAGAAAGTAAAAAGCGGGGTGCCGCAGGGCTCTGTCCTGGGCCCAGTACTTTTTAATATTTTTATAAATGATCTGGATGATGGGATTAATGGGGAACTAATAAAATTTGCAGATGATACAAAGATAGGAGGAATGGCCAACACTAGAGAGGAGAGAGAGTGCATCCAAAAGGACTTAGACACACTGGAACAATGGGCTGAGGTGAACAAAATGGTATTCAACAGGGACAAATGCAAAGTTCTACATCTGGGTAACAGAAATGCAAGAAGCATATATAGTATGGGAGGAATAGTACTAAGTGAGAGTACAGGGGAAAAGGATCTGGGCATAATAATAGATCACAAATTCAACATGAGTCAACAGTGCGGTGCGGTGGCTTAAAAGGCTAACCAAATTCTAGGATGTATCAAGACGAGCATTGAAGCTAGATCGAGAGAGGTAATTATTCCGCTGTACTCTGCCCTGGTCAGACCCCACCTGGAATACTGTGTACAGTTCTGGGCTCCCCAGTTTAAGAAAGACATCGATTTATTGGAGCAGGTCCAGAGAAGAGCAACCAAAATGGTGGAAGGTCTACAAACCATGTCCTACGAAGAAAGGCTAAAAGAATTGGGACTGCTTAGTTTGCAGAAGAGAAGGCTAAGGGGAGACTTAATAGCGGTATTTAAATATCTGAAAGGTTGTCACAGTGCAGAGGGATCTACCCTATTCTCATTAGCAGAAGGAAGCACGAGAAGTAATGGGATGAAACTAAGGGGAAGGAGATTCAGATTAGACATTAGGAAAAACTTTCTAACAGTAAGGGTAGTGAGGGAGTGGAATAGGCTGCCACGGGAGGTGGTGAGTTCTTCATCAATTGAAATCTTCAAGCGGAATCTGGATAGGTATATAGCTGGGATGATCTAGGAATTCCTGCTTTTGCAGGGGGTTGGACTCGATGGCCCTTGAGGTCCCTTCCAACTCAAACAAACAAAACAAAACAAAACAAATTCCTCTCACAAGGTTTGCCTGGTGGTTCTGTTCGAACCTAATACTTCCGAACTGAAACTGTAATTATTATACTCTGGGGTCTCTTCAAAATATAATGATCGGAGGCCCAGGGGAGATGACAAACATAAAAATCCATGTTATTTACCTCTCATGGGCTCTGGCGCGACTCCTTGCTGTCTTTGGGCCTCTTTAGTAATGTCAGAGGCGTCATGTGGGTCAGCCCGACATCATGACGCATAATGACGCAATGTAACTCATGTCTGTGACGTCATTGAAGAGGGCTGAAGACAGTAGGGAGTTGCACCGAAGCCCAGGAGAGGTGAGTACCACTGGTTTTTATGTTTGCCACCTCCCCTGGGCCTCCGATCATTATACTCTGGGGTCTGAAAAGAGTTAATAATAATAGTAATTAATAATTTGCTCCTTTCTAGTTCTGATGCTCACATGCCCATTGTCAGAGCTTCTGCAGTTGGACTGTTATCAACATGTATTATTATCCATGGAATCAGACCAGATGGTATAGTCTTTACCTCCTACATGAAACAATGAACCTTGGGTGCCCATGTCACTGATTCATCAGTTGTCTTTCCTTAGGCCATACCCTATGAGAGTTGCTGTTTTGAAAATGCTATGACCCAGAGTGTCTTAAAGTTGTCTTCCAAGCTCAAATAAGAGGTCCAGTATCTAAAAGTCCTAATCCACATTACATAATATTGTAAACGGATGAAGTATTTGTAAAGAACTGAACTTATTAGGAATCAGTAGTTAGAAATGTATATTTTAAATCTGCAGATTTTATTTCTGTCTTTTATTTCCTTCAGATATCTTTTGATTTCTTCAGAAGGGCATGTTCACACATCACATTTTACATGACAGGCAATACAGTGAGTCCTGAAGGAAGGAAAGCGCAATATGGTTTTCTTATCTTCACTTTATATGGAAAATGATAAAGTACAAAGGCTTCATATACAGTATACACATGCCTTTGATGTGGACAACAATGCAAGTTATCATGATTGTAGAAAACAAATATAATATGCCCATGAAGTCACAAATGGCAAAACAATAATCAGTTGTCACAATGCACGTTAACAAATGAAAAAAAAATGTAGCAGTGTTGTGGTAAGAATGTTCCTCAGCTCAGCCAAATGAGGAAAGATTAACAAGATTTAAGGATAAAGAGGATAGAGCTGAAAGAAAATGAAGAGATATGGGATAGGAAAGGGAAGTGGGGCTCTATCTGGGCAACTGCTTGTATGTTTGGAGATGTCAGAGTTAGGACAACCTGCAGAGAACTTAAAGTGAGAGTCACCTGCAAGTATAGAAGGCCATAAAAGACAGGTGTGCGTGAGTGGTGAAGCCATACATAATTATGGGAGTACATTTATATCATGTTCTCACAGTTCCCAGAAACTCAACAGTTTTACGCCACACGGGCTTCAACCTTAAACAGTGAAACAGTTAATCTGTGTATTGTGCGTTGTCCTACCATTTACAAGCACTAAGAATTTCTTCCATGCTCTTTATCGAATGTATCTTTCATGCCGGATTGTAGGGAAGATAAATATATCTCTTATATATATAAAAATGAGTTTCTGTCTGTCTGTCTGTCTATCTGTCTATCTGTCTGTCTGTCTGTCTGTCTGTTCTTTATGCGCGACCAAACGACTGGACCAATCCTCACCAAATTTGGCACACATGTACATCAGGTGTCTGGGAAGATTTTAGACTGGGTCTCAGCTCTCTTGGACGTACCATTCCTGAGATACAGTATTCCCAAAAAATGACCAACATTAGTTAATACAAGCCTCCAAGTCTTTCACTCATATTCCAACTGCCATACACATGGTCACATGTCCCTTATCAGACAATAAGAGCTCAGAGGCGCTTACTCTCTTCAGGCACACAGATTTCCATAGCAACCAAGCTATTTATGATCTGTATTAGTCAATAGCAATTCGCAGGTCCTTAAATATTCAGTCATATCACATGTATCAGCCAATATAAGTTCACATTTAATTTACCAGGTTTCCATAACAACACAGCCATAAATAGACTGTACCTATACTGGACTCAGTGGTGTAACTAGCAATGGCTGGGCCCCAAGGCGAACATTTCACATGGGACCGCCCCCCCCCCCGCACAAACTGTATTCCTACACACACTATTAGGCCCCATAGTGGCCCTTGCACACAGTATTCTGCCCCATAGTGGCCCCTGCACACAGTATCATAGTGACCCCTTCATATAGTATTATGCGCACTCCCCGCTACCACTTCAGTGTTGGACCAGATGTCACGTGAGCCAGGCATGCATCGTGACGCATAATGATGTTGGACTGGCCCACCGACGTCTGGGATGTCACCAAGAAGGCCCGAAGCCTTCTGAAAAGACCCCAGATTATAATGATAGCAGTGTTTGTGGGGTTCACGGCCCGCAGGCCTTACTTACTGATCCAGTCGCCTCTGCAGAAGGTGAAGCGCAGACGGCCGTGAGCAGGAGCGGGGATCTGTAAGTAAATAGGGCCCGTTCCCTGCTGGTGTTACACCAGCAGGTAACGGCCTATTAAAAAAAAAAAACATCAGGGGCCCGCCGGGACCCTTAATGTCCCGGGCCCTGTGGCAGCCGCTATCACTGCTACCACGGTATTTACGCAAGTGACTGGACTGCAATACTGGATTTCAGCATTCTTATAAATTGAAATGTTTTTAAAATACTCATGCCCCCTGCAGCAAAATACATGGCTGCTGCTCGAGCTAATGAAAACTAATGAAAACTCTCAGCAGACCCAAGCCCGTCTCTAATCTGAAAAGGTATGCCACAGACAACAGCGAGCTGCTGAAACAAACCAGCAGACCCAAGCCTGTCTCCAATCTGACAAGGCATTGTCAGCCATATGCACACAGCTGCACTCCATGTTTCCATAATAACCCAGCCATTTTTCTTCACTGCTGTGGGTCAGCTTTAAAGGGGCAGGGCGCTGTGGATGACACTGTTACACAAGGTCACATACACACAGCTTTACTCCAGGTTTTCCATAACAACCGATCGCAGGTCTTTCACTGATATCCAAACTGAGATACACATGATCACATGACACTTATGGACCAATGGAAAATCGCAGGTTCTTCAGTCTTGACATACACACAGCTTTACACCAGGTTTCCATAGCAACCAAGCTATTTATGACCTGTATGTGTCAAAAGCGGTTCGCAGGTCCTTAAATATTAAGTCATATGACGTGCATCAGCCAATATAAGTTCACATTTCATTTACCAGGTTTCCATAGCAACACAGCCATAAATAGACTATACTGGACTGCCATACTGGATGTCAAGTGCAAAACTGGCCAGTTCTTATGGGGTCACTACACAAACAAAAAATGAAATATACCTGTGCGAAGCCGGGTCCTTCTGCTAGTATTTTATAAATGCTCCTTTCTTAGAGACAGGAATTTGTTTGTGATAATCATTCTTTCAGTGCATGCAAAAAGTGCTTAATCTGGATCAAGAATCCCATCATTTATATGAAAGTATTGAGTTGATGTCAATCCCCAGTTTCCTGGTTCAAGTCTAGATGGGAATTCAGGATTACTAACCATAAATGAGAGTGGAAGATGAAGGAAGAACCTTAAGGTGAACCTCTTCAGCTCAATAAAACTGTTGGAAGTCAACATCAAAACCAGGGATTGCATGGATAAGGAAGCTGTTCTTTATAGTTAAAGTGGTTTTTCTATAATATATATTATTTACCGTAAATGCTTGGAGTGTTGAAAATAACCGATTAAGAAATACTCACACTTCTAAACTGACCTCTGGTCCTGCCCCGCTCCTAATTTGTTCCTTGTCTAGCTTCTTTCTCTACCTGGAAAAATCAGTTAGGTGCTGACTAATCACATGATCGCTGACCAATCACTGGCGTCAGACATGATAATGCTGATTGAGGATGACAAGGATGACAAAGCATGAGTGGACTTTCCAGTTAATTTATACTTTGGTGCATCCCACATGTCTGTACACCCACAACTGGTGCACTGTATACATCTATATTCTTTTTTGCCTATGGTTCTATATTTTGGTTTAAAAATAAAAAAACATGTAAAGAATCAGATGTAAAACTCTGTAGGAAAATTATTAAACTAAATAAATCAGAATTCTGGTTTAATTTGTGCATGAAACTAGTGTACATATCTTAGTCAGACTTTTTCTGTGTTTAGCCGTTATTGGGCCCTGCTAGACTATGTCTAGAAAAGGAGAGTTACTTACAGAAAAAGGACAGTGGCTTAAAAAGGACCATGGTGCTGCAATATATTTGTGCAAAATATAGTTTCAAAGTAAGCCAACCACGAGATGGCATAAGGAAGACAAAGGTCTAGGAAAATTCACCAAATTTATTGTTTAGGATGTGCCATTATGATAAATGTGGCATAACTTGTGACTGCCTCATCTAAATTAACATTATTTAAATAGTAGACAATATTATTAAATCTGCTTTAATATGCATAAAGTAGTATTAAAGCTGAGTGACTAAGAAATAAAACCATGGCTGATAAATGTTTTCTTTTAATTTTTAATTACTTGTTACTCTTTAAAGGGAGTCTATCACCTTCCCCAGCCACTTTAAACCCCTGCCATAGTGCTGTAGAGGATGTGAATACAATTCAGATCATACAGTACAGACCAAAAGTTTGGACACACCTTCTCATTCCAAGAGTTTTCTGTATTTTCATGACTATAAAAATTGTAGATTCACACTGAAGGCATCAAAACTATGAATTAACACATGTGGAATTATATACTTAACAAAAAAGTGTGAAACAACTGAAAATGTGTCTTATATTCTAGGTTCTTCAAAGTAGCCACCTTTTGCTTTGATTACTGCTTTGCACACTCTTGGCATTCTCTTGATGAGCTTCAAGAGGTAGTCACCTGAAATGGTCTTCCAACAGTCTTGAAGGAGTTCCCAGAGATGCTTAGCACTTGTTGGCCCTTTTGCCTTCACTCTGCGGTCCAGCTCACCTCAAACCATCTCGATTGGGTTCAGGTCTGGTGACTGTGGAGGCCAGGTCATCTGGCATAGCACCCCATCACTCTCCTTCTTGGTCAAATAGCCCTTACACAGTCTGGAGGTGTGTTTGGGGTCATTGTCCTGTTGAAAAATAAATGATGGTCCAACTAAACGCAAACCGGATGGAATAGCATGCAGCTGCAAGATGCTGTGGTAACCATGCTGGTTCAGTATTCCTTCAATTTTGAATAAATCCCCAACAGTGTCACCAGCAAAGCACCCCCACACCATCACACCTCCTCCTCCATGCTTCACGGTGGGAACCAGGCATGTAGAGTCCATTCATTCACCTTTTCTGCGTCGCACAAAGACACGGTGGTTGGAACCAAAGATCTCAAATTTGGACTCATCAGACCAAAGCACAGATTTCCACAGATCTAATGTCCATTCCTTGTGTTCTTTAGCCCAAACAAGTCTCTTCTGCTTGTTGCCTGTCCTTAGCAGTGGTTTCCTAGCAGCTATTTTACCATGAAGGCCTGCTGCACACAGTCTCCTCTTAACCGTTGTTGTAGAGATGTGTCTGCTGCTAGAACTCTGTGTGGCATTGACCTGGTCTCTAATCTGAGCTGCTGTTAACCTGCGATTTCTGAGGCTGGTGACTCGGATGAACTTATCCTCCGCAGCAGAGGTGACTCTTGGTCTTCCTTTCCTGGGGAGGTCCTCATGTGAGCCAGTTTCTTTGTAGCGTTTGATTGTTTTGGCCACTGCACTTTCAAAGTTTTCCCAATTTTTCGGACTGACTGACCTTCATTTCTTAAAGTAATGATGGTCACTCGTTTTTCTTTACTTAGCTGCTTTTTTCTTGCCATAATACAAATTTTAACACTCCATTCAGTAGGACTATCAGCTGTGTATCCACCTGACTTCTGAACAACACAACTGATGGTCCCAACCCCATTTATAAGGCAATAAATCCCACTTATTAAACCAGACAGGGCACAGCTGTGAAGTGAAAACCATTTCAGGTGACTACTTCTTGAACCTCATCAAGAGAATGCCAAGAGTGTGCAAAGCAGTAATCAAAGCAAAAGGTGGCTACTTTGAAGAACCTAGAATATAAGACATATTTTCAGTTGTTTCACACTTTTTTGTTAAGTATATAATTCCATATGTGTTAATTCATAGTTTTGATGCCTTCAGTGTGAATCTACAATTTTTATAGTCATGAAAATACAGAAAACTCTTGGAATGAGAAGGTGTGTCCAAACTTTTGGTCTGTACTGTACCTTTGTAGTTAGTGAGTCCTAGGCAAGCGTCTAAAAAGCAATTTATTCTTTATGCAAATGAGGATCATGGAGCACAGGGGGTGTTGACTGCAATTGCTGAGCACAGCCAATTTATCGGTAAACATGCCCATCCTGGAATCTGGATTTTAGTACGTCCCCCTGATCAGCTAAAAGCTAATCTTCCAACTGTTCTGACTCCATGGAGAGCTAATCCAAAATCCAACACATGCACAGTATACTTCTAGCACTATGGCAGTTGTTTCAAATGGCTGGTGGAGGTTATAGACTTCCTTTAATATCTTTATCACTTGAATATACAGTAATGCAGGAACATAGTAGTATCTGTATTTGCACTTCCACTAATGATACTCTTTGCTGGGGTTCTTTGAAGTTCCTTACAGAACCCCTGTCTAATGTGAAATATTAGAAATCAGGAAGCCATGTTTCTTTGACAGTTTCTAAAACTTTTCCCCAGTAATTGCCATTTATGAATGATCCTAGTCCCTAACAGTGCTTGTACTTTGAGAGCTGGATTGGTCAAATATCAATGGCAATTGGCAGGACATTGTGTAAGTTGTTCTATACGCCACTGAGGCATAATGGTAGAGAGCACAATGCAACAGAAAAATACTGCATTTTATAACTAAACGAAAATGTATATCAGGGGCGCACCGCAAATGAGGTGAAGTGAGGCGGCCGCCTCAGGTGGCACTTTCCGTCACTATCTGGGGGGTGGCATTTTTACTATTTATTTAATGTAAACCAGCCCAGGCCGCTTTAAAAAAAAAAAAAAACAAAGCTGAGCGGGGCCTGTCCTGGGCTGGTTTACGAGACCTCTGCATATCAGCGCAGGCGGCGATACAATGACGTCATCGCGCCTCCTACGCTGACACGCAGACGTTGCGGACAAGAAGAGGAGGCTGCGGCGGCTCCATCATGGGATTGCAGGTAGGTGACAATAACTTTTTTTTTATATATATAAATAGGCCGTAACCTGCTGGACTATCCCCAGCAGGTAACGGCCTATTTACTTATCGATCCCTGCTCCTGCTGTGGCTGCCTCCGCTTCCCCTTCTGCTATCGGACGCAGAAGAAGGAATCTGAAGCGGTTGTGAGCGGCAGCGGGGAATCGATAAGTGAGGCCAAATACTACTATTATTATACTCCGGGGTCTTTTCAGACCCCGGAGTATAATAATCAGAGACCCAGGGGAGGTGATAAACATAAAAACCATTGTTGCTCACCTCTCCGGTGATCCAATGTTACTCCCAGCAGGCTTCGGCCTTCTTTGGTGACGTCCCAGGCTTCACGTGATCCAGCCCGACGTCATTATGTTGCGACGCCAGTCTGTGCGACATTGGAGGACCGAAAGCAGGGAGCGCACCGGGGCCCAGGTAAGTAACACTGGTTTTTATGTTTGTCACTACCTGGGTCTCCAATCATTATACTCTGGGGTCTTTTAGACCCAGGAGTATAATAATAGTTCATGGGTGGTTTACTATGGAGCAGAATACTGTGTGCAGGGGCCACTACGGGGCATAATTACGTGTGCAGGGGCCACTATGGAGTATAATACCGAGTGCAGGGGCCACTATGGGACATAATAACGTGTGCAGGGGCCACTATGGAGTATAATACCCTGTGCAGGGGCCACTATGGAGCATAATACCGAGAGCAGGGACCACTATGAGGCATAATACCGTGTGCAGGGGCCACTATGGAGCATAGTATCGAGTGCAGGGGCCACTATGAGGCATAATACCATGTGCAGGGGCCACTATGGAGCATGAAACTGTGTGCAGGGGCCACTGCGGGGCATAATATTGTGTGCAGGGGCCACTATGGAGCATAATACCGAGTGCAGGGGCCACTATGGAGCATAATACTGAGTGCAGGGACCACTATGGAGCATAATACTGTGTGCAGGGGCCACTGCGGGGCATAAAATGGTGTGCAGGGGCCAATATGGAGCATAATACCGAGTGCAGGGGCCACTATGGAGCATAATACCGAGTGCAGGGACCACTATGGAGCATAATACTGTGTGCAGGGGCCACTGCAGGGCATAATATTGTGTGCAGGGGCCAATATGGGGCATAATACCGAGTGCAAGGGCCACTATGGAGCATAATACTGAGTGCAGGGACCACTATGAGGCATAATACCGTGTGCAGGGGTCGCTGTGGGGCATAATACCGTGTGCAGGGGCCGCTATGAGGCATAATACCGTGTGCAGGGGCCGCTGTGGGGCATAATACCGTATGCAGGGGCCACTATGGAGCATAATACGGTGTGCAGGGGCCACTATGAGGCATAATACCGTGTGCAGGGGCCACTATGGAGCATAATACCGTGTGCATGGGCCGCTGCGGGGCATAATACCCTGTACAGGGGCCGCTGCTGGGCATAATACCATGTGCAGGGGCCGCTGCAGGGCATAATACCGTGTGCAGGGGCCGCTTCTGGGCATAATACCGTGTGCAGGGGCCGCTGTGGGGCATAATACCATGTAATACTGTGTGCAGGGGCCGCTGTGGGCCATAATACCGTGTAATACTGTGTTAAAAAAAAAAACACCTACTCACCTTTCCCTTGTGTTCCGATGTCTCCCAACGCAGTCTGATTCTACTGCTCTGGTGTTCTCTTCTGGCGGAAATCCCCACCACACATGACCGCTGAGGGGGAAGAAAACACTGGAGCAGCAGGACTGGAATGCGCTGGGAGACACCAGAGCACCTTCCCCAGCCTCATATTAAAAAAGTGGTTATCCTGGACAACCCCTTTAAGGTGGCACTTGGGCTTTATTAAAGGGTCTTTCCAGCTCATTTTTATTGATGTTCTATCCTTTGGACAGATTATCAATAAGAGATCAGTGGACCCCTCCTCTGATCAGCTGTATGAAGGGGCTATGGCACCTGTTTATATCATACGCTGTCTGTTTATAGTGACCGTGTCATGTAATTACAGCCTTGTCACATAGATGTGTATAGGATGAAGCTGTAGTTACATTACATGGTCGCTATGAGATGAATGACACTATGTAAACAGAGAAGCGGTCACGGCACTTACACAGGTACCATGGTTCATTCAAACAGCTGATCAGTAGGGGTCCTGGGTTTTTGAGCCCCACTGATTAGTTTATTAATGTCCTGGAAAACCTTTTAATTAGTTAACACCTAGGGCATTATTAATAAGGGGCACTATTTATAAAGGGTACACACAGACATTATTAATATAAAGATGCACTTGGGAGTTATATCATATATTTTATAATTGGGGGTAGCAGCAGGATGGGTGTGCAGGTGAGGACAATGTGGGTGAGGTGTCTGGAAAAGTGAGGAGCCAAAGATGTCTGTGTTGCAAACTTTACAGAGACAAGTCACAGCTGGAATAAGTGGTCATGGCGGTCCAAAGGGAAGAGAAGGGAAATGTGAAGGATTAGTCAGAGACGTCAAATGTAAGTCACTAAATGTTACTGCCCTGTATTCACCTAAATGATAGAGGATAAATAACTGATTGAGGGGGGTCTGTCTGCTGAGACCCCCACTGAGCCTGAGAATTGGGTTTTTTCCCCCACTGGGTGGGAATCCAGCCTGGCTGCAGCCATATATAGGTGTGTCGCTTGGTGGATGGACGAATCCGCGTGGCTCTCATTCACTTCAATGGGAGTGCCAAAGATACCCGAAGTCCAGTACTCAGCTATCTGCGGGGCTCCTATTATAGAGAATGGGGGCCACGTGGGCTCGTCCATCCACCAAGCAGAAGATGTGTGAAGTTACTTTCATTGTTAATGCCGTGTTGTTGATTTCTGATACTGAAGTAATACAGGAAGAAGAATTCTTAAAAACTGTTTCATAAGTTTGTGTATGTTTATTGTACGACAATAACAGTGTGTGATGCTAACAGCATGTAAACGCAATTTTATATATTTTTTTGGGGGGGGCTTCTTTCGATAGTCCGCCTCAGGCAGTAAAGAGGCTAGGTTCACCACTGATGTATATCCCTGCAAATAGTCAAAGTAAATGAACAATAATCATGAATGGGAATCTGAAACCAATATTCCAGAAGGTTTAGCAGTTATTGGAAGCACAAAGTAAACAGTGAGTGGGAGAAGCAAGGAAATGCGCCCACTCATTAACTAGCCACATATGAGATGCCAGCAAAATACATTTTAATAAGGACATGTGATAGAGTTGCTTGCACAAGGATCATTTAATAAGCAGCCAAGCAGCATAAACTATGATAACTCTCATGATAAATAAGCAACTTATCAACATGACTCACATGAGACGTTGCTGAAGTCACTACAGGCCATATTAATGAAGACATGGGACAGCAAACAGCAGCTTTGTCAGCCACAGTAGACAAATGAGTAAATCATTATCTAAATGTAAGAAATACGGTGTATTAATCTTCTCTAAAATTTTGCTTTTTACTTGCAATTTGGACCCACTACGCAGTGCTACTTTTTATAAGGAGACCTTTGTGAAAATATTACAGTAATAATAATGTTCTTTAGTCTACTGTTTTCTACTCTGTATTTTTAAGTATAGTATTGTTCCTTGTGATGTAATCACAAAACTGATGTGTTTTTTTTTTGTATACCTGGGTTGAATCATTGTTTAGACCTGATCCTGAGAATACTTGTGCATGTGTAGTCCAATGGCCACCTCTATATCAGGGGTCACACAGACACACCCAATAACAAATTTTCCTGAATACTGAATCAAAAATTATTTATGTACATTTTAGGTGCTGTTGCACAGATGATAAACCAATGTTCCTTGCTACATTTCAACATACTTGGGGACATCTGTTGCATGTCCAATGTGCCTCTAATCTTTTTTTTTTCAAGCCAGTTATTTCCGTTAAATCACACTAGACAACTGGTGAATTCTGTAAAAGCTTCATATGGTGTACAAATATAGCTGATTTGCTGAATACAGTATGTTAAATTAGACTGGCAATGTTTGCAGGGACTTTTCTGTGTTTTCACACTTAATAAAAATTGATGGATGCTTTAATTTGCCAGCATCTGTTTCTCAAGGAAGACTTATGTCCAAACTTGTTTTTATATTAGGTTTTCAACTTCTGACACAGTTATACATTGGGATTATATCCTAACATGTACCTTTAATGGAAGGCTGCAATATATACCACTGTATAGGCAAATATCAATCTCTTATATATATATAAATGAGTTTCTGTCTGCGACCAAACGACTGGACCGATCCTCACCAAATTTGGCACACAGGTACATCAGGTGTCCGGGAAGATTTTAGCTCTCTAGGACATACCTTTCCTGAGATACAGTATTCCCAAAAAATTACCTGCATTAGTCAATACAAGCCAGCAAGTCTTTCACTCATATTCCAACTGCCATACACACGGTCACATGTCCCTTATCAGCCAATAGAAGCTCGCAGGCGCTTACACTCCTCAGGCACACAAGTTTACACCAGGTTTCCATCCTATGACCTGTATTAGTCAATAGCAGTTCGCAGGTCCTTAAATATTCAGTCATATCACGTGTATCAGCCAATATAAGTTCACATTTCGTTTACCAGGTTTCCCTAACAACACAGCCATAAATAGACTGTACCTATACTAGACTGCCAGACTGTCAAGTGCAAAACTGGCCAATTGTTATGGGGCCACTACACAAACAAAAAATTAAATATACCCGTGCGAAACCGGGTCCTTCTGCTAGTCACTGATAAAAACAAAGATGGTGATTTGCATCCAAACCCCGCCACACAAACCGCATTCCTGCACACACTATTATGCTCCATAGTGGCCCCTGCACACACTATTATGCCCCATAGTGGCCCCTGCACACACTATTATGCCCCATAGTGGCCCCTGCACACAGTATTATGCCCCATAGTGGCCCCTGCACACAGTATTATGCCCCATAGTGGCCCCTTCACATAGTATTATGCCCCATTGTGGACAACCCATGAACAATTATTATACTCTGGGGTCTTTTCATAATGACGTTGGACTGTCCCACCAACATCTGGGATGTCACCAAGGAGGCCCGAAGCCTGCTGAAGTGCAATAGAGCTAAGTAACATTGTTTTTTGTGTTCCCTCACCTCCCCTGGGCCTCCGATCATTATACTATTAAGTAAATAGGGCCTGTAACCTGCTGGTGGTACACCAGCAGGCAACGGTCTATTAAAAAAAAAAAAAAAAAAACACATCAGGGGTCCGCTGGGCCCCCTAATGTACTGGGCCCTGTGGCAGCCGCTACCACAGCTACCCCAGTATTTACGCCACTGACTGGACTGCCATACTGGATGTCAGCATTCTTATAAATTGAAATGTTTTTTAAAATACTCATGCCTCCTGCAGCAAAACGCATTGTTGCTACTTGAGCTAATGAAAATTCTCAGCAACTCAAGCCTGTCTACAATCTGACAAGGCATTGTTAGTCACATGCACACAGCTGCACTCCATGTTTCCATAACAACGCAACCATTTTTCTTCACTGCTGTAGGTCAGCTTTAAAGGGGCAGGGCGCTGTGGATGACACTGTTACACAAGGTCACATACACACAGCTTTACTCCAGGTTTTCCATAACAACCGACTGCAGGTTTTTCACTGATATCCAAACTTAGATATACATGATCACATGACACTTATGGACCAATGGAAAAATCGCAGGATCTTCAGTCTAAACATACACACAGCTTTATACCAGGTTTCTATAGCAACCAAGCTATTTATGACCTGTATGTGTCAATAGCTGTTCACAGGTCTTTAAATATTCAGTCATATGATTTGTATCAGCCAATATAAGTTCACATTTCGTTTACCAGGTTTCCCTAACAACACAGCCATAAATAGACTGCACCTATACTGGACTGCCATACTGGATGTCAAGTGTAAAACTGGCCAATTCTTATGGGGCCACTACACAAACAAAAAATGAAATATACCCGTGTGAAACCGGGTCCTTCTGCTAGTCACTGATAAAAACAAAGATGGTGATTTGCACTGGCCTGGCCTACGGCAAAAAGACATTCTTTTGTCATACACTTTGGAGACAATGCTCATACTTGATATCCAGCTTCAAGTAAAATTCCCAGCTTTATTAAATGTTCCTTAGAGGGAGTCTGACATCAGTACCAAGTATGTCAACCTAGCCTGCAGATAGATAGGTCAGGGTCACCTAAATGAAATGGTGTTTTTCCCTTGTGAATCGGTGCTTCTGTTGCTGAGATATCGCTAATTTTGTTATAATGCAAATGAGCTCTTTGGAGCAATGAGGGTGTGTCGCTTTTGCTCCGAAGAGGTAAATGGCAACGCCCTCATTGCTCCAAAGAGCTCATTTGCATATTGATAAAAACAGTGATATCTCAGCAATGGAAGCAACGATTCACAAAATGGAAAACACTGTTTGATTGAGGTGACCCTGACCTATCTATCTGGGGGATTGGTTTCAAATGCTGGGTTCTGGAGACAGACCCCCTATAAAAATCCATCATGTCACACAAGATAGCAACATGGTCCTCATGAAGCAGTGATAATAACTGAGTACAAAGGTCAAAAGTAACACAGCAAAAATTAATAGAACAATAGGAAATTAGCAGAAAATAAAATAAAAATATTAAACTAGAGCGCACGCAACAATGACCAGTATTGCATTTTGCTGTTCCGACAGAGGAGATAACAGAATGTGCACCACTAATTCCCAAAATGTGAGACAAGACTCTTTAGTAAAGTCACTCCTAGTTGTTGGTGACTGCAGCAATGTCTGGTTAAAGAAAACAAATGAGTTTTTAGTGCTTATTGTATGATGCTATAGAGAAAGCTCAGGTATCATTATGTTTTGGCTAATGATTCCCTACTTGAGAAGCCATAAGCTAAACAATGAGAATGGGCCAGGAGGTGTGAATGAACACTACAATTTACCTGGGCTTCATAGCGAGAACAAAAAATGATTCATGGCCATTTTACAAGATAGTAAAATCTATTGAGAGTCTCTTCTATTGAACTGTTGTAAAAAGAGCTTCAGACTGAGTCATTGGCACAGACAAGTGCTAACCAATGTAACAATAGATATTATTGTACTGCAGCAATAATGTGATGATTAAAAGGATTGATTTTTAGCAATCATATTTTTAGTATTGTACGGTATATACAGCATTATAAAAGTCTCTGAAATTATGGGCTATGTTAAACTAATAGCATGGTTACTTGGTCATGTGTTTTATTTTATATAGTAACTCTTCAGCTTCAGTAGTATAAAAATACCAATAGAGCATTCACTGAGTAGTTGATTATTCACTCTTAATGGGGAGTCTGTCATGTCCAAAACACCTCCCAAACCATCATAATGCAGTGCAGGGGGTTTTATAAGGAGCAGAAATAAGTGCATAAGGGGTGGGCCAGATTTGCCTCCAGTCTAAGTGCTCTGGATCTCCTCTGGAACGATAACCTTTTAGTGATGATTGACATTTTCAGACTCTGCCTGCATCATGGTTGTCTGTAGATAAATCTGTTGCAGGCTGATTTGTATATCCATTATAAGATGGTTCTCTGCATTGCTTCATCTACACTATACTACTATAGGTTTGGTAGTCATTTGGATCTGGCAGACTCTCTTTAAGACATATATCTAACCACTGAGTATCTTTTAACTATTATCTACTATATATTTTTGTCTCACTCATTACAAAGATACTTGATACATTTTCCTTCATTACAGATCAGAACTAAGTATTACAGATAAAAACAAGTTAAAAATTAGTGCTCTATTTATTATCTTAAATCTTTTGCAATCAGCACACTTCAATATTTCACTGTGTGGCAGATAGGAGGAGATTTGAATTGCTGTAGGCCTTTACTCCCCCCCCCCCCCGCAGAGAGAGAAATTAGATAGATGCGACAATAGATAGATAAATACATAATTAGAGTTAAAATAAGTCCACTGCTTACAAAAGCCTCTACCCTGTTTCCAACACATAGTCTATGTGAAGAGGAGAGGAATTTAATGTAACAAGCTTGTAGATATAGTAATTATGATGACCATCCAAGGTATATACAATATAACATAATAGGCAATAATAATGTTTTCTACTTAGGGAATTAGTAAAGAGAAGCTGAGTTTAAAGGGAAGGGTCCAGGTGAAGGGCTGTATATGAGGGTTAATAAAGAGAAAGGATATATAACTACTACTATTACTATTTATAATAATAGAAATTATTAAAGTACTAAAACAATAATATAACAGATATACAGAAGTGAACCGTTTGTATAGAAAAGCATAAAAAAATACTATTACTGTTACTTACATTAATCCAGCATGTAATAAACCAGAAATCTCAAACAGTGTTAAAAATAGTCCCAGATTGGATTACAGATTGGAAACTTGTATGACAATCTGGCATTGCTAGATCCTGTCTAGAGATGTTTTAGCAAATGAGATTTAACTGTGAAACTGTACACTTTGGGCCCCAGGGCCTGATGCAGTATTATATATTAGTGATATGATCTATGCATGTAATATACATACTCCTATAGACCTCAGGACATATGAGGACTTTGGCACCAATGTACTGACTCTGATACCAAGACATTCTGATGATGAACCCTCCCCATGTCCCTTGCATGGGGATTACACAGGTAGTTCTATTTTTATTGAATATAAACATGAAAGTCATTGTGAGTCCTGAAGTTCACAGAGCATATAGACCCCAACTCACAAATGCCAGTTATGCAATATGTAGCCTATAAAACATTTAATTAGCCCAGAATTTCCTGATGATGCAGATGTTATTACGAAATAATAATAATAATAATAATAATAATAATAATTAATAATCAATACTCAACTTACAAAACCACATTGAAAAATAAATGTGTCATTACATGCAAATAAAATTGACTGGATAATTCTATATTTTGTACAGTATATTTAATACCATTTAGAGTATTAGATACAATTTGACAGGCAAGAAAAAGTTGAAGTGTTTGCTTGTTGATCCTTATACCATTTACGATTTTGATGAGGCTACAGAGTTTAACAAATGTACAACAATAAGCTGCAGTGGGGTTTGGGATCAAATAATGGGCTTGTGAAGGATTAAGCGCAATTCTATCCCTTTGGCGTGGACTAAGGAATTTTCATTAAAATGACCTTGGGCATAGTAAGGATGGAATTTAAGTACTTTACTTGAAACACCTCACCTGAGCTGGTAAGAAAATAGAAGAGAATGAAAACCTTAACACATATATCACATGTAGCATAAAAACTGTTTAGACAGACTTGAGGAGAATATCCACCTACCTTTTATTAACGTCTTTTTCAGTCCAATATTTTGTACTGATATCTTAACATGTCCTTATCAAAGTTCCCACCCCCCCTTTAACATTTTGTCTGCCCACATCTGCCACTGGAGGGAGCTTACTATATACTGTGTTAGTAATTTTCTAATGCTTAGTAGTTTTATTGATGAGTGTGATCTGTAAAATTGGAATTTTATTGGTGCTCATCCATATTGATGACTTGTCACCTGAACAAAGTGGCCAATTGCTGCCTGCCATGGTGATATCATTATATATGAACATCCCCATGATGGATAGTAATTGGCCACTATGGTCATGTGAGGTTTAATCATTATGGATGACATATAACTTTATTGGACTGTCAGCAAGAGAGTGGTATGAGATCAGGCAGCCCAAAAGTGTAGAAACCAAGTGAATTATATAGAAATTATATTGAAAAATGTATTATTTTACAAAAAGTTTATTATTTTATTAAAAGTTTATTATTTCAAAATTCTAATCCAACAGAAATATACTTTCATATTCGTTCTATTTGGAAACACTCTGAAATGGCCGAAAGTCTACCAAAATAGCAATAACATCTCTATGTAAAGATTTCTGATTATCCTTTGTTCCTTCACTATGCTAATAAAAGACTGGAATTCATATCCTACTTCATATATTCATTGAGCAAAATTTGGTTTTCTTTTTCCTTTGTATAACACATTTTTCTTGCACTTAATAGTTAAATTTTATGTTTCTTTTTCTTTCCTAAGACTCATGAACTGCATGCGTGCTTGTTTCCACTGTTCCATTGACACTATACATATTTGCATGTCCTCCTGTATGTTTATCTATATTCTTAGCCTGCATTGCTTAAAACAGAATATCTTCTACAAAAGCAACCAGAGGAAAGGAAATTCTCTGGATTTTTTAAACTCAGTTAAAATATGCCTTTTTTTAGTGTTGTTGTATCCCTCTTCCCTCATAGATTGTAAGCCCTTGCGGGCAGGGCTCTGTATCCCACTGTGCCAGTTGGTCACTGTTAGTATTATATTTGTTTTGTATATTTTGTGTACCGTATGTAAACCCTCAAATGTAAAGCACCATGGAATTGATGGTACTATATAAATAAACAATAATAATAATAATGATGCTCAGCAGGAACATGAATAGGATGTAAATGTTCAGAGTAGAGTCCTTTCCACTTGTCTCTCTTTTCAGAAGCTATTATTATATAGAGAATAAAAGCAATGTTCATGTTAACATCTTAGGCCATTGCCACAGTTCTTCTGGCAATAAACCAAATGATAGAAAGAGTACACATTATGACAGCCTCTTCCTTTCCTACAGCTATGACGCTGCTTGTTAAATTCCTGCACGAGCGCCTTGCATTTCTCAGCTGGAGCCCTTGAAGGCTCTGGCATGCCCTCATTGCACTTGAGCCTCAGTGGCATATTTCTAAACACACTTGTTTTAAGTAGACTTACAGTGACTACAAGAAAAATAGATGCGACAGAAGAAATAATAATAGTGCAGGTGAAACTTCTGCAATAAACCTGACTGCATCTGAGTAAAGCTTCACAAGGATCATGTATTTTGGTAGTAACTATAATAAGAGAAGCTTCTCTGCAGTCCTTTCAGAACCCTTTGCACAGTGATGTTATAGAGAGATGAAGAGGGGGTAGCAAGAGATAGACCAGGAGAGTGACCATCTTTAACCCCTTCAGGACCAAGCCCAAAAATGCGCTAAGGACCAGGCCTCATTTTTCAAAACTGACATATGTCACTTTATGTCAATAACTTTGAGATGCTTTAACTTACACAAGTGATTTTGAGATTGTTTTTTCGTGACACATTGTACTTCATGTTAGTTGTAAACACTAATCAATATTTTTGTATTAATTTATAAAAAGAAAAATAGGAAATTTGATGGAAATTTTGAAAAAATTGGAATTTTCAAAATGTGAAATGCTCTGCTTTTCAGACAGTCATACCACCCAAATACATGAATAAATATTATCTACCATATCTGTGCTATATATTGGCATCATCTTTTAATTGTCATTTAATTTATTTTGGACATTATAAAGCTTACAAGTGTATCAGCGATTTTCCAGATTTACAAGAAAATTTCCCAAACTAATTTTTTAGGGTCCACTTCAGATCTGAAGAGGATTATAAAGGCCTATATATTAGAAACCCCCATGAATCACCCCATTTTCAAAACTGCACCCCTCAAATAATTTAAAACAGCATTTGAGGAGTTAACCCTTTAAGCATTTCTGAGTAATTAAAACAATATGGAGGTGAAATTTAGACATTAAATTTTTTTTTCAATAATATATTCATTTAGCCCCAAAATTAACACATTCACAAAGGGTTAAAGGACAAAATTCATCTCACAGTTTGTTAGGCAATTTCTCCCAAGCACAGAAATACCTCACATGTGGGTGTAAACTGAAATTTGGGCACACGGCAGCACGTGGAAGGGAAGGAGGGACACTTGGCATTTGAAATGCAGATTTTGCTGGAGTAGTTTTCAGGTGCCATGTCTTATTTTCAGAGCCTCTAGAGTACCAATACATTGGAAATGCCCCAAAAGTGACCCCATTTTGAAACTTACACCCCTCACAGAACATATCAGAACAAATTTTATTAACATTGGGTTGTGTAAATGAAAAATTACTTCAACCTCACTTTATCCCCAAAGTTTTCATTTTCACAAGGGGTTAAAGGAGAGAAAGCACCCCACAGTTTGTTAAATAATTACTCTTGAACACAGCAATACCCCATATGTGGTCATAATCTGCTGTATGGGTACATGGCGGGGCTCGGAAAGGAAAGAGCACTATTTGGCTTTTGGAGGGCAGATTTTGCTGCATTAGATTTCGGGAGCCATGTCGCATTTGCAAAGCCCCCAAAGTACCAATAAAATGGAAACCTCCAAAAGTGACCCAGTTTTGGAAACTACACTCCACATAGAACATATCAAGGGATATAATGAGCAGTTTGACCCTACAGCTGTTTCACAGATTTTATTGGAAGAGTGAAGAAATCAGGTGATACCTTTTAGAGGCTAACTCAGTATATTTGATAGTAAGCTTTCAAGAGTGCTTGCTCTCTTCTTCAGATACACCATGTCTGAAGAAGAGAGCTAGCACTTTCGAAAGCTTACTATCAAATATACTCATTCTCTAAAAGGTATCGCCTGATTTCTTCACTCTTCCACTACTTTCTATGGCTAACACGGTACAACATTATACTACTCACAGATTTTATTAACATTGGGACGTGAAAATGAAAAATTACTGTAAATTTAGTCCCAATTTTTTTTATTTTCACAAGAGGATAAAGGAGAAAAAGCTCCCCAAAGTTTGTTACACAATTTCTCCTGAACACGGCAATACCCCATATGTGGTTGTAAACTTCTGTATGGGTACATGGTGGGGCTTGGAATGGAAAGACCGCTATTTGGGTTTTGGAGGGCAGATTTTGCTGGAATAGTTTTCAGGTGCCTTGTCATATTTGCAGAGCCCTAGAGTACCAATACAATGGAAACCCACAAAAAGTGACCCCATTTTAGAAACTACACCCCTCATAGAACATATCAAGGGGTATTATCATTTTGAGCTCAAGAGTGCTTCCCGAAAATTAATGTACAAAGCGAAAATTCAGATTTTTAAAGAAATATACCATTTCAGTACCCAATACGTTGCACCCAGTTTGTGTCATCAGAAACATAAACTCCTAAAACTATTAAGTGGGCTATCCCAGGTAGAAAGAAGTTGTATATGTGGGTGTAAACTGCTGTTTGGGCACACAGCAGGGCTCAGATGGGAAGGAGCACTATATGGTTTTTGAAGTGTATGTTTAGATGTTTGGTATCTGGACGCCATGTCATGTTAGCAGAGCCTCTAAAGTACCAGTAAAGTGGAATCCCCTAAACAGTGACCCCATTTTGAAAATTGCCCCCCTTAAAGTATTTATAAAGAGGTGTAGGGAGGATTAGTATTCCAAGCGTGAATTCACAGCAGATGGTGAAGAGTGAATATGTAAGCTGTGCGGAGTACATTGGGAACACCAAATTCCCTACTATATCCCCCGTAGCTCCTATGGTGGGGAGGGGGTCACTCTGGGGGTCACTTCTTGTTTATTTTCCCTTATAACCTCTAAATCTGGTGTGTACCCTGATATACTGTTGCACAGCTTATACATTCCCTTCCTGCCGCAGCCAGTTTTGTTCTAATGATTTGGCTATTTTTGTCTTCACATTGTTCAAGCTATATTTTTTTTATTTTTCTGTTGATGTAGCCATATGAGGGCTTGTTGTTTGCGGGGTGAGATGTATTTTGTAATGACACCATTTCTGGGTGCCTATAACTTATAGAATAAATTTTATTAACTCTTTCTTGGTGGATTAAAAAAAAAAAACAGCAATTCTGGTATTGCTTTTTACCTTTTAATTTTTTTGCCATGCAGCGTACAGCATCAGTAACATGTTACCTTTATTTTGCGTGTCGGTACGATTACGGAGATACCGCATTTATATTGTTTCTTTTATGCGTTACTAGTTTTGCAGAACAAAAAACCATTTGTGGAAAGAAATAAATTATTTTTGCATCGCCATCTTCTGAGATGTGTAGCAATTTTTTTTTTCAGTAGACAGAGTTGGTTGAGGGCTTACTTTTTGCGGGACAATCTGTGCTTTTTATTGGTACTGTTTTGGGGTACATATGACTTTTTGATCGCTTTTTATAGCATTTTTTTAAGCGAGATGGCAAAAAATCATTATTTCCTTGCTTTATTAATCTTATTTATTTATTTTTTTTCATACACTTCACTTCTGTTCTTTTTCAACTTTTTTTTTTTTTCACTTTATAGTGATGTCCCATTAGGGGACCTGAACCAGTGATGCACTGATCGGTGGTTCAGCACTATAGACTGCAATACACGTGTATTGCATTCTATAGAGGAAGTCAGCCTATGCAGTTCTCAGCAGGATCAACCAGGTACTGGGGCACCTAGCAGAAGATACAAATGGGCACCCCCCAATCTCACCGCGGGGGATGCCAGAGGTGTGGGGGCGGCAACATGGCGCAACCCCTTGAATGCCGCGGTCATTTTTGACCGCGCCATTCAAGGGGTTAAAACTTCAGTAGGAGCTCATCTACGATCCGGGGTTAAGGAGCAGGGTGTTAGCTGTCAGTTACAGCTAACATCTGCTCCCGATGCCGCCCGCGGCTTTCACTTTCACTAAGAAACACCTAAGATGCTGCGGTCACTACTGACCACAGCATCTTAAGGGTTAAACAGTTGCAGCTGTTGCAGCGGGAGCCTGGCTGTCAGATACAGCTGAGCTCTTTCGGTGATTGCACAGGCTCTGCTTCTGAGCCCGATCGATCACCGTCACGTACCTGTACGTGGGGATGCGGTAACTACCCACATTCTCCCACGTACATGAACGTGAGAATGCATGAAGGGGTTAATATAATAAACATTTTTTTCTTTACAATCGGGACTCTTTTTATAAGTTGGAGGTGCACAATGACATGTACTGTAGTAGATGTTTGTAGACAGAGGCGTAGCTAGGGGTTCAGCACAGGGGGGGCGAACACATCCAAGTGGGCCCCCAACTCAGGTATACCAACACTATCACTATACGGTGACCGTATAGTGATAGATAGTGGTTCTATACAGGGCTGTGAAGACCAGTTACGTAAATACAGTACAGGAACAATGTTGTGACTTACAGGTGACATCTCTGACGGTTTACATTTATCGCCTCTTCCATCTGGACCGCCATGACCACTTCTTCCAGCTGTGACTGTAAAGTTTGTTACACAGACATCTTTGGCTCCTCACTTTTCCAGGCACCTGACCCACATTGTCCTCAACTGCATAAACTCTCCATCCTGCTGCTACCCCAGTTATAATATATATGATATAAAATCCCCTGGAAATTAATAATAACCCCATGTGCCTTTTCAATTTAATAATCCTCCTATGTGCCCCATTTATTTAATACTGTCCCTCAGTTAATAATTCACCCTAATTAATAATGCTCTGTGTACCCCCTTAAATCAATTTAATGCCTGAGTGCCACCTAAAATTAATATTGCCTAATTCCCCTATTATTAATTACACCCTCTTATGTCTCCTTGTATAAATTATGCCCTCTTACATAAATGCCCCTCTGTATTAATAATGCCTATTAATAACCCCTTTGTATTAAAGACGACCTTTCATGTTCTCATGCACATACGGTTTTATATACCACTAGAAAGCTGACAGTGCACTGAATTCAGCGCACTGTCGGCTTTCCCGTTATGTGCCCCGGTGGAGGAGATATCGGTGCCGTTAGTTTCGGCACTGATCTCTCCCCACCGTTAGAAGGGCGTTCCTGACAGTCTAGCGTCATCCCTGGGCTGTGAGGAAAGTCCCCCCCCCCCAAGACTTGTACTGAGGGAGGGGGCCTTCCTCATAGCTCAGCATCATCTCAGGGCGGTAAGGAACGCCCCCTCTGACAGTACAAGGCTATGTTAAAGTACTGTCGGGGGGGGCCTTCCTTACAGCCCAGCGATGACGCTAGACTGTCAGGAACGCCCTTCTGACAGTGGGGACAGATATGTGCCGAAACTAACGGCACCGATATCTCCTCTATCGGGGCACATAATGGGAAAGCCGACTGTCGGCTTTCTAGCGGTATATAAAATCACAGGTTCATGAGGACATGAAAGGTCCTCTTTAAAGGGGTTGTCCAGGAAGTGGACAAATCACAGTGGAGGTGGAGTAGGTCATAAAAAAATCATACTCAGGCTGGGTTCACACCAACACTAGAACCCTGTTGAGGGATTCTGTCCCCCATTCCGTTTCAAAAATGCGGAAAGAAAAGTCCTGCAAGCAGACCTTTTTTCTCCGCATTTTTCAGGCAGAAACCAGACAGAAACCCAGCATACCCCATTATAGTCCGCAGGTAACCGCTTTACAAGCGAATTGGGTTTCCGTTTTTCAGGTCCCCAACTGGACCTGAAAAACGGAAACCGAGCGCTAGTGTGAACCCAGCCTTACCTGTCCTCAGTGCTTCGGTGTCTGCCGCCACTGTCTCTTCAGACACGTGCCATACGTGACTGCTGAGGCCATCAGTGGCCTCAATATTGGCTGGAAAGGACCCAGTCATGTATATGAGTGACATCACCGAGTCTTTTCCAGCCACTGCTGAGGCCAATCACATGCAGTGCAGGACTTGCGGCAGGGAAGCAGCATGCGTGTGCCTGGAAACAGTGGTGAACCTAGCCTCTTTGCTGCCTGAGGCGGACTATAGAAAGACGCCCCCCCCCCCCCCCAAAAAAAAAAAAAAAAAATTGGGTTTCCAAGCTACTAGTTTAACACACTGTTATCATCGCACAATATACACAATACACAAAGTTATAAAGCAGTTTAAGAATTCTTCTTCCTGTATTACTTCAGTATCAGATCAACAACACGGCATTAACAATGAAAGTAACTTCACACATCTTCTGCTTGGTGGATGGACAAGCCCACGTGGCCCCCATTCTCTATAATAGGAGCCCCGCAGATAGCTGAGTACTGGACTTCGGGTATCTTTGGCACTCCCATTAAAGTGAATGAGAGCCACGCGGGTTTGTCCATCCACCAAGTGACACACCTATATATATGGCTGCAGTCAGGCTGAATTCCCACCTAGTGGGGGGAGAAACCCAATTCTCAGGCTCAGTGGGGGTCTCAGCAGACAGACCCCCATCAATCAGGTATTTATCCTCTATCATTTAGGTGAATATAGAGCAGTAACATTCTGTGACTTACAGGTGACGTCTCTGACTAATCCTTCACATTTCCCTTCTCTTCCTTCTGGACCGCCATGACCACTTCTTCCAGCTGTGACTTGTCTCTGTAAAGGTTGCAACACAGACATCTTTGGCTCCTCACTTTTCCTGGCATCCAACCCACATTGTCCTCACCTACACAAAGCCCCCATTCTGCTGCTACCCCCAATTATATAATATATGATATTACCCCCCATAATGAATAATACTCCCAAGTGCATCTTTATATTAATAATGTCCGTGTGTACCCTGTATAAATAGTGCCCCTTATTAATAATACCCCAGGTGTTAACTAATTAAAAGGTTTTCCAGGTCATTAATAAACTAATCAGTGGGGTTCAAAAACCCAGGACCCCCACTGATCAGCTGTTTGAATGGTACCTGTGTAAGCGCCGTGACCGCTTCTCTGTTTACATAGTGTAATTAATCTCATAGCGGCCATGTCATGTAACTACAGCCTCGTCCTGTACATGTCTACAGTATGTGACAAGGCTACAATTACATCACACGGTCACTATAAACAGACAGCGTATAATATAAACAGGTGCCATAGCCCATGTTTATAGTGCCCCATTTACACACACTATAATGTTCCACAGCAGCCCCTGCACACAGTATTACACAGTGTTATGGCCCGCAGCGGCCCCTGCACACTGGATTATGCCTCTCAGCGGCCCCTGCACACGGTATTATGCTCCATAGTAGCCCCTGCCCACAGTATTATGCCCCGCATTGGCCACTGCACACGGTATTATGTTCCGCAGCAACTCCTGCACACAGTTTTATGCCCCATATTGGCCCCTACACTGGTATTATGCTCCATAGTGGCCCCTACACTTGTATTATGCTCTATAGTGGCCCCAGCACACGGTATTATGCTCCATAGTGGCCCCTGCACTGGTATTATGCTCCAGAGTGGCCCCTGCACAGGGTATTATGCTCCATAGTGGCCCCTGCACAGGGTATTATCCTCCATAGTGGCCCTTGCACTGCTATTATGCTCCATAGTGGCCCCTGCACTTGTATTATGCTCTATAGTGGCCCTTGCACTGCTATTATGCTCCATAGTGGCCCTTGCACTTGTATTATGCTCTATAGTGGCCCCTGCACTCGGTATTATGCTCTATAGTGGCCCCTGCTCTTGTATTATGCTCCAGAGTGGCCCCTGCACAGGGTATTATGCTCTACAGTGGTCCCTGCACAGGGTATTATGCCCCATAGTGGCCGACCCATGAACTATTATTATACTCTGGGGTCTTTTCAGACCCCAGAGTATAATGATTGGAGACCCAGGGGAGAATACAAACATAAAAATCAGAGTTACTTACCTATCCTGGACACTGGTGCACTCCTTGCAGCTTTCGGCCCTGTTTAATTGCGCACACACGTCACGTGATCAGGCCGGCGACGCGACCTGATGACGTCACCACAGGCCTCAAGCCTGCTCGGAGTTACATCGGATCGCAGGAGGTGAGTAACACTGTTTTTTATGTTCCCTCACCAACCCTAGGCCTCCGATTATTATACTCCGGGGTCTGAATAGACCCCGGAGTATAATAATAGTAGTATTTGCGGCCCGCGGCCTAACTTACCGATACCCGCGGCCGCTCAGAGCGGCATCCGCTTCCCTTTCTGCGTCCCATAGCAGAAGGGGAAGCGGGGGCGGCCACGAGCAGACGCGGGGTAGGTAAATAAATAGGCCCTGACCTGCCGGGGATGCTCCAACAGGTTACGGCCTATTTATATAGATAAAAAAAAAAGCTATACTCACCTGCGATGCCTTGATGCAGCCGCCGCTGCCTCCTCCTCTTGTCCGCGACGTCTGTGTCTCAGCGTAGGCGGCGTGATGACGTCATTGTGTCGCCGCCTGCGCTGAGATGCGACGTCTTGTAAACCAGCCCAGGACAGGCCGCGCTCAGCTCTGGTTTTTTTTTTTTTTTTTTTTTTTTAAAGCGGCCTGTCCTGGGCTGGTTTACATTAAATAGTAAAATGCCGCCCCCCGGACAGTGCCGCCCGAGGCGGCCGCCTCACCTCGCCTCATTAGCGGTGCGCCCCTGCCTGGAAAGACAGCAGCAGAGGACTGCGGACATCGGTAGCCCGGAGACAAGTATTTTTTTTATGTTTCACCTTCCCCGCCTCCTCTCAAATTTGCCCAATACAATCTTTACCAGTAAACTTTATTATTCCCTAGAAAACCCCTTTAATACTGCCCCAATGCCCCCTAATATTATCTCCCCTTACATTCATACAGACCCCACTGACCTTTCACTATAATTTATATCCTCTTTTATTAAAGCCCCCTAATACCCCTTACATTAGTTATGGCCTCTTATCTAAATTCCCAATGCTCCCAATTGACCTCCTATATGTATTACCCCCAATTACAATGCCCAAAGTGAGTTAAAAAAAAAAAGTCGATGCTACTCACCTACCTCCGATCCCCTGAGGAGGAGTCTCCACCGCTGGCACTGCCGCCACTTACTGAAGAAGCAGGACGGCACAGGACAATGACGCCATCGCGCAAACGTCTGTGCCAGGAAGCAGACGTCTTAGGGCAGCTCGTAGGCCACAGGCCTGAAGTGGCTTGTGGTTTACAAGCTACGTACGTGTAGAGAATGTATTTAAACTGTATTGGTGTCATGCAGACGCCGATGCAGTTAATATGTGAGGGCAACCTGTGTTGCGGTGGCTCCGAAGTGGGCCCCTGAGATTCAGTGGGCCCGAAGCCACTGCCCCCCCTCCCGCTAGCCACGCCTCTGTTTGTAGATGTGTAGAAGTTTGCTCTTCAACCACTACATACTGAATTCTGATCTCTTTTTCTGGGGCTCATCCTTAAGGAAGTAACAATTGAAAAAGATGAGAAAACAAACATTGGTTTATTATATTTCTACTCTTTAGGCCATGTTCAAAAATTCAAGATTCCTTCAGGATTTAGAAGCAATTCTGCCTCCAAGTTCTGACAAACTTTTTTGCCATTTTACCAGCAATGCATATAAAAGAGAAGTTTCACACCCACATTCTCGAGGAAAAAAAATCAATGTACTACATATTTTAAAATGATTTCAGTGGATTCTGTGCTGCCACAGCATAGCTCCAGTAATTTACAATTGGCCCAATTCATGTGTGAATCCACTGGACAGACCACAGCAGTTTTACCAGATTCCTGTTGCAGATGTAACAGGTGCTTATAGGCAGTCACTGGCAAAGGGATGATTGCAATATGGCTGTTCAATGCGGCAGGCACTCCACTCCACTGTGGCTAACATGCCACTACACTAGTCATCCCTCCCAGAGCTGTCACCAGGCACCAACCCCTGCAAATCACCTAGAGTCTCTCGCTGGTGGGGAAAGGACACATGTGACACCCAGCTCATTGTGGTTTCTTCTCTGCTTTAGCTGATATTTGTGGTACAGTAGGTCTTCAAGAGGGGTGAAAAACACAATAAAGTAACTGTGCAGGTCTCCAAGTGCCTGACACCAGTGGGATGTACGTATATAGATGCTAGACTACCCCCTTGATTTAATAGTATGGGCGTCACTAATAACTAACCTTTCAAACAACTTTTGATTTTCTGGCAGTATTTGTGTCATTAATCCATTTTATAATATAATTTATTAACGAATTTTGGCTCCTTTCTGTGAAATCCTACATTTCTTTATTCTGTCCCTTGTTTCTCTATTGTGAGCTATATCCTACTTCTCACTGTGTACAGTGTACCGGCTTGTGTGTAAAGTAGGGAAAATAAGGATGGAGGAGTCACTTCAAACAGTTATATCTCAGGCATTATAAAACACAGGGTACAGCTCTCAACGGAAAGAATAAAGAAATGCAATATTACACAGAAAGGAACCAAAATTGGTTAATAAAGTACATTGCAAAATTTCTTAATGGCACAAATACTGCCAGAAAATCAAACGTTGTTAAAAAGTTTAGTTATACTTTAAGATAACATAGAGCAACTCACATTATCATGTCACTGGCACCTATAGGCTTATGTGCATATGGGATACCAGACACCCACTCATCTTGTGGATTGTAGGTATGTGAGTTAATGTAGTATCAGTATTTTGCGGCATTGGGGCCAGTTGGGAAGGAAGACAGGCCTGAGTTTAGAGGGCTGTAAAAGAGGAAATAGGAAAACAGTACAAATGGGACCATAAGGGTTTTTAATATACGGCAACCTTTTTTGTTCAGCATGCTGATTTTGATTAAAAAATCAAAGTTGAGGAGTGCCGGTCAATTTTTGTAAGTCTGACAACCTCTGCACACGGTATTATGTCTCATAGAGGCCCCTGCACATGGTATTATGTCCCATAGTGGCCCCTGTACATGATATTATGTCCCATAACGGCCCCTGCACACAGTATTATGTCCCATAACGGCCCCTGCACACGGTATTATGTCCCATAATGGCCCCTGCACATGGTATTATGTCCCATAGTGGCCCCTGTACACGGTATTATGTCCCATAGCGGTCCCTGCACACGGTATATGTCCCATAGCGGCCCCTGCACACGGTATTATGTCCCATAGTGGCCCCTGCACACGGTATTATGTCCCATAGTGGCCCCTGCACACAGTATTATGCCCTATAATGGCTCCTGAACAACGTATTATCCTCCATAGTGGCCCCTGCACACGGTATATGTCCCATAGCAGCCCCTGCACACGGTATTATGTCCCATAATGGCCCCTGCACACAGTATAATATTCTTTTCTTTTATAATATTCCAATTGTCACCACTCACTAGCTATTATTATACTGTGGGGTCTCTTCAGACCCCAGAGTATAATAAGTGGAAGGCCAAGAGAGGTAACAAATATAAAAAACAATCTTACTCACCTTTTCCTGCGCTCCGCAGCTGCTGTGTTCTCTTCGGCGCTTCTGTCTGCAGTCAGCGACCGCTGATTGGGTCTCAGGGGTCACGTCGCGTCATTATGCGTAATGACGTCAGACTTGACCCCTGATGGCCTGTCAGCGGTTTCTTACGTCAGGCAGAAGCGCCTGAAGAGCACAGAGCGGCTGCGGATCCAGGTGAGGTGAGTTAACATTATTTTCTATGTTTGTCACCTCCCCGGGGGCTCCGCTTATTATACTCAGGGGTCTGAAGAGACCCCATAGTATAATAATAGCAGTTTTGTTTCAGCCGAGTTTGGTCCGATCGAAACTGCTGGGTGAGGACTCCGCTGCCCGTGCCAGGGAAATAAGCCTCGCGTGCCAAGAGTGCCGTGGGTTGCCAACCCCTGCTGTATATCCTTTGGTAATCTACTCATCTAACCCTGGAGCAATACTACTCTTTTCTGAAAGTGAGCATTATTTTAGGCTTTGTTCATGCTACTGTTGTTAATGTCTATTGCTGTCATCTGTCATAAGATGAGAGCAACGGACAGTAACTGTAGCAGAGTAAAGAACACAGACCACAGACAGAGTCGCCTCTATCTTTGTCTCTTCTCATTGATACTAATGTAAACAAAATGATGGATGCTGCCTTCCATCAAGTTTCTTTACTTTTGTAATGGAAGAAAAAGTACTGCATGCACAAATTTTTTTTTTGTCAGAAAATTAAAACACATGATGAATGAAAGCTTCTGTCATGGATTTTGCATTAGGCTGTCATTTAATGTCCATTGCTCTCATCCTGTGGTGGAAATTGACCCATTCCCAACATCCATTGTAATAGTATGGTGATGTTGGGTATTTAAATATGGTGGCTACTCAGGAACTGAGCAGCCTCCATAGCCACCAGATCTCTGTTGTATTGTACAGTGGAGACCCAGCGCTAATGCCCGCAATAAGTGCCCAGACTGATCGTGGGCATTAAGCTCTGAAATGTCTTGGTTGGCCATTTTTGTCTCGCCCCATGGGTACCACCCTTTTTCCATGAATCACTGCCATAACAAGATCCAGGGCTGATGATCCTTAGCCATGACAGCTAGGAGACTATTGAAGGCTCCCAGGCTTGTCAGGCATTGAATTGTATTACAAATTCCAGTAATTTGCAAATCATTACAATGCATTAGTGATCAGATCCCCTGAGGTTCAAGATCCCTAGGGGGTCTAATGATTTCATTAAATTTTTTTTAAATAAATCAAAATTAAAATCACCCCCCTTTCCCTAGAACACATATAAAATTTAAAAAATGTGAAGCACATTAGGTATCCCCGTGTCCTAAAACACTCAGTCTACAAACTATAAAAATAATTTTGCTATACAGTGAACACCGTAGGAGGAAAAACAAATCAAAAGGGCCCTACCACTGCTTTTTCACTGTACATCTGCCCCTGCAAAAAAAAGATGCATAAAAAAGCTATGGGTGTCAGAATATGGCGACTACATCTAAATCTGGTATCCCCGAAATCATACCAACCCATAGAATACAGATGACATCATTTTGGCTGTACGCCGTAAATACAAAGCCCGTAAAAAAGTTGTGCAAACGCAGTTTTTCTCCAATTTTCCACCATTCTGATTTTTTTTACAGCTTTCCATTACATTGTATGAAATATTTTTTTTTTTTTTTTTTTTTTTTTTTTTTCCAAGATGGCGCCGCTGGAGTGGCTGCCAGCTACAGCAGCTCTGAGACTCTCTATCTTATTTTTCTTTCTATGACTCGTTTTGTACCTCTCTACTTAAGGACTTTGCACTATGAAACACACACAAAGACTCGGACCCTTGTGATACTTTTTTTTTTTGTTTGTTTTTATCTGTCTTTTTGTTCTGCTTGAAAATGGGATCTTTTGTTTATGCAGACAATTCCTTTGTCTATACAAGAGAGGAAATTCTGCAGCTCAGAGGCACAGCAGGGGGGCATACCATCTGGTCACACATCCCCCGTGAGATTTGGAGAAAGAAAAAGCGGGTGAGGGGATGCAGAGCTGGTACTCTTCAGAGGATTAAAAAGAGGCGTTACCGACCAGCTGTTCCCTCCATCATCATGGGCAATGTGAGATCTCTTGCAAACAAGATGGATGAACTAACAGCGCTCACCAGGCATCATCAGGAGTTTCGGGCGTGCAGCATGATGCTACTTACAGAGACTTGGCTCACTGAAGTTACTCCTGACCCTCTGGTCTCCTTGGATGGTTTTAAACTCCTTCGGGCAGACAGGACAAGGGAGAGCGGTAAGAGGAAAGGAGGGGGGCTGGCAATGTTTGTGAATAATAGATGGTGTAATCCTAGGCACATTGTGATTAAGGATCAAACTTGCTGTAAGGACATTGAACTATTAGCTGTGAGCATGAGACCTTTCTACCTACCAAGGGAACTATCACATGTCATCGTGATAGCTGCATATGTCCCCCCCTCTGCGAAAGCTGACGCTGCCTGCGAGGTCCTACAAGCCACGCTGAGCCAGTTACAGTCTCAGCACCCCCAGGCCCTCTTTCTTCTGTCGGGTGATTTCAACCATGCCTCTCCATCATCCACACTGCCCAGTTCCACACAGTATGTAACCTGCCACACAAGAGACAACAAAACACTGGACTTGTTCTTTGCCAACGTGAGGGAGGCATATAACTCATCAGCCCTACCGCCCCTGGGAAGATCGGATCACAACCTAGTGCATCTCCGACCTGTGTACAAGCCACTTGTACGTAGAGAACCAGCTGTCACCCGCACAGTGAGGATATGGTCCGAGGAGAGTGATGAGGCTCTGAGGGATTGTTTTGACACAACCGCATGGGAAGTTCTGCAGGATTCTTATGGGGAAGACATAGAAGGACTCACACACTGCATAACGGACTACATTAATTTTTGTGTGGACAACACAGTACCCACAAAAGTGGTGAGGTGCTTCTCCAACAACAAACCATGGATTAACTCTGATATAAAAACACTACTTAAGGAGAAAAAGATGGCATTCAGGACAAGAGATAAGGAGGGGTTGAGGGAAGTACAAAAGGAGCTGAGGCATCAAATCAGGCAGGGAAAAGCCAGTTATAAAGAAAAAATGGAAAAGCAAATGGAAAGAAAAGACATAAGGGGGGTCTGGGAGGGGCTTAAGTCAATTTCGGGTCATAAACAGTCTGTCTGCCAGATTGAGGCAGATGTTAATTGGCTTAATGAACTAAACCTATTCTTCAACAGATTTGATCACACACCAGCTCCTCCCACCCCAGTATGTCCTTCAGCTCCCCCCACCACAATGACTTCTCCCCATGCGGCCACTTCCCAACAGACCAGTAAATCCAGAAATCCATCTTTATCTGGCCACAGTCTGACCTTCACACGGGCCCAGGTGAGGAAGGAGATGAAAAAGATCAAGGCGAGGAAAGCCGCAGGGCCAGATGACATCAGTGCAAGGCTAATTAAGACTTGCGGGGACCAGCTGTGTGGTATAATTACATATATGTATAATATGAGCCTGAGGCAGGAAATAGTCCCTGAATTATGGAAATCTTCTTGTGTGGTACCAGTTCCAAAGAAACCCCACCCTATGGACCTCAACGACTACAGACCTGTAGCACTGACATCCCACCTGATGAAGATCTTGGAGAGATTGGTTCTCACACATCTCCGCCCTCTAGTGAGCCCCGCTATGGACCCACTCCAGTTTGCTTATCGGCCGGGCATTGGGGTAGATGATGCCATCATCCATCTTCTGCACAGGGCTCTGTCTCACCTGGAGAAACCAGGGAACACGGTGAGAATAATGTTCTTTGACTTCTCCAGTGCTTTTAACACCATACAGCCCAGGTTATTGAGGGACAAGCTGGGCCTTGCTGGAGTGGACCACCACCTCTCCAACTGGATCCTAGACTACCTCACAAATCGACCTCAATACGTGAGAGCCCGAGACTGTGTGTCAGGTACCGTGATCTGTAATACGGGGGCACCTCAGGGTACGGTTCTCGCCCCTTTCCTCTTCACACTGTACACTGCAGA
Source organism: Leptodactylus fallax (assembly GCA_947044405.1). NCBI lineage: Eukaryota > Metazoa > Chordata > Amphibia > Anura > Leptodactylidae > Leptodactylus > Leptodactylus fallax. Next base: position 9,269,223 of record CAMRHE010000012.1, on the reverse strand, counting down.
TTTTAGGTGCAACTCATCCAGCTGCTACCTACAGAAGTATTCTGACGACTCTGCAATAGTGGGTCTCATCACAGATGATGATGACAGGGAGTACAGAGAACTGAACCAGCATTTTGTGGACTGGTGCCTCCGGAACCACCTGAAGATTAACGCGGGGAAGACCAAGGAGATGGTGGTGGACTTCCGCAAAGGCAGAAGCCCTCCTAAACCAGTTGACATCCTGGGGACGGGCATCGAGATTGTGAACACCTATAAGTACCTGGGTTTGCTCCTTAATAATAAGCTGGACTGGGCAGATCATATGGAGGCCCTGTACAGGAAGGGCCACAGCAGGCTCTACCTGCTTAGGAAACTGAGAGCCTTTGGAATCCGGGGGGCACTTCTTAGACCTTTCTTCAACTCGGTAGTGGCATCAGCCATCTTCTTTGGAGTGGCCTGCTGGGGGAGCAGTATATCAACCAGGGACAGAAATAAACTTGACAAGCTGATTAGAAGGGCCAGCTCTGTCCTGGGGAGCCCACTGGACCCAGTGCAGGTGGTGGGTGACAGAAGGATACTGTCCGTGGTGAGCTCCATGCGGGAGAATAACTCCCATCCCATGCATGAGACTGTGATCGCGCTGAGCAGTACTGTCAGTGACCGACTGCTCCACCCTAGGTGTGAGAAGGAGCGCTATCGGAAGTCTTTCCTCCCCCACCGCGGTTAGGCTGTACAACCAACACCGACCTAAGCGGAGATCATTACACACAGAGAACTGAAATATCTCTCTGCCTGTTAAATCCCCCCCCCCCCCTCTGCTACGTCCTATCTGTCTTTCGGCTATTAATGTAATGCCTCTCACCTTGGAACATTCCTGTACATGTTGTATTTGTATTTGTATCTGCTTATCTTATCTTATCTTTGCTGCTGTAACACACTGAATTTCCCCAATGTGGGACTATTAAAGGACTATTATTATTATTATTATTATTATTATTATTATATTAAGTGGTACCATTACAAAGTACAATTTGTCCTCATGTGGCTCTGTGACTAGAAAAATCTTAGGGGGTTTGGAAGGTGGGTAGTCAAAAACAAAAATAGAAAATCGCCTGTGGTGGGAAGGGATTAAAAAATGGTAGTGTGAACCTACCCTAAGTCATATTTGGTAACATTACAATACTTATTATTATCTGAGGTTATCTGAGGAGTAACTAATGGCTCATGGGCCCTTGCGCAAAAGCTCAGTTGTGGCTTATGGACCCAGGTGCAGCTGCGACCGCTTCAATGCTTATAGTTACGCCAGTATTGGTTATAGTTTTGCTGCATAGAATCAGGGACGCACCGCTAATGAGGCGAAGTGAGGCGGCCGCCTCAGGCGGCACTGTCCGTCACTGTCTGGGGGACGGCATTTTTACTATTTAATGTAAACCAGCCCAGGACATGGGCTGGTTTACGAGACGTCGCATCTCAGCGCAGGCGGCGATACAATGACGTCATCACGCCGCCTACGCTGAGACACAGACATCGCGGACAAGAAGAGGAGGCGGCGGCTGCATCAAGGCATCGCAGGTGAGTATAACTTTTTTTATATATAAATAGGCCGTGACCTGCTGGAGTATCCCCAGCAGGTAACGGCCTATTTATTTACCTACCCCGCGTCTGCTCGTGGCCGTCTCCGCTTCCTCTTCTGCTATGGGACGCAGAAAGGGAAATGGATGCTGCTGTGAGCGGCCGCGGGCATCAGTAATTGAGGCCGTGGGCTTCAAATACTACTATTATTATACTCCAGGGTCTTTTCAGACCCCAGAGTATAATAATCGGAGGCCTAGGGTAGGTGAGGGAACATAAAAACCAATGTTACTCACCTCCTGCGATTCGATATAACTCCGAGCAGGCTTGAGGCCTCTGGTGATGTCATCAGGTCGCGTCGCCGGCCTGATCACGTGACATCTGTGTGCAATTAAACAGAACCAAAAGCTGCAAGGAGTGCACCGGTTTCCAGGATAGGTAAGTAACACTAGTTTTTATGTTTGTATTCTCCCCTGGGTCTCCAATCTTTATACTCTGGGGTCTGAAAAGATCCCAGAGTATAATAATAGTTCATGGGTGGCCCACTATGGGGCATAATACCATGTTCAGGGGCCACTGTAGAGCATAATACCCTGTGCAGGGGCCACTATGGAGCATAATATCGAGTGCAGGGGCCACTATGGAGCATAATACCGAGTGCAGGGGCCACTATAGAGAATAATACCGGGTGCAGGGGCCACTATGGAGCATAATACCGAGTGCAGGGGCCACTATGGAGCATAATACAAGTGCAGGGGCCACTATGGAGCATAATACCAGTGCAGGGGCCACTATGGAGCATAATACCAGTGCAGGGGCCACTATAGACCATGATACCAGTGCAGGGGCCACTATGGAGCATAATACCGTGTGCAGGGGCCCTTGTGGAGCATAATACCATGTGCAGGGGCCAATATGGAGCATAATACCGTGTGCAGGGGCCAATATGGGGCATAATACCGTGTGCAGGGGCCACTAGGGAGCATAAAACTGTTTGCAGGAGTTGCTTTGGAACATAATACCGTGTGCAGTGGCCACTGCGGGGCATAATACCCTGTGCAGGGGCCACTATGGAGCATAATACCGAGTGCAGGGGCCACTATAGAGCATAATACCAGGTGCAGGGGCCACTATGGCGCATAATACCAGTGCAGGGGCCACTATGGAGCATAATACCAGTGCAGGGGCCACTATAGAGCATAATACCAGTGCAGGGGCCACTATAGAGCATGATACCAGTGCAGGGGCCACTGTGGAGCATAATACCATGTGCAGGGGCTAATATGGAGCATAATACCGTGTGCAGGGGCCAATATGGGGCATAATACCGTGTGCAGGGGCCACTAGGGAGCATAAAACTGTTTGCAGGAGTTGCTGTGGAACATAATACCATGTGCAGTGGCCACTGCGGGGCATAATACCGTGTGCAGGGGCCACTATGGAGCATAATACCGTGTGCAGGGGCCAATATGGGGCATAATACCGTGTGCAGGGGCCACTATGGAGCATAATACCGTGTGCAGGGGCCACTGCGGGGCATAATACCGTGTGCAGGGGCCACTATGGAGCATAATACCGTGTGCAGGGGCCAATATGGGGCATAATACCGTGTGCAGGGGCCACTAGGGAGCATAAAACTGTTTGCAGGAGTTGCTGTGGAACATAATACCATGTGCAGTGGCCACTGCGGGGCATAATACCGTGTGCAGGGGCCACTATGGAGCATAATACCGTGTGCAGGGGCCGCTGCGGGCCATAATACTGTGTAATACTGTGTGCAGGGGCTGCTGTGGAACATTATAATGTGTGTAAATGGGGCGCTATAAACAGGGGCTTTGGCTCCTGTTTACTGTATATTATACGCTGTCTGTTTATAGTGGCCGTGTGATGTAATTCTAGCCTTGTCACATACTGTAGACATGTACAGGACGAGACTGTAGTTACATTACATGGCCGCTATGAGATGAATGACACTATGTAAACAGAGAAGCGGTCATGGTGCTTACACAGGTACCTGATCAGTGGGGGTCCTGGGTTTTTGATCCCTACTGATTAGTTTATTAATGACCTGGAAAACCTTTTAATTAGTTAACACCTGGGGCATTATTAATAATGGGCACTATTTATACAGGGTACACACGGATGTTATTAATATAAAGATGCACTTGGGGGTATTTTTCATTATGGGGGGTTATATCATATCTTTTATAATTGGGGGTAGCAGCAGGATGGGTGTGTAGGTGAGGACAATGTGGGTTGGATGCCTGGAAAAGTGAGTAGTCAAAGATGTCTGTGTTGCAAACTTTACAGAGACAAGTCACAGATGGAAGAAGTGGTCATGGCGGTCCAAAGGGAAGAGAAGGGAAATGTGAAGGATTAGTCAGAGATGTAACCTGTAAGTCACAAAATGTTACTGCCCTGTATTCACCTAAATGATAGAGGATAAATACCTGAGTGATGGGGGTCTGTCTGCTGAGACCCCCACTGAGCCTGAGAATTGGGTTTTTTCCCCCACTGGGTGGGAATTCAGCCTGAACGCAGCCATATATATAGGTGTGTCACTTGGTGGATGGACGAACCCGCGTGGCTCTCATTCACTTCGATGGAAGTGCCAAAGATAGCCGAAGTCCAGTACTCAGCTATCTGCGGCACTCCTATTATAGAGAATGGGGGCCACGTGGGCTCGTCCATCCACCAAGCAGAAGATGTGTGAAGTTACTTTCATTGTTAATGCCGTGTTGTTGTTCTGATACTGAAGTAATACAGGAAGAAGAATTCTTAAAAACTGTTTTATAACTTTGTGTATTGTGTATATTGTGCGACGATAACAGTGTGTTAAACTAGTAGCTTGGAAACCCAATTTTTTTTTTTTTTTTTGGGGGGGAGGGGGCATCTTTCTATAGTCCGCCTCAGGCAGCAAAGAGGCTAGGTTCACCACTGTATAGAATAGCTCTATTTGGATGTCAAATGCTCTGCTCTTTTCACCCTTAACAATACCCAATGAAGCTCATTCATTAAGATGGTTTGCTACATGTATACATTGTAAGAGAATATTACAAAACAAAAATAGGTTTGTGTACATGTGAACCTTTTATTTCTCAGCAGGTTCTCGATAACTCATTTTAAAGAGGACCTTTTACCACCTCCAACAACTCTAGTTCTTTGCATCCTTTAGGCTGAGGCCCCACGCTGCAGAAATGCAGCTTTTTTTGTTGCAGATTTTGTTTTGTTTTTTTGAGTCAAAGCCAAGAATGTCTACAAAAGGAATGGGAAATATATAGGAAGTACTTATACTTCTATCTTCTGCTCAAACTACTCCTGGTTTTGGCTCAAAAAACCGCAACAAAATCTGCAACAAAAAAAAGCAGCGTTTCCGCAACATGGGGCTTTAGCCTTAATAGGCACTGTTCCACTGATTCTGATTCAATTGGAATATTTTTTAATAGCCCTCACCCTTGGGGTGGGGTCAGGCAGGAGCAGGCAAGGATATGATTGTGAGCTCTCTGACATCAGAGGCAGACAGTGCCAGAGGTCAGAATCACTCCCCATTGCCTGCTCCAGACTGAGACAACCCACTTGACATTAGTTAGCATTTCAGGTACTGAAATTGACTTCACTGGTTTGTCAAAAAAGGCAGAGACTAGAAAAAAAAAATTCCAACTGCACTGGAATCGGTGGAGCGATGACTATCAAAGTATTCAAAGAACTGGAAGTTGTGGAGGTTGTGAAAGGTCCTCTTTAAAGTTCAATGATTTTCCAAATGTTTTATGTTTTTGTTTAATACAAGTCACACACTGTGTTTCCTGTAATGTATGATTCTTTTTCCTAACGCTAGTACAAATACAGATACTATAGCAACTTACAACCGCTGTTTTCAAGCTTCTTACCTTGCGTCACAGAAATAAAGATGCAGTGTTTTCATTAACGTAAAATCTTCTTATGGAAATGACTCACTGTATAGGACAAGAATGGAAGACTTCTTCTACAAATTTAGCAGAAACATATGGAACCATCCTCAGAATGAACTTCCTTGTGGAAATTGTTACTCAGCAGGGAAAGATGTGTTTCCACCATTTTAGACAGGGATCATCTGGGATACAAGTACAGTCTGGACTTTGGTCTATCGGATGTTTTCTTCCTCTACAGCACAGCTGGCTGCAGCTGCTGTCAGGGTTCCTGAGAACTGACTGATCATTCAAGGTGGCTTAAGAAAGCATTAAAAATCAGAGCTGTAGACAGTGGGCGTTCTGCCAGTGTATGAGTGGTGTGGTGTATGGTGAACTTAGACAAGTGATTTTATTGATCACTAAGGCTAAATGAGACATATTATTTGCAATGATGTCCAGGCTGCACAATAACTTATGAGCACAACAGACAAATTAAATCCTTACCCCGGTCAAAAAGATTTACGGAATGCAGTGAAAGGCCATATCCTTTCCACTTCCTTCATTCATAGAACTAACCACAAACCACTTACACAAGCCCTTTTATCAGTGGCAGTACATTAGTCTGACTATTTTTTCATCAGACACTCGAACTTAAGTATGGCCATTTTTTGAGGACACATAAACCACTAATACAGCTCCAACAATCTATTCTCTTTTCTATATTACATTATTTTGCCAAGATAAATATATACTAGTTATTTTAAAGTTATTTGTAGTCTTATTTCATCATACATAGCAATCTGTCATTAAATATAGCTGTTAGTATGCTGCTAAGTTCATTTTCTGGTCAACTGCAAACTGGGCAGTCAGGTCTGAGCAAAGACATACGGTACATGTCTGAAACATTTCCTGTCTATATTTTTGGTGCATCCAAAAAAACTTGCATTTTTGAAGTGCTGTCTGTTGTTCTATAGTCATCTAATACTGAAATATTTGACACTAGATCCAAGGAACTTGCACCCATACAGTAGATGATACTTTATTTATGCATATGGAGCTTAAGGTAACTGAAGTGTTTTATCCAATACATTGCTTTTATCTATCTTACTCCATTTGCCAGATACAACTAAATCTCTCTCCTTAGTGCTTACAGATGGTTGCATAGGTTACAGACCTGCTACAGGTCAGAATGATGACACAGTCCATGCTCCTGGCTGTCTATTTTTTCTTCTCTCCCTTTCCCTTTCTTTCTACGCAGACTTTCAGGTTTAAAGCCCTGATAAGGACTAGTTAAGTTTCTTGGAGTAGTATCTCAGTTATCTCTGTATATAAATCCATTTACAACAAGCAAGAGCTTGGTGCAAGAATGAGCTGAAAACCAGGAAGTGGAGGGGAGAGGAAACAGTGAAATCCTGAGATGAGAAAACCCTTTAAGTTATACATTTAGTATTTGCATTTTTAGCAAGTGGGAAATTGGAGATTGTGTGCCAGTAGGCAAAAATCTGTTTTGTATTAGGATGTTCTGTGGCAGCTGTGTTTATTATGATGTTCTGCAGTAGCTGAGATGTGGATTAAGAGGTTCTGCAGCAATTGAGGCGGGTATCATGAGGTCCTGTATCATGATGTTCTGTAGCAGTAGAGTTGTGTATTATGGGTTTTGCAGCAACTTAGGGGCCCAAATTTAACTGGGACAACCAAAACAGTCCTGCCGTGGTGTTATGGCCTTGTCCCTTAAAAAACATGCCCACATAATGTTCTTCACTGTTGGTGAAATGTGCATTTAGACCTAAACAATCTAATTTCAGTTTAACTCAGTTTCCATTATGACTTGATCATACAAAGAGTACTGCATTTTCAGCATCATGATCTATCATTTACTGTAAGTTAAAGGTCTGTTAGTGCTATTAATGGGTTAATAAATGCACCCATATACCTTTAGCAGTGTTTTGAGTGATTTCTGGGTGTCTCTGGGAGCTCCTGGCATCTTCTGCATTTGTTTACATGGTTCAGCTTTCTGCTACGTAGTTTCCACTCTAGCTCCCTCTCACCTCACCCCCCCTTTCTCTCTCCTTCCCTCCCATACACCCCCTCCCTGTCTCTCTAGCTATCACGCCCACCCCCGACTCCATTATACTTACGTGACTTCCTTCCAGTCTTCCTCCTGCGGGACGGCTCCTCCCTCTTTTCTGATTCTGCCGGCACGCACAGTAGTCCCAGCGCTGCTCTGTGCTTTGCAGCCAACGATCCACCTCTACTGCACAGGCGTGGGAGCTGCTTGCATGCCTGCCCAATAAAGGTGGATTATCGACTGCAGAGCACAGAGCAGCGCTGGGACTATTACATGCCCCGGCAGTCAGAAAAGAGGGAGGAGCCATCCTGCAGGAGGAAGCCTGGAAGGAAGAGAGGTAAGTATAATGGAGTGTATGGGGGGAAGAGTAGTGACGTTTCGTTTATGAAAACGGGGAAACGGATTGTCACCGGATAATCAAAAAATGTGGGTAAATATACATTTTTGATAAATTATGTTATTTAGTAGGCAGGGGAGAGTGTTTACATTAGTGTAGGCATTAGCTTTTATCCTGGACAACCCCTTTAACCCCTTCCTGACATCCGCCATAATAGTATGGTGGATGCCAGGTGTTTAAAGATGGCAGCCGCCATAGCTGCCGGGTCTCTGCTGTTTTATATAGAAGAGACCTGGCGCTAATGCATGCAATCGGTGCCCACATTGATCGTGGGCATTAACCCCTCTAGCGCATGTCTGGCATTAACTACTCAAAGCTGATGGTATTTCGCCACGAACCCCATCATACCCCTTGCCTGACAATACAATCATCTGGCAAGGAAATATGATGAGTTATAGTTATTTGGGTTTCAGGAAGGAGGGCTGCGCTTCACCTCCTAGTGACATCACTCAGGGAGGAGACTAGGATAGTTATACGTTCCAAGACAGACACAAAGGGAGTTCTGTTCCTGGGAGACATGTGAGACTCGTCATGCTGTTAACTTAAGCAAGTGCCCTAGGCCAAACTGCTGAGGCCTAAAGACCAACTACAAACTTGTTCTGGTATTTTCCAATCTTTTATTCCCATTTTATTTTCTGTACTGTATTGTGCTTTTACCTGTATTTGCTTGACAATCCTCTGATGTGTACTCTGTATATGTTAGTGGCTAGTACCAACCTACTCGGGTTAATAAATATATAAAATTTATAAAGCTCATTTCATATTATCCTATGAACTCAGTCCACTCACGGGGTGTGAGTGAAAGGTTAAGAAGGGTGATTGCAGGTGTTCCAAGCGGCTTGGAAAAGTGGTATCCTTCACAGTTGGGTGATCAGATGAGGGAAAGGGCGTTAAAAAGTGTCTCCCAGGTTCTCAAGGTGAGTTTACATATCTAATAGTAAAAGTACTGACAGTATCGCACATAATAACTGTGCCAAACATAGTGCTCCCATAATGTCTCTCAACAAGGGAGTCTGTCACCATTGAATGTATTATTATGACCTGATCTAATTGTGTTGTGGGTTTAATACACTTCACCCTAGTGTTAGGCTCCCTTTAATAGTGCTACTATGTATCCCCCAAAATGCCCCCAAAAGTAATAAGGCCTCCAAGCAGAGTACCTATCCTTGTGGACTAAGTGCCTAAATTGGTCTGTGGTCTACAATAGGGACCAGTAGGGCATGGAGATGTTTTTAAAGTAACATTTAGCTTATCATTTACTGGCAATCAACCTGTTGATCGTGATTGATGAATTGTCAATCTAGGTATTAAACAGTGCATCAGTCACACTAGATTCTAGGATTCATGCTCACTATAGCCAGGGCAGCCTGTGTTTAATAAAGTGCTGTATAAAATAAGACTACTTTGTGTAATATGTGTATTTTGCTGACTTAAAAAGCACATTGGAATGAGAATATGTCTAAATAAAAAATACTATGAAAGTTCATGTCTGTATATTTTTTCCAAGGGGAACACAGATGGTTTAAATACCATATGGATGAGAGAATCTTCTGTTAATGATGACAGATACAACATGCTGTGCTTAAAATATATTGGAAATGTTTAAACACAGGAAGACACTGCAATGTTTTGTAAAACGCAAATTATGAAGCACTGGCATTAATAGCTCACATATCTTATTTATGACACTAGACCTCCACAATATGATGTGCATCCTGTGTATGTGCTGTATATAATATTTAGATTCATACATGTAACACATGTGCAAATATTATCATTGGAGACACAAATTAGCTTTACACGGGCATATATAATGCTTTAACTAAATTGCTGCAGAAACAAAACGTTCACATTTAGAAGTAACCCTCCAAAGTTAGAGAGATAGACAGACAGACACAAGGGCATACATAGAAATCATGGGGCCCGTAGCAAAATTCAGATTTGACACCCCCTTCTTCCCCCCAGAAAAAAAAGATTAGGGTATGGAAATGTGCTAGGTATAGGAATTGTGTATTTTCTATTATATTTTTAAGTTTGAAAACTGCAGTGTTTACATGCAAGATAAGGCTATGTACAGTGCAGTGACTATGTACATGATACAAGTGCTACTGTGCAGTGTCCATATACAAGATAGAAGTGCTAATATGCAGTATCCATATACAGGATAGAAGTGCTACAGTGCAGTGTCCGTATACATACCTCCCAACTTTCAAAGGGTTGAATGAGGGACAAAATGTGTGGCAAATTTTTGTATCGTAAGCTCCAGCTTCAGCCCCAGCACTGATGAGAGACAATAACATCAAAACAGCTGTTTGCAGATGGGAGAGATGAGTTATTCTGGCGCGTTTTATTCCTAGATTATGCTACTAGGTTTCCCATTTTCCACCAAGGAGGACTTAGTTCTATATTCATTGTTATTACCTGCTGCCGCACTGTGTCTGTACAGCTGATCTGCAGAAGTCCTGGCGGTGGGCCCCTAAAAACAATTCCACTGGTGGGCCCTAGGCATCCCAATCTGACAGTGAGGGCTTACATTGTCTAATAAGTCCTTGTACGCTGCAAAGCAACATCTTGGAGGCAATGTCTCCAAAATGAGACAAAGTACCTCTTCGAAGCTCTTTTCAATAATACCACTCCAAGTTGAACATGGAATACAGTGGGGAAAAACGTATTTAGTTAGCCACCAATTGTGCAAGTTCTCCCACTTAAAAAGATGAGAGAGGCCTGTAATCGACATCATAGGTAGACCTCAACTATGAGAGACAAAATGAGAAAACATATCTAGAAAATCACATTGTCTGATTTTTTTTAAGAATTTATTTGCAAGTTATGATGGAAAATAAGTATTTGGTCACCTACAAACAAGCAAGCTTTCTGGCTCTCAGAGACCTGTAACTTCTTCTTTAAGAGGCTCTTCTGTCCTCCACTCATTACTTGTAGTAATGGCACCTGTTTGACATTGTTATCAGTATAAAAGACACCTGTCCACAACCTCAAACAGTCACACTCCAAACTCCACTATGGTGAGGACCAAAGAGCTGTGGAAGGATACCAGAAACAAAATTGTAGACCTGCACCAGGCTGGGAAGACTTAATCTGCAATAGGCAAGCAGCTTGGTGTGAAGAAATCAACTGTGGGAGCAATAATTAGAAAATGGAAGACATACAAGACTGCTGATAATCTCCCTCGATCAGGGGCTCCACGAAAGAGCTCACCCTGTGGGGTCAAAATGATCACAAGAACGGTGAACAAAAATCCCAGAACCACACAGGGGGGAACCTAGTGATAGGCCTGCAAAAAGCTGGGACTAACGTAACAAAGGCTACCATCAGTAACACACTACGCCGCCAGGGACTCAGATCCTGCAGTGCCAGACGTGTCCCCCTGCTTAAGCCAGTACATATCCGGGCCCGTCTGAAGTTTGCTAGAGAGCATTTGGATGTTCCAGAAGAGTATTGGGAGAATGTCATATGGTCAGATGAAACTAAAGTAGAGCTGTTTGGTAGAAACACAACTTGTTGTGTTTGGAGGAGAGTGAATGCTGAGTTGCATCCAAAGAACACCATAATTACTGTGAGGCATGGGGGGTGGCAACATCATGCTTTGGGGCTGTTTCTCTGCAAAGGGACCAGGACGACTGATCCATGTACATGAAAGAATGAATGGGGCCATGTATCGTGAGATTTTGAGTGCAAACCTCCTTCCATCAGAAAGGGCATTGAAGATGAAACGTGGCTGGGTCTTTCAGCATGACAATGATCCCAAGCACACTGCCAGGGCAACGAAGGAGTGGATTTGTAAGAAGCATTTCAATGTCCTAGAGTGGCCTAACCAGTCTCCAGATCTCAACCCCATAGAAAACCTTTGGAGGGAGTTGAAAGTCCGTGTTTCCCAGTGACAGCCCCAAAACATCATTGCTCTAGAGGAGATCTGCATGGAGGAATGGGCCAACATACCAGCAACAGTGTGTGCCAACCTTGTGAAGACTTACAGAAAACGTTTGACCACTATCATTGCCAACAAAGGATATATAACAAAGTATTGAGATTAACTTTTGTTATTGACCAAATACTTATTTTCCAGCATAATTTGCAAATAAATTCTTAAAAAATCAGATAATGTGATTTTCTGGATTTGTTTTCTCATTTTGTCTCTCATAGTTGAGGTCTACCTATGATGTCAATTACAGGACTCTCTCTCTCATCTTTTAAGTGGGAGAACTTGCACAATTGGTGGCTGACTAAATACTTTTTTCCCCCCACTGTATTTAGGAGGGAAGAAATTTCACAAACTGACTTGTTGCAATGCTGGCATCCTATTGTAATATCATGGTGTTAATTTTAATTTTAGAGATAAGTGTTAGAGGTCGCATCATTTTAGTTAGATTCTGTCCCCACCTAAAGTTTTTCTTCATAGTCTGTTGCATTATATTTAGAGACTAGGTGTAGAGTTTCCATTGCTTTTGACAGGAAGAAGGAAGCTTTCCTTCTAGGCCATTGATTGTATAAGACAATAAACTTCTCATGTCACAGTAGCATGCCTGCATTTGTCAGAATCTGTAGATTATGGTCCAATGATTATCACAGTCAGGGTACAGATTGATACATGTATGTACACCAAAAAGGACAAACAAGTAAACACAACCACAACCAGAATAATTAATGATCACTTTATCAATAGTATAGCACAAAATATGGTTACCTTGCAATAAATCCAAGAAATGGGAAAAAAACCAGACAAAAATGTACACCTAAAAGGAGACCTGGATACTTGGTTCTGGTGGGTAAACGACTCCCAGCACCCCTGAAGATCATCTTACTTAAGAGTTCAGTTTCATCCACTTAAATGGGAATGATCTACAGAAAATCCACGTCACATTCACTAAGAGGAACCCTATTAGTGAATGTGACGTGGATTTTCTGTAGATCATTCCCATTTAAGTGGCTGAAACTGAACTGCAATACCAGGCACAATGTACAGCTATACAGTGTTTCAAGAGTACTGTGAAGAGGCCACAATGTTTGCCTGAGCACTACAGTGTCTTCAATGAGCTGATGAGCAGGGTGCCATCAAATATTGAAGACTTATCCTGAAGGTCAATATAAAAATTGCATAAAATCTTCCTAAGGCTGAAGCCCCGCGTTTTAGAAAATCGCAGCGTGTTCCCTTTAGGTATAATAAGAGCAGAAAGCCAACAAAAAAACTCAGCGAAAACACAATGAAAAATGCTGTGGAAAAAAACGCAATGCGTTTCCGCTGCTTTTTTTTTTCTGCAGCGTTTTTTTGCTGCATTTTGCTACATGGGGCCTTAGCCTCAATTCATAGTGAAACATTTCCAAGCTTATTGCTTATAGTGTGAGCAATGCACATACTACGTGAACTACTGGAGTACAGATAACAAAGAGTTACCTTATTTTTGTTAAACCTAATTTTAAAATAATTTACTCAACATATGAGCTCCATACATTTTTCCTGTGGAAGAAAATGCATATTCTCTGGAAATACTGTGTCATTTTACAGCTATTTGTGGGAAGACTAGCTCTCGGCTCCCTTGGGTCACTTACAGCTTTCTTACTGTAAAACATCTTTATGTATAGCCAGATGGATAGTGATACCTGCAAGGGTGATAGTTTTGGCAAATCTTCTGCTTCTGACATGACATGTAATATTGGATTAAAAACAAAATTGGTGCTTCATCAACTTCCTGGAAGACAGTCAAAACTATAACTAGGAGCATGCAAAGAAAACAATATAGTAACCTGAATATATTTCAACTAATCTCTGTTGTTTTTCTTCCATAGCTTGAAATATAGCCAGACCCAAGGTGTCATTCTAACCCTTCTTTTTTTATATTTTCATCATGCATTTCAATTGCTTTGTTGTACAGATTTATTACGTTTATGTTGTCTCTCATGTTTTGTATTCTTGGAGTGTTATATGCCACTGTTTTTGCTCAGGATGTGACAGAAAGAACTATGTTTATAAAATCCAGACTGCTTATTTTGAAGGACTTGTCAAGGCATACTCAACACATAAGCGGAAACACGCTATGTTCTGTTTTAATTGGAACTTTTACAAAAAAAATTAAAAGGTTAGTCACTATGCTAAGATAGGAAAACACAAATACATATTTGTTCTTGAGGTTTAAACAACTTTTTCATTTATAAAAAGGAATTTCTCTACATGTCAAGCGTGACTTTTGCTCTGTTGCAGTTAAATGCAAAGTTGCCAAAAAGCTCTTTGCAACTCTATCCACGTAAACATATACAATCTAAATTTATTATAAACTAAAATTTTAATGTTTATGAAAATCCAATGATATTTAGTTCACACAATGCTTATAATATCAGCTTTTTTATTTTGACAAATGTGGCAAGTGCTGTTTATGGATCCAAAATGGATTTTAGTATAGGTTTACAGTACCTTTGCATATATCCCATTCTTCTTATTGGCCTAGTATGTATGTAACTGACTCCCACAGTTTGTTACATTTCTATCAGCAATGAGATCATTGGCAACTAAATAATCATATTCCAATAAAAGACTATGCCTGACACTTGAATCAGCTCCAAATGAACAAATGTCTCATCTGCTAAATATGAACTAGAGACTTCGACTGCTCTTCAATCTCATCACAGGTCTTTGTATATGGTAGATATCAAGGAGTGTCTGTTAGATTCACAAAAGTCCTTAACTACAAGAGTAGAGTCATCTCAGCCCACCAAGGGGGATGATGATGACATTGGGGAAAGAAATCATAGGCATTTTGGATTTTAACACACCGATCACATGTTCTCAGGGAGTTAAGCACTCCCCACTGAGAGCATGTGTGCACAACTAAACCTTGTCTTGTTGTCAGTTATGTTCAAATTGTTCCATGTGTGTTTGCATTAGTGGTCACGATGTGTAGATAACTTGCAGTTAAAGCTTCTTAAACATGTGATCAATGGCTCTGTGTCCCATTGATTTTGGCAGGACTGTTGTAAATGACTGTCAACCACTTGATTCTTTTTTAATAAAAATTAACCCTCAACTCTATAAACAGAGAAATAAGGGGGGGGGGGGGGGGTGTCAGGGATGTTACACCTGTTGTTGCTGCTTTAAAGTTTCCGGGTCTACATAAAGAAGGGTTGGTGGTTGCTGCTTTAAGGTTGCCATGACAACATAGGGAAGCTTCCTGAGCAAGCCTTTTTAAACCACTCCCTATCACTCAGCTGTGCTGGCTAATCAGTTCTCTAACTCCTGCTAAGCGTCTGACTGTGATTTGACTTCTCCTATACCTGACCTGTGGTTGTGTACCTGGATTCCTCTTTTGTCTTGCGATTTTGTTCTGGCATTCCTGATCGGTTCTGACTATTGGCTCTGTTTCCTGGATTTGTCTTCGTCTCGTGATTTGGATCTGTGTTACCCTCCTCAGTTGCTGACCCAGATTGACAACCATTCTGTTTTCTCTGTCCCTGTGAGTAGTGTGCAGATTTGGTGTAGGCTCCTGCTGCAGTGCATTTATTTGTAATACACTTTCTGTTCTGGTGACAATTCCGGTCTTCAGATTCAACGGAAGGCCACCTCTTCTTGCGAGGAGCTCTGGTGAAGGCGTCTGAGGCCGGTCTTGGCTTGTAGTAGTGTTTTGCCTTTAAGTAGCATTTTCTACTGCTCACAGTTGTCAGCCCTTTTCTGCTGCTGCTCTCCTATAAACTCTTACATTTCTTTCCTTGCATCTGAATCATAACAGATTAGCCAGCCCCCCCCAAAAAAATTTTTTTTTTTTCCATATCTCACTATGGAACACATTCAGACTTTGGTGGATCAGATGCAGGGTGTTTCCTAGGGTTCAACAACAAGAAGTGTTCCAGTCGCAAATCCCTAAAGTTGCCTCTGTCCCCATAGAGCCGAAGATTAATCTTCCAGACAGGTTTTTTGGGGATAGAAAGTCTTTTGTCAACTTTCAGGAGAGCTGCATGTTGTTTTTTCGCCTGCGACCTCATTCATCTGGAAGTGAGAAGCAACATGTGGGAACTGTTATTTCACTTCTGCAAGCGGATCCTCAGTCCTGGGCCTTCTCATTGAAACCCCATGCCCCTGAACTCTTGTCTGTGGAGAAATTTTTTGCTGCCCTAGGATTGTTATTTGATGAACCCGATCTCCAGGCTGTAGCCGAATCAAATTTGCTTTCTCTGCGTCAAGATCACCGTGACGCTGAAGAATATTGCTCAGAGTTCCATAGATGGTCCGTTCAGTCGCAGTGGAATGATCCTGCTCTCAGCTGTCACTTCCGTAAGGATCTCTCTGAATATATTAAAGACTTGTTGGATAACTATCCGCAACCAGCCTCACTAGAAGAAAACATGACTCTGGCCATACGTTTAGATAGAAGTTTACGTGAACGTAGGAAAGAACGTTTATCAGTCTCCACTCCTCTGCCATCTCCTGACTCCGGGCCAGAACCACGTCCTGAGCTTGTGCAACCTGGTTCCACCAACTCACCTAGTGACAAAAGGAATTTCCAGAGACAGCTAGGGTTATGTTTCTACTGTGGGGATGCTGGTCATGTCCTGAATAAGTGTCCCAAGTATCCTATAGAGGAAGGACTTCAGCGCCTAGGTAGTTTTCAGGAAGACTGCCTAGGAGAACAGGTATTTCCATGTATTTCTCAACAGAAAATTGTCTTGCCACTAAAAATTCAATTTTCTGAAAATAGTGTCCAGGGTACCGCTTTTGTAGATTGCGAATCCGCCGCCAATATTCTGGATTCGCGGGTCGCACAGACCTTGTGCGTTCCTCTGATCCCTCTTGTAAATCCAGTGTCCGTGACCGCAATTGACAGTACACCTTTGTCTCAGCAGGCAGCTAGATTTGTAACTCCTTTACTGACCATGCATGTTGGGACTGTTCACACTGAGTCTCTTTCTTTTTTTGTGCTAGAAAATTTACCAACTGATGCAGTACTGGGTTTGCCTTGGCTACAGGTGGATTATAATCCAGTGATTAATTGGAAACTAGGAGATGTCATTCAGTGGAGCTCTGACTGTTTCAAATCCTGTATTGCTCTGAACTTAGCTTGTGTCACCTTCTCTGCCAGATTATATTCAGTATTTTAATGATATTTTTGCTGAGTCTGGGACTGATTTGCTTCCACCTCATAGGCCATATGATTGTGCAATAAATCTGGTACCAGACTCTAAGCTTCCCAAGGGTCAATTGTACAATCTTTCAGAGCCAGAAAGACAGGCTAAGAAGGATTATGTAAAGGAGTCGCTCCTGAAACGCCATATTCATCCTTCCACATCGCCAGCAGGCGCGGGATTCTTTTTTTGTTAAAAAGAAAGTTGGAGGATTAAGACTTTGTATAGATTACCATGGTTTGAATAAAATTACAGTAAAAAATCAGTATCCTCTTCCACTCATCCCAGACTTACTGAGTCCAGTCTCTGGTGCTAAATGGTTTTCCAAACTTGATTTATGGGGGGCATATAACCTTATTCAGATTCGTAAGGGTGATGAGTGGAAGACTGCCTTTAATACTCCTGAGGGACACTACGAGTATTTGGTGATGCCTTTCGGTTTATGTAACGCACCTGCTGTGTTTCAAATTTTCGTAAATGATATTTTTTGAAATTTTATTGAATGTTTTGTAATCATATATTTGGATGATATACTTGTGTTTTCTCCTGACTGGGACTCACATGTCAAACATGTCAGGACGATTCTCCAGGTTCTTAGGGAGAATCACCTATATGCCAAGATGGAAAAATGCCTTTTTGGAGTACAGGAATTGTCCTTTTTGGGGTATATTTTGTCCTCTTCTGCGATCCGCATGGATCCAGCCAAAGTCCAGGCAATTGTAGAATGGACACAGCCCACCTCCTTAAAGGCATTACAACGGTTTCTGGGTTTTGCTAATTACTACCAGAAGTTCATTCATAACTTCTTTGCTATAGCCAAACCCCTAACCGATCTCACTAAGGAAGGAGCTGATTTACTGAATTGGAATCAAGATGCTGTCACTTTCTTTGAATCAGGCGTTTACTGAAGCTCCTGTTTTAGTTCAGCCTGATCTCTCTCGTCCGTTTGTAGTGGGGGTAGATGCCTCTGAGGTAGGGGTCGGTGCAGTGTTATCCCAAGGCACCGACTCCCTTTTTCTCTCGTAAGTTCTCTCCTACAGATGGAAACTATGACATTGGTAACCGAGAATTGTTGGCTATTAAGTGGGCTTTTGAAGAATGGCGACATTTTCTAAAAGGAGCCAGACATAGGATTACTGTTCTCACTGATCATAAGAATCTCACGTTTTTAGAATCAGCCAAGAGATCAATTCCTAGACAAGCAAGATGGGCTTTATTTTTTACCAGGTTTGATTTCGTGGTTACATTCAGACCTGGATCAAAGGATATTAAAGCTTATGCCTTATCTCGCAGTTTTTGTCCTTCTCAGATCCTGGACTCTGAGCCTGAATCAATTCTTTCTGAGGGAATTGTTGTTTCTACCGTGTCCTCAGATCTGGCTGCTGAGATCAGGGAGAATCAACAGTTGGCCCCTCAGAACACGCCAGAGGGAAAATTGTTTGTACCTCCACAATTCAGACTCAGGTTGTTGAGAGAATTACATGATTTGGTTTTGTGTGGTCACCTGGGTGTCTCTGGTACTTCGGGTAAGGTTCCTCGGGTCCGACTAATGGGTGAATTGCTACCTTTGCGTAGACCTAAGAGACCTTGGACACATATTTCTATGGACTTCTTTACTGATTTGCCTGTGTCTGGAGGTAAGTCTGTCATTTGGACGGTTGTTGATCGTTTTAGTAAAATGTGCCATTTTGTTCCACTGTCTCAACTGCCAAATGCCAAGACTTTCTCCAGACTGTTTATGGATCATGTTGTGCGACCTCATGGTATTCCTGACAATGTTGTCTCTGACAGAGGCGTTCAGTTTGTTGCTAAATTTTGGAAAGTTTTTTTTTAGTCACTTGGGAGTTCAGTTGTCTTTTTCTTCTGCTTTCCATCCAGAGACTAATGGTCAAACTGAACGCTTCAACCAAACACTAGAGCAATATCTGAGATGTTACATTTCCGATAATCAGTCTGAGTGGGTAACTTATTTGCTGTTAGCTGAATTTGCAATTAATAATCATCACCATGTTGCCCTGAATACTTCGCCGTTTTTTTGTAATTATTGGAAGAGTGAAGAAATCAGGCGATACCTTTTAGAGGCTGAGTATATTTATAAGTAAGCTTTCAGGAGTACTAGCTCCCTTCATCAGACATGGTGTGATGAAGGGAGCTAGTACTCCTGAAAGCTTACTTATAAATATACTCAGTTAGCCTCTAAAAGGTATCGTCTGATTTCTTCACTATTCCACTACTTTCAATGGCTAACACGGTACAACATTATACTACTATTTTTGTAATTATGGTTTTCATCCTCATTTTTCTTCTTCTCCTGCTACTGACAACCCGGAAGTAAACATAGAGGCAGAAAAACTGTGCACAGTTTGGGCTCAGGTTCAATCGAACCTGGAGAATTCCTAATCAACCTCTAAAAAGAATGCTGATAGAAATTGTTCTGTTGGTCCTGTTTTTTCTGTGGGGGAGAAGGTGTGGCTTTCCTCAAAAAATCCGCGGCTTAAAATCCTGTCGCACAAATTGGGTCCTAAATACATTGAACCTTATAAGATTATTGAGATGATCAATCCAGTATCTTTTCGTTTGGCTCTTCCTCAGTCTTTTAAAATCCATAACGTCTTTCACAAAGCTCTTTTAAAGAAGTATTCGCCACCTGTAGTTCCGCCCGATAAACCCCCTCCTCCTGTTCAAGTTGATGGGGATCAGGAGTTTGAGGTACTGAGAAATGTTGATTCACACAGAGTCAGGGGCGTTCTTCAATATCTCATTCATTGGAAGGGTTATGGACCTGAGGATCGAACCTGGGAACCAGCTTGGTCTGTTCATGCTCAGGTTTTGATTAGAAATTTTCATAAAAGGTTTCCCTTTAAACCTGGTGCCGTTGCTAGGGGTCCAGGGGCCCCTCATAGAAGGGGGGGTACTGTCAGGGATGTTACAACTATTTTTGCTGCTTTAAAGTTTCCGGGTCTACATAAAGAAGGGTTGGGGGTTGCTGCTTTAAGGTTGCCATGACAACATAGGAAAGCTTCCTGAGCAAGCCTTTTTAAACCACTCCCTATCACTCAGCTGTGCTGGCTAATCAGTTCTCTAACTCCTGCTAAGCGCCTGACTGTGATTTGACTTCTCCTAGACCTGACCTGTGGTTGTGTACCTGGATTCCTCTTTTGTCTTGCGATTTTGTTCTGGCATTCCTGATCGGTTCTGACTATTGGCTCTGTTTCCTGGATTTGTCTTCGTCTCGTGATTTGGATCTGTGTTACCCTCCTCAGTTGCTGACCCGGATTGACAACCATTCTGTTTTCTCTGTCCCTGTGAGTAGTGTGCAGATTTGGTGTAGGCTCCTGCTGCAGTGCATTTATTTGTAATACACTTTCTGTTCTGGTGACAATTCTGGTCTTCAGATTCAGCGGAAGGCCACCTCTTCTTGCGAGGAGATCTGGTGAAGGCGTCTGAGGCCGGTCTTGGCTCTCATTAGTGTTTTGCCTTTAAGTAGCATTTTCTACTGCTCGCAGTTGTTAGCCCTTTTCTGCTGCTGCTCTCCTATAGACTCGTACATTTCTTACCTTGCATCTGAATACTAACAGGGGGTAGTTGTCAGGCCAAGATGTTATCTAAATCTTTATGGACACCTAAAAACCATATTCAGTTGTAGAAACCACTGGAAAAAACTGGCATGGAATTTCTGCCAACATATTCATGAAGCCAAGGCCCCAAGAATCCATAACTGCTGTCATACAATACAGAAAACATCCAGAGTATGATTTTCCTGGTATTTATCCTAGATTGTATTACCAGTTATTTTGTGGACTTTTTATTATAACATGACAGCTGTTCTAAATCTGTTCCTTAATATCTCAGAGTTACAGCCACAAATATACCTAACGGGTATGGCAAGTACAGTACATATCAGTCTCAAATGCCATTAGTTTCACAATCTTGAAATGTAGACCATGTAAGGTTTAGTCAGCTATATTTTTTTTTGCAATTTTCAAATAAATATATATATTTTTTCTAAAATCCAGAGATAACAGAAATACAATATTAAATACATTTTTTCTCCCACCAAGCTATCTATTTTTGACTTCAGTCACATCTCATAGGTCCTCCATTAGACTTTTCTTATATATAATCATCCTTCTTCACTCCTGTAGAGGTCAGTGCCTTGTTATGTATCTTTGAATAAGTTGATTTAGAAATGTTATGTTGATCTTATAATAGTATATGTTATTATATGACAAGATAACTTTAAGGTTTTTTTTTATTTAATTAAAAATGTAAACAGATTTCCACAATCTACTGTATATAAAAAAGCAGAAATGATTAAATGTAAAAGGTATTTGCAATTACAGGTTCACATTTGCCCAGGAGGAACATATTACCTTAGAAGTCACAGCCTTTGTTCCCTGATTCAGCCTTCAGAGCATCATCTGTTGCCAATTGTTAGTATAAATATCCTTCAGTCTGTGAGGTCCTGGAATAAATACTTTTTAAAATGAAGATGAAAGAATATTTGAAACCAGTGATATGAATATATGGAGACACAAGGCTGGAGAAGACTACAGGACAGTGCAATCTTTTGGAGCACAAAGATTTGCATTACACACAAATAGACAAATTATGAAATTCTGTCCATATTTATCAGATACATATCGGATGGACCTCTTTAACATACTTTAAAATAATTTAACAGACATTCACTTTCTTTCCACATAAAAGGCTATATTCACATTGTTGTCATTGTTTCCGTTCCTAATAGAAGTCATCATTCTGTGTCCGTTCTGTCATATGATAGATACAAATGGTGCTTGGTGTACCCTATTGACTTAATATGGAATTGTTCATGTCTATATTAAGTTTTCCATTCCTTTGATGGCAAGGACAGCTCTAAATTCTGCATTGTTCTTCTGTCAGGTTCATGGTGGGTATGTGAACAGAGTTCAACAGTCAACTATTGCAAAGTCATAACTAAAGGCTTTTGAGAGCACAAAAATTCAATGATAACCAATATAGTTTATCATTGGTCATTGTCATGGGTGTAGCTATAAGGGGTCTAGAGGTAGCAATCGCTACCAGCCTCTTGAGCCTGAGGGGGTCCAAAGGTTTCTCAACAACATAAGAAGACACCAGTATTATAGATAGGACATGGTAAGTGGGGGGCCCATTACGATTTGCATTGGGACCCAGGAGCTTCAAGTTATTTTCTTTGTTAATTATAGTAACATAGAAATAATTGCCATTGCTGGGGATCTATAAATGGAAACGTAGTTTGCAGCAACATGGTAGCAGCAGCAGTAAAATTTGTTGACATTTTCCTAATCTTCCATCCTTGAGATCCTTGTAAAGGATTGTTCAAACTACTGCTCACTCCTCAGTAGTTTGAAAAATTACATAAAAATTATGTAAACACAAATTTGGTCCAGATAATGTATTGCTGATTAAAAATTTATAATATTCCATCTAAAAGAAAGAGGAAAAGGTAAGGCATACAGTAGTCTCTCTAGACCAAGCAGAAACAAATAAGCATGAAATAGTGGGGCCACAAATGAGTCAGCTTTACAGCCATACAGCTGGGAAAGCAAGTGAGATTCTTGGCTGTATAGCTAGAGGTAGAACCAGTAGGAAGAGAGGGATTGTGATACTGCTGTACAGAGCAGTAGTGAGACACAATCTGGAATACTGTGTTTAGATCTGGAGACCATAACTATAAAAACACATAAATCAAATTGAATGGAAGCAAATGTGGGCTATAAAAATGGTGGAGGGTGTGAAGCATAAAAAAGAATATAAACCCACAACACAAAAGATAAAGTACACAGCAAAAGAAATGCACATCCACAAAAATACATAAAACAATTAATATAGTTTATTAATAAACAGGACACAAATTACACAAAGACATTTAAAAACAATTGAAAAATGTACCTAAAGTACATGCACACCACAAAATGGTGACCTATAGGACAACACTAAACCCCCCATACACTAAATCAGTGTGTAATTTCCAAAGCAGGAATAAAGTAGTAGAAAATGGAATAAAACAAAAGAATGCAATAACGTAAAACAATTACAAATGCCAAAAAAGTAAAAAAATACCCATATTGATAAGTGTATCCATAAATGTGGTGGAGGTGATAACACTTTTGCCATTCACAGATATGTTATATTGTATAATTTTCTACTGTAAATATATACCCAAGTGTCATATTTTATTGGAGTTGGCTCTCTTTATCTTCTTTTAGAACTGGTGTTAAAATCTGATGTAGTTTTCGGTCAAATTATATGAATAAATATAGAAAATTCTGAAGGTTTCACAAACTTTCAAGCACCACTTTACTTTTTCAATGCCGGTCAATAACTTTTGTGACAAAGTATTACATGGCAGCAAGTTATCAGATGTACAGATTTAACAGACTTTAACTTGACTATAGATAAATAAATACAATAAACTTTTACTTGACTTTTTCAATTGCTTTCAGTGTTATGTGAAAAGATAGTGTATCACATTGCAGAAAGTTCTCAAATTTAAGTTAAAGTTTGCTGTATATATACACACATAAAAAATAAAAAAGCCAGCGCTCCAAAAGGGATAATGAAAAAATGTGGTGTTCTTTATTAGCGTATCTGTGCAACACTTCAGCTCTACAATAGAGCCTTTTTCAAGCAATTAACATACATCAGATATTTATTGTGAAACAACAATATATATGCGGTTAATACATAATTAGTGCCAAGTAAAATCATATCCATTTATAATCATATATACAGTAATTAATATAATAATTAACTATAATATAATAAATAATGGTATAAAAAGTGAGTATTAATAATCAAATTAATATGGAATAAAATGGTAATCAAAGTGCATAAACAGAGATTCAACAATTCATTATATTTATAACAGTGTCCATAATTATATATTTATATTTATCAAATATCACTATAGTTGGAGACAGGCTGTATATTCTCATTAATCCCGCCGATCCCAGCATCCTCTCACTGCTACATCGCATGTAAGGAAACAAACATACTGACATTTATCCGAATGCGCATGCACAATAGCAAAATAAGTCATCAACCGCCCTATATCTTTATTTAGTTTCAAACTGAATATAGATAGATATTACGTGGCTAATACTTACAAAAAGAAACTGTTTAATGTATTAAAATAATAAGAAGAACAATTAGGCCTTTTAATCAATATTAGATACAAGCAGCATCCCCATGGTATCTATCTGAAACACAGTTTCCCCCTTCCAGGAGAGTCGCAAAACACCCAGGGGGTCTAGGCCGCACACTGACAACACATAGTGTGAACAGGTGGCAACCCAGTAGTATCAGCACACAGGAATACCTGCTGCCATATTGTAAAACAATGGTAGATCAATTATTAAGGGCCACCCAAATTAACCCCTATATCTACATACATAAAAATACATAGAAAATGCTTAATTCAATTAATTTTAAAAAAAGTTATCCTGGTGTCCATCCTGGTGAGTTTTTTAAGTCGATTCGCACATGCAAGTATCTGTGAAAAAATAACAAAAGTATAAGTTTATCAAGAAAAAATTATATTTATATACAGTATCGGACTGACCCACCCGAGGACCAAAGAATCCAGATGCAATCACTCTAGTGGTTAAAGGGGTATTCCCATGAACATAATCATACCTATATTTGTAGATAATTAAAGTTAAACCGCTTTGCCAATATAAGTAGTTAAAATTCTGAGTTTTAAAGATTTTTTCTAACTATCTACCACTTGCAATCAATTAAAACTTGTGACCACAATATAGATAAAATCTTTAAAACTCTGCAAAATGTTTAATTACTTAAATTTGCAAAAATGTTTAACTTTTAATTATATACAAATTTAAAAATAGTTATGTTCATTGGAATATCCCTTTAAGCTTTCACATCTAATGCTGCATCACCACTGAGAGTCCATAGATTGCCTAGTACTTGCCTCCACTCACTGCTGTTCAGGTTACTGTATATCTGGGAGAGCAACTCTAAAATTAAGCCTATCATTGGTTGGATGAGATTCCGCAAATCATTGCTCAGCTTGTTTATGATCTTACCCCGGACTAAACAGAAAAGTGCTGCGAGTGGTGCTGTGGAGTCAGAGCTGCAGGGGAGACACTCCAGTGTGGACTGCTCATGTACTGTGAGCAATATTAATTAGACCCATACATCATATTAGTGACCACCCATAACTGTGGGCCCCGTCCACAAACATCCATACACTTATTGAGAAACCACAAATCCACCACTGCCAGTATGTGTGAGAGACTGATATTTTTACTAAGGTCCTCCTACCACTCATTCGTTAACTGAGGGCCCCCTTCCCACCACTCATAAATATACTAAGGGTTCCCCTCCACCATACTCATACATTTACTGAGGGACCCCTTCCCCCACCAATCCACAAATGTATAATGTATGGTGGGCAAGGGGGCCCTTAGTAAACAAATGAGTAATGGGGGAGGGGGTCTCTTATGAAATGTGTGATTGGTGGAGAAGGTGGCCAAGAGGTGGGGGAGGATGAGTGGTAGGAAGGGAATCCCTTAGTAGATGTATGAGTAGTGGAAGAGATGTCCCTTTGTAAATGTATGTGTGGTGGGGGAGGGATCCCTTAGTAAATGTATGAGTTGTAGTATAGAGAGTACCTTAGTAATGCTAGTGCTACACAGAGACTTTGCCTGCAACCAGAGATTGCGGTGTTGCTGTGTGACTCCTTCACTAATGTGAAGACTGTGTGACTCCTTCACTTACAGTACATTAGTGAAGGAATCACAAGGCGACATGGTGATCTTTGTCTGGTCCAGACACGTCTGGTCCAGGGCGGGTCTTGAGTAGGCCTCAGTCCAGGTGTGAGTCCTGGCCTCATTACGGGGCCATAAAAGGCTACAGAGCCTACACTTCAGGGCAGATCCTGGGAGTGAGAGGCGGCATCTGGATCTGTCCTGCTGTACTGAGACTTGTGAGACCTTACTCTGCTGTTTTGTTTGTCCGTGTGGCTGGAAGTAAGCCACACGTATAGTTAGCCGCATTTTGTAGTAGTGCTCTGACGAGCAAGAATTTTGTTTTGCCTTTTGCCTGAAGTTAAGGCTGTATTTTATTTTGCAAATTTTTTTGTAGCTGATGTGAAGGTTTATTTATTTTGCAGTTTTTTTTAAATAAACCTATTTGCACCAGAGCCTTGTGTCCCTGTCTCTGACTGGTTGGGTCCGCACCTTTGCTGCTACTGAGCTACCTCCCCCACAATATACACACACACTATTTTACTACACAGAGGAATCAATATCCTGCTCCTAAGAGGACCCCATGGGCAAGCTGTATCACGTCACGCCCCGAATAGGAAACTCTACATTTAAACCTCAGTGTATTTAATCTATGTATCCACTGTAATTCCTGTAATTTAAGCATTTTTAGCCGATCACTTCCACTTCTCTGCTGCATTGGTATATGATCAATTATCCAAAAAGATGCATTTCACAATGTCTGGCTTCGGCAAAGTGTTTTGAAACAGGTAAGTCATCCTTTTTTTTTTACGAATTGAATATTGATGCTGGTTTAGGCGAGTAAATAATTCATATAGTAAATGAATAGGGCATGACAATACATACAGTCATATGAAAAAGTTTGGGCACCCCTATTAATCTTAATAATTTTTAGTTCTAAATATTTGGGTGTTTGCAACAGCCATTTCAATTTGATATATCTAATAACTGATGGACACAGTAATATTTCAGGATTGAAATGAGGTTTATTGTACTAACAGAAAATGTGCAATATGCATTAAACCAAAATTTGACCGATGCAAAAATTTGGGTACCCTTATCATTTTATTGATTTGAATACTCCTAACTACTTTTTACTGACTTACTGAAGCACAAAATTGGTTTTGTAACCTCACTGAGTTTTGAACTTCATAGCCAGGTGTATCCAATCATGAGAAAAGGTATTTAAGGTGGCCAATTGCAAGTTGTTCTCCTATTTGAATCTCCTCTGAAGAGTGGCGTCATGGGCTCCTCAAAACAACTCTCAAATGATCTGAAAACAAAGATTGTTCAACATAGTTGTTCAGGGGAAGGATACAAAAAGTTGTCTCAGAGATTTAACCTGTCAGTTTCCACTGTGAGGAACATGGTAAGGAAATGGAAGACCACAGGGACAGTTCTTGTTAAGCCCAGAAGTGGCAGGCCAAGAAAAATATCAGAAAGGCAGAGAAGAAGAATGGTGAGAACAGTCAAGGACAATCCACAGACCACCTCCAAAGAGCTGCGGCATCATCTTGCTGCAGATGGTGTCACTGTGCATCGGTCAACAATACAGCACACTTTGCACAAGGAGAAGCTGTATGGGAGAGTGATGCGAAAGAAGCCGTTTCTGAAAGCACGCCACAAACAGAGAGTCGCCTGAGGTATGCAAAAGCACATTTGGACAAGCCAGCTTCATTTTGGAAGAAGGTCCTGTGGACTGATGAAACAAAGATTGAGTTGTTTGGTCATACAAAAAGGCGTTATGCATGGCGTCAAAAAAACACAGCATTCCAAGAAAAACACTTGCTACCCACTGTAAAATTTGGTGGAGGTTCCATCATGCTTTAGGGCTGTGTGGCCAATGCCGGCACCGGGAATCTTGATAAAGTTGAGGGTCGCATGGATTCAACTCAGTATCAGCAGATTCTTGAGAATAATGTACAAGAATCAGTGACGAATTTGAAGTTACGCCGGGGATGGATATTTCAGCAAGACAATGATCCAAAACAAAGCTCCAAATCTACTCAGGCATTCATGCAGAGGAACAATTACAATGTTCTGGAATGGCCATCCCAGTCCCCAGACCTGAATATCATTGAACATCTGTGGGATAATTTGAAGCGGGCTGTCCATGCTCGGCGACCATCAAACTTAACTGAACTGGAATTGTTTTGTAAAGAGGAATGGTCAAAAATACCTTCATCCAGGATCCAGGAACTGATTAAAAGCTACAGGAAGCGACTAGAGGCTGTTATTTTTGCAAAAGGAGGATCTACTAAATATTAATGTCACTTTTCTGTTGAGGTGCCCATACTTTTGCAGCGGTCAAATTTTGGTTTAATGCATATTGCACATTTTCTGTTAGTACAATAAACCTCATTTCAATCCTGAAATATTACTGTGTCCATCAGTTATTAGATATATCAAATTGAAATGGCTGTTGCAAACACCCAAATATTTAGAACTAAAAATGATTAAGATTAATAGGGGTGCCCAAACTTTTTCATATGACTGTATATCACAAGTACATATCAGATAATGATTAGTCTTATATGTCAAATT
Source organism: Leptodactylus fallax (assembly GCA_947044405.1). Taxonomy (NCBI): domain Eukaryota; kingdom Metazoa; phylum Chordata; class Amphibia; order Anura; family Leptodactylidae; genus Leptodactylus; species Leptodactylus fallax. Next base: position 9,240,879 of record CAMRHE010000012.1, on the reverse strand, counting down.
TGTAGTGGGATGTACAAAGTTATTACCTTGTGCATCGATCTGTAGCTAAATATAATTGTCTTCCACTCTCAAACGGACCTAGATCAGAAAACACCAAATTGGGAGATCTAAGATAAGAGAATAGAGGGGGAGACTTAAATTCGGCTACATGCTGTACACATCTTCCTAACAGGCCAGTGTCCACGTACAATATCTGCTTCTTTGTGGCTGACCTCTGAATATGTAGAAACAAATGTCTTTTTTCTGTATATCACAAGCACAGCCCTTAAACAGATTAGACCTTTGCATCCTATACTAACATACACATATATATTATGAACATAAACATGCAGTATATTAATATTGGTGGGGCAGTCAGCAGGGTCTGATGCTGAACACTTCATGTATCTGCTTGATTCCTGCTTCCTGCACTGCTCACATCAAAAAAATTCTTCCTCCTCTAGAAAAAGGATGCCCATTCTACTGACTGGACTGACAGGTATCAAGGGGAAGGCAAGGAAAAATGGAAAGAGATAATTTGATGCTTGTTAGCTAACTGCCAATCTTCTCTGCAAGGTGCCCCCCTAGGTGCTGGATTTCCAGTGCCTAGTGATAAAAATATCTCTGCATTCTATGTAAGGTATAATTCAATCATTTACAATCGTGAACAGTCTTAGAAATTTATTTTATTTTTACTTTAAATAAACTATATGGTTCTGTAATTTTAGGCATAAAAAATTGTTTAAATACTTTAAACTCCATTAGGAATTGAAAGGTTGGTGTGTAGGGATGTCAATTACACAGATTATTGCAAGACTTCTATGGACAGTCCATTAACTTTAAAAAAATTAAGTAAAAATGATATGATGCTAATGTGAACACAGACCCATACAGAGACCCAGATACCTACATAAACATACAGATAAAACTACTTTACCGTTGGAAGCTAAAATTCTATCTACAGTGGAGGCTATTTTCCTCCAATCCTGCTTCTAGTCAGTTTTTAGTTTAGCTCTATTAGGGCAGAGCTGTGATCTTTGGCTACAATTTAGCTACAGTATCTACAAGGAGTCGGAGGTAGTCTCAGACACACCTCATGTTTTGTCATTGGTTTGGATTGCTGTTGTCTCCCTCCCCACTGCAATTTTGCTTTCTCAGATTGGTAGGTATGTATAAGCACAAGTCTATTAAGGGCTCACGTAGTGTGGAGGTGATAGTACAGCAATGGCAGAAAAATTGTGAATTGCACATACTAAACCACCAATGGGGGAAAAAAATGATTATCAGGTAATGCTTGCACATAGACTGAAGCGACTGAGCCTTAAAAAGGGGGAGTCTGAACTGTTGTTCTCAATATAAAATTCCCTTTGTCTACATCTCCCAGTAAAGAGAGCTTAGGAGCAAACTGCATAGATTCCTAGGGTCTTTGCAATGGAGGCTGCTGGCAGAGAGAACTGTATAATCTATAGCTATGCAGCGGATTTAAAGCTCTGTATCAGAAAATCAAGGCTCTGACTGCTATAAAGAAAAAAAAAAAAATTGAAAAGGCCTTACTCTAGGTTCACACTAGTGGTCTGGTTCTCCATCCTTTGGGTCCCTAGGCGGACCAGAACGACAGACATCCCAGCGCAGATGTGAACCTAGCCTTAGGTCAGTTTGTGTCAGTTCATGTCAATTCAGTTTCTGCCAGTTTGTGTCAGTTCAGTTTATATCCATTTTTGGCAGATAAGCCTTCTTCCCGTCTTCATTCTTCAATCTTCAGTCTGAGCATGTGCAGATAAGAATGAAGAGGAAAAAAACAGAATGCAAAACAGACACAAACAGATAACCATTCAATAGTAATCAGTTTGTGTCCACCTTCCTTAGACCTCAATGTTAAAAAAAACGGACACGTTACTGTCCGTCGTGTAGCCTTATTTTTTAGACAGAGCAAAAATACTGCAAGTCTGACTTTTGTCTCCATCCAAAAGAGCGGATACATGGCGGTAATCCAAAATCAATGGTTTTATTAAACAACCCTAATCAGTTTTTATGATCTTTTGACCGATCACAAAAACTGATTATCTACAGAGACACCAACGCAGATGTGAACCCAGCCTCACCTGTGCTTGCCATAAGAGCAGAGCAGTGCTGTTATAAGGGCCATGGGAGTCAGCGTCTCCAATATACACTACACCACAGCACATAATTTGATAATAATGGCTACCCACTGCAAGATACAAGCAACAATAAGCCTTAAGTATAAATTGATCTTAGTTAGGTCTATGATTTACAACTGCCATTATTACATTTTACCTTTATGATTTTATTAATACAACTTACCTATAATCAGAGGCATAGCTATAGGGGGTGCAGAAGTAGCAGTCAATACCAGGGGCCATACAATATGCCACTATTCTAAAAGGCACAAGGTAGGTAGGGATCTCATTACAGATTTTGCATTGGGGCCCAAAAGCTTCAAATTATGCCACTGCCTATAATTATAAGTGTAGACTTTTGTTACTTTTTGTTACTTTTGTATACTGTTAAGATCAAACTGTGCTAGTTTTATATATTTAATCTAGAGGGAACTAAAACACATGCAAATTTCTGCATTAAATGACTAACAATTTCAACCTTTTTAAGTGAGTGTCAAAATAATTATTGCTATTTCACGCCAAGAATTAGTTGCTCTTCTTGTCTCACAGCAGGAATAATATATAGTTTTTGATTCCCTTTAATCCCATCTATTATAGAAACTTGTGTTCTTTCTCACGCAACTGTTAAAGTAGTTTCAGGCTCAAAATCAAACCTTTTTCTCTAAAACCATTAACAGGTATGACATAACCTTGTTTTTATTGCATACCAACATTGCTGTGATTTTTCTCACTGATCACTTGATCACAAATCCATAGATTAGACAATGGGATGCAGATTGAATTAAATTTTGACAGAACTCAAGAAAGAAATGAAGTCCATCAGATTTTTATAATGGGAAATCTGAACTATGTGCCCGCATCCACAAATAAAATAATAGCTTTGCACCAAAAAGAAGGTTTTTACTATGTCAATCAAAGCTAATATCATATTTGTTAGGATAAACAACGTCCTGTAACTATGGGATCTTCTGAGAAGAACGTGTTCAAACACAATGTAATTGTATGGGCAACATGTGCTTTGTGAATTCATTTTTACAACACCCCTCAGGACGAATTTTATTCATACAAATATTAAAATATCCATAACTGACAGATATGTTGCCCTCTATCAATCAACACTTTACATATAGCAAGAGCACATAAAATCTGTCTTTGAGTTTTATCACGGTCAACATGCTTCAGTTGTCCTTGAGATAAAAATTTTATTCATGAAAATCTACACAATGAATATTGAATAACCAACAAAAATATTTTAAAAAATTAACCAAAAGCCACAAGATTATGTGAATCATATTTGATACAAGAAATTTTACAATAGAAAATAATGGTAAAAACATTAACTTATATTAAATATTTGTGCAATTTTCTAATTAAAGGTTTTTCTGACCTCCTCAATGAGTAAAAAAATTGAATAGACCCATTTTGTTGAGACCTTTATGTTTCCTTTAAAAGGGTTGGATGGATCTATATGAATAAGTTTCAGCAGGCAATAAAATGTTATAAAACTTCTAAACTACTTACTATGTACATTCCATACATGTGTTATCTGCAACAACAGTGCTGCTTATAAACATTCTTCATGCAGCAAATACAATATATGGATGTTCATATCCATATTTCCTAGGTGCCCTTATGCATGTATTCTGACACGTACAAATTCACCATAGAGGTGTTAGTAGGACTCGGCTTTCTAAGATTACTGCAGTTTTAAATCTTATTTGAATTTCTGCCATTCTGACCTCAAACAGTAAAATGGGAAATCACCACCATGACCCCGCACATATTCGTTCCCATATATATTTTTATATCTTAAAAAGGATAATAAGGATGGGTTCTTTCTTACACTTTCTCTTGGATTAGCATATGCAACAAAGCGTAGTTTACAATACTCTGTCACAAGATGCCTATCCTATTTTATTCTATTTGTGGCCACCCAGTGGTTGTGTTGTGGGTTGTAGCCTTTCTTGTCCAGGCAGTGTGAGACATATCATCTGTAACTAACCTTCCATCTACTAGTAATACTGTACTAAGATATACACCAGTCAGCCGTAACATTAAAACCCCTGCTTAATATTATGTAGGTCCTCCTCATGCTGTCAATCTGGTCCTGACCTGTTGAGACATGGACTCCACAAGACCTCTGAATGTGTCCTGTGGTATCTAGCCCCAAAATTTTAGCAAAGAATTATTTAAGCCCTATATATTGTGGATATTGATCTGGTTGTATCTTGCATGCAACCGGCTATCCACATAATGTAAAGGAAAACATGATTTATCAGACTAAGCTACCTTCTTTTATTGTCCCCTGGTCCAGTTCTAAGGATCACATGCTTTTGGCAGTAGACAGAGGTCAGCAGAGGCACTCTGTGGATACACAGCCCCATCTGCAGCATGCTGCCATTCACTAATAATAAATAATAATAACTTTACTTATATAGCGCCGATATATTCTGCAGCACTGTACAAATCAGAGGACACATGAACAGACAGTATTTAACTTTACAATGTAACAAAGAAATAACATATCAAACAACAGGAGTGAGAGCCCTGCTCGCGAGAGCTTAGTATCTATGAGGAAATGAGGAGACATAATGGTCCAGCCATCTTATAATAAATAAGGTAATATGAGTGAAGCTGTATGAGCCTGTCACTAGCTGGTATCTGTGTTTTGACGCTTTTCTATCACAGCTAGAAGTAACTTTATTTGCAATTTATGGTCCAGCAACTTTTCTGTGGGATTGGACCAGATGGCCCAATGTTCATACTTGGCACATATTAACACATCGACAAAGGATGACAACCAACCAGGTGTCTTCCTTTGTCATTCCTTAGACCACTTTTCTATAGGTACTATCTACTGAACACCAGAAACACCCCACAAGACTTGCCATTTTAAATGCTCTGACACAGTCATCTAGCCATTGTGAATTGGCCTTTGTCAGAGATGCTCAGATCCTTACCCAATTGTAATGCTTCTAACCAATCACCTTCAAGGCTTGACTGTTCACTTTCTTCCCCTTGATAGGTGTCATTGTAACAAGATATTTAATATTATTCACTTCAACTGTGTTTTAATGTTATGGCTGATGGGTGTGTCTCTTTATAGGGTGCATGCCTTCTTTGTCCACTAGATGGCAGCATATGTGAAAACAGCAACATGTTATTTATTTATGTTGATATATGTGACATGACAAAATCAAACATAAAAAGATTGAAAGTATAAAATACTGTTTTTCCAAGTTATATACAAATATCTCACATGCAGCTGACTTTTTCAATAAAGGGAGTCTATCACCTTCCGAAAGCATATTAAACTGTCACCACTATGTTACAGAGCACATTACCGTGGTAAACAAAATAGTTTTGTCATGAATGTCACTTTTGTATATTTTGAGAAAAACAACTTTTAAGTCTTATGCAAATGGTGCACTGGGGGCGGGCCTTCAGCTCTCTGGAGCACTGATCTTGCTCTTCAGACCCTACCATCTTCTGCTTGCACCACTCTGTGTACAGTCATGGCCAAAAGTTTTGAGAATGACACAAATATTATATTTTCACATGATCTGCTGCCCTCTGGTTTTTATGTGTGTTTGTCAGATGTTTTTATCACATACAGAAATATAATTGCATTCATATTATGAGTAACAGAAGCTTATATTGACAGTTAGAATGAGTTAATGCAGCAAGTCAATATTTGCAGTGTTGACCCTTCTTCTTCAGGACCTCTGCAATTCTCCCTGGCATGCTCTCAATCAACTTCTGGACCAAATCCTGACTGATAGCAGTCCATTCTTGCAGAATCAATGCTTTAATTTTGTCTGAATTTGTTGGTTTTTGTTTGTCCACCCGTCTCTTGATGATTGACCACAAGTTCTCAATGGGATTAAGATCTGGGGAGTTTCCAGGCCATGGACCAAAATCTCTATGTTTTGTTCCCTGAGCCATTTAGTTATCACCTTTGCTTTATGGCAAGGTGCTCCATCATGCTGGAAAAGGCATTGTTGATCGCCAAACTGCTCTTGGACGGTTGGGAGAAGTTGCTCTTGGAGGACATTCTGGTACCATTCTTTATTCATGGCTGTGTTTTTAGGCAAGACTGTGAGAGAGCCGATTCCCTTGGCTGAAAAGCAACCCCACACATGAATGGTTTCAGGATGCTTTACAGTTGGCATGAGACAAGACTGGTGGTAGCGCTCACCTCTTCTTCTCCGAATAAGCTGTTTTCCAGATGTTCCAAACAATCGAAAAGGGGATTCATCAGAGAAAATGACTTTACCCCAGTCCTCAGCAGTCCACTCCCTGTACCTTTTGCAGAATATCAGTCTGTCCCTGATGTTTTTTCTGGAGAGAAGTGGCTTCTTTGCTGCCCTCCTTGAGACCAGGCCTTGCTCCAAGAGTCTCCGCCTCACAGTGCGTGCAGATGCACTCACACCTGCCCGCTGCCATTCCTCAGCAAGCTCTGCACTGCTGGTAGCTCGATCCCGCAGCTGAAACACTTTTAAGAGACGGTCCTGCCGCTTGCTGGTCTTTCTTGGGCGCCCTGGAGCCTTTTTGGCACCAATGGAACCTCTCTCCTTGAAGTTCTTGATGATGTGATAGATTGTTGACTGAGGTGCAATCTTTCTAGCTGCAATACTCTTCCCAGTTAAGCCATTTTTGTACAGTGCAATGATGACTGCACGTGTTTCTTTAGGGATAACCATGGTTAACAGAAGAGAAACAATGATGGCAAGCACCAGCCTCCTTTTAAAGTGTCCAGTGGTGTCATTCTTACTTAATCATGACAGATTGATCTCCAGCCCTGTCCTCATCAACACCCACACCTGTGTTAATGGAGCAATCACTGAAACGATGTTAGGTGGTCCTTTTAAGGCAGGGCTGCAATGATGTTGAAATGTGTTTTGGGGGATAAAGTTCATTTTCTAGGCAAATATTGACTTTGCAAGTAATTGCTGTTAAGCTGATCACTCTTTATAACATTCTGGAGTATATGCAAATTGCCATTAGAAAAACTGAAGCAGTAGACTTTGTAAAAATTAATATTTGTATCATTCTCAAAACTTTTGGCCATGACTGTAGAGACTTGATGCTCCCAGTGCTATGACATAACCCATTTACCTATTAAGTCAGCAAAGCAGTGCTCCAGTTAGCTGAAGAACCTCCCTCAGCTCACCACTGCCTCATTTACATATGTTGTTTTTCTCCAGATCTACAAAAGTGACATACATAACAGAGATATGCTGTTTATTACTGTAATGTGCTCTATATACTTGAGGGAGGTGGCAGACTCCCTTTAAAGCATGAAAAACCCCTTGAGGCTAAGGCCCTACGTAGCGGGCCACAGCAAAAAAAGCGATGCGGGAAAAATGCCGGCATCATGGTTTTTCCCGCAGAACTTTCTGTTTCCATTACCGCAGCGGTTTTGGAAATCGCAGTGTGTCCACTGTGCGTATTTTTCAGAAAGCTGTGGATGGGATTTGCTAGATTGTGTACATGGAGTTTGTACTGAAGCCCTGCACTTGATGTTCTTCATCATATTAGTTATTCTCTCCAAGAAACAAGGTCATGTTTCATCAGGACCTTTATCAATTCCCTTTATCTTACCCGTCAGCATTTATTGTAATTTAGTATTAATATGACCCACTCAATGTAAGAGATTGAGATTGTTGTTGAGACAATTATTTCTATAGCATATAGTGTGTAAATGGAATAATTACAGATGTCGTTTTTTAATCCTGACTCACATTGTGTTCAGCCATGGGCAGCTAAATCAGCCATTTGATAGTAATGATGAATAATCTAGTATCACAGGTTCTTTCCTGTCACTTATAAGCCACTTCCCATTAATTGCTTGGATAAAAGATGTTTCTCTTGGAAATATTTGCAGTTGTTTCTCTGGTGGTTTAATTAACATATTAATCCATACACAAAATAGTCATATAGTATAAGTCATTCTAAGAAGATTTGCTCATCTACCTGCTGAGGCCAAAAAAATGCCATTTTTCCTGAACAGTCACATATCAACAATCTATTAACAAAGTCAGTTATGTATGCATAGTATCTGAGCCATATGCAATTATCACACTTTAGGTTTTATTTTAAGTTCCCCCCTCTTCTTCACTCCAGCTCTTACCTTCTAAGATTTGTCATCCTTATGGGGCTATAGAAATTAGAGTATCACAGCATGGGTGAGAGGAATATACATTGTAACTTTTACAATAAGTCTTACACTAGGTTCACACCTGCATTCGGGTTTCCGTTCGTGGGTTCTGCTTAAAAAAGCGGTTGCGCGCAGAAACCCGTGGACCTCATAGACTATAATGGGGTTCGCCGGGTTTCCGTCTGAAAAAAGTGGAAAAATGCGGAGACAAAAGTCTTGCTTGCAGGACTTTTCTCTCCACATTTTTTAAGCAGATTTGGGGACGGAAACCCTGAACGTAGACCGGGCGCAGGTGTGAAGCTAGCCTTAGTGAAACATAATAAGCAAATAAATACATAATAGCCCTTATTGCCCCCAGAAAACACTAATAGCATAAAGGAAAAGGTCAACAAAAAATCCCTGAATGTAATAAGGACAGTCTTAGGCAGGAAACTGCATCATGGCCCAATTCATGTGAATATGATGACCATCCTGCAGTGGAATGGGCAGGTGAAGTGATGATCATGGAAACCTAGACGGATACGGAGTGTTAATCATTTACAGGACTGGTGGAGTTCCAATAGGTCCAACAGTTTAGAAAATGATGGTATAACCTAGCAAAATCACTTTACCAGTTGGAAATAATGTAAAGTCCTATCTATACGTATATATATATATAAATATATATATATATATATATATATATATATATATATATATTGTGAGAGTGTGAACCCAGAGGGCGCTAGTGAGCGACCCAAAACCAGGATTGAAAAGCTCCTCAGCCACACCCATAGGTGGGGGCACCAACTCCAGATGGAGTGTCTGCAGCAAGAGAGAGTGCTGTGGAGACCTGCAGGAAGCAGGGAGACGGGGAACCAGTCGGACACGGACAGGCGGTCTGTCCCAAGAGGACTGGGGTCCTGAAAGGACTGACTGAGCCAGGCTGTTTGCTATTTTTTGTTCCATTTGTAGGCTGAATAAAAGCCTTTGGATTAGCACCGTCTGAATGCTGCTTCTCCGGCATCCAGTACCACCTACACTGCTGTCGAGTCCAGGAGACTGCCACCTTTGAGGCTAAATCCCCCCAAATTGTCACATATGGTGCTTCGGATGTGGGCATAAAGAGATCCACGCAAGTCCTGGAAGACAAGTGTGTGGTAACTGCAGTACTGCTAAATGTGCATTGTGGCATACAGCTGGAAGAAGTCTATGATTTAAACTGAGAAAGCCAGGAGGGGTGAGTGGAACTGTAAAATAGCAAACTGTGTGCAAAAACTGGTGAAAGTAAAACTCTGGAAGAGGAATCCAGGGAATGGACTTTGTGTATACTGTGTTACAGAAGTCTGTAAAGTGCTTGCTGATGGCAAGAAAGTAAGCAATGTGTGTAGAAGCTGGTTACTGCAAACAGTCTATGTGAAAGGCTCTGGTGCCAGATTTGTGTTTTCTGTGGAAGACAGAAGAAAATGCTGGTTGTTGTAGTGCCACATAAGTTAACTGTTTGGTGAATACATGTGACTGCAGAAGATAGTAAAACGTTGCTGCCGATTGAACCCAAGGTTGCTGTGGAATATTGTATAATCTTGTTATTAAACCATGGGCAAGAAAATTAAAATTTCAGCTTGTAAGAAAGCAGAGAAGCTGTGCACAGGTGTATTACTGCAGCAGTCTCAAGGCAGAGAGACACAAAACCCGGAACAGAGCATGTGGAGTGCAAGTAAAGATAATGGGTTGCATGAGGGTGACTTAGTTTTTCTGAAGCACCTCTGTTCTATGAATGAATATGTCCCTGCTGACTGTATGTCTCATACTGGAGTGCATGAAAGCACCAAAGATGAAAATATTATGGTGCAGCGGCTTCAAGATGAGATTAAAACCATCAGGTTCATTTATGAGGATGAAATATCTGATTGGAAATGGCAACTTGAGGTATCAGAAAAAGAGAACCTTAAGTTAAAGAAAGAGCTTGACTCTATGAAGAGTTCATATCCTAGTCATTGTGAAAATGTGGTGCTGGGTTTGCCTGGAATGGACTGTGTCACTAAGAAGGAGTTTGCTGAAATGAAATGTGCTCTATCTAATAAAGTTATACAGAGTGTAGAGCAAAAGCAAGTGCTTGAGAAGCAGTTGCAGGATTTAATCATTTAATTGTTAATCAGCTTTTCCCAGAATCAGATATCTTTTTTAATATTTGGAACTCAATGGTAATTTTTTATTTTGTCAGAATATTATTTGCAATAATAGGTGCTTATAATATGTTATTAATGCATACAATAACAATAAGATTAAAAAAATAATTCTAATGATGTGATTGGTAGGATGAGGTTTCTTAGGCATAAGATACAATAATGGCAGCCTTGTTGATAACACTTTTGCTTTGCTGTGTGAAACAAGAGGTTGTGAAACAAATATTATGTACACATTATATGTACAATCAGTCATCCCCATTTTCTTCTGCCAGCTCTCATACATTCATAAAATGCCCGGCCAAATCTCACAGCTGTCATACATTTTCAACAGATTCCACTGGGCCTAGATGAGGTTTGAAGACATTCCTTTGCTCTTACTCATTAGTTAAAAGGAATTACCATAACATCTGATATTGTAGAAGAGGGAAATTTGCCATCATGACCTTACCCGAAACATTCCGGAACTGGGGGTCTAAGGATTTATTAGCTCAGATGGTCTGAAAAGGTCAATGAGGCCCTTCAGCAGAGTTACAAATAAAAAAAAAACATACAAACCAATATTGTATTAATTTCTTTAAAAATGTTACTTTTTTTGTTGGATAAACTAGACATCTTCATGATAATATTCCTTCCTAGAACTTTGTCATAGGAAAGGCATGTTCTACCAGAGCCATTTCCAGCTGTCAGCAATGTGCTGATACACCACAGCCAATCGTGGTCGAAGGACTCGAATAAACAGGATGTTCTCAATGTGCACAACTGCATGTGTGACAAACCTCCTGCACATTTTATGTTCCCTAATGGGATTAAATGCATTGTATAACCTGCATCTGTCTCTCCAGACTTCGAGCTAACATAAAAGCTATGGTTTTGGTGTACAGAAGACATCATTTGATTTGCAGAAGAATTAGTTGTCCTTATTTGTTTGTGTGGTGAGCAGAATGATGCTCCTAGATGTTTCTATGCTATAGAAAATGGTATTATAAAGGTGTTTCTATATTAGCACAGATGACTTATTTTGATTGATTTGCCTCAGCTGTAAGATCTCTTGTTACTAACCTTGAGTCTTAGAAACATAATCCGCTATCCAGTATTTCATTTACAGTATTTGTAACAAAAACATTCAGACACTGGAAAGGGTGAAAAGTCAAGGAGACAAAGGTCATTTGCAGTAATTCTGTAAAACAGTCTATTTATAAAACCTTTATGAATGTTAAAGTATCCAGTTTCAGTTTTTAAGCAAGTAAGACTATGTGAGTGAAAGCTGTACTTATCCCTAGCAAATTGCATGAGGTACAGTTTGTATATGCTCACCATGAAACCACTCAATCTGTCTCTCATCAGTTTAAGACAGATACTCAATATTAAAAGTAACTATGATATGTTTTTAACTTTTTAAAAATATTTATTTAATATATTTAAAAATATTTATTAACTTTTTTTTAACATTTTTCTTTAGTACCACTAGGGGACTTGAACCTGTGATATCTTTATTGCTTGTACAATGCCCTGCAATACTTCTATATTGAAGAAAATTATACATGCCAGTGTTATTCTGACAATCGTTTTATGAGAACTAGTCTCCGGCTGGGCCTAATAGGTTTCAATACATGATAGTGCAAAAGGCCATGGCCAGGCCTCCGGCTACCATGGCAACTCCTTGGCACCCTGCAATAGCGTTGCTGAGGGGCCAAGGGGCTGGCGGAGGGAACGCCTTTGCTCTGTCTAACCTCTTTACATGCATGGTTTCTATGCACCATTGAATGTAAAGGGTTAAACTACCAGGGATTGGAGTTATCCATTCCTGGCAGTTGCAGCAGGAACTCGGCTAGATGGTCTAAACCAGAGGTTCCCAAACTTTTTTTTTCTTGTAGACCACTTTCAAAATTTTACTGGTTTCGGTGGACCCCCTGCTGCTACATTTCTACCATATTCCCAAAACTCGTCAAAAAATGTGAAGATTAGATCTAACGTAGACCCCCGTCGAGTCTCCCGTGGACCCCTGGGGGTCCACCTGGACCACTTTGGGAATCACTGGTCTAAACTGTGTCAGATGCATCACAGTGGCTGATGTTGGATGATAAATTTTGGGCATCTTTAGACTGTCTAGTGTATCTCACCTATTAGCTGGCTTACTTTGTGCCAGAACTTCAAGCCAAAATTCTGGTGCAATTTTATATCGTATTGTTGCCATGACCCACTAAGGTAAACCCCTTGTTGGACAAGGCAAAAAATGTGTCTAAGGCCGGTGTGATGATGAGAGACCTCCAGTTAAGTATTTCTGCTGTAATGTATTACTACCGGTCCATATTACTACACAGCACAGTGGGGGTTGGTGCCTAGTATCAAAAATGGTGTGGCTGCGGGAATGCAGTCATTCTACTCTATAACCAAGTCCCACTGTTCTGTCCCTGACGAAATTAGCATACCTGTTCTAACCTTGTTATCACCACGTGGGGGGGGGGCATTCCAGAGATGTGTATTGGAAGGCTGTAAGCAAACTCAACCCAGACTCCTGGTCTGCAGCCAGCTACAGATCAAAAGGATTATGGTTTTATGACCATATCTTCACCGGGGAACCTCTTACAGGCGCCCTGATAAATTCCCCAGATGCGTCAGGTCAAGGCGCACATTCCAAGGTCAAACTGGTCACAGTTCAAAGCCCAGAAAAAGTCCAGACACTGATCTCGTTACCCAAAGGAGATTGGGGTGTCATCCTTGGGGTCTATACGATGGGGATCTTGCCACGAACCCTATCATACCGCCTGCCTGACTCTCCAGTCATCAGGCGAGGAAATATAATGAAAATATGATTCTGAGGGATTTAGAAAGGAGGGCGGGACTCCTCCTGATGACATCACTTAGGGAGGAGACCTTTTTAGTTAAAAGTTCTCAGACCAGGAAGAGGGGTATCTTTTGTCTTGGTTGTTCCTGGATTAGGTGTGAATGCAGGTCATGGTGTAGACTTCAACCATGTGGCCTGCCATGCGGCCTAGCATTAAGGCCTGAGACTCTTTGTTATCCTGGAAGAGATGTAACAGCATGTAGGAGACACATGCTCTGTAACTTGCTTAAGGAAGAACCCTGAAGCCTACCACATGGGCTCAAAGAATTGGACTATCTACTTTTTCTGGTAATTTTCTATATGGTCTTCTTTTGCTGAAAGCCACCCGGATAGCACTGCCCAGACAAAAGGGGGGTGCTCCCAATGGAATAGCATGCCCGGACGCATGCTTTTGGATTGCTTTAAGTACGCGCCCTGAGCTCAACATCTGGAGCCCAGAGAACCAATCACAGGCTTGTGTTGGTAATATTTCCTTTTCTTCTGCTTATTCCCATTTTTATTTTGTGCATTGTGTCATGTTGCTTTCCACTTGTATTGGCTTGCTAACCGCTGCATGTATTCTCTGTATGTGTTAAGTGTTTAGTACCGACCCTTTTAGGGGTTAATAAATATATAAAATTTAGAAAGCTCATTTCGTATTATCCTATGGGCCCAGAACATTCACTGGAGGTGGGTGTGAGGCAATTGAAGCGATCTCAGGTGTACCGTACTCAGATTTTGATAGGTCGTGATCCTTCACAGATCCTTTCCACGTTGCTAAAACACTGTGTTTTACAGTAGCTGCAAAGTGCAGGAGATTCTGGTTAATCCCATGCACACATTGCAGAAAAAAATCTGCGACATGCTGCGATTTCAAAAATTGTTGTGTCGCTCGATTTTTTGAAAATTGCAGCATGTCAATTATACCTACGGAAACGGTGGTGTTTTCCTTATAGGTATAATAGAGACAGAAAGTCCGCAGAGGAAAATTCTTAATAAGAAGAAACACCAAATTGATGAGGAGTACAGCAAGAATCAATGGATAGATTTGCCGTTTAGTGTTTTTTACTTGATGACAGATCCCCTTTAAGCACTTATTCCCAACCTTAGAACTGAAATGTGGGACCAAGAAAGCCTGTATGTAATTTGTTATGAAATTTGACAGCAAAAATTGTAGCAGGCACCATTGTAAGGTATTCCCAATCATAATCATCGTCGGTAGGGCAGAATGTATTTTTATTATGGAGCTGTATGAAGACAATAAATGGCAATATATGGAGTACTCTGACTCTTTAATATGGAGCCACATGTCCTTGGTTGCCTGGCTATAGTATTCTCCTAAAATGCAGATGCAAACAGCATGAAATATGAATATACAGTACTGGCCAAATTTTTATGCACGCCTGGAAAAAATACTGCAAAGTAAGTAAGTAACAAGCAAAAAATTCAAATGTTAATAGTTTACGTTTGTCAGTTAAAGAAGTTGTGCAGGACTAGAAATTATGGCTGAATTCTTTTTCTCAGGAAGTGGCATCATGTGCTTTGGTCACGTGGAAACACTGTACATGTGGCATTGCCAGGTGACCAATGGACATGATGTCACTGTGATGATTCCACTTAAATATGGCTATAACTCAAAGCTGTATTTTGATCTTTGGGTATAGTATCTCCTTCTTACTTGCATTTATTCATAATGTGCGCAGCTATAATCCTAGGTGTATGGCCAGTAGTAGCAACATTGTGACAATAGGGCTTTGTATCCATCCCAGAATGGCTCTATTGTATTCCTACATAGACCTGTGTGATCAAAGAAACATGCATTGTTCAGTCTGGGCTGTTGATCAGATATGGCTGATAACATTGTATCATTTCACTTGGACTCAGCTCCTTACAAAAAGTCTTGATTTGAGTGCGTTAATCAATCAGACTTGCTGTTGTTGATGACCTCATTCTGGGTGCTGTCATCAAGGGTATAAAAGATGAGGTAAGAGGTCAGTGAGGGAGTTATTACAGACCATCACAGACTACAGGAGACTACAAGAGTTTTTACAGACAGACTACAGGAGATTACAGACAGACCACTGTGAAAAGCATGCCTGCTGGATTGTTGTATTGATGCCACATGCTAAGAAGCCTCCACTGGTTATTCACACATGACAGAGCATGTGTGAGTGTTGGATTATAGAGCCACATCAAGGAGATGCGTGGTAAAGTAATCATTTCACTTTTACTCCCTTTTATTTTATTGCACTGTATCTTGTAACTAGTAACTGTTAAGGCTTGCATACATCTGCATATCTGTTCTGAACTGCATGTGTTAGATGTTAATACCGACCCATTTAGGGGTTAATAAATATATAAAATTTAGAAAGCTTGTCTTGTATCTATCTTGTGAACCCGGCACTCACTGGCGGTGTGTGCTTTTTTTTATAAAAGAAGTCTCAGGTGTGGGCCAGCGCGGTGTTGGCGCACTGAGGATCTTTCACAGTCACTTCCCGAGAAGAAGAATGGAACCATTTTTTCAAGTACTCTACAATCCCTTTAACAAAATGCAAAGTTAATGAAAAAAAGAAAAATCTAAATCAAATTATTCTTTGGTGTGACCACCCTTTGCTTCAGTTCTTCCTGGTAAACTTGCACACAGTGTTTGAAATAACTCAGCAGGGAGGTTGTTCCAAACATCTTGGAGAACTAACCACAGATCTTCTGTGAAAGTAGGCTTATTCAAATCCCTCTATCTCTTCATGTAACCCTAGACAGACTTCATGATGTTGAGATCAGGGCTCTGTGGGGGACAAATCATCACTTCCAGGGATGCTTGCTCTCCTTTAATCTGATGATAGTTCTTAATGGGATTGGCTGTATGTCTTGGGTCATTGTCCTGCTGCATAATAAGTTTGGAGGAAATCAGGCACCTCCTGTCAGGAGTATCAATTCAGTCGCTATACCTGTAAGGTTACCATGTCAACCTGGGAATCCTTTGCAGTCTCAGAAGTTTCCTGGATTTGTCCAATTAGCGACTGAGGAGGCATATATAAGACTCCTCCCTCCTGACTTAGGTTGCTGACTAACTTAGTTTCCTAGTTTGGCTCTGAACGTTACAGTGTGTGTTTTGGATGGCATCATTCTGACCCTTGGTTTGTTCTTTGGATATTTGTTTGCCTGCTGATTCTGCCATTGATGTATTCGTTCGGATTTGACACTTGGACTCTGCCTCTAATGTCTTGTCCTGGTTTTGACCCTTTGCCTGTAAACCAATTCTCCTGTTTCTGATATGCCCTGTAAGTCTATTGTGGGTTCTGGTTGGTTTCAGCTTGTAGAGCATTTATTACTGCTACACTTACTGTTTGGTGAAAATTCAGATTCCCAGATACAGCAAAGTCCAACTGATCTTGCAATAAGTGCTGGTGACAGCATCTGGGGGTCTGTTACTGGCTCACAGCGCTGTACTGATTTTTAAATAGCTGGTTCTACTGCTCGCTGCTATCAGCCAGTTCGTGCTTTTCCTATCTCTTTGCATTGCATCTCAATCATAACACCTCCCTGATGGTACTGCATGATGGAGAAGCATCTGTCCGTATTTCTCAGCATTGGGGACACCATTAATCCTGACAAAATCCCCAACTCCATTTGCTGAAATGTAGCCGCAAACTTGCAAGGAACCTCCACTATGCTTCACTGTTGCTGCAGACACTCATTATTGTATAGCTCTCCGGCCCTGCGGTGGACAAAACTGCCTTCTGTTACAGCCAAATATTTAAAATTTTGACTCATCAGTACAGAGCACCTGTTGCCATTTTTCTGCAACCCAGTTCCGATGTTTTCGCTCAAAGTTTAGTCACTTGACCTTGTTTACACTTCAAAGGCATAGCTTTTTGGCCACTTCTGGCCAGACTTCACCGAACAGTAGATATATATACCTGGGTCCCACTTGTTTCTGTCAGTTCTGACCTGATGACACTGCTGGACATCTTCCGATTTCAAAGGGAAGTAAGCTAGATGTGTCCTTCATCTGCTGCACAAAGTTTCCTATGTATTATGGTCACTTTGTCATGTAAATGACTACAATAACTTTTTATTAGTGTAGTCACACCCCTACATCTTCTGTATGATATGATCTGGCCACAATAATGCAGTAAGTAGAGCAGACATAATGAATGCTGACCACACTAAAAAATATGGCTTCATTCACATCTTGATTTTTCCAAAGAGTCAGCAGCATATTTTTGAAACATGAAAAACAGCATTTTGACATATCTATATATAAAACTCAAAATCTGTAGTAGCCCGCTCTATACAAATCCACAGTTCTCGCCCGATTTGGGTGAAATTTGGCACGCCCCCTCTCCATCCACAGGAGCAGAATACTGCGGATGTTACATCTCGCTAGCCTCCCCCCGTCATGAGATTGGGGCCCCCAAGTTAGGCCCTATACATATAATGGGGAAATGTGAAATGTGTAGTAGCCCGCTCTATACAAATCCACAGTTCTCGCCCGATTTGGGTGAAATTTGGCACGCCCCCTCTCCACCCACAGGAGCAGAATACTGCGGACGTTACATCTCGCTAGCGTCCCCCCGTCATGAGATTGGGGCCCCCAAGTTAGGCCCTATACATATAATGGGGAAATGTGAAATGTGTAGTAGCCCTCTCTATACAAATCCACAGTTCTCGCCCTATTTGGGTGAAATTTGGCACGCCCCCTGTCCACCCACAGGAGCAGAATACTGCGCACGTTAAATCTTGCTAGTGTCCCCCAGTCATCAGATTGGGGCCCCCGAAGTTAGGCCCTATACATATAATGGGGAAATGTGAAGGCGAAAGTGACAGTGCTGAGGGAAAAACAACAGTTGTGACTGACAGGGACGGATTATAGCGACGGCGCCAAAGAGTCGCTGCTAAAGGAGCCGCACCGCCACACACAACACATAAACATTTCACAAACACCATACAAACATCACACAGACAGCACACATACACCAACCCACAAGCACAACACCACACAAATGCCACAACACACCACACAAACACCAGACCATGCTAGACACACACAACACAAACACCGCCCCACAAATAACACAACACCACTCCATAAATACCACATGCACACCACACACACGAACGCGAGGACCAGACACGCACGCAAACACACTGAAATGGATGCACCCTACGCACACGGACGAACAGAGCACATGCGTACTCACACACACCTATCGCACGCATGGACACATGCACTGCGCACGCACAAACACATGGATCACATGGGCGCACACACGCATACATATACACGGACCACATACGTGCATGCACACACACACATACATACACATGGATCACACACGTGCACACACATACACGCACACACAGTGGTGAACCTAGCCTCTTTGATGCCTGAGACGGACTATAGAAAGACGCCCCCCCCCCCCAAAAAAAAAAAAATATATATACAGTAATACCTCGTACATTCACGAGGTTAGGTGACAGAGTGGGTCGCGGATCGCGAGGAATCGCGAATGTTTGGTACAAGTGCTTAGAAGCGCTTACAATGCCGGTTTCTAATGTTTAACCCCTAAATATCAATAAACTTTACCCTACAGTACTGTACAGTATACTAAAGTATACTGTACAGTACTGTATATTAATACATTCATTCATTTTTCTTATACACTCACAGTAAAATGAAACTAATTACCGGGTACGTAACGAACAGGACGCTACTACCCAATAGCGAAGGTGTTTTTTTTAATTAAATTTCACAAATCTGAAAAAAAAAGAGCAAAATCTATATATGTTAGTTGCCAAACCTCCATCAAGCAGGTATTTATCCTCTATCATTTAGGTGAATACAGGGCAGTAACATTTTGTGACTTACAGGTGACGTCTCTGACTAATCGGTCGCATTTCCCTTTTCTTCCCTTTGGACCACCATGACCACTTCTTCCAGCTGTGACTTGTCTCTGTAAAGTTTACAACACAGACATCTTTGGCTCCTCACAGACATCGGGAGACATCGGAGCACAAGGGACAGGTGAGTAGGTGTTTTTTTTTTTTTAATACAGTATTACACGGTATTATGGCCCACAGCGGCCCCTGCACACAGTATTACATGGTATGATGCCCCGCAGCGGCCCCTGCACATGGTATTATTCCCCGCAGTGACCCCTGCACACAGTATTATGCCTTGCAGCGGCCCCTGCACACGGTATTATTCCCTGCAGCGGCCCTTGAACATGGTATTATGCCCTGCAGCGGTCCCTGCACACGGTATTATGCCCTTCAGCGGCCCCTGCACAGGGTATTATGCCCCGCAGCGGCCCCCGCACACGGTATTATGCCTCATAGTGGCCCCCGCACATGGTATTAAGCAGCATAGTGGTCCCTGCACATGGTATTATGCTCCATAGTGGCCCCTGCACTCGGTATTATGCTCCATAGTGGCCCCTGCACACAATATTATTCCCCGTAGTGGCCCCTGCACACGGTATTATGCTCCATAGTGGCCCCTGCACTCGAAATTATGCTCCATAGTGGCCCCTGCACATGGTATTATGTTCCATAGTGGCCCCTGCGCTCGGTATTATACTCCATAGTGGCCCCTGCACACGTAATTATACCCCATAGTGGCCTCTGCACACAGTATTCTGCTCCATAGTAACCCACCCATGAATTATTATTATACTCTGGGGTCTAAAAGACACCAGAGTATAATGATCGGAGACCCAGGTGGTGACAAACATAAAAACCACTGTTACTTACCTGGGCTCCGGTGCGCTCCCTGCTTTCGGCCCTCTTCAACATCGCACAGACCGGCGTCGCAACATAATGATGTCGGGCTGGCTCACGTGACGCCTGGGACGTCACCAAAGAAGGACGAAGCCTGCTGGGAGCAACATCGGATCGCCAGAGAGGTGGGTAACAATGTTTTTTATGTTTATCACCTCCCCGGGGTCTCCGATTATTATACTCCGGGGTCTGAAAATAATAGTAGTATTTGGCCTCACTTATCGATCCAAGCTGCCACTCACAGCCGCTTCTGATTCCCCCTTCTGCGTCCGATAGCAGAAGGGGAAGCGGAGGTGGCCACAGCAAGCGCGGGGATCGATAAGTAAATAGGCCATTGCCTGCTGGGATACTCCAGCAGGTTACGGCCTATTTATATATTAAAAAAAAAAAGTTATTGTCACCTACCTGTAATCTCATGATGGAGCCGCCGCCGCTCACATGCTGACGTCTCGTAAACCAGCCCAGGACAGGGCCCGCTCAGCTTTGTTTTTTTTTTTAAAGCGGCCTGTCCTGGGCTGGTTTACATTAAATAAATGACGATTACTAAATTTTCCCATCCATGAAAGACATCCGACTGTAGTTCATCTCAGTGTCCATCTTGAAAATGGACATTGAGTTTATTTTACTCCCAAGAATGCAAAGGAAAGAGCTGCTCGACCACCCAATACAACATTGACAGCTTTCTTTCTCCTGTATCAAGCAGATCCATTTGCAAGGACTTTATTATATTCAGATGTTCCAAAATATTATACATGGAATAAATCGAGAAAAGTATTTTGAAAGAGGAAACAAGGTGCAATGGTCCCAGGATGTGACGGATGTTCCAGTGATGCTCTTGGACGTGTGTATACAGTGCATCCAAACAACGCAGAGTGTTACTACCTCCGATTACTGCTTCACACTGTCCGTGGGCCAACTTCTTTCACAGATTTGAAAATAGTTGATGGAGAGCTGTGTCAAACTTACAGGGAAGCATGCCAAAAGCATGGTCTGATCGAAGACAATCAACACTGGGACATGACATTGCAGGAAGCATCTGTCACTCGCTTTCCACCTCAACTAAGAGACCTGTTTGCTATAATAATTACAACCTGCGCACCTTCCAATCCCTGCGTGCTTTGGGACAAATACAAAGAATATCTTAGTGAAGATATTCTTAGAGTGCAAAGGAGAGTTAATCCAGACTTAGACTTAAATTTCACTGCTGACATATTCAACAAATCCCTCTTGATGTTAGAAGAAAGGTGCATATCTATCAATAGTAAAACTGTAATAGAATTAGGTTTACCAGCACCAAATCGACCAGACTTTGATATTATGAACAGAGATATTCTGCAAGAAAAAAGCTATGATTTGGAAAAATGTAAAAAATTTGTCATATTAAATAAGCCTCTTTTGGTTGATGTCCAAAGATCTGCCTATATAGCAATTATGGGTCAGATTTCCAGTGGAAATGGGGGACTATTTTTCCTAGATGCACCAGGAGGTACTGGTAAAACATTTTTAATTAATTTGCTGCTTGCAGAAATTCGCTCTAACAATGACATTGCCTTGGCTGTTGTATCATCTGGGATTGCGGCCATTCTTTTAGATGGAGGGCGCACGGCTCAATCAGCACTAGGATTGCCCTTTAATATAGCGCTGTCAGAAACTCCTGTCTGTAATATCACTAAGGGCTCTGGGAAAGCTAAAGTATTACAAACTTGCGAAGTAATTGTTTGGGATGAATGTACCATGGCGCACAAGAAAGCGGTCAAGGCCCTTGATCGCACCTTGAAAGATCTGCGGGGAACTGATTGTTTAATGGGGGGAATTGTTGTAATTTTTGCAGGTGACTTCTGCCAGATGTTACCTGTACTTAAGGGAGCAACACCAGCGGATGAGCTGAATGCCTGTCTAAAATCTTCTTATCTGTGGATACATGTTCAGAAACAAACTCTTACTACTAATATCCGGGTTCATTTGATGGGAAATACAACTGCGGGCAAATTTACACACCAGCTACTATGCCTTGGAAATGACAGGTTCCCTACTGATTCCACTACTGATTCCCTACTGATTCCACATTTCCTTTCCGGAACATTTTTGTGAAATGACATCTTTGGTAATGGAACTTATTGACCAAGTTTTCCCTGATATTTGTAACAATTTTAACAACCATCAGTGGCTTTGTGAATGTGCAATCCTAGCGCTTAAAAATGATAGTGTCAGCTCCATAAATCTACTAAATCAGGGAAGGCTGCCTGGTCTAGCGACCACATACATGTCCATTGATTCAGTCATGGAGAGTGAACGTAATGTATCCATTGGAGTTCCTGAATTCTTTGGAGCCTCCTGGAATGCCACCGCATAAGCTCACTTTAAAAATAGGAGCCACAATAATATTGCTTCGGAAGCTTGACCCACCAAAAATGTGTAACGGCACAAGATTGTGCATTAAAAGTCTCATGCCCAATGTTATTGAAGCCACTATTCTTATGGGAAACTCTAAGGGAGCAAATGTTTTCATTCCGCGTATTCCTTTGCTACCAAGCGACATTCCCTTCAATTTTAAGCATCTGCAGTTCCTAATCCAACTTGCATTTTCTATGACTATAAACAAAGCACAAGGTCAATCACTTAAACTAGCCGGCATTAATTTGGAGAGCCTGTGTTTTTCACATGGACAGTTGTACGTTGCTTGCTCTAGAGTGGGTAACCCTAAAAATCCTTTCATATATGCACCTTAAGGTAAAACCAGAAACATTGTTTACCAAAAGCACTACAATAGATAGTTGTTTAACTGTAAACCAATTTTACTCTTTTGTCCGTGAACTACTTATAGATTACACTGGAGGGAGGGGGGGAAGGGTTGCACTATGTTGTTAATTGGGTGTAAATGTTTTATATGTTTGTGTACAGTGCATAAATTTTAATTTTTGATAAAAAATAGTTCAAAAAATAGTTGTAATAGTTTATACTACATAATATGTATTGAATATGTAAAATCAATAAAAATGTTGAAATAAAAAAAAAAAAGTTGTTCACATCAATGTTACGACAAATAAGTAAAATGTGAAAATAACAAGAAAATTTCAAGTGGAAAAAAAGATTTACTGTAGCACTCTGAAAATGTCAATTTCAGTGAGACACTGAAAATTTTACTTTAGCTAGCATAACCAACAATTTAACATATTTTCCGTGAGCGAAGCCGCGGGTTTTCTACTAGTACTGTATAAGACTCAAACTGCTAAATAGCATTAACCAAGCACATAGCATTATGAATAAATTTTACATTTAGTGGTTATTTTTGCTTTTATATTTGTCTTTAAAGGGAGTCTTTGGTGCTCCAGTTACTTGTAAATTACTGTTTTATTCATATACAAATGAGGTGAAAATTGGTTAGGGGCATGTCATAGCTTTCCTGGGCAAAGTATTTTTCCCCTTATTTGCTTATGAATAAAAAAAAATATTTACATGAAAATGCGTCTCCAAAGCTGAATGACAGAGACATATTTGGAAACTGTAGAATATCCTTCAGGCTAAGGCCCCATGTAGTGAAACGCACCAAAAAAATGCTGTGGAAAAAACGCAGAGGGAGTTTTTTTCCAACGTTTTTTTCAGTATGTTTTTGCTAAGTTTTTCTCTGCAGACTTTCTGCCCTTATTATTACTATATGGAAAAAGGCAGCGTTTCCACAAGTATAATTGACATGCTGCTTAAGATTTTTTTTTCTGCAATGTGTGGATGGGATTAGCATCCCATCCATTTTGCAGGCACTTTAAAACACAGCGTTTCTTGCCGCGGCGATTCCGCAGTGGCAAAAACGTTGTATTTTCACAACGTGGGGCTTCAGCCGTACAAAGTACTGTGGTTAGGTTTAGAACGAATTTCCTGCAGACTCACTCCCTTTAAGGATGAACTTAACTTTTGATTTCTTTCTACAATCAGAGTTTGTATAGGTTTAGAGATGGGCAAACCTCTCAGGATTCGTTTTGTTTCAGTTTCTTGTGACTTGGGTCCAAGATTAGTTTCGTGTCAAACAAGTTCGGTATGAACCACACCTTAAATTGGATTAAAGTATAGTGTATAACACTGTCAGGGCTCCTAGGAATCTATCTAATTTCTAGGTCTCTACGGTAAACACAGCTGAAGTTGTGTCAAAGTGAAAGTGACATTATTATGCTCTGGGGTATGAAGAAACTCCAGAGTATAATAAGTGAAGGCCCAGGGGAGGTGTAAAAATTAAAAAAAAAAAAAAAAAGCATTCATACTCACCTTTCGTTGTCTCCGCCTCCTCGGTGACGTCTGTCACTCTCCTGTGATGTCATGCAGTGACATGGGCATGCCGAGCATCATGAAGAAATGATGCCTGGCGTGCCCATGTGACTGCTGGAGGCCCAATTACAGGCCTCAGTGACAACCCTGGGCGCACAACGTCACAGGAGAGCACCAGAGGCCTCAAGGAGGCCCAAAAGAGGTAATGAAAGGTGACTATGAATGTTTTTTTTATTTTTGTCACCTTCCCAGGGCTTCACCTATTATACTTTGGGGCCTGAAGAGGTCAAACCTGGCTCAGCACAAGTCGGCTCACCCATCTCTACATAGTTTGTCTTGGATGTGTTCAGTACTTAATCTTTTGTGGATACAATATATATATTTCTCATTGTTCCCTGTGGAATTTAGTATTAAAACTATGTAACAGCTTGTGATACATGTATGTGACTGATACAGAGAAACTTATGCAAAATTCTGTGCTGTTCCAGTGCTACACCACAATCCTATATTGATCTTTAAACCAGCCATGAGTAATATAAACCTCCCATGTATGTCACTAACATCTATGTTTATAATCAAGAATAATCTAAGAGTCTTTTCATCATTGTTGACAATTAGCATCTAGTTTCAGGCAATCTTAGCAGTGATCTGCTTTATCACATGGTTTTCATTCTTTTGGATTCATGAGTGTGATTGAAAATAGACAAGCGGCGCTCTTTAATCACATGAGTGCTGATTTAGTGAAAGCTTTTCGAAGGAAAGATGGGAAAATCATTCAAAGCAATGTAGAATAAATAATAATCGGTATTTTACATTTATACAGTAGTGAAATTATTTTTCAGTTAACATTTTATCTGCTTTCTTTTGCGTATAGGGAACCTATTGTCAGTACTGCCTATATCACAGTACTCTATCACAGTACCTTGTAGAGGTGATTCTATAGTATCCAAGTATGTATCTGTTATTCAGCTTTAGAGCCCAATTTCATGTAAAGCGCTATTTATTTACATTGATCTCTAGGTGGATGGCCGTTTTCTTTTCATCCATTAAATGGATCTTACAAATGGTTGTAAAAAATTGATATATAAATTTTACCAAGACTACAATTAAAAATAAATATTTATACACTTTATACACTTGTACTTATATATTAAGATTTGCTTACAGATGTAGCAGATTTCAAGTAATATTTCCAACATATGTATATAGCATCAAAATAGCGTGCACTATTGTTCACAGATTATAATCACTTCCTCTGCCCATTGGGCACTTCTGCTCACAATCAGAAACCATGTAACCTATTTTATAGAAATTGGCTTAACCCCATGCCATATACAAACCCCATGCATATGTTGCTATTTTTTACATAAGGATTACTCAAGAATTGTTACATTATAACATTACAATACTATACTTAAGGCTTGCTTGGTTTCATATCTAGAAATTCTCTATGTGCATTCCAATCCTGCTATTAATATTATGCTTATCATGTCCTTTTTAACAAAGTAATCTACAAATTCCCATACATTAGGCAGCTCTATCCTACTTTCTGTTATTCACAGGAGATTTTCTTTCTTCAAAGGAAGCAAGACAAAAAAAAGAAGGATTGTGGGCATCTGCTTAGTCTCCATCCAAATGAATGAATTTGTAGAATTCAGCACTGCCAAATAGCTAACAAGACCTTAAATCCTATGTGACTTCTTTATATGATTGTATAATTGTTCCCAGAAATAAGGACCATAAAACCCTATGTCATGTTCAACCATAATTAGGAGGAAGGAGACTAGTTGTAAAAACGACAAACATAATCCAAAATTATCCGCTGTGACATTTATTTTGCAAGCGCAATTGAAACAATAAAATTTCAAAGCGATAAAACATACTCCTCACTTCCTTTTTTCCTATGTCCTATAATTTGACCACAACCTTTATTTGCCTTTCTGGCAGCAAAGGTGCATATTTTGGCTGCAATGTCAAAACATATCTCAGAATTTTATTTCAGATTTTTATGACTAATCCTTTCATCTGATTTATAGCGAGGTGGATTCTGTATTATCAATGTCACAAAAACATTTAATAGATGGGCTCACTGCTTTCTTTCATCTACCTTGGGTATGAAGGATAACAATACATTACTGTACTGTACAAAGAATATATTTTCTTTACAGTATTTTATTATGTATGCAAAAGGACCCCATGATTTATTTTCTATTATTAGTTATAATGTAGACCTCATTGTATCTACCGTTGTGTTAAATAAAGTACATCTATATATAAACTGTATATTAAGCGGATATATGTTAAATGAGCCCAAGGGATAATCAAAACTGTCGCGGTTTTGAAATCGCAGCATGTCAATTATACCTACTGAAACGCCGACGGCTTCCCTATAAATATAATGGAAGCAAAAAGTCCGCAGAGGAAACCTCTGCAAACTTTCTGTGCAAAGTGCTACGGGAAGAACCGCGATGCGTTGCTGCTGCGGTTTTTTCCGCAGCGCTTTTTTGCCACATGGGGCCTTAGCCTAAGGCCTGGGTCCCATGTTGCGAAAAAATGTCTAATGTCCTTGCTCTCAAGGCTAAACAGAGGATTCAACCCACAGTTTCCCCAACCCATTCAGATTAATGATATTCAACCCAGCACATTTCCCTAGTGTAACTGGTTCTTCAGGGGATCCTACTGTCAGTAGGACTGCAAAAGAGGCAATGGCAAGATCTACATACGCTAAGCCACTACCCTCTGTGTCTCCTTCACAAGTGCCCATCAGAACGCCAGAGGCGATAAAACCCCTGAGAAGTTATCTGGCCAGTAATATCTTGTCACTACTAGGGGAGGGGTGGGTTTTGTCAGCAGTCGGCATTGAGACCATAGCACGTCTCTTTGGCAGTCTTCTATATTTACATCGGCCCCATCGCACTGCTAATGTCAAGTTAGTGAATTTATTTAAAGCAATCATGAGCATTGCGATCAGTCCTGAGACAACATCCGCAAAGGGATAATGTTACATAGCAATAGTGTAACAACATGTTTTACTTTATATCCCTGTGTTGATGTTTAATCAATGGCCTTAGCGGGTAAGTGATACAGATAAGTGTAGACAATTATACATGCGGCTGTCTATCCCTCCTAGGTATTACAATTGGTATATATAGGTCTTATGCACATTCCTTACAAAAAAAGAGAAAATGAAGAGGAGTTTAACCATATAATCCCCACAGAGTAAAAGGAGATATTTTATAGTGTGATCTATCCTTGATGATTCCCAAACAGGGATACTCTTTAATTCACTGCTTTAACCTCCTGTGATTACTCTCAGCTTGAACCCCCATCCATTTGACAGCATAAGGGAAACTATTACATTTACTATTTTTTTTTTTTTTTTATATAGCTATAAAAAGTTTAGTTTTAATACGATATTTCTATAGACCTATCAATTTGGAGTTTTGATTATAGTGGTTCATAACAAACTGACTTGACCAAATTGAACTTTGGTCCAAACCAAAAATCTGAATCAAATCTTGAAAGGTTCACTCATCTTTAGTTATGTCTCTTTTCATGGAACCCTGGAAGATACCCATTACAGCTTTGACTGATATTGTGCCTTAGCTCTCCAAGAGTTGCAAATCACAAATCTCTCCTGTTTTGTAGCAATATAGGAACTTTTGTAGTGCTAAACTTTGTATCCATTTATAAATGTAGGAAGGCTAGGTCACCACCTATGAGGAAGCTATAATGCTACCTATATTGGTATTCATCTCAGTCAGATTTATTGTAACTAGTGAACAGCTAAATATAATCTCTCCCATTGTGTAGTGATATAGGAGCCTTACCACTGCTTAATTTTGTATCCATTCATTTATTATTTCTTTAGAGCACCATTAATTCCATGGCACTGTACATATGAAAAGGGTTACATACATAGTGCAAACAAGTACAATAAATTAACTTAGTGACCAACTGGCAGAGAGAGAGAGTGCATGACGGCTTGCCATCTATAAAGAAATAGGTATGGCAACAGGTGGTGGTAGTTGCAGGTTGAAGCAGTTTGAATGGAAGTGTAGTGGCAGCAGTGTTACTAAAAGCTGTAGGATTTCTTGAAAAGGTGGGTTTTCAAGTTGCTCATTTGCTCTTGAAGGTTGCAATCATGGGCAAAAGTGTGATGTGTTAGGGTAGTGAGTTCCAGAAGAATATGCAAATAAGTATTCCTAGCTAGACAGGGAGAACTTTTGGAAGGTAGCGTCCTATAGATCAATGCCGAGTTTTCTTGAAACATAGCGGCATAAACTGGGAATAAAGCCAACCCAGAATACCTCCTCCAAAAAGAAGACAGACCCAAATGAAGAGATCATCATGGTTCTCATTAATGAAGCAGGGTACTGGCTGGCTGGGCAACAGGTCATAGCCATGGATTAGACAGGGTACTATGTCTCTTTAAAGAAACGTTACCTTAGAGTGTACAGGGGCTTACTGGATCATGTATGCCCTGCTATGATTTCTGTGGAAAAAATGCGCAAGTAAGTCCTTCTTCAGTATGAGGGATGGCTGATAAAATTCCTGGATATGGCTCTTTGAAGAGTACATGTCATGTCCTAGGACTTGGTTTAATTCACTGACATGTATCTGTGATACTGTTTGTCTTTGTAGTTTGTCCCCTCTCTCTCTGTATCCTTAGCTGTGATGCTGTAGCTCCTCCTCTCTCCCCCTCAGTTTAGTTTCACTTCTTTGTAAGCAACATGTCTGCTCAGCTCCTGGTATTTCATCATTTTTCACCTACTGCTGTATGAGGTTTACAAGATTTACCTGGATTAAAGCATCTGGAATCTTATCTACACCTCCTCAGTTGAGTTGAACACTATCTGATAGATATCTTGGTGTAAATTGCTGGTTAGCATAGAGACTACAGGACACTCTCACAACCTCACACTTGCAGCCAAGCTATTGAGTCAGAACAGTACATAAGTAATATGCAAAGAATGAAGTCTTGTGAGAGGTGGGGATTGTGTGTCGGGAGGTATCAGGAGGGGACATATTGTAATTGACCTTGTATGTCATTGTTAATATTTTAAATTGGATTTGCTGGGCAATGGTTAGCCAGTGAAGAGATTGGCAGAGGGGAGAGGCATTG
This sequence comes from Leptodactylus fallax, assembly GCA_947044405.1. Classification (NCBI taxonomy): domain Eukaryota; kingdom Metazoa; phylum Chordata; class Amphibia; order Anura; family Leptodactylidae; genus Leptodactylus; species Leptodactylus fallax. The sequence continues at coordinate 9,211,445 of CAMRHE010000012.1, read as the reverse complement.
ATAAATGTAGAAAGGCTAGGTGACCACCTATGAGGAAGCTATAATGCTGCCTATATCGGAAGTCACCTCAAACAGACATAAAGTAATAAACTGCTAACTATAACTTTTTAAGCATTTTATTTATTGTTGCTTATTAAACTTTACAGACTATAAAAAGAAAGCAAATAAGCCATCATATCCGTATGTTTATGGTGCTGCCTTTATTTTACAGTGAAATATTCATTATGAAAATGAGTCATTAGAAGACATCTGTTACCAGTTACATCTCATTATGTTAGGGCATTTATGATATGCCCTTGGGTGCTCCTACACTTACCATATGAACCATTTTCCTTATTCTTAAAGGCTTGTATTGGTTGAGGGATAGATCTCATAGATGTGCTTTCTGGTGACAGACGTGTTAAAAGTGATTCCTAATAATTTTTGTTATATTTTATATTGCTATATATTTTTAGCCCCTGCATCTCACATTCTTATAACTGAGTTTTTAATTAGTTTATGTGACTACACAAAGCTATAGGACAGGGCTGATAACATAATACATGTGTTAGCTAAAGTTTATATAGTAAAAAGTAGCTAAAATAACTGTTAAAATGTTAAACAATACAGAGAATGTGCATTGAAGACGCACACAAGAGCACTGTACTTCTATTTATATAGAGCCTTTGTAGGTAAGCATGTGACTGAATAAATGACACTGCAGGGAACCTTCAAGCTGAAGAAAGGGAAAAATTGTTTGGAACAATTTGCATTAGTTCAAGGGCAACCTTGAGCACTTTACAGATGGTTTATTGCCATTCTTGTTCTGGTTAAGCTGTCTTTCATGTCAAAAGTCTTTTCCTGCTTTCTGATCAACAGGAAGAATTGCGGCTGCCATGCTGTTCACCTAAGCTCCTGCAGGGGCTCTTTTCCTTTGATCACTGATATCGTTGGCAATCGAGTTAAAATAGGGGGCTGCTGTGATAAGCCGAGCTTCTGACAGTGAACAAGAATTTTCCCTTTCCATTTAAACAACTTCTTTTCTTTTCAGATCTTGGGAACAGTTAATCTCAAGACAGAAGAACCAGTGTTAAAGACTGATGTAAGGACGACGGTGTCTCGCTTTTTTTTTTTTTAAAGAATAAGATATTAACAATTGGAAGCCTAGATAGTTTGTAAGGAATTTAGCGAGGATGGAAATAAGGCTAAGGAATGCTGAGTGTGGTCTTTATGGTCTATTATATGGAATTAAGACATAACTGTTTCTTACAAATTCTAAACTTGTACTACAGACACTCATTCCACACTCATTTCATGCTGTATTGTGAAACTATTTTTACTTTTTTTTTGTTAATTTAATCTGTGTGTATAGTCATATCTTTTGATAATTGACTATTCATATCCTTAAATATAGGCTAAAGTTAACAGAAATTTGACATAAAATAGCAAATCACATGTACTGCAATTCCCTAACTTAATCTTGCTCACTTTATAAATTCTAACAACCCGAAAACAGAACAGGGAATCTGCAGGAATTCATATTAGCCAATGTCTCTTGTGAGGTCACTAACAGACTCATGTATTCTGCTCCATAATATGGATGACAGACAGGCTGTTTATAATTCACTTTGACTATTTGCTCAGTTGCTCCTTAGCAAAAACCTCCTACCACCTTGTCAACATGTACTGTATTAACAGTTTGTAGTTTGCACTTTAGATTTCCATTCAGGTAATCCCTGATATTACAATGAATACTATTCCAGTAATAGTTATAAATCAAGTAACTACTGTATGTATGTCAAATTCCATAATAATAAAGTTAATCCACTGTTTTAATTCTTACATTGTTATTGTTTCTGTTATTAGTTATCATTGTCCTTTATATAATACTGATATAGTTCACAGCACTGTACAGGGCTTCAAATACCACCAATCCCCCACCAAATGCTGTAAAAACTTAAGGTCAATTTTTATTAGTATTTTATATTAATTATTTTAAAAGAAATATATTGCAACATAATTGTCTATTAACACACAAGAACAAACTATACATACATACTGTATATATATTCATTTCATGAATAAAAACTACAACAAGGAATAAAGGGACCTTTACTTCAAAAGGGCAAAACGATCCATACATATACCACATATATGAAACAAAAGTTAGCCATGTACTTTAAAGAGGACCTTTCATGTCCTCATCAATGTGCTTTGTTATATATCGCTAGAAAGCTGACAGTGTGCTGAATTCAGTGCAAATTCGGCTATCCCAGTATGTGCTCCAGTGCTGGAGATATCGGTGCCATTAATTTCGGCACATATATTTCCCCACTGTCAGAAGGGTGGGCCTTTCAGCCTAGCGTCATCGCTGGGTTGTGAGGTACGTCCCCCTGACTGTACTCTAAAATAGCCTTGTACTGTCAGAGAGGGTGTTCCTTACCGCCCAGCAATGATGCTGAACTGTAAGGCCAGCCCTTCTGACAGTACAAACCTATGTTAGAGTACAGTCAGGGGGAGGGAGTTCCTCACAGCCCAGCAATGATGCTAGGCTGTAAGGCCCGCCCTTCTGACAGTGGAGAGATATGTGTGCCAAAATTAATGGCACAGATATCTCCAGGACACGGGCACATACCAGGAAAGCCGTCAGTGAGCTAATTTCAATGCACTGTCGACTTTATAGCAGTATATAAAACTGCACATTGAGGAGGACATGAAAGGTCTTCTTTAAGCCTAATACATGTACACACACTCACTAAGGCTAAGAGGAATTGTGAAAACATACTGTAAATTCATAGGAAAACATAGGAAAGGACATGAAAAACCAGGATATGAAAGAAAAAAAGAAAACAAAAAAGAAAAAACATGAAAAAATAAAGGGTATATATAAAAAAAGACTTTCATCTCTTACCTCTGCCTTGATTGAAGAACTGTCAAGATGTTAAAAGCAACTTATATTCCAATGATGTCTGGAAAAAAAAAAACAGCCTTGGCAAGGTTTTTATATCTTGATTATAGGAAGTCAACTAATCTTCTATTTTCTAGCTCAAAAGTCTCAAAATAGGAGAGTCTGGGTGTCTCCACATGACCTGGGATGCAAGCCCTTGTGGCACTCATCAAGTGTCTCAGAACAGATACTCGAGAGAACTCTTAAAGGGAATGTCATTATGATGTAACAAAAAGGCAGGCTTTACGGTATAATCTATTATTGTCTAAATAATTTTGCAATTGTTTTCTCGGTTGTGTTTATTGTGTAATGTGTATGTTGCTCAATGTACTTTCTTTACAGGTACCTTGTGTAAGGGTGGAGTGTTTGCTCTTAGGAGTTGTACCACAGATAGAATTTTTGGGGACATCTCATGGTATGACCACATGCTGGCTGCAGCGTAAGGTTTGGGTTATGCCAATGCAAAGACACTTTGTATTAAGAGCTACCATCACAACTTTTCGGGGAGTTTTTCTATGGAGTCCAATTGGGTTCTTCGGTTCCATGTTGTCTCAGGAAACAGCCAGGACTTTTCTTAGGTTAGATGGCACCTGTGCTAATTTTCATATGCTGCCACCCATACAGAAGTGTAACTATAGGGAGTGCACAGGTAGTAGTTACATCTAGAACCTGGTGCCTGAGGTGTGCTCCAAGGTCTCCACATAAAAAGAAAGCATTATAAATCACACATTATGCCAATACTCATGTCACCATGTGAAGGAGGAAAAGCAGGACCTGTGGTAGCAGTTTAAAGTGACAGGATTAGGTGGAAGCTGTGTGGAAGTGAAAAAATATCTGTCAGTGCTAATGGCAATGAAGAACAGCTTGGACCCATCCTTTGTGCGTGCCATCAATCAGATTTGTGTGAGTCCGACTCTCAGCACTCCTGTTAGTTAGCTGTTGGAAGGGGCAATGGTGCTTGGTTGAGCCCTTCAGCCTCTTCATTGTTTACATTGTTGTATCTACACTTCACTTTTATTTTTCACTTAAACAATGTGAGTTTATTAAAATATATACATAATATACATAGTTGCAATATCAATGCATACAAATGTAATAATGATATTTTATCCAAGCATAAAATCTGAATCATAGAGTACACTATGTATATAAAATCACAAATGGAAAGATGGAAAACTATGATTCCATGTGTACATGGGTCTATCTTCAAATGGTTAAAGTAAAAATGTCTAAGTGAACTTGCAAAAAAACAAAAAACAAAAAAGTGTTCATAGTTCAATTAGATCTAGTAGCAGCGGTGCAGGGTATTCAGCTTCATTCCATTCAAGTGAACAGGAGGATGTTTTCTACCTGTGTTGCAACAAAGAAAAAAGAAAAAAAAGAGATAGCGCTTCTTGGTGCAGGCAACCCTGAGATGGCAATAATACAGGAGAAGAATACAGGGAGTATGCTTACCTGGAACAAATGTACTAATAACAGGAACAATTCTGAGTAGTTCACTTTCTATAGTGGTAGAGGTGATGACCGCTGCACCAAATCCGGCATATCATAAAAATAATGGGGTTCCCTATGAGTGCTGCAGGAGATGAACTTGAGTCTTGATCCAGAGGAATAGTGCAAAACTTATAGTTCTTTATTCTGACATTTGGCATGGGGCAGATGTCTTCATCACATAAGCAAAAAATGCAGAAATGGAGGCTTCAGGACCAGAAAAGAGGGTATGAAGTAAGGTGTAGCTGCAGATACCATAATTAAAGATTGTATGTGCAATTTATATTTGCAAAATATCCAAACAACATTTTGTGTCACTGAACAGACCCTGTAAGGAGCCTTTCCTTTTTACCAACAGAACTGCAATTTTAATCCAGTATTCTAAAAGACAGCTTTGCATTTTTACAGCAATAACTACTTTAAACTATGTTATATTTCCTCAATAACTGCTTTCATATGTATTAATATGGTTACATGTACAGCTATTGTAGTACCAGATCAGTCATTAATTTTGCTACCCACATGACTATATTACATTAGAGGCTTGGTTACACATCATTAACCTGATGCCACCATTTTTGCAAGCTGTTCTTAAAAAAAGAAAAAGACAGAATCAATTTTTGTATTTATGGACAACACCACTGTTTTCATGGGATTTGAGTTTTTCATCTTATTAAAATTAATATTTAATATTTCAGTCATCTTTATTCTTAAAGAATCTTCACTGAACCACTATATCTATCCTCATTTTTAATTCCTTCATATCAAAAACATTTAGTTTTATTATATTGTATTTAGATTCAATATATTACATTTACATTTGTTTATTACAAATATAAAATATATTAATAGTCTGTAAATTTTATGATTTGAGGAATATTTAAAGAAGAATTAAGGAAGTATATAGATGTAAGGAGATGCTGGTTAATTTTTTTAGTTAATCAACCTAAGATGGGAGACAGTAGATAGCCAGATATAGTGTCTCACTCCCTACTTAAGTCCAGGGCCCCACGTGGTGTAGACAGCAGCGTTTTACAGTGCCTGCAAAGTGAATCCCATCCACACATTGCGGCATTGTCACCGCAGTTTTTTCCCGCAGTGCATTTTTGCTGCGGCCAACTACATGGGGCCTTAGCCTAAGACAGGTTAGCATCACCTGAGTATCGGTGTTTATTCAATGCTATGTTCACTCAAGTGTAGTAGCAAAATTGTGGTTTCGCCTAAGTGTTGTATCAAGAAAAGAGTTGTTAGGAATGCCCCCTATGTTACCTGCATTGTGATGTTTGGTAATGGACTCAGTGCAAGTAGGAGAACCATTGGGTCTTTCTGAAAGATGGCAGGCTAGTTCATTAAGTTGGTGCGTTTGCACTGTCCTAGAAAACAGATACTAGGTCATGAGAATCTAGACTCCTATACTCTGAATGACATAAGGAGCAGTAGGAACAAGAGTGATGACTGTTGGCTCATGTATGCATGATCCAAGTGACTAAAGTCACTTGACAAAGGGATTGTCCTGTAATATACTACTGATGACCTATCCTTAGGTTAGGTCATCAATATCAGACACCCCAGCTGGTCAGCTTCATAGAATTTGGGAAAAATATTAAAATCTATACCACTACACAATGTACAGAGATGTGCTAATTCTGGTGCTACAAATAGCTGATCAGCCAGGGTTCTGGGAGTGGGACATCTGCTATTGATCTTAAGAACAAACCATCAATAGTATACTCCTAGTATATTATACTAATATAGTAAACTCCTATATGATTTTGGCTATGTAGTCCTAGAAAATATTCTATGTTTCAATTGGAACAAGACTAAAGGCTCATACCTATGGCAGTATTTTGTACACAGCCCTTATAGGTTGGTGATTTTATAAGGAGACAAACACAGTTATTTTCTGTCAAATTCCTTTTGAATCGAACTGAAATAAAACTTTGGCATGATCAGAAGCTGCCTGAACAGAGATCTGTAGTTATCATATGCTACGTAAAGCTTTAGTTAGGGTGCCATACAACATCCTGTACTTTTACACTGGCACCCAATAGATCATGCAATTGTATTTTAAACTGATGCTTGTTAAACTTTGACTGAATATTTTATTGTGTGCATTTAACCCCTTCCCAACATAAGATGTAACAGTTTGTTATGGTGTCAGACTGGAGCATGGAAAGAGCTCAGGAACTGAGCTCTCTCAAAACAAGGCAGGTACCAGCTGTATTACAGCTAGCAGGGTGTAATGTAAGTATGGTGTATATACAATATACTGCAATACAGAATTATTGTGGATTTTGTATGAGTGCTGAATTTCCCTAGGGTTCAAGTCCTCTGGGGTTGTTTAAAAACATATACAAAATAAAGGAAAAAAAAATTTCAAGAAATAAAAAATGTAAAAATTCAAATCACTCCCCCTTTCTCTAGATTCCATATTAGAATAAATAAACAAAACAAAATAATGGATTGGGTATACCAGCAATTAAAAATGACTAGCAATATATAAAGGTACTTATTTTTACGGTAAATGCAGTAAAATAAAAAAAATCAAAATGAGCAAATTGCAATATTTTGGTCACACCCCTCCAAAAAATTAATAAGTAATAAAAAGTTGTATGTGCCCTATAGAGGGGGGGGGGGGAACAAAAAACAAACAAACAAAAATAAAACTGTAGCTTATCATGCAAAAATTAAATAAGCCCTTACGCTGAGGCCCCACATTGCGAAAACACAGCTTTTTTTTTTTTGTTGCAGATTTTGTTGCATTTTTTTTAAGCCAAAGCCAGAAGTGGATTGAGCAGAAGGTAGAAGTATAAGAACTTCCTATATATTCCCCACCCCTTTTGTAGCCATTCTTGGCTTTGGCTCAAAAAACGCAGCCAAATCTGCAACAAAAAAAGCTGCGTTTCCGCAACATGGGGCCTCAGCCTTACTCAGCTCTTTAGGCATAAATATAGAAAAAAAATATGGGGGTTACAATATGGAGATGCAAAAATAATTTTAGTTTTGAAAAAAGTTTTTTTTAAAGGTATTAAACTATGAAAAAAACTGTATAAGATGCATAGGCCCCACATTGCGGAAATGCAGCTTCTTTCGTTGCAGATTTTGTTGCAATTTTTTGAGCCAAAGCAAATGGCTACAAAAGGAATGGGAAATATATAAGAAGCTCTTATACTTCTACGTTCTGCTCCATCCACTCCTGGCTTTGGCTCAAAAAAACACAACAAAATCTGCAGCAAAAAAAGCTGCTTTTCCACAACGTGGGGCCTTAGCCTAAATGTAGAATTGCTGTGATCCACAAAATAAAGGTGACCCATCATTTTTATTCACAAGTGAATGTCGTAAAAGACAGTCCATAAGAAAACGGCGCAACTATTTATTTTCAAATCTACCATGTTTTTAATTTTTTTTTTTACTTCCCAGTGCATCACATAAAATGATAAATGGTGGTAACAGAAAGTATAAATTGTTCTGCAAAAATTTGCCACGACAGGAAGGGGTTAAGGTACATAATTTTTGTTATCAGTTATATGAATTGTGTAGTTGCAACGTCTACCTGTAATCTCATTATTAATAATTATAATTATCATTGTGATCATTGTCAGTGGCGACAATGGCAATTGTGATAACGGCTATGACTCCTTCCGTAATAAGGGGCTGGAGGCATTTGCTCAGGAGATCTCGGCTTTTGCTGTAGTTTATCATGCAGTAATGAGACTTGCAGACGTTTCCAGCTGCCATTAATCAAGGCTGGAGCCTGACTGGAGCCAAGCAGGAGGCCAGTGCATGGATTCTACCTGAAGCATGGGAAATACAATAGGACAGAGATAAATAGTCTTCACCCTAAAAGCACTAAAATCTGTCCTTCCAAACTGCTTAACATTCACTCCCAGATTGATTTCGCCTGTCTCCCCCCTGGCCAAGCCATTTATTTCCCCCAAGCAGTGACAGTTTTATGCTTAGCTAACTTGTTATTATGCTTAGATTAGTTGCTGGTTTGTTTCATATGACCTTTCCTTTCTTTCCCAATCTGTGTCCTATTAGATGTCCTGTGATTCTTGTTTAACACAGAAGAAAACATTGTGAGCACACGGTATTGTACATACACATCCAGCTCAAAGCCTTAAATAAACTTACTAATTTGAAAAACCCATCTGTCAGGTGATGCAAGTGTTTGACTTACTACGCATCCTGTTTGGTTTCCAAATATGCAATTCCTTTATACTTCTGGAATGCTGGCTTGAAAGATAAGTCTGTAAGCGATGTCTACAACCTAGCCTCCAATTCTACATTCATTATACTTTTACATGACACTGCAGGAAACTGCTGTAGCTGTGGTATATATTTTATAGGTTTTTCACAGACTCCTCAAGTAACATCAGAGACATTTGCTAAATTATCGAATAATGTGACCATAGTTTTATGTCTTTTTCAAATATGTAGCCTATTCTATCTTTCACTCTTGCTGTTGCTTTTATTGTGGCCTTGCATCCAACCATAACAGCATGATTACTTTATTTTAACATGTACCTTTTACTGCAATAAAATTAAAATCTTAATCAGTTTTCCTATCAGGACCATCCCTGTACATATGTCATATTAGGACATCTAGACATCATGGACAGCAGTCCACACTCACCAAGTAGTAATATCTCTCTGATGGACTCTGAATGACTACAGTACCTTATGCATCAACTACAATATGTAAGTATCTAAATATGGATATTGAGCCATGAATCACATTTCCAAGTCTGGAGCTGGGCCATTGGTGCATTGGCTTTCATATTATGGGGGTCTCTCTGATTTAACTTCATTAACTAAGGTACTATTTACTTTTTGTTTTGTGCGAAAATAAACCTTTAGATGCAGTAATATAAGGTTTATGCCCCATGTTGTGGAAACGCAGCTTTTTTTGAGCCAATGCCAGGAGTGGATTTAACAGAAGGAAAACGCGTAGGTGCTTCCTATATATTTTCCATTACTTTTACAGCCAATGACTGACAAGCCTGATTTTGGCTCAAAAAAACTGCAGCAAAATCTGCAACAAAAAACGCTGCGTTTCCACAATGTTGGGCTTTAGCCTAAACTAGGACTGAGAGCATGACAGTGGATCAGGACAGGCTACAATAGCTAAGTGCCTTATAAAAAGCAATCTCTTCCAGAAACACTGACCTGGTTATGTATTATGTAATACTTGTATTCTGTCAGAGTGGGTCGTTTAATTATTTACAAAATTGTGAAACTAAGAATAAGAAGAAAGGGTTAAATACATCCATGCTAAGGTAAGCCTATATACACATTTAGAAGGAATGCGCACTATTGCTTTCATCCTGAAGTGTTGCAAAGCTGGATCTATCTGTTTATACATTCCTAAGTAAGTGGGAGAGAAAAACCTCTCTGCAGAGGATGCCTCCTGTCTCCGGAAACAGAGGGAGAGACCGGATTTGAGATAACAGCTTCCAGCAATTATTCCATTTGTACTAAACATTAATTGCATAGGGGATTGCCTGAAGAAAAGGTACATGTGTGATTAATAGGTGCACACCCTGTGCTAGTAGAGTATATTGTTTTTGAGTGCACATTTCATTTGATCTAAATAGGAAAAAATAAAAAAATAAAAACACACCTGCCCAAGGGTACATATTTTGCTAAAGTCAAAAACTTACACTATATATTTAAATGAACTAAAGTAACAGTCATGAATCAAAACCAAAGCATGAAAAAGACACAAAGTAATTTAAGAAACTAAAGAGTTTGCTTTCAATATTACTAAAATCTATAACAAAAGGGGGAATAGAAATGAAAATAGAAAACTAGTTGATGTCTGTGTAATGGATTTAGGAAGAAATAAGGTCTCCTCAAGGGGTTGTGGCAGAATTATTGTGGGATCCCGAATAAGGGGAGACCTCCAAGACTTCTTTGAAGAGCTGGCAAATCTCTGGGGTGGCTCTCTAGTTTTCTCTATGTGATATGGGCACAAGTATCTGCTGGTTATGCCATAAAAAGTGGGTGTGCCTCATGGGATGGGGAAATGGCCATCTCAACATGCTATCCCTTCAGGACAACTGCCAGCAAATGTTGGCAAGAATAAGTGTAAAATAGGTTATAGTCTAGTAAAGCAACACACTAACCCTATTCCTGGACATGACTCAATTGGTTTGTTGATTTTAATTATTCCAAAGAATCAACATTTTATCAAATTGTTTCTAATGATTCTTCAAAATTCCAAGTAACACCTGGTTAATCACTATGTGTGAACATACAGTGCTGGCCAAAAGTATTGGCACCCCTGCAATTCTGTCAGATAATACTCAATTTCTTCCAGAAAATGATTGCAATCACAAATGCTTTGGTAATAATATCTTCATTTATTTTGCTTGCAATGAAAAAACACAAAAGAGAATGAAAAAAAAAGTCAAATCATTGATCATTTTACACAAAACTTCAAAAATGGGCCGGACAAAAGTATTGGCACCCTCAGCCTAATACTTGGTAGCACAACCTTTAGACAAAATAACTGCGAACAACCGCTTCCGGTAACCATCAATGAGTTTCTTACAATGCTCTGCTGGAATTTTAGACCATTCTTCTTTGGCAAATTTCTCCAGGTCCCTGAGATTTGAAGGGTGCCTTCTCCAAACTGCCATTTTGAGATCTCTCCACAGGTGTTCTATGGGATTCAGGTCTGGACTCATTGCTGGCCACTTTAGAAGTCTCCAGTGCTTTCTCTCAAACCATTTTCTAGTGCTTTTTGAAGTGTGTTTTGGGTCATTGTTCTGCTGGAAGACCCATGACCTCTGAGGGAGACCCAGCTTTCTCACACTGGGCCCTACATTATGCTGCAAAATTTGTTGGTAGTCTTCAGACTTCATAATGCCATGCACACAGTCAAGCAGTCAAGTGCCAGAGGCAGCAAAGCAACCCCAAAACATCAGGGAACCTCCGCCATGTTTGACTGTAGGGACCGTGTTCTTTTCTTTGAAGGCCTCTTTTTTTTTCCTGTAAACTCTATGTTGATGCCTTTTCCCAAAAAGCTCTACTTTTGTCTCATCTGACCAGAGAACATTCTTCCAAAAAGTTTTTGGCTTTCTCAGGTAAGTTTTGGCAAACTCCAGCCTGGCTTTTTTATGTCTCTGGGTCAGAAGTGGGGTCTTCCTGGGTATCCTACCATAGAGTCCCTTTTCATTCAGACGCCGACGGATAGTACGGGTTGACACTGTTGTACCCTCGGACTGCAGGGCAGCTAGAACTTGTTTGGATGTTAGTCGAGGTTCGTTAGCCACCATCTGCACAATCTTTCGTTGAAATCTCTCGTCAATTTTTCTTTTCCGTCCACATCTATGGAGGTTAGCCACAGTGCCATGGGCTTTAAACTTCTTGATGACACTGCGCACGGTAGACACAGGAACATTCAGGTCTTTGGAGATGGACTTGTAGCCTTGAGATTGCTCATGCTTCCTCACAATTTTGCTTCTCAAGTCCTCAGACAGTTCTTTGGTCTTCTTTCTTTTCTCCATGCTCAATGTGGTACACACAAGGACACAGGACAGAGGTTGAGTCAACTTTAATCCATTTCAACTGGCTGCAAGTGTGATTTAGTTATTGCCACCACCTGTTATGTGCCACAGGTAAGTAACAGGTGCTGTTAATTACACAAATTAGAGAAGCATCACATGATTTTTCAAAGGGTGCCAATACTTTTGTCCACCCCCTTTTTTTATGTTTGGTGTGGAATTATATCCAATTTGGCTTTTTGACAATTCTTTTTGTGGTTTTCCATTGAAGACAAATTAAATGAAGATATTATTACCAAAGCATTTGTGATTGCAATCATTTTCTGGAAGAAATTGAGTATTATCTGACAGAATTGCAGGGGTGCCAATACTTTTGGCCAGCACTGTAAGTGTGAACAGAGGTGTAGCTAGGCTTCCCATTTCTTAAGAGCATAGGTTCAGTTTCCACCCCCCCCCCCCATGGCATTTAAAGGTGCATTCTAATGTAGCAGAAATCACATGTGGCCACCAATGGTCACACAATTATACAGTTTAATCATGTGATCATTGGCAGCTGCATGCAGGTAGAATTTCATTGCAATGTGGTTATGTTACAATGCACCACAGTCCTATGTAAAGAACTTTACATCCCTTCCTTTAGCTCCCTACACCATACAGTCCCATGTAATAAAAATTCAGTTCCCTTTAGCCACTTAACAATCAGTCGCATGTAAAATATGAACAAACCACTTTAGCACAAGGTCCCATGTATACATAGCTCATTCCTTCTGCACCTTCCAATATACGTTGAAACCTTACTATTCTCTATATACTGTACCTACTGCATACACTGCTGACAGGTTGAAACTCACTGCTGCTGTTTTTTTGCTATGCACTCTCCTTCATGCCTCCTTTTCCTGTGAGATCACATCTACCTAATACCAACAAGTCTCTGCCCCACATGTACAAACTGAGCAAATTTACATGTTGTTGTTACCATTACCCTTGACTGTAGAATGTGATGCTATGCTGTTTAATACTGTCATCAATGATTGAATGCAATCATTGAGTAGGGGGCACAATCCTTTGACAAGGAGAATAGGAACACCTAGTATTTTCTAAAACATATTAGGATAGCTGACATATGCTTTTTATGTATTATGCATGTGACTGAATCTTGTTATTACAGTATTGTCCTGTATAGTTTGCAACATGGTAATACTTTGCACCTCTGTACACCTGAGTACTATATGGTCATTGTGTAGAAGTACTTTTATAGTGGAAACACCGTATCAAACCACACTATTTTTCCATGATATGGGGAAGCAGGCAATAAAGTATGTGTACTAAGGTGATTTATGTGCCAGGACTGCTCTATAGTTCCTGTAAGCCATGATTTTCATGCTTTTTCATTATGTTTTCACAAGTATTTTTGATGTAATTTTTCTCAGTTCTTGACAAAAAAAAACACAGGAAAGTGCCAACCCAAAATAAATACCCCAAAATGCTGGTTTCCCCTTCACCCAAATAAAAAATAACATTACCAATACTATTGCTATTGTAAAGAACAAATAATTTTGAGTGTTGTGTTTGTGTCTTAGGTAATGCTTTGCTAACTGTGGATACAAAGTTAGTAAAATATGCAAAGAGATGGAGAATACTTTACCAAGACACTTCAAAAGGAAAGGAGTAAAAATGCTTTCTCCTCCCCAGCATTCCATGCAGTCTTTCTGAATGTGCAGTAATACAAGGTTTGGAATGCTCTTATGCTGGATAATAGTAATCTTTATTATAATAGACTAGGACATCATATCATAATCATTTTCTTCCGGACAGACAGCTGTGAATACTTAAGGTAGATTAACCAAACAGCAACCGATTTAAATACCATTCAACAATTTTTGCTAAATACATAATTGTACAGGATGAAGCTGGAGGTAATGTCATTCATGTTCTGGAAAAAAATCACAAGCACTGTTATGATAATTTGTATTTTTACTTTACTGCTCTAGGCCTTGTTCACACTTCATACTTCTATTTTTGCAATCTTTAGAGGAAGCAACGTGTACCTTGAAGACTTTTGAGTAGATTGATTTGTATGTGACTTGCTTTTCTTTTTATTAGTTAAGATATCTTTATGTTTTTTAGGTGCCTTTTCATTGTGCTATTGTTAAATAATGTTTATTTTTTCAATAAAACCCCATTTGAGCAGACAGTTTAATTCTGTCCCTTCAGACCCATTAGCTCTCTATCGCTTGTTATAAAGCAGAAAGAGACTCACAGAAGCTACAGTAGATGGGACAAGAAGCTATGAAGAGCCCCTTTATCCTAGAGATTCTAGTGGTTGTGGATTCAACAGCAAAATTCCACTGATACTTGATCTTATGACACTAAAATGTCTAATGTCATAATATAAAACATTTTAGCAGTAAAATTTAAGACTCTGCTCATCGATCTACAAATTTGGATAGTTTTGTGGTCTCCAAGGAGATGTATTTTTCACAAAATTTAACAAAAAAAGTGCAAACATGTCAGATAGCAGTTCAAAATTTACCACATTTATTGACTAATGCACATTTTCAGAAATGTGGTGCAAATCACTCCAATAGCGTTTTTGCATAGACTGGCATAAGATATTTATCAATGTATTTGTGCCTTTTCTTGGCTTATTTTGTTCCCAAACAATGTCTTCTCTGCTGCATTACAGTGGGGAAAACAGTATTTAGTCAGCCACCAATTGTGCAAGTTCTCCCACTTAAAAAGATGAGGCCGGCCTGTAATTGACATCATAGGTAGACCTCAACTATGAGAGACAAAATGAGAAAACAAATTCAAAAAATCACATTGTCTGACTTTTTAAGAATTTATATGCAAATTATGGTGGAAAATAAGTATTTGGTCAATAACAAAAGTTCATCTCAATACTTTGTTATATATCCTTTGTTGGCAATGACAGAGGTCAAACGTTTTCTGTAAGTCTTCACAAGGTTGGCACACACTGTTGCTGGTATGTTGGCCCATTCTTCCATGCAGATCTCCTCTATAGCAGTGATGTTTTGGGGCTATCGCTGGGCAACATGGACTTTCAACTCCCTCCAAAGGTTTTCTATGGGGTTGAAATCTGGAGACTAGATAGGCCACTCCAGGACCTTGAAATGCTTCTTACGAAGCCACTCCTTCGTTGCCCTGGCGGTGTGCTTGGGATCATTGTCATGCTGAAAGACCCAGCCATGTTTCATCTTCAATGCCCTTTCTGATGGAAGGAGGTTTGCATTCAAAATCTCACGATACATGGCCCCATTCATTCTTTCATGTACACGGATCAGTCGTCCTGGTCCCTTTGCAGAGAAACAGCCCCAAAGCATGATGTTGCCACCCCCATGCTTCACAGTAGGTATGGTTTTCTTTGGATGCAACTCAGCATTCACTCTCCTTCAAGCACGACGAGTTGTGTTTCTACCAAACAGTTCTACTTTGGTTTCATCTGACCATATGACATTCTCCCAATACTCTTCTGAAACATCCAAATGCTCTCTAGCAAACTTCAGACGGGCCTGGATATGTACTGGCTTAAGCAGGGGGACACGTCTGGCACTGCAGGATCTGAGTCCCTGGCAGCGTAGTGTGTTACTGACGTTAGCCTTTGTTACGTTAGTCCCAGCTTTCTGCAGGTCATTCACTAGGTCCCCCCGTGTGGTTCTGGGATTTTTGCTCACCGCTCTTGTGATCATTTTGACCCCACGGGGTGAGATCTTGCATGGAGCCCCTGATCAAGGGAGATTATCAGTGGTCTTTTATGTCTTCCATTTTCTAATTATTGCTCCCACAGTTGATTTCTTCACAGCAATCTGCTTGCCTATTGCAGATTCAGTCTTCCCAGCCTGGTGCAGGTCTACAAGTTTGTTTCTGGTGTCCTTCCACAGCTCTTTGATCTTCACCATAGTGGAGTTTGGAGTGTGACTGTTTGAGGTTGTGGACAGGTGTCTTTTATACTGATAACAATTTCAAACAGGTGCCATTACTACAGGTAATGAGTGGAGGACAGAGGAGCCTCTTAAAGAAGAAGTTACAGGTCTGTGAGAGCCAGAAATCTTGCTTGTTTGTAGGTGACCAAATACTTATTTTCCACCATAATTTGCAAATAAATCCTTAAAAAATCAGACAATGTGATTTTCTAGATATGTTTTCTCATTTTGTCTCTCATAGTTGAGGTCTTCCTATGATGTCAATTACAGGCCTCTCTCATCTTTTTAAGTAGGAGAACTTGCACAATTGGTGGCTGACTAAATACTTTTGTTCCCAACTGTACATTCATTTATAATTAACTTTTTACAACACAATTACATTCTGTTGATATTTGTGCCAAACATATTAGCTTGTACAACCCTGAGAAGTGGCATGGCTTATTGCTTGGCCAGGACGTAGACACATTATAAAATGTAAAATTTTCAATATCACAAATGAGGAAAAAAAGCTGCATGTACATTTCAAAGACTGATGAGTAGAAAATATGGGGTGATCCCCTCCAAATTTGTTTTTGGTTTGATCAGTTCAGATCTTTGATTCCTTTGGAGATGAACAAGTTTGTCATGAATCACGCCATAAATTGGCTTAAAACATTGTGTAGCACACTCTCAGGGCTACTAGGGAAACCTGGCTCTCCTGTGATTGGCCCATTTGAATTGAGCACCAGAGCAGGTACTTTGGTGCTATAATCAAATGTCTATACATAGTGAGGCTATCACTGGCAATAGCAGCAGCAGCTCTGCTATGATTTTCACCCATTGCCACCAATTTTTTTAACTCTCCTGTGCTGTGATATTATAGCATCACAGCACAGGGATAGGTTATAGCTGGACCACTGACACAATAATCAGTGGTAGTCCCACTATCACAGAAGAGCCACTTCCACTATTGAATTCAATAGCCGTAGAGGCTCTCCTGTTATTGGCCCATTTGTACTTAGCACCAAAGCACTTGCTCTGGTGCTCAATTCAAATGGGCCAATCACAGGAGAGCTGAAGTGGGTCTTCTGTGATAGAAGAACCACCGCTGGTAATAGTGGCGGTGGTCCTGCTATCATATAATTGCAGCGGCCATTTTCATTTAGAATATTTGGATCAAATCTGGTTCATTATTAGCCAATTTGCTCATCTCTATTCCCTGCCTGTACACTGCTCAGAGAGGAGTCTTCCGCTTCTGACAGTTCACAGTGAGTGTAAGGAAAGTCTACTTACTTCTGACTAGTTGCTTGTGTTATTGCTGATGGGACAGAAAGCAGCTTTCCTTATTGTGCTCATATTTATCTTTTGTTGTGTCAGGAATTTGTTGTGCAAGGAATTTTAGCTGCATCATAACATAGATTTACAGTCCAGTGTACCTGGATCTCTTATATTAACTTGGCATTTTCTCAGCTATTTATTTGATATTTTATAGTGACTCATGGTAGGATTACAAAAAAAGAAACCAGCTGTAGTAATAAAGGATGTTGGTTCAGACTGCTCTATATTGTACACACCCCCTTCCACAGACAGGAGTGGAAAATGTGCTGCAGACATAATGGGGCTATTAGCAGCAGTAAAACTGATAGGACACCATATATGAAAGCTAGCAGATTACCCAGCAAGAAACTATATTCTTGATATTTCTACTTTTAATGAAAACTCAGATACCCTTTAAGGACACAGTCTGTTCTCATTTTTTCGTTTTAATTATTATTTAATCTTTTTCTTCCTGTTGCCATAGCTGTAATTTTTTTTTGTTTTGCTGGTTGAATTGTATTTATTAGCACTATTTAATGTACCATATAATGTATGGAGAAATGTTTCTGTGGGTCAATGCAATTATTGTGATACTATATTTATATAATTTTTGGTATGTTTTACTACTTTTAACAAAACTATCATTATTGCTATATATTAAAACTATCATTTTGTTACCATATTCTAACAATTATTGCTTTTTATGTTTCCATTGATGGAACTGTGATTTTGGGGTACATATGACCTTTTATTGCATTTTTTTTAACAGCAGTCACCATGTGGGAAATTTCTATTGTTTGAATTCAGCAATACAAATTATATATATTTTTTTTATTTATAGTTTTTTACAAGATAAAAGGAAAACAAGATTTTAATATACGTACGGAAAGTATTCAGATCCCTTTAAATTTTTCACTCTTTGTTTCATTGCAGCCATTTGCTAAAAGCAAAAAAGTTCATTTTATTGCTCATTAATGTACACTCAGCACCCCATCTTGACAGAAAAAAAAAACAGAAATGTAAATATTTTTGCAAATTTATTAAAAAAGAAAAACTGAAATATCACATGGTCATAAGTATTCAGACCCTTTGCTGTGACACTCATATTTAACTCACATGCTGTCCATTTCCTTCTGATCCTCCTTGAGATGGTTCTATTCCTTCATTGGAGTCCAACTGTGTTTAATTAAACTGATTGGACTTGATTAGGAAAGGTACACACCTGTCTATATAAGACCTCACAGCTCACAGTGCATGTCAGAGCAAATGAGAATCATGAGGTCAATGGAACTGCCCAAGGAGCTCAGAGACAGAATTGTGGCAAGGCACAGATCTGGCCAAGGTTACAAAAGAATTTCTGCATCACTCAAGATTCCTAAGAGCACAGTGGCTTCCATAATCCTTAAATGGAAGAAGTTTGGGACGACCAGAACTCTTCCTAGAACTGGCCGTGCAGCCAAACTGAGCAGTCGTGGGAGAAGAGCCTTTGTGAGAGAGGTAAAGAAGAACCCAAAGATCACTGTGGCTGAGCTCCAGAGATGCAGTAGGGAGATGGAAGAAAGTTCCACAAAGTCAACTATCACTGCAGTACTCCACCAGTCGGGGCTTTATGACAGAGTGGCCCGAAGGAAGCCTCTCCTCAGTGCAAGACATATGAAAGCTCGTATAGAGTTTGCCAAAAAACACATGAAGGACTCCCAGACTATGAGAAATAAGATTCTCTGGTTTGATGAGATGAAAATTGAACTTTTTGGCGTTAATTCTAAGCGGTATGTGTGGAGAAAACCAAGCACTGCTCATCACCTGCCCAATACAATCCCAACAGTGAAACATGGTGGTGGCAGCATCATGTTATGGGGGTGTTTTTCAGCTGCAGGGACAGGACGAGTTCTCTGGACCTCAGACTGGGCCGAAGGTTTACCTTCCAACAAGACAATGATCCTAAGCACACAGCTAAAATAACAAAGGAGTGGCTTCGGAACAACTCTGTGACCATCCTTGACTGTCCCAGCCAGAGCCCTGACCTCAACCCAATTGAGCATCTCTGGAGAGACCTGAAAATGACTATCCACCAACGTTCACCATTCAACCTGACGGAACTGGAGAGGATCTGCAAGGAAGAATGGCATAGGATCCCCAAATCCAGATGTGAAAAACTTGTTGCATCATTCCCAAGAAGACTCATGGCTGTACTAGCTCAAAAGGGTGCTTCTACTCCATTCTGAGCAAAGGGTCTGAATACTTATGACCATGTGATATTTCATGAGAAATAAAATGAACTTTTTTGCTTTTAGAAAATGGCTGCAATGAAACAAAGAGTGAAAAATTTAAAGGGGTCTGAATACTTTCCGTACCCACTGTATATTGACAAGACTTGATCACCTATCTTCAGGAAAAATCATCAGTATCTGACTGGTGGGGATCTGACATTCAGTCCATGAAGTTATCTGCCAATCCTCCGGCCTTCAGGGGCCAGGAGATGTATACATGGTATACAGCTAGAAGCAGTTCTGCTCCTATCCAACTGAATGAGAGCAGAGCTGCCATTCTTAGTGATAGGTCATCATTATTCAATACCTTTGGGTCTTGGACAACCCCTTTAAAAGCATTAAATGATAACTACAACACCAACTCTAGTTGCTATATTATGATACTTATTTTAAATGCACCTGGGAAATATAGTCCTAGTGATTCTGAATAAACACTTATTAAAATATATTAGTCCTCAAAAGTCTCCATTATATGTACTTTGTAATGACATTCCCAGGAGGGACAAGAGAAATGGAAATATTTCTTTAAATTTCTCATTAAAAAGAACCTTTCACCACCTCCAACAAGTCCAGTTCTTTACATCATTTAATAGGTGCTGCTCTGCTGATTCTGGCACAGTTTGAATTTTTTCTCTAATCAATGATGTTAGTTTTGGTGCCTGATATGCTATTTAGGCTCTGTACTGTCAGGAAGGCGGTGTCAGGCAGGAGCAGGCAAGGAGTGTGATTCTGAACTCTGACACTGGCTGCCTCTGATTGAAGCTCTGAATCACGCCCCCCTGCATAACACTGCCCTTTTGACATTGCAGAGCTTAAACAACACATCAGGCATCAAGACTAACTGCGCTGGTTGCTCGGGAACGGTGGGGGCTAGAGAGAAAATTCCAACTGTTCTAGAATCAGTGGAGCAGCACCTATTAACAGTTGCTAAGAACTTGAATTGGTGGAGTTGGCGAAAGTTCCTGTATTGGTAGGGTTATACCCCCTGCCAATACATATACACACGTGGAAAAAAATTGTTGGTACCTCTCATTTAATGAAAGAAAAACACACAATGGTTACAGAAATAACTTGAATCTGACAAAAGTAATTTGCCAAGCTTCATGTTGACAAGCCGCAAAGCATCTGGGAGAATGTCCTATGAACAGATGAGACAAAAATCTAAATTTTTGGCAAGGCACATCAGCTCTATGTTCACAGACAGAAAAATGAAGCATATCTTGAAAAGAACACTGTCGCTACTGTGAAACATGGAGGAGGCTTTGTTATGTTCTGGGGCTGCTTTGCTGCATCTGACATAGGGTGTCTTGAATCTGTGCAGGGTACAATGAAATCTCAAGACTATCAAGGGATTCTAGAGGGAAATGTGCTGCCCAGTGTCAGAAAGCTTGGTCTCAGTCGCAAGTCATGGGTCTTGCAACAAGATAATGACCCAAAACACACAGCTAAAAACACCCAAGAATGGCTAAGAGGAAAACATTGGACTATTCTGAAGTGGCCTTCTATGAGTCCTGACCTAAATCCTATTGAGCATCTTTGGAAGGAGCTGAAACATGCCGTCTGGAAAAGGCACCCTTTAAAACCAAGACATCTGGAGCAGTTTGCTCATGAGGAGTGGCCAAAATACCTGTTGAGAGGTGCAGAAGTCTCATTGGCAGTTACAGGAATCGTTTGATTGCAGTGATTGCCTCAAAAGGTTGTGCAACAAAATATTAAGTTAAGGGAACCATCATTTCTGTCCAGACCTGTTTCATGAGTTTTCTTTTTTTAAAATTCTGTTGAAGCATGGTTGAAAAGCAATGTCTGACTTTCATTTGTTCATTTTCATAGAATTTTTATATATTATTACTTTTGTCAGATTCAAGTGATTTCTGTGACCATTGTGGGTTTTTCTTTCATTAAACGAGGGGTACCAACAATTTTGTCCACGTGTGTAGATGAGTTCCTCCCATGCAGCTGAAAATGTTCCTATATTGAGAAAATCAGTTCTTAGGTAAAGGATGAGAACTAAGCGAATAACAATTGACTAATAGAGGTGAATCCCAAGCAAGATTGCTAAATATCATCCCTCGCTCAATATAAATGAGCATTCCCTTCTTTTCCTATTTCCACCTGTTTCCAGAGATGGTAACAGGAAGAGAAGGGAATGTTTGAATTTTTTTTTTCCTTTGGGGGCAAGTTTGAAAGGATTAATACCGGCGATTGAAGTAGCCTCTGAATGTGGGTATTACTACCAGGTGCCCACTGTATATTACAGTGGAGATCTGGCAGCTATAGCAACTGCTCAGCTCCTGAGCAGCCATCATATTTAATCACTTGACATTCGCTGTAATAATACAAAGGACAAAGCTTTCTTCCATTTTTTTTGTTAATTTTTCAAATGGACTTTACATTACCTTCAATGATGACTGACACAGACAGAATTTACATTGTCTGCATCTGTCATTTCATTACTTAATCTGTTGTTTGGATCCTATGAAGGATCAGAACAAAGAAGCTAAATACTGGAAATGTGAACTTAGTCTAACAGTTGTCCAGTATTCCTCTGGGGAAATTAGGCATTACACAGTTCTAATTCAAATCAGACCAGATTAGTCTATGTGAATATGGCTTTTCAACTGTTCAAATGATAATATGTAGAAAACTGTAATCCAACAATTGAGTTAGTACAGTATAAAACAGTATAAACTGAGCTGATGTGTCTACAAATTAAAAATCTTTATCAATTACTATATTTGTAGTTCATATCATGAATATTGTAATAGTTACAATATAGGCTAACCCGTAAAGTAATTCTGTAACAGGCCAGTTTATACTTTGAGTAAAGCTATTCTGCTAAGTAGAGGGTATATTTTTTGTTTGCTGATCTATATGTAAGCTCTAATCATTCTTTTGGCTTCTTTATTATCCTGAAGTCAGACTGCTCATTTCACATTATCCATTGGATGGATTCTGAGGCTCATTACGATAAAGAATGTTAGCATGTCCCATTAAAGTGACGTGACTCTGATGGTTATAAATACCACTGCAAATTCTCCACACCATTTACTGGCTTTTGTTGGATTCCTTTGCAGATTAATATGATTTGCTTGTAATTACAACGAATCTCTGTCATGTCTGAACAACACGCAGTGATGTACCTCTTTCTGAAAATCTACTAGCTGAAAAGCACAATACAACTTTAACATGTCTGCATGCACTTTGTAGTCGTTGGAGACATTTATTAATTTATAATTATCATACGTTTGTTGTAGCTTCAAAGAAAATGTTTCTTCAAAACTTGTGAAAAAGTAAAGCAACTTTATCTTTATGGAACAAGGTTGTAATTACATATTATACATATGAAATAGATGTGTGCAGTGTAAACAGTGAAGAGGTCACGGCACTTCCCCTTCTGCCAGCTAGGGTTCTTGGGTGTTCCAACCCAAGTGATCTCTTATTGATGACATCTAGGTCATCGATAAAAAGGAGTTAGACATCACTTTAAATTCATTGTAGTAAAATGCTATTAGTAGATGAATGTGACCTTGTCTGACACCATAAATACACTTTGTTTAATGTGTATAAAATTGAAGCCATGCTCTTGTGAAATAAAACACATTTCATCTCAGAGCATTTGTGTACTATTGCCAGGACTTGTTATGCGATGACGGTCATGGTGGGTTCACACCTGCGTTTTTCACAATCCTTTTTTTTTCGATGGAAACACAGTCGGACAGGCAGGACTTCGTGTCCGACGAAAAAAATCGGCTTCGCAGCACAGAGGGTGCAATCGGACACCCTCGCATTGCTTTAAAAACCCATTCAAATGAATGGGTTTTTAACCAATGCGTCGCTGACCGGTCTGTATCCGATGCCAATCCCGTTCGCCGAGATTTTCACTCGGATTGGCAACAGACGGACTGGAACGAAGGTGTGAACCCACCCTAACACATATTTCAATCTAGCTACAGATTGGTGCTTTATATTTTGCTGTGACTTCTTGCTGGGAAAGGGAAAGACAAAATTAGACTATTCTTTGTGTGACTTTGTACTGTTCACACAGCTGTTGCTCAACACTGTAAAATATTAACGCTAGCTCTATATTCTATATTTTTTTCTGTAGGACATTTCTTTAGTTTAGCTGCATAATGATAAACTGTGGATAAGGGAAAATATTGGAAGATGATAATTTAATTTAAGATGTATTTTTTTTTTTTTTTTTAACTTATTGCACAAATTGACTAATGTCATTCTCAACCTGTCAACCTGACCATGAGACTCACATTGCTATATCTTGCTCTGCAGAGCTATATTTTTTTCAGCAAAATAACAGTGATACAGATGTGTATCACTGTTATTTTGTTATACAAACAAGATAGGTTTTTTTTGTCAAACTGAAAAAAGTCTCCAAAATTGGTTCATTTTCCAAGCTGTGTTTGAAGCCAGATTTCCATTTTAGTCTAAGGCCCCATATAGCGGGCTGCCGGAAAAAAAAAAGAGCTGCGGGAAAACCTACAGTGGCACCGCTTCATGGTTTTTCCCACAACGTTTTTCATTATACCTATAGGGAAACTGCCGGCATTTCCGTAGGTATAATTGACATGTTGCGATTTCCAAAAAAACCACAGCCTTTACACCTTACAAGCTGTTTTGGTGCTGAGTTTTGGGCAGATTTTGATGCTTTAGGCCAGGACTCCAGCTTGTGAAAATGCAGTGTTTTGGCCGCAGCAAAAAACGCTGCGTTTTACATTACCTGCAAAGTGGATGGGATTCTGGCTAATCCCATCCACACATTGCAGATAACAATGCCCACATTCACTGGCTCAAGTGATCACTGCAGTCAATCACTACCTCAGGGGCAGTGTTGGACTGAAATGTCTAGGGTCCACAGTTGACTAATTCTAGGGCCCTCCCTACTACTACTGGCATACAAGCCATAAAAAAGTCCTGTCAAATTTATCATAATTTACGCCATGGTATAAAAACCCCTTTCCTGGCCCCTACACACGATATAGCACCCTACTTTGAACCCCCTGCACAGTGCCTACTTTCGCCCAGAATATTCCCTGCCCCAATAATATAAATTATGTATATTAAATTGGTTACACACCTTTCTAATACTCATGGTTTGTCCTTAGGATAAGCCATCAATATTACATTTGTAGGGATCTGGCAGCCAGGACCTGTGCAGATCAGCTGTACTGGGATGCGGCTACAGGTAATAACATTGCGAGCTGTGCTGCTCACCCACCATACGATGTGCACAACTGCAATACCTAAACACACTACTACACCCGGTATGGCAAGTGAGCAGCGTGGCTCCTGGAATTGTTAACATTACCTGTAGCTGTACTGTCCTGGAAAAGCTGATCTGCACGGGTCATGGCTTTCAGATCCCTGCAGATGTAATATTAATGGCCTATCCTAAGGTTTAAATGGTTTGTCTAGGAATTGGAGCAACCATGTGGTGGATGGGGAGTTGTAAAATAAAACATAAAGCATACTCAGCTGACTCCAGCCTGCTTTACCAGTAGCAGAATTGGGTCGGGCTGCCACTTCTCCCTGGCTCTGGAATTCAGTTGTATTTTTAACAACCAGATCAGCAGCATTGGAGAGGACCGGCTGCATTCACTTACTAATGCCTCCTCCGCTTCCCTGTTCAGCCTTCAATTGGCCCTGTGAGCCACACATCATGTTGCAATGCGATGATGTAATGTGTGGTGCAGAGGGCCCCCTAGAGGCTGAAGAGGAAGCGGAATACTGCAGTTAACATGAGTGGGGATTGGTAAGTTAATAGGAGGCATTAGTGGACCCCCAATGCTCATTTAAGAAGCAATGCGGTCCCAGTATGTCCCCCTAAAGGCACAGGATCCACCTTGAAATTCATCAGTTCCCTGAAGGACCAGTCCTAGCTTACTCAGTGGTCACATGTTACATACCAGTGATGTATTAGCAGTGTACCCAATGTGTGACCGCTGATGCCACTGATGGACTACAGTGGACACCTGAGCCGCTTCACTTCTGGCCCTGCTAGAGCCAGCACAGAATATCAGGAGTAGGTGAATATTGCAAGCTCACCTGGAAAAAACCTTTACCATGGTAAACCTCAAAAGGCTACATTCACATGACTGAGATTCAAAACCGCTTGGAAATTTGCAGGTGTTTTCACAGATCCTTCATACATTTGAGTGTATGGAGGTATCTGTGAAAACAGAGATAAATAGAACATGACCTATATGTTGATGGACCGTTATTATGAACTGCAAAATAACGGTCATGTGAATAACCTCCATTCACCTGTATTTACTATCCCCCATACTCACAAGCTTCAAGAAGGCCCCGAAGACTCACCTATTCAGGAAGGCCTACAACGTCCAATAACACTACTGTCACCACGCCACCACCTGAACAGCCTCTACCCTCACCTTCTGTCTCTATCCCTTTTCCCTCATAGATTGTAAGCCCTTGTGGGCAGGGCCCTCTATCCCACTGTGCCAGTTGGTCACTGTTAGTATTATCTGTTTTGTATATCTTGTGTACTGTATGTAATCCTCAAATGTAAAGCACCATGGAATTAATGGTGCTATATAAATAAACAACAATAATAATAATAATAATAATAATAATAATAAAAAGGACATTACACAGCTTAAGGCTGCGCTCCCATGTTGCGGTTAAACTGCTTTCTTTTATTGACGATTTTCCTGCAGTTTTTTGAGCCAAAGCCAGGAGTAGATTGAGCAGAAAGACAGAAGTTTACGTGCCTCCTTTATAATCTGCATTTATTTTGCATTTCCTGGGTTTAGCTCAAAAAAATGCAGCAAAATCTGCAACAACAAAAAACAGCGTGGGGCCTCTGCCTAATAATGCCTTTACAGGCACCTTTAAAAATAACTTTTCTTTTTCAAAGAAAAGAGCTAGAAAAAGTAATTTGCTAATATTTGGTGGCGAATGTAAATAGTATAAAACTACGCGCAACAATCCTAGATCATTGAAAGTGTTGCACACAACTGTGTTTATAATGAAGTCCCAGGCTTATTAATTTATTCATTGTGTCCTGCTGCATGAAAATTGAATGAAAATTGTATGTTCATGCAGCTCATTGTTCTCAAAACTATTTACTGTGTAGTCATATCTGTAATGCCTAATGGTGAATATGATAAATGAAATAATCCCATTTGTCTCTTGCAAGCTCTACAGGTAACTACTTTTATAAAAAAAAAAAAAAATGTATTTGAGTGCTGAAGGAAACTATGGAAACCAAGCAAATAATTTGTAGCAAGGTTTGCTATAGGGTATAACCATCATCATTTTTAATGCTAATAGCAATTTTACTAAAGACTAATGAAGTGCTGATGAAATGAGTATTTACCAGCACTGAGCAGATGTGATGAGTTCTCCATATTTTCCTTTCCTGGGCCTTGAGGCTAGTTCATTAAGACTTGAATGAATATGTGTTGTGCTGTAATACTGCTAAAGGGGAAGAAAATCGTACAAGCAGACAGTGCCAGGATCTACTGGATTTATTAACATACAAAAGTCAATTCCATTCTCCGGGCTTCATAAATTTTACTGACGTCATTAAAGGAAAAGCCTGTAATATACTTTAACCCAGAGAAAAGTGAAATAGGAATGTGTTGTAATATTAAAAATAACAAATGAGACCATCTTGTCTTTTACACTGTATTGATATTTGTTATTAGTCATGTAATGGGTAGTGGCTATTGCACTACATTAAATGGATTGTCCTGAGGTGAAAAATTTTGACAACTGACTCATAATAAGTTACATTAATAAGGACCGTTAACCACCTACTCCAACTTCAGCTCTTTATATCCTTCAGTAGGCACCCCTCTAACTCACCATTCCTGAGCAATAGGTGCTGTTCGTTTTGATGCCTATGTTAATGTCTCTCTACTATCAAGTGTGTGTGGAGAGGGGGTCAGGCAGGAGCAGGCAAGGGGGCATGATTATGAGTTTTGACACTGTCTGCTTCTGATTGGATGGGGTCAGGCTCTAATTCACACCCCCTTGCTTGCTTCTGCCTGAGACCACCTATTTGACAGTAGAAATCCTAATTAGCATATCAGGCACCAAAACTAATGGCATTGAAACTTCCTGTTTGTGTTTATTCATGTAGAAAAATCTTACAATCTAAAACTAAAACTATTACTCGTCTTGTGTTTAACAATACCCATACATGGTCAGCACAAGGCTGAGTCAGAATAGTCAGATGACAGCTAATGTGCCCTGTTAGATGAAGTAATGTTAAATGTGTTTGGCCATAAAGGCCATTCTCCTCCTCTCCCAATCCTGCCCTCACCCCACCCTGACAAAATGGCACATTTACCAAAAATTGTGACTTTTTGAACACTAACTTTGGTTTCATCATGACTCACCTTAGCTATGTGTGACCTGTTCAGTCACACGGGCGTCCATCGCCACACAATAAAAGAGTTGCAAGCAGGTCAGGAGCAGACAGTGAGTGCCAAACTGAATTACTTTCTGCCCCTGAGTAGTGGCCCATAGATCTCATCTGGTGCCCCTCCCCCCTGCTCGACTGAACTTACTATCTACCTTGAAAGGAGTGATGGGATCTTCAGTTGCACACAGCCTGTGAGTACTGCCTATCCACCTTCCCTGGACACTCCTCCTAGTCTATGATTCCGCAAGAGCTAGGAGGAGAAATGAAGATGCACACAGGTTGTGTGCTGCTGTAAAGCCCACACACTGTGTCACTGCTTTCAAGATATATGATAATACATGATAACTAATTGAGTTTAGCAAAGGGGCACCAAAACGGTATGTGAGGGGAGGATTACAATAACATTAATATAATAGTACCCCCCACCACAGGTAATAGCCCAGCCCACATAATTAATAGTATTACTGAAGTGGGAGGGCAATTACCTGTGGGGGAAGATTTGGAGTATGTTCATACGGTGGAATTTGGGACTGATTTTGAGGCAGATTCCTCCTCAATGGGAGGCAGAATCTAAAGCTGGATCCTATAAAAATAAGCGTTCTGCTCAATCTTGCCGCAAGTTCTACGACCCTGCACTGCAAGACATTCCTCTGAAAGCCAGAGGGGTGGAAAGTGAAGAGGAATTTAAGGCAGAAATCCACCTCTTCTATTTTCACCATGTGAACATACCCATACTATGCATCGGGCACTCTTACCACAGCCACAGACTGTTTAATGGGAAACCCATGGTCTCAAGAGGGCAATAAAATGGCAAATGGTGCCACTTATTGCAACTTTAGTATCCTTCTGTCCAGTGTCGCCTTGATGCCCATTTTCCATTTATTGCTCCTTTAATCCTTTCTCAGCATCCACCAGACTATTATAGCAGATGTCAGATCTTTAAATATATTATTAGTGTATATATAGTATTATACAGCAAAGACCCAATGGCAATGCCTTCAAACCTGACAGAGGCACTGTTTTACCTGTGGCACATGGGTAATAGAAGCATGTAATAGAAGCATAGATTTTACAATACATTACAATGCAATATCATTGCAGGGAATTATCTTAGTGTGCAGACCCCTTGAGATTCAAGTTTAAAAAAAAAAAAATATATATATATAAAAAGTTCAAATCAACACCCATTCTCTAGATCAAATATAAAAATAAATGAACAATGTAAAACACACATACATTAGGTATCCTTGTGTTTAAAAATTTAAATAAAAAGCAAACAAAACATTAGACATTCGTCAAAATGGTAGGTATAAGATTACATTCAGGCCCACAAATAAGAAGCCTTATAAAGCCCTGTATACAGAAAGATAAAAGGTTACCAGTGTCAGAATATGATGATTCCAAGAATTTTTTTTTTCCAAGTTTTGGATTTTTTTTTTAAGGTATTAAAACAGACCAAACATGATATAAATTTAGTGTCAACTTGATTGTATCAACCTGCAGAATACAGGTAACATGTTTTTTTTGACTGCATAGGCAATGCCATAAACTAAGCCCATAAGAAAGTATCACAAACACAGTTTTTCTAAGTCTAAAAACTAAGCTTGTGAACAGCTAGAACTGTGAACAGGAAAATGTATTTTGGTAGGCAGGGACTAAAAAATTAAAATTGAAAAATAGCTGCAGCAGGAGTGGGTGGTTAGTGTTCTAAGACAGGGTGCTAAAAGGGCAGGCAATAAATGGTAAATAGACATCAAAATGAAGAGGAACTGAGGCGGTCATCTCGCTACTGCTTTCACTCAGTGGTTAGCCCCTGTACCACATGGAATCTGCGGTGACATCGAGCAGGACACTTATTTTTTCAGCTTCCTTAAAAACAATGGAAGCAAATCAGTGCCAAATTCCATAATGTGAACATACCCTTACAGTAAGTTTACAAGGCAAACATCTCCCTCCCATTAACTTCAGTGGGAGGCAAACACATCTTTTGTCTGGTAACTGACAAGATCCGCTAGCAGAAAACAGAAGCATCCTGCCGAGTCTTCTGGTGGATTTCACCTGAACCACCATTGAAACGAATAGGAGTAGAAATCTTTCTGCCAAATCGGACTTTGCATGGCAGGTCCCACCATGTCATCAATAAAAAGGGACTAGAATATCCCTTTAAAACATCATAGGGATCTATCATGCAGTAAATTCTGGTCAACAGAATTTGTGGCAAATACGGACACATTAAGGCCATGTTTGGACAGACTAAAGGGCAAAAAGCGGCAAATGGGCACCAGTCCTTCATTCTAAAAGACTTAATAAGGACTTTTTCTCATGATGGGTGAGGGGCATCAAAAGAGAATTCCAAACAGGGCACTGCCTGACCTGGGTTTCATATGTGTGACCCAATGTCTCTAAATGACTCCGTTTCATACAAATGTTTTTTAATCACATGTGAACTAAATGATATATTGAACTAAAAATTACCATGAACCATTCTTTAAATTTATTTGCATTAGAGAGCACAGCGGAGGCAGGGACGAGGTGTCAAGTCTCATTGCTCAGTCTCACTCGCTAGGGCTTCAGAACCCTGTGATGTTGCTAACTCCACTCTACTCATTCTGCAGGTTCATAATGTAAAGAGGAGTTGGTAATGTGACCCAGAGTCAGAGCAGCAGCAGGGGTGGTGCAGAGATAAGACTTCTACCTTCTTTCCCCCGCTGTGCCCCACAAATGAATCATTGAGGAGCTGAGGGAACATCATATCCACAATAAGCACGTATACACAGTGCCCAGAATGCACTGTAAAAGTTTCCTATCAACTTTTGTCTGCATTTAAAATGAGTGGATACAAAGGTCTGAAGTGACTGAAGAGGATTTAGTTCCACAAGAGAACTTAATGATTTCTTTCTTCAGTGGAAATCAACAGGCTGTAGTTAACACGCTGGCATTCAGGCTACATTAGGTACCAGTGACTGCTTGCATAACAAGCCTGTCAATAATTTACTAAGAGTCCAGATAGACAGGAAGAAATGTCTCTATGAATGAATTAGTTACTTATTATGCCACTTTTGCAGTTTCATTCACTCTTGCTTTGCTTGAGTGCTAGACAAGTTCTATGTCATACACCTGTGTCGATAAGTCGGATTCTGTCTATGTATTCATTTACTGTACATGTTTTTTTATTAAACATATTATTACATCTCTTATATATGTTTGGTGTAGAGTTTACTATGGTCCTTCATACAGGATAAACTAATGTTTTGTGAATGTAACCTAACAGGGACATAACGTAAAGTTCCTGGGCTCCAGTGCAAAACATGTACCTATCATCTGCTATTTATAATACTAATACTCTTATGTCAAATATGAGTCCCCTTGGTAAAAGCTTTCTTTACAATGCCTAAAAACACTCCTGCTAATAAATACTGCCTTATGAGACTTGTATGGCAATAGGATCCAAATAATTCTTTGAAAAATTATGCAAACTCATATAATTATGTGTTAAAAAAGTAGAAAGCATAAACAGCTGTGATCTTGGGAACATACCCTTGAAGCGTACCTCCAGTTATAAACAATATAAGAAACTTTGTTAGATATCTTATTAAGATCGGTTTCCTTCTCACTTATTAAGCTGTTTTCCTTTTCCTTATCTTCAGCCAGACATAGAGATCCCTCTCCGTATCCAACCTTACACACAGAACTCTAGGGAGGGTGGAGGAGTGAGGAGAAGGTTGCTGTCAGCTGGTTAATCGATTTATTATTGCCTCATTCTGTGGAGTTATAAAGTCTTATCATGAAGATTTAACAGTATCAATTCATTAGTATGAATGAGTATATACTCATTCATGGAGTACCAGAAAGTTGCAACAATTATTTGTGTGTCCAGCACCCTCCTCCTCCCCCCTCACCTGTTCATAGACTTGTATCTAGAAAGTAACAAATCCTGAAAAGTAAAGATGGAAACATATCTCCTTAATAAGATATATTATAACTTTTTTATATTCAGCTGTACTATTCATTTATGAACAGTTGTTTATAATTGACAGTAACTAGGAACAGTTTTCCTGACTCCTGACCTTGTAAAGTAGAATTTAGTTCCATGTTGGCACTGAACAGCATGACATAAAGTTAGATGTGTGGATTCATCAACATTCATTGCAATTTTTTATTTTGTATCTCCTATGAGCCTATTAGTGAACCCATAAAGAGATCTCTGTACCTAGTCTGTGCACAAACAATGCTGTCAACAGTGTGTCAAGCTACTTTCACACATACAGTGGGGAAAAAAGTATTTAGTCAGCCACCAATTGTGCAAGTTCTCCCACTTAAAAAGATGAGAGAGGCCTGTAATTGTCATCATAGGAAGACCACAACTATGAGAGACAAAATGAGAAAACAAATCCAGAAAATCACATTGTCTGATTTTTAAAGAATTTATTTTCAAATTATGGTGGAAAAAAAGTATTTGGTCAATAACAAAAGTTCATCTCAATACTTTGTTATATATCCTTTGTTGGCAATGACAGAGGTAAAACGTTTTCTGTAAGTCTTCACAAGGTTGGCACACACTGTTGCTGGTATGTTGGCCCATTCCTCCATGCAGATCTCCTCTAGAGCAGTGATGTTTTGGGGCTGTCGCTGGGCAACACAGACTTTCAACTCCCTCCAAAGGTTTTCTATGAGGTTGAGATCTGGAGACTGGCTAGGCTATTCCAGGACCTTGAAATGCTTCTTACGAAGCCACTCCTTTGTGCTTGGGATCATTGTCATGCTGAAAGACCCAGCCACGTTTCATGTTCAATGCCCTTGATGATGGAAGGAGGTTTGCACTCAAAATCTCACGATACATGGTCCCATTCATTCTTTCATGTACACGGATCAGTCGTCCCTTTGCAGAGAAACAGCCCCAAAGCATGATGTTGCCACCCCCATGCTTCACAGTAGGTATGGTGTTCTTTGGATGCAACTCAGCATTCACTCTCCTCCAAACACGACGAGTTGTGTTTCTACCAAACAGTTCTACTTTGGTTTCATCTGACCATATGACATTCTCATATGAGCCCCTGATCGAGGGAGATTATGAATGGTCTTGTATGTCTTCCATTTTCTAATTATTGCTTCCACAGTTGATTTGTTCACACCAAGCTGCTTGCCTATTGCAGATTCAGCCTTCCCAGCCTGGTGCAGGTCTACAATTTTGTTTCTGGTGTCCTTCCACAGCTCTTTGGTCTTTTGAGTGTGACTGTTTGAGGTTGTAGTCAGGTGTCTTTTATACTGATAACAATGTCAAACAGGTGCCATTACTACAGGTAATGAGTGGAGGACAGAGGAGCCTCTGAAAGAAGAAGTTACAGGTCTGTGAGAGCCAGAAATCTTGCTTGTTTGTAGGTGACCAAATACTTATTTTCCACCATAATTTGCAAATAAATTCTTAAAAAATCAGACAATGTGATTTTCTAGATATGTTTTTTCACTTTGTCTCTCATAGTTGAGCTCTACCTATGATGTCAATTACAGGCCTCTCTCATCTTTTTAAGTGGGAGAACTTGCACAATTGGTGGCTGACTAAATACATTTTTTCTCCACTGTAGATTTTGCATGACTTTTTTTTTTTTGTGTAGAAGAACCAGCAGAAATAAAGGT
Source organism: Leptodactylus fallax (assembly GCA_947044405.1). Taxonomy (NCBI): domain Eukaryota; kingdom Metazoa; phylum Chordata; class Amphibia; order Anura; family Leptodactylidae; genus Leptodactylus; species Leptodactylus fallax. The sequence continues at coordinate 9,177,966 of CAMRHE010000012.1, read as the reverse complement.
AGTATCGCATGTTGGGAGTGTTTTTCTATTGGTGTTTTTCATTAACCCAATATTTTTATTGCACTTTTTCAGACGTTATTTATCCTAGACTGAAATTATAGCAAAATACCTGAAAAAAGCTCAGTAAGGCTGAGGCCCCATGCTGCAGAAAAGGAATGAAAAAAACAAAGGAAACACATTTTCCCTCTCTGCTCAATACACTCTTGGCTTTGTCTAAAAAAAAACGCAACTAAATTTGCTAAAATAAGCAGCTTTTCCGCAACGCCAGGCCCAGTGCATGCTGCGTTTTGAAGAAAAGAGAGACAAAAAAACTCCATAAAAAAAGCCAAGGTAAAAAATGCATTGTACAGGTGCATCTCAATAAATTAGAATATCTTTGAAAAGTTCATTCATTTCAGTAATTCAGTAATACAATTCATAATCAGCGTCTTCCATGATTGTGTGTCCTACTGAACCAGACTGAGGGACCATTTAAATGTTTAGGAAACCTTGGCAGGTGACACACTGAATTTACAATACTGAACTTTTTTACAATATTCAAATTTTCTTAGATTTGGGTTTTCATTACCTGTAATCCATAATCAACATTTACAGAAATAAAACACTTGAAATAGAACACTCTGTGTGTAAAGAATCTAGAAAATATAGGAGGTCACTTTTTTAATTTAATTACTGAAAGAAATAAACGTTTCAAAGATATTCTAATTTATTGAGATGAACCTGTATGTAGAGCATCTTACTATTGAATAATGTGTAACATTTTTTGGTGCAAAAACAGCAGCACCCTGTAACCACCCTCAAGCTGTCAAATGCACGCCAGAAGGGCACTTTTTGTTTCACAATGGGTGGGATTTACATACTGTTTTTGGTATGAAAACATATACTAGTGACACAGCCCACAAACAAGAACCTCAAATTAATTTACCGCATTTCAGTATGGTGCTAAGTGAATAAAAACATTTCATTTTACAATCTTCAAACTATATATTTTGATCAATATTCTTTGTGATGTTTTATATGACTGATATAAAGCAGAAAAGCAACAATAAACAAGCATCGTGCGACAGGTTTAGTTCTGCCTTGTGTTAACAGTTAGCAGTGTGCTAACAAAATGTGAATATGCATACAAAGTCCAATGGAGAGATATGTGCCTTATCAGGAGTAGGCCAAGCTTCTAAAATCAGTTTCCTCCAGATAAGACTTTGCCATAGTAATCTTCGGAAGTGAGCCCACACTGCTGCCTGATAAGTTTACATAAGAAAGGAAATAATCAATTTACGGCTGTTACTGAATAAGTCCTTATCGTGCTCATTTCCTCACTATTGCTTCACAGGCTAAATATTACATGTTCAAAGTTAACTTCAAAGTGACAGCAAAATGATTTCTGAGTAGTACAAAGATTGATCTCTTAATGACAAGAGTAGCTAATCTTCCATGCTCTTTTAGTCTAAGTCCCTACGTAGTGAAACACAAAGTATGTTGTGAAAAACAGTCAGCAAAAAGTCTGCATTTTTTTCTGTTTGTCATTGAGTTTTTGCAGCATTTTTCTCTGCGTTTTTTCTTACATATTAAATATATAGGCAAAATATGTTTTTGAAAGCACAGCTTTACTGCAGCTTAAAGGGAAGTTCACACAACTGTTGTAAATGTCCATTGCTCTCATTCATCATACGATTAGAGCAACAGACTTTAAGGCCATGGCCCCACGTGGTGTAAATGCCGCAGTTGGGCAATGGCGTAAACGCCATGGCAAAAAACGCAGCATTGTACAGTCACTGCAAAGAGGATGGGAATCTAGCGAATCTCATTCACGTACTGCAGAAAAATAAGCACAGTGGAGACGCTGAGATTCCAAAAACTGTTGCGTTTTTGAAAATCGCAGCATGTCAATTATATCCAGACACACCGGCAGTTTACCTATAGGTATAATTGAAGCAGAAAGTCCACAGAGAAAAAGATTTCACAACAGAAGAAAGCAGACACCAGAAGGAGGGTGAATTCTACAGTTAATGATCCTATGATGGATGAAAGCAACGGACATTAATAACAGTAGTGTGAACCTACCCTTATTTTCAAAATCCCTACCCTTATTTTCAAAATCCCTACCCTTATGAAACAAAATCTCATTAACTTTACTGTTATTGTAAAACACAGTGGTTTCACTGTGTTTCTGCATGAGCCAAAAATGCTGCATTTCTGTAATATGGGGCTTTAGACTTAGCAAGTACAGGATTTTGCTATGTTTGACAAAAACATAGTGTATGGAGTAGGAAGCAGACAGCTCCATACACTGTTTAATGGCTGAGCCATATTACTACAGCTCAATTCCCATTCTTGATAGTGAACTGAGCTGCAGTAACCCAACTTGGCCACTACATAGTGTATAGAACTGTGTACTTCCTCCATAGACTGTGGTTTTGCCAAAGGTGTCCAATCACCACTGATATCGATGACAAACTGACATTGATGATTTATCCTAAGAATAAGACATCAGTATGGAAATACTGGAAATCTCTTAAATTTGTAACAAAACAAAATCACAAAATCCTTGAAAAATGAAAGATTGTATTTAAACATTGCATTTTGAAGTTATTGCCTGGTGTACAATTAAAACCTGGTTACAGACAAATGTAAGGCTAAGGCCCCAAACAGCGGAAAAACCATGGTGGGAAATGCATTTTGGTTTTTCCCACAGTGCTTTTCACAGAAAGCCCGCAGATTTTTCCTCTGCGGACTTCCATCATACCTATAGCGATAAATCTGGCACAGTTTAAAGCAACTGTGTGCTAACCGACTGCCGTGAATGAAGGCCATGGACGCCGCACGGGGGATACGTGGATGTCATCTGTGTGCCGCCTGTGCACTGGCCGTGCTTCCGCAGCCACTTTCATTCAATGAACTGGAGCCGCAGAAGCAGGGCTGCAAAATCGGACAGGAATAGGACCCTGTTCCATATTTTGCGGCCCGGACTGTCAGTCTGCACACGGGACCATGTAATTCACAGTCATGTCTACGGGCCCATAGAAATGAATGGGTCAGTGTGCTATCCAGGAAAAACCCAGATAGCACACTGACCATTCATACGGTCATCTGTAAGGGGGTAAGCCTTTGACAAATAGTGGTTTACATGCCTTACACCACATTTATTGTTTTAGATACTATATTGGGGCTTGTCTGAAAAGGGGTGATCAAATCATAATAAAAACTAACTTTGTTTCTTTGTGTACTAATGCTGGTTGCTACCTGGAAAAGTTGACATTAATTCTTATAATGTCATAAGAGTGTCAAATTAAATAGGAACATCAATCCTGGAGACTCAATAATGTCCCAGTTCTGAATGTTTTTTGAATGAAGAATAAGTCTATGTTCAACAAACAGCTACAAACTAAATGTAAAAGACTTGAAGACTATGTGAAATGAGCATTGCAATCTGTTTATCTGTCTACCTCAAATAAGTCAGTTTAAGGCCGGGGGCCCACATTGCAAAAATTGTGGTGTTTTACAGTCACTGCGAATTCCTCCCACACATTGCACAAAAATACGTGCAGTGAAAACGCTGCATGTCAATTATACCTACAGAAATGCCAGCAGTTTCCCTATAGGTATAATGGAAGCAGAAAGTACGCAGAGGAAACCTCTGCGGACTTTCTGTGAAAAGTGTTGTGGGAAAAAACTTGATGTGTTGCCACAGTGGTTTTTCCCGCAGCACTTTTTTTGCTGCAGCTAACGGTCCCAAATGAATATTTTGGCTAGTAATAGTTCATTAGTGTTAGTAAAAAAGCTAGCAACATTTTTTGTTACTTAGTTTTTGGAAGTAACTCTGTTTTGTCTTGTCAAGGCCATGCAAATAAAATGATGACTTTTTTTTTCCATTTTTCAAATTTGCTGACATCTTGTGGCCATATGGGCTACTTCATAATGGTAAAAATTGGAAAATAAAGAAATGTAACAAGAACAACAAATCATGTTACAGGCTGCAGTGAAATAAAGGGCTTTTACAAGTGTCATTCTGTTATATTAACATGGCAGAATTACAGAAGTATACTTCTTAACATAAAAGCAGTTTTCATTCTGAAATCAATAAGGGCAAAAGTGAAAAGTTAGTTTTGTCTGGCTTTTCAGTTCCTCCCTGCTTTGCTTAAACTGTAAAGTATCCCTTACTGTATAATACAGAGACATAGTACCCCTCCAGACCCACATCAATGCCCTTTCACCTAGTAAACCATTAGCCTGCTCTGTACTGATGAGGGGCAAGAACCCAAAAAAGCTGTCTATGGATATGGGAATTTTCATTTCGGAAGAAATTTTCTAGTTTGGCTTATATACCAAATAATGTTACAAGGCTTCTTTAAAAAGTTGGGCTTTGACTTGAGTAGACTGTTGTAAAGGGTATATTGTTGTAAAGGGTAAATTTGTTTCAATTGTAAAATGATCACATTCAACAAAAAGCCCTCAATGCCCCAGTAGCAGTTGACTCATTTACTGAACTACGTAGAAATTTAAAGGTTAAAGTCCCCACAAAATAATATCCATTTAACAAAGATAATTCATCATATGATATTGTTTTAAAGAACTGGGATTTAGTCAATTCAGTTGGCCTCAAGATATTATTTCTGATAACTCTGCCTAAGTATTTTATAGATATCTAGTAAGTGCTGAGTAAGAGTAAGGCTGGGGGCCTCACGTTGTGGCAAAAAGTGCTGTGTTTTACAGTACCTGCAAAGAGGATGGGAGTCTGGCTAATCCCATCCACAAATTTCAGAAAAAATCTACAGCAGAAATGCTGCGATTTAAAAAATTCAAGCGTTTTTGCAGATCACAGCATGTCAATTATACCTGCGCATACCGGCACTCGCCCAGAAGTGACGTCCTGTGCCCAGAAAGTCCGGACCGGAATACAGGTAAGCATAATGGGGTGGTTTAGTATAGGCAACATTCTGTTTCCCCCCTTCGGGTAATGGAACGTCACCGGAAAATCAGAAAATGGGCCTTGGGCAGTCACATGACTGCCTTTGCGAGCTAGGTTTAAAACTTTTAAACTATATAGTGTTTTGTTATAAGCATTTTAAAAGCAAGTAAAAGTGAATGTGAAGGAGGCTGTAGAACATTTGGTATCCTTGGCTACAAGTCAGATGTTTCCAGCAACATTTCAACATTTCACCCAGGAAATTATAGGCCGGTAAGTCTGACCTCGATAGTAGGAAAAATCTTTGAACAAATCGTTAAAGAACATTTAATTAGGTACCTGGATGGGAAGGCTTTAATTAATCAGAGCCAGCACGGCTTTATGCCTAATAAATCTTGTCAGACTAATCTTATTTCCTTCTATAATAAAGTCACTGAATGGTTGGACCAGGGAAATGCAGTGGACATAGTATATCTTGACTTTAGTAAGGCCTTTGATAAAGTATCACATAACATTCTTATTGAAAAAATGATCAAGTATGGCTTTGATAAAATATCAGTGAGGTGGGTTCACAATTGGCTTAATGATCGGGCACAATGAGTAATTCTAAATGGCTATACATCAAACTGGAAGAAAGTAAAAAGCGGGGTGCCGCAGGGCTCTGTCCTGGGCCCAGTACTTTTTAATATTTTTATAAATGATCTGGATGATGGGGTTAATGGGGAACTAATAAAATTTGCAGATGATACAAAGCTAGGAGGAATGGCCAACTTTAGAGAGGAGAGAGAATGCATCCAAAAGGACTTAGACACACTGGAACAATGGGCTGAGGTGAACAAAATGGTATTCAACAGGAACAAATGCAAAGTTCTACATCTGGGTAACAGAAATGCAAGAAGCATATATAGTATGGGAGGAATAGTACTAAGTGAGAGTACAGGGGAAAAGGATCTGGGCATAATAATAGATTGCAAATTCAACATGAGTCAACAGTGCGGTGCGGTGGCTAAAAAGGCTAATAAAATTCTAGGATGTATCAAGACGAGCATTGAAGCTAGATCAAGAGAGGTAATTATTCCGCTGTACTCTGCCCTGGTCAGACCCCACCTGGAATACTGTGTACAGTTCTGGGCTCCCCAGTTTAAGAAAGACATTGATTTATTGGAGCAGGTCCAGGGAAGAGCAACCAAAATGGTGGAAGGTCTACAAACCATGTCCTACGAGGAGAGGCTAAAAGAATTGGGACTGCTTAGTTTGCAGAAGAGAAGGCTAAGGGGAGACTTAATAGCGGTATTTAAATATCTGAAAGGTTGTCACAGTGCAGAGGGATCTACCCTATTCTCATTAGCAGAAGGAAGCACGAGAAGTAATGGGATGAAACTAAGGGGAAGGAGATTCAGATTAGACATTAGGAAAAACTTTCTAACAGTAAGGGTAGTGAGAGAGTGGAATAGGCTGCCACGGGAGGTGGTGAGTTCTCCATCAATTGAAATCTTCAAGCGGAAACTGGATAGGTATATAGCTGGGATGTTTTAGGAATTCCTGCTTTGCAGGGGGTTGGACTCGATGGCCCTTGAGGTCCCTTCCAACTCAAACAAACAAGGAAAAAAAAAAAAAATGCCTCATAAGGAAGCAGATGCAAAATGCTCATTGAGAGGATCAGTTCTCCCCTCCCGCCCATCAAAGTGATTGGAGTGAGTATATGGGTATTATGTGTTATTTTCTGGTCCAATATTGAGTTATTTATGGATTATGGTGAAGGCATTTTATTGTTTATGAGGCCAGGATTACAATGGCATAAGACTGGTTATCTGATCCCATATATAGTGAGTTCATTACATCTTATCGTCTTGGTCTGAAGGGAGGAGCTGATTTGTTCATCCCTGTAGATGATGGGGGTATATATATTTTATACATCCTGTACATGAAATGTGGCGTAATCAATTAGTAAAAAGGAATTTAAAGGTACAGTGTTTATTGGTTACATACAGTATATTGGTTATGGAATCTTTTATATATGAATTTTTGCTTGTTTGTTTCTGCACAATGGACAAAAAATTAAGGTCTAAAATAAAACATAACTTTTTATGTTTTATTTTAGAGCTTAATTTTTCTCTCATTGAAGTCTAGATCAACTATTATAGGTCTTACGATTAATATACAGTGAATAACATAAAAATAACTTTTCACAACCAGTTTTTATTTTAAAAAACAGCCATAAACATTTAAAATAATATACATATTTCATACTGTATTACCTAACAATCTGTACAATAGCTTTAACATGTCAGTTATAGAACAGCTATAAAATTTCAAAAACGCCGTTTTTTTGCATCTACCTCTCAAAATAACCTAGTGTATGTTCATTGCTAAATTACATAGGTCAGCAAGCAGGACTTTTACTCTCCGCATTTTTCGGGCAGAAAACTGGCAGACCCCATTATAGTCTATGTGGTCTGTGGGTTTCCGCTGGTAACCACTTTTTAAGCAGATTAGGTTCTGGTTCTTCAGGTCCCAAAGCAGATCCAAAGAACAGAAACACAGGCGTAGGTGTGAATCTAGCGTCACTGATGTTAATGTGTCAGTTTTTTAACTAATCCGTTTAATTGATCCATTTTTAACATCAGTTAGTGTCCATTAATGTCCGTTTTTATACTGTCCATTTTTTGCTTATTTTTTTTTTTGTTCTGCTTTCTGAGCATGTGCAGAAAAAAATGGACAGTAATAATGGACAGTATAACGATTGACCGTACGTTACCCTCCGTTAGCCATAGATATTAATGTTGAAAAATAATGGACGCTTAACATCCGTCAAAAGTCCGGTATTTTGAACAGACACAAAAGTCCCGCTCCGCCCCGTTATTATGTCCACTAAAATATCGGACATGTGCCAGATTTGGTTAAAACCGACACTAACGGAAAAAAGATCCCTTTTAAATCAATGGTATCTTTAACGGATTTATGACGGATCTGTTAGTGTCTGTTGTTAACATTTTGTAATGGATGCTAGCAACGGACACTACTAACCGTAGTGTGAACGCCCCCTTACACTTAAAATTTTTCATAGCTATATCTTTTTTAATAAAAATAAAAAATTAAATATGATTGGAACATAAATACCAACAAACCAGTAGTTATTGTTTTACATGAACATATTGGCCTCTAGTGGCACCCAGAGGACAACCTGAATCACCTATTTGACTATAATAGGAGAATGACAGTTTTGTATGATCTATATGATACAGTATACCTGGAAGACAATCACTGAAAAAAGGCATATAATAAAAAGGAACATGGCTGAGGGTCCAGGACAGTAAGGAAGCCTAATATACTGTATTTAAACTTCATCTTTATTAGGAAATATTATAAACAGCAAATCAGAAACTTTATGTATGTGATGGATAATAAAGTAGGGCATTAGTTCTGTACACCTACAGGATTATAAGAATCAAACTCTCTGGTGCTATGGCAAAATTAGATAAATTGTTGCAAACTTGGTCAACAAATCTAATACAGTGCCTTGCGAAAGTATTCGGCCCCCTTGAACTTTTCAACCTTTTGCCACATTTCAGGCTTCAAACATAAGGATATAAAATTTTAATTTTTTGGTGAAGAATCAACAAGTGGGACACAATCGTGAGGTGGAACGAAATTTATTGGATATTTTAAACTTTTGTAAAAAATAAAAAATTGAAAAGTGTGGCGTGCCAAATTATTCGGCCCCCTTAAAGGGGTATTCCCATGACCATGATCATTTTTAAATTTGTAGATAGTTAAAATGTAAACATTTTTGCAAATATAAGTAATTAAACATTTTGCAGTGTTAAAGATTTTCTCTAAATATCTTGTAGTCACAAGTTGTTGTCTTGATCGGTTGCCAGTGGATACGACCATGAATGCCGGAACTTTCTAAGGTCAGAAAATCAGCCATGATATCCTTATTGTGGCCAGGATATCTTCTGATACATGTAGTGTCCCTGCCTGATAACCTAGCTACAATAAGAAAATCATTGCTGGGTTCCTAACACGTCCCAGACCATAGAAAGTTTCTGCATTTGTGGTCGTATCCATTGGCAACCGATCAAGACAACAGACTGTCACCACTAAGATGGATAGAGAAAATCTTTAAAATACTGCAGAATTTTTAACTACTTATATTTGCAAAAATGTTTAACTTTTAGTTATCTACAAATATAGATATGATTATGTTCATGGGAATACCCCTTTAAGTTAATACTTTGTAGCGTCACTTTTTGCTGCGATTACAGCTGCAAGTCGCTTGGGGTATGTCTCTATCAGTTTTGCACATCGAGAGACTGAAATTCTTGCCCATTCTTCCTTGGAAAACAGCTCGAGCTCAGTGAGGCTGGATGGAGAGTGTTTGTGAACAGCAGTTTTCAGCTCTTTCCACAGATTCTCGATTGGATTCAGGTCTGGACTTTGACTTGGCCATTCTAACACCTGGATACGTTTATTTGTGAATTATTCCATTGTAGATTTTGCTTTATGTTTGGGATCATTGTCTTGTTGGAAGATAAATCTCCGTCCCAGTCTCAGGTCTTTTGCAGACTCCCAACAGGTTTTCTTCCAGAATGGTCCTGCATTTGGCTCCATCCATCTTCCCATCAATTTTAACCATCTTCCCTGTCCCTGCTGAAGAAAGCAGGCCCAAACCATGATGTTGCCACCACCATGTTTGACAGTGGGGATGGTGTGTTCAGGGTGATGAGCTGTGTTGCTTTTACGCCAAACATATCGTTTTGCATTGTGGCCAAAAAGTTCGATTTTGGTTTCATCTGACCAGAGCACCTTCTTCCACATGTTTGGTGTGTCTCCCAGGTGATTTGTGGCAAACTTTAAACAAGACTTTTTATGGATATCTTTGAGAAATGGCTTTCTTCTTGCCACTCTTCCATAAAGGCCAGATTTGTGCAGTGTACGACTGATTGTTGTCCTATGGACAGACTCTCCCACCTCAGCTGTAGATCTCTGCAGTTCATCCAGACTTATCATGGGCCTCTTGGCTGCATCTCTGATCAGTCTTCTCCTTGTTTGAGATGAAAGTTTAGAGGGACGGCCGGGTCTTGGTAGATTTGCAGTGGTCTGATACTCCTTCCATTTCAATATGATCGCTTGCACAGTGCTCCTTGGGATGTTTAAAGTTTGGGAAATCTTTTTGTATCCAAATCCAGCATTAAACTTCTCCACAACAGTATCACGGACCTGCCTGGTGTGTTCCTTGGCCTTCATGATGCTCTCTGCGCTTTAAACAGAACCCTGAGACTATCACAGAGCAGGTGCATTTATACGGAGACTTGATTACACACAGGTGGATTATATTTATCATCATCAGTCATTTAGGACAACATTGGATCATTCAGAGATCCTCACTGAACTTCTGGAGTGAGTTTGCTGCACTGAAAGTAAAGGGGCCGAATAATATTGCACGCCCCACTTTTCAGTTTTTATTTTTTACAAAAGTTTAAAATAACCAATAAATTTCGTTCCACTTCACAATTGTGTCCCACTTGTTGATTCTTCACCAAAAAAATTAAAATTTTATATCTTTATGTTTGTAGCCTGAAATGTGGTAAAAGGTTGAAAAGTTTAAGGGGGCCGAATACTTTCGCAAGGCACTGTACATATGGAGGCCCCATTGTTGTCGGGGTAAATGAGAAATTAATTTTTTTTTTTTTAAATGCCCAATGCTTTGTCTTCCTTTCTGTCATACAAGTGTGGATGGGAAATGATCTATTGTTTAAATTAAGTTTTTATGTTAATATTTTTTTTAAGAATTTTTTTGCGTTGTTTTTCATTTTCCATGTTATCTACATTAAAAAAAAATCTGAAAAATCTTGCGATTCCAACTCTTGCCACTAAGTCTAAAATAGTTTGTGATTTACTGTCTGCTAGAGATGGACAATGGGCTATAGACAAATAGTCTGTATTGACTTCTATGGATGGGTTTTCTAGGCATTCTCTGTGACCTGGGCAGAGGTCATTGTGCAGAGAGGGTAGTAGATAAGCTGTGGAATTACGTATTGTGACTGGTGGATTCTGTGTCTTACCTACATATACATGATAGCTGTGATCCACAGTGTGCTGATAAGTCAGGAAGCTGCAGCAAAGAAAACTCCTGCTCCTAAAGATGTTAGTAAGGGGGATGCTCCTACAGAAAACAGGAGGTCTCAGCATATTATGTGGCTTAATATATTATTTGACTTAGTAGCCAGAGTCACAACTCCAGGAGTTTTAAGATTTTTGAAAAATATAGATAACATGGAAAATTAAAAAAACAACCAAAAATTGTTAGAAATTATGTTTAACATATTCCATTAAAAGCCAAGGAAGAATGGTAGGTCCATGGTTAGTCCATTTACCAATGTTGTTAATAAAGTTCAGTAAATGATCCACTGCACAGAACAAAACTGTGGAGTGGAGCATTATAATGTGCAGGGGCCACTGTTGAGCATTATTATATTGTGCGGGGACCACTGTGGAGCATATAAAAGTATTTGTGTATGTATATGTGCATATTATATATTATAATTATTTATTTACAAAATGCCAAAAAAGCATGAAGAATTCGTTGTTATCCTGAAGCTATCTCTGTGTGACTGTAATGATGATATACGGAGGCGATTACAGTATTACAGCCAAAGGAGAAGGTTACTGAGTGAGAACTAGGAGTCTAAAGATGGCTGCTGAAGGTGTAGTGGGCGGGCTAGGTAGGGAAACAGGGAGGGGTGTGTGTGAGAGAGGGAGGGGGAGGGAGTGTGAGTCAGTTCTGAGTAAACCACAATGCATCATGGAAGTTGTAGGATAAAAGAACAGGAAGCTACCCATGTAAACAAATGCAGAAGATTCCAGGAGCTCACAGAGTACCCTAGAAATCACTTAAAACACTGTTAAAGGTATATGGGTGCACTTATTAACCTATTAATAGCACTACCAGACCTTTTTTTAAAAATTATTTTTTGTCCGGAAAACCCCTTTAACTAAAATGCATGAGGCCCTCAAAATGGTCCAAACACCCATAGAAATTCTTTTCTTCAAATTCTGGAGTAGAAATTTGCAACACAATTGTTATTTGACCAATCCACTGAAACCAGTGTAGACACAGAACACAGAGTTTTCGAGTTTTCTACTGATGGAAGAAGATGCTCAGGCATTTTACAGGGTACAGCATCTTCCTACATTTGGGATTTGTGGAGGTTGAAGATAACAGACATTGAGATTATCTTTTAATACGTTACTCCCATGTTAGAAAATTTTTGGTAGATTTATTTGCTTTCGATAATAAAAAGATTGCCCAAGATTATAAAACATAGATGTGTGATATTGCAGCTCAGCCGCATACGCTTCAATGACGCTCATCTGCAATTATAAAGACAACTTGTGCTGCCGTGTGATGCTGTTTCTCTGAAGAAATGTATATATTTTTATTATTTGTGATTCCACTGGGTACTTGAATTGCGACTTTGCGCATATACAGTGCTGGGAAAAAGTATTTGCCCTCTGTGATTAACTATTTATATATATATATCATGGTAAGAGTTATGTGTCTATCTAGGAATTTTCTTTTTTTTTTTTCCAACTGTTTATTTAAAGAATTTTGTCATATAAAGAAGTTAACAACACAAGGCATAAATGAAAGTAAAAGAAAAACACAAAGAAATAAAAACATTGTAAACATAGAATAATCGGAGAGCCCCTGGCAACCACGAAAAAATACAAGGCATGTAAACATTGCAATGTGCAAACAAGCGGGCCAGCAAGGGCCCAGGAGAAACTAACGAAACCAACAACAAACAGGGTGAGATGAGACAGGGGGACAAAGGGAAAAAAGGGGAGGACATCCAGGAAGGGGGAGGCAGAAAATCAGGTCAGGAATTTTCTTATAGTTATAGGTATAAGGGTTTTTTTTTTTTTCATGCCTGGGTATAGTTAGGAGAAAGGGCCTTTGTGTCTCATGTAATTGGTATAGTCATTATGATGCGCAGTCCAGGAAGCTCAGTGTAATGTGGGCAGAAATCATAATGTTCAACTCACAGCTTGGGTGACTAAGGAAGAAGGAGGTCTTCTATGATAATTCCATAACTCAGTTAGCCTCTAAAAGGTATCGCCTGATTTCTTCACTCTTCCACTAATTCCATTAGTGGTCATCTAAGTAATTAGCAAGCCAGAAGAGCAGAATTCATGGTTTCATCAATTACAGCAAGTCATCCAGGTCCTGATCAGCAAAGCAGCCCCAGACCATCAAACTACCACCACCATGTTCGACTGTTGGTATTATGTTTTTCTGAAACGCTGTGTTATTTTTACACCAGATGTAACAGGACACACACCTTCCAAAAAGTTCGACTTTTGTCTTGTCAGTCTACAGAATATTTTCCCAAAAGTCTTAGGGATTATCAACATATTTTTAACAAATGTGAGATGGGTCTCTGTGTTCTTTTTGGTCAGCAGTGGTCTATGCCTTGGAACTCTTCCATTGATACCATTTTTGCCCAGTCTCTTTCTTATTGTTGAATCATGAACACTGACCTGAACAGTGAGGCATGTATTGCTTTAAATGTTGTTCTTGGCTCTTGTGTGACCTCCTATTGAGTTATCAATGTGCTCTTAGAGTAATTTTGGTAGGCTGGCCACTCCTGGGAAGGTTCAGTACTGCTCTACTTTTTCCCCATTTGTGGATAATAGCTCTCATTGTGTTCGAGTCCCAAGGCCTTAAAAATAGCTTTGTATCCTTTTCTAGACTGATAGATGTCAATTACTTTGTTACTTATCTGTTCTTGAATTTCTTCAGATCAGAACATAATGTGTTGCTTTTTTTTAGATCTTTTAGTCTACTTCGTGTTGTCAGACAGATTCTATTTAAGGGATTTCTTGATTCTACAGTTCTGGCAGAAATCAGGCCTGGATGTGGCTAGTGAAATTGAACTCAGCTTTCCAACAAATGTGGTTAATCACAGTTAACTCATGGGGGTTTGGGGTACTATTACAGCAGATTTTGGGTATTAAAATATGGTGGCCGCTCAGGAGCTGAGCGGCCTCCATAGCCACCAAGTCTCTGATGTAAACTATAGCATAAATAAAACTATATAAATTTGGTATCCCTAGAATTGTACCAACCCATATAATACAGGTGGCATGTCATTTTGGTTGCAGCGTGAATGCTGTAAAAAAAAAAAAAAAAAAAGCCCATAAGAAAATCGCACAAATGAAGTTTTTCTGCAATTCCACCCCATTTTTCATTTTTTCCAGCTTCCCAGTACTTTGTACGGAATATTAAATGGTATCATTATGAAGAACAATTTGTCCCGCAAACATTAAGCCCTCATATGACTCTGTGAACACAAAAATAAAAAGTTATGGGGTTTGGGAGGCGGGGAGTTAAAAATGAAAATTGAAAAATGCCCACAGCAAGAAGGGGTTAAAAATTTACTCAGGTTATGTTTGACTGATATTGAAATTTGTTTGATAACCTGAAACATTTGGGTTGGGATGGGATGGGATTCTGGCTAAAGTAGAAACAGAGAAAAAGCTTGTGTTTGAAAATGTCAGCATGCCAATAATACCTATGGAAACGCTGGTGTTTTCTGTATAGCTATAATAGGGGCAGAACGTCCACAGAGGAAAACTCTGCTGGACTTTCTGTGAAAAACGCTGTGGAAAAAGCCAGAAGGCATTTCCGCTGTGGCTCGCAACTTGGGGCCTTAGCCTTAATTTGTATGTAATTGCACACAGGGCATGGGTATGTCTACTAGAGCACCCATTTTCACCTGTGGTTACCACATTTCAGGACTTATCAATCTTTATAAGAAGGTGGTTCTGCGTGGCAACCACAGTGAAACAAGTATTCTGGCAGACATGGCCAATTATCTCATTTGCATATGAATTAAAAGTTAATTTTTATTGACAGCAAGACTGCACTTTGATACAAAAAAGGTATGTTATGTCACTAATAGCCCCTAACGCAGCATATAAGTGGTTTAAAGGCCATTTTGGTGATGGTAGACTCCCTTCAATAAAGTAGATCTTGGTCTTATATGTTTTGGAAATTAAGTGATTTTGTGATGTATATTTAACTCGCACATAATCCAGACTGGAAAAAAAACAAATTATTTGACATATTAACTAAGTGTGAAATATGCCAAGATGTCACACTAAACATCCATTTAATAGAATGATTCAGCAGTAATTTTATAGTAATATCTGAGATTCGGTTTAATACTCTTGTTCAACCCTTTTCACAAAAACATCTGGGTCAAGTCCCAACAAGACCTCCCGACTGCCGTTAAAGATGTTTATACAGAAGTCCTAATCCATTCAGATGAGGTATTTCCAGTATCCAAAGAATGTTTTCATCACAAAATTTTATGGCAGATCATTATATTAACAAGCACAGTGCATTATACGGTATTATGGGAGGAAGGCTGTGAACAAATTGAGGATGAAGTTTTCATAAACTAGAATGAAGGTTTTTTTCTGATAGTTTTTAGATAACTAATGTTGCTAGGGTAACTTTTGTGTTTTGACATGCTTGAAATGGATGCAAGCGCTCTGCTTGTCTGGCTTATGATCAGATCCTTTCATGTTAGAACATGTAGGAAAGAGGCTACAAGAAGAGGAACAAAAGGAGAAAACCCTTCAAAATATACACACAAAAGCTATAAAATGTGTCACGAGTGAAGTGTGGAACAATAAGCTTGCTCACAAACACTCTTCAGCATTCACCTTAGTACAAGCTGGATTTTGGGTACAGATATGCTTAGCTGCTATGGAAACCCATATAGTAAAATTGTATAAAGATAATCACATTTCATGAAAAAGACATTATTATAATATCCTTTCCTTTTAAGTGTAACAAAAGTGCATGTAAAGGTAGTAAAGGACACATAATGGATACATTTAAAATTGAATTTGGAGCTATATTATTAGAAATTATATTAAAGTATAAACTGAGAAAAAAAAATGTTTTTGATTTTTTTCAATTAAATCCGCATAAGAAATTAATTTCCTTGCAAAAAAATAATTTCCTTGCAAACAACGTACCTGAAAATTGATGATTAATTATTGCAAAGATGAGCCCATTGGTGAAATACATACTGAGTGTGGTGGATGAGCTCTGACAGACCTTCAATGCATGATCACTCTCTTCTAGAACTTGCACTCTTATATGTATATTATTATTATGCATTTGTGCATCATTTGGCTATAATTCTAGCCTGTTTTCACATGTGTTATAAGAAACCTTTTCTATATATGCTAGTTACTGCATTTATGTGATATCAGATAACAAATATTTGCTACTTTTATGCAGTTAATAAAGTATTTAGCAAATAAGCTTGGCTTGTTGCTCAGTTACAGTATCCATAATGGAAAAACTACAATTGGAATACAGTTGCGTCCCATTTTTGTTTGACATAGAGCACAGTCATGACTACAAACCCAAAGTAATAATTCCGCTTTTAGTCACATCAGGGCCTCATGTGGACAGCCATATTATAGTCCCAAAAACCTGTTTTATGGAACTGCAATATGGTACCCATACTATATGTCTATGAGCCCATATTGGCTGCATACAACATCCAATAAAAATACAAAGCTATATATTTGATGCCATATTATGGATTTTTTATTTCATAGAAGCTGCTTCTAGGAGAATATCTCCAAAACATGCTGCCATGTGAAGCACTATACAGTTTACATACCCTGGCAGATTTTTGGGGGTTTTTTTGGCCTTTTTTCAGAGAATATGAATGATAACAAAAAAACTTTTTCTCCACTCATGGTTAGTGGTTGGTTGAAGCCATTTATTGTCAATCTTCTATGTTTTCTCTTTTTAAATCATAATGACAACCAAAAACATCAAAATGACCCTGTTCAAAAGTTCACATACCCTGGTGATTTTGGCCTGATAACATGCCCAGGAAGCAAACCACGGTCAGGTAGACCAACCAAAATTTCGGTCACAACTGTCCGGAAAATTGTTCGGGATGCAAAGAAAAATCCACACATAACATCAGCTGAAATACAGAACTCTCTGAAAACTATTGGTATAGCTGTTTCAAGATCCACAATAAGGAGGCATTTGAAGAAAAATGGGCTGCATGGTCGAGTTGCCAGAAGAAAGTCATTACTGCGCAAATGCCACAAAGAATCTCGCCTTCAATACGCCAAACAGCACAGAGACGAGCCTCAAAACTTCTGGAACAAGGTAATTTGGAGTAATGAGACAAAAATCGAACTTTTTGGCCACAACCATAGACGTTACATTTGGAGCGGTGTCAACAAGGCCTATGAAGAAAGGAACACCATTCCTAATGTAAAGCACAGAGGTGGATCACTGATGATGTGGGGATGTGTGAGCTTCAAAGGCACAGGAAACTTGGTCAAGGTTGAAGGAAAGATGAATGCAGCACGTTATCAGCAAATACTGGAGGCAAATTTACACACATCAGCCAGGAAGCTGCGCATGGGACGTACTTGGACGTTCCAACATGACAACGATCCAAAACACAAGGCCAAGTCGACCTGTCATTGGCTACAGCAGAAGAAAGTGAAGGTTCTGGAGTGGCCATCTCAGTCTCCTGACCTCAATATCATTGAGCCACTCTGGGGAGATCTCAAGTGCGCAGTACATGCAAGACAGCCCAGGACTTTACAGGAACTGGAGACTTTTTGCCAAGAAGAATGGGCAGTTTTACCATCTGAGAAAATAAAGAGCCTCATTCACAACTACCACAAAAGACTTCAAGCTGTCATTGATGTTAGAGGGGGCAATACACGGTATTAAGAACAGGGTCATTTTGATGTTTTTGGTTGTCATTATGATTTAAAAAGAGAAAACACAGAAGTTTGACAATAAATGGCTTCAACCAACCACTAACCATGAGTGAAGAAAAAGTTTTTGTGTTATCATTCATATTTTCTGAAAAAAAGGCCAAAAAAACAAAAAAATCTGCCAGGGTATGTAAACTTTTTAGCACAACTGCATATATCAGCTCATAGAATGTCTCCTGCCTCATAGTTGTCATGTCTTTGCCATATGCCATGAAATGAGAAATGCAATAAATGAACAAAAAAATAACAAGTTAAAATATGACTGGATCCAGATGACTAGATGATTTAAATATCCTCTATAGTCATACAAATTTATAATTTCTCCTTCGCTGCCTTTCCTCTTGCCACAACATATTTCAAGTTGCATGGTGTGAGATGACCGGCTTTAAAAAAAACAAAGCAAAACATGACTTTGCGATATATTTTAGTATATTTCATACATTTCCTTTAGAATCAGAAATGTAAGAATTTGATAGTTGAGATGGGGTTATCAGTTCACATAAGGCAAATTGGATTTCTGCATTCCTGAAATAGGAAACATGTTGTATGGAAAGGAATGGGCTGTTTTATAAACATGACAGAGTTCCTTATGCATGCATTATCAGCCACACTTCATTTACTTGTGGAATGCAACTCCATATGGCTTTTCCAAGTGTTAAATGCTTCTATTTAGGTATAGAGCACACATAATTCTGGGTCAATGATTCCCTCACCACTAAACATCCTTTTCTTTCTTCACACTGGAAAGTCAAAGGACAAAGAAACATTGTGCAATTTATTGCATGGCTCTTAGTAATCTATATGGACTATCTCTCAAAGTTCCAGCTGACATAGGTATAGCTATTTAATATATCAAAAGCTGTGGGTGATTTTGCAGATGTTTCCAGACTTCCAAATCCAAGTGAAACATTTGCATGGAGTTTGTATGTTCTCCTAGGGTTTGTGTTTCTTCCCATGTTCCCTGAAAAATTATTGGGACTTTCATTAAGACCAGTGTTTTATACACCAGTCTTAATCTGTGGTCAGCTGATGTCAGATGTTCCACATTTAATAGGAGGTATGTACCTCCTATTAATTGTGGAGCATTGTGGACCTTCTGTGCACCAGAAATAAAATATATCCAGTTTTCTGGTGTAAATTAAATGAACCCACTCACCTTGACCCTTGTCTTTGCAGCCCACTGACCACATTTTTTTGTGGCAAGCATGGCATAAACCCCCCCAAAGTCACAAATTGTTATTCAAGTAGGGTTTACACCAAAATGTGCAACTTTTTGACATTATAAAAGTGGTATATATGGTTTAATCAACAAGTCCCATTGAGATAGGGATTGTCCAAGTTCAATAAATTAAAAAAATATGGATAAATAACAGGATGTATCAATACAAAACACTTCCTAATATATATCCTGTTTAAATTCATCACTGTTTATCTGATTTATTTTCAGGTCATTGATCTCAGATATGACGTTTTGTTTGCAAGCTCACTACCACCTCCCTGTGAGCAGTTCAGCCAGCCAAAGGAAAATCACAGAAGCACATAAGCTCCTTGCTAATGATTTCACTAAAGGGGAGAGTGGAGAAGGGAGAGGGTACACAGAGAGTGAGAGCAGACAGATGAATCATGGGAAATGTAGTAAATAACAGTGATACAAGGAGCAGCAAATAAAATAAAGCCAAGCAAATGGTGCACAAGGGAACAGTGAGTATTTAGCACAACTGTGGATATATTTACAGATAAATTTTAGAAGCTGGATAACCCCTTTAAACTAACTGTAGAAAATGTTTAAAAAAACAAAAACAAAAAAAAAACTAAACAATATTCCTCTTCATTCTATTGCCAATGCTTTGGTGGTCTCTTCCAATGCTTGCTTTCCTTGAGTAATGAAGAAGATGAAAAAACAATGACCTTTATTAATTTAGTCATTTAGTGCTACCATGAGTCTTGTGTCATGCCAACAGTATAATATCCTGAGACCGTTCATGTTTGGGACTGCTTTTCATCTAAGAATGCTGCCATGAATATAGAATGGTATCTAAACATCCTCCAAGAGCAACTTCTCCTAATTGTCCAGGAGCAATTTGGTGATGAAAAATGCTTTTCCCAGCATGATGGATTACCATGTCACTACGCAAAAGTGATAACTAAGTGGCTCAGTGAACAAAACATTTAAATTTTGGGTCCATTGCCAGGAAATTCACCAAATTTCAATCATATTGAGAAGCTGAGGTCAATCCTCAAAAAGCAGGTGGACAAACAAAAACACAGAAATGAGTGTGATAAACTCCAAGCACTGAGTAGGCAAGAATGGTTTGCCATCTGTCAGTATTTGACCCAGAATTTTATATTCGGCATACCAGGGTGAATTGCATAAATCTTTAAAAATAAGGATCAACACCGTAAATATAGAGTCCTTAGAGTCTTTGCATAAAATTGATGTATTTTTCAATACAAGTTTAAAAACTATTGAAATGCTTAGAATATTACTTTTATATACCATAGAAACATTTGACTAAATGATTTAAAGATACTGAAGCAGTGAATTACTGTAGGGATCATCCTTTCTGCTCATTTTTTTGAGTATTTAAAGAATATCAGTTATTTTAGGTTACCTTTTTAGAATCTACCATATCTGCATAAGAGAAATAATGTTATTTCTGACCATTATATTTCTCCATTTTTAAAGAGTTCTCTCCATATAAAATTTTTGCTTGCCCCTGAGCTGGGGAAGGGGGATGGGGGGTGGGGACAAGTTGCTTTGAAGTCACCAATACACTGCACACAGTGAACAGGAAACCTTCAAGCGCTCACACAGAAACTGCAGTAGCATGGAGGACTTTATAAAACAGTGCTGAGCAGTGTACCTTAGAATCAGCTTTGGAGTGCAATCAATAGCTTATTAGAGTCTTCAACAGCAACATCTCTGTGACTCTCTGTTTTGCTACAGCTGCTTCCTCTTCTTCCTCCTCTCCATAGACTTCTAGTGGCCGCATGTGACCTGATCTTTCAGTGTCAATAATCTGTCCCACCTCACAAATTTTAAAGTAAATTGAGGGTAAATGATCAGTGCAAAAACAGGGGAGAAAATAAGGCTCATAAAGGGCCTTTTTTCTCTAATAACATATATTACAAAGTTTCTTATATTGGCTGATACTTCTAGTGTATGCAAAATTTATTGAAATGATAGTGACTATGTAAATATGAATATTATTTGCATTAGAATGTATATATACAGTACAGATCAAAGTTTGGACACACCTTCTCATTCCAAAAGTTTTCTGTATTTTCATGACTATAAAAATTGTAGATTCACACTGAAGGCATCAAAACTATGAATTAACACATGTGGAATTATATACTTAACAAAAAAGTGTGAAACAACTGAAAATATGTCTTATATTCTAGGTTCTTCAAAGTAGCCACCTTTTGCTTTGATTACTGCTTTGCACACTCTTGGCATTCTTTTGATGAGCTTCAAGAGGTAGTCACCTGAAATGGTCTTCCAACAGTCTTGAAGGCATTCCCAGAGATGATCAGCACTTGTTGGCCCTATTGCCTTCACTCTGCGGTCCAGCTCACCCCAAACCATCTTGATTGGGTTCAGGTCTGGTGACTGTGGAGGCCAGGTCATCTGGCATAGCACCCCATCACTCTCCTTCTTGGTCAAATAGCCCTTACACAGTCTGGAGGTTTGTTTGGGGTCATTGTCCTGTTGAAAAATAAATGATGGTCCAACTAAACGCAAACCGGATGGAATAGCATGCCGCTGTAAGATGCAGTGGTAACCATGCTGGTTCAGTATTCCTTCAATTTTGAATAAATCCCCAACAGTGTCACCAGCAAAGCACCCCCATACCATCACACCTCCTCCTCCATGCTTCATGGTGGGAACCAGGCCTGTAGAGTCCATTCGTTCACCTTTTCTGCGTCGCACAAAGACACAGTGGTTGGAACCAAAGATCTCAAATTTGGACTCATCAGACCAAAGCACAGATTTCCACAGGTCTAATGTCAATTCCTTGTGTTCTTTAGCCCAAACAAGTCTCTTCTGCTTGTTGCCTGTCCTTAGCAGTGGTTTCCTAGCAGCTATTTTACCATGAAGGCCTGCTGCAGACACTCTCCTCTTAACAGTTGTTGTAGAGATGTGTCTGCTGCTAGAACTCTGTGTGGCATTGACCTGGTCTCTAATCTGAGCTGCTGTTAACCTGCGATTTCTGAGGCTGGTGACTCGTATGAACTTATCTTCCGCAGCAGAGGTGACTCTTGGTCTTCCTTTCCTGGGGCGGTCCTCATGTGAGCCAGTTTCTTTGTAGCGCTTGATGGTTTTGGCCACTGCACTTGGGGACACTTTCAAAGTTTTCCCAATTTTTCGGACTGACTGACCTTCATTTCTTAAAGTAATGATGGCCACTCATTTTTCTTTACTTAGCTGCTTTTTTCTTGCCATAATACAAATTCTAACACTCCATTCAGTAGGACTATCAGCTGTGTATCCACCTGACTTCTGAACAACACAACTGATGGTCCCAACCCCATTTATAAGGCAAGAAATCCCACTTATTAAACCTGACAGGGCACACCTGTGAAGTGAAAACCATTTCAGGTGACTACCTCTTGAAGCTCATCAAGAGAATGCCAAGAGTGTGCAAAGCAGTAATCAAAGAAAAAGGTGGCTACTTTGAAGAACCTAGAATATAAGACATATTTTCAGTTGTTTCACACTTTTTTGTTAAGTATATAATTCCACATGTGTTAATTCATAGTTTTGATGCCTTCAGTGTGAATCTACAATTTTTATAGTCATGAAAATAAGGAAAACTCTTGGAATGAGAAGGTGTGTCCAAACTTTTGGTCTGTACTGTAGATTAGATGTTGATGTAGCCATGTAAACTACTATTATAGCAGATTTAAGAATACCTTCCAACATCTCTGTTGGTCAAGAAATAACACCTGCCTTTCATGTGTTTACTGATCTCTGCATGCTTCTGTGCAAACACTCACAACAATAGTAGCACAAGAACATCTGGCTAAACATATTACAAATGTGCTCAGAGCAAACAATATTTTGTAGTCAAAAACACTCTTTGAGGTGTTTTCTTAAACTTATTTGAACTTGCTTCTTCCCCACCCTTCTCTCTTTTTTTTTTTACTGTAATTTTTATTAAAGTATTTTACAATATAGTGTACATTTAAGAGGGAAACCACAACAGATGAAGCAACACAGTAACAAAATCCCCTGCATACATAGATTACAAAGATCATCAATGAATAAAACAATATCAGACACTAGACAAGGGGAAAAAATGGAAAGGAGGGAAACGGAGAACAGGATGGGGGAGGACAGTTCGGTTGGAGTCAAAGGCCGTGTAAAATAGAGTAGGAGTCCCAGTACGACCATATGGAATTAAAGGCCTCCACAGTGTGGTTCAGAGTAGCTGTCAGAAATTCAAGACTGTGGATGTCCTTCATGCGGGCACACAGTTCAGTCCCCGTGGGAGGGAGCGTCTCCCTCCAGTGACGGGCAATTAGAGTCTGTGCTGCAGTACATAGGTATAAAAACAGCCTAGACGCCCCCTTGCCAAAACACCTGGGAGGTAGATTGATCAAATGGGTCGTGGGGTCCAGGGGGACCCCCTGTGTAAAGAGGGCTTCAGTGAGGAGTTGCACCTCTGTCCAAAAAATACAAATGATGGGGCAGTCCCAAAAAATGTGACACACCATACCCGGCGAGGTCTGACAACGCCAACACGAGGAGGGAATATTAGGATTAGGGGTATGAAGCAGTGCAGGCGTGTGATACCAGTGCATGAGGATTTTATATTGGGTCTCATGGAACGTAATGCAGGATGAAGATTTAGCAGCTCGGGACCATATGGTCTGCCACTGTCCAGGCGAGACCCGCCTATGCAGAGACTCCTCTCACCTAGTCATGTATCTGTGTGCTGGGGGAGGTCGCCCCTCAGGGTAGGACAAAATCCTATATATGTTAGATATAAGTCCCTTTGTAGAGGTGTCAGCACGGCACAGCCTTTCAAAAGTTGTGGGTAGTGAGACTTGCTTGGATCCAAGTTGAGCCCGAGCAAAGTGTGTTATTTGTTGATAATGGAACCACTCCGTAGCTGGCAAGTGTAGGGTCGAAGTAAAATAATCAAAGGGCCTGAGCTCCAAGGTCAAGGGGTCAACCAGATCTGCGATATGGAACAGACCTAGCCTGCTCCAAGGGTGCACCATAGCGGAAGAGAGTCCTTCTGGGAGGAGCGGGTTATAGAGAAACGAGATCATGGATGAGGAGTGAGAAGCTAAGGCAAATTGCTTAGAGCATGTATTCCAGATTGTCCTCGTAAATTTAATGGGTCCCAATAGGGGAGTTGCAGGCGAGGGGGGAAAGCGTGACTACAGGAAGGCATTCGGATGCACTGGGGCCAACCAAAGCTTCTCTATTTCAACCCACCTGGTGTATGCCCGGGGTGCTGCCCAAGATGGGAGAGCCTGGAGATGGGCAGCCCAGTAATAATGCAAAATGTGTGGCACTGCCAAACCCCCCTCAGCCTTACCAGTCAACATCACCGAACGGGGGATAGGATGGTGCTTAGCGTTCCATATAAACTGGAAAATTGCCTTTTGAAGGGATCTTAATTTGCACCTCGGGACCGCCACTGGGAGTGTTTCGAAATAATAAAGGAGTTTAGGGAGGAGGGTCATCTTGACTGCTGTAATCTGCCCAAACAAGGAGTTGTGAAGGGGGCGCCATTTATCCAGGAGGGAGCGGAGCTCATTGAATAAGCAAGGATAATTGGCAGAGTACAGAGAGGAATAGGCCGTAGAAAGCTGGACACCCAGGTAGCGGAGCGAATGGTCCCTCCATTGGAAATTATAATTGGTTTTAAGTGTCTGTAAGATAGGATCCGAAATGTTAATAGAGAGGGTCTTTGCAGGGTTGACCTTAGCCTGACATGTTACTGTAATCTTTGAGTGTACTGAGGAGATTCGGGAGGGTGGTATGGAGGTTGTAAAGGGTTAAAAGGACGTCATCTGCAAATAGGGATACCTTGAATTCCCTGTCACAAACCGCAATGCCCATAATATCTGGGTTGGACCTGATCCAGGGTTCAATACAGAGGGCGAAAATTAAAGGGGAGAGGGGGCATCCCTGACGAGTCCCATTACGGATCGGGAAAGGGGGAGAGGTAGCGTTAGGAAGTTTGACAACTGCTGAGGGAGTGGAATACAAGGCTCGAATTGCCGTTAGAAAATCCCCAGAGAAGCCGAAACGCTCAAGAGTGGCCAACATAAAGGACCAGTCAAGGCGATCGAAGGCCTTCTCTGTGTCTAGGCTTAAGATAAGGGAAGGGGTAGCCGAACGGTTGGCCACGTCAATCAAATCCACCGCTCTTCTGGTGTTGTCTTCCCCCTGCCTGCAGGGAATGAAACCCACCTGGTCCTTGTGGACGAGAGAGGGCAGCCAACCACTAAGCCTAGTTACAGAAGCTTAGTGAAAAGCTTAAGGTCAGAATTTAAAAGAGCGATAGGGCGGTAATTAGAGTAGTCTGTGTAATCTTTGCCTGGTTTGAGGACTAAGGTAATGTGGGAGTGGAACATAGTCTGAGGGATAGGGGAGCCCTCCAGAAATGAATTAAAAAGGCTACACAGATGGGGAATTAATTCAACTTGGAAGACCTTATAATACAAATGTGTGAACCCATCTGGGCCCGTGGCCCTACCATTAGGGAGGTCCTTCAATATAGCCGTAACTTCCTCACTGGTGACAGGGGCATTTAGGGAATCCAACGCCAAAGTCGGAAGCGTAGGAAGGTGGCAGGCAGTTAGGTATGCTTCCAAATCTAGCGTCTGACCTGGGAGGGCTGGCGGAGGGAGGCTATACAATTTAAAGTAGTATTCATGAAACAGAGTCCCTATAGTGTCAGGATGGTGATGAAGGACCCCCTTCGGGTCACGAACTGCGTGTGGGACAGAGGAGGACTACCTCTCCCGGAGGGCCCTGGCTAGAAGAGTGTGGGCCTTATTCCCTCTCTCATAATAACGCTGTCTGCTATAGAGGAGAAGGCGCTGCGCAGCCCGAGTAGCTATGGCGTGTCAGTCCGCCCGAGCTAGTACTAGCTGGCAGAGGAGGGAGGCGGAGGTACGGGCTGCTAGACGCTCTGTCAGGGATTGTATCCGAGCCCTCAGAGCCACCTCCTCGGCCAACCTATCCTTTTTAAGCCGGGTGGCCGTAGCTATGCAATGCCCCCTCATCACAGCCTTGTGTGTCTCCCAGAGAGTGGAAGAAGATGAGACTGAGCCAACGTTAGTGTTAAAATAATCTAAGAGATGGGCTCGGAGGGCCTCCCGGGTGAGAAGGGAATGCAGTAAAGATTCATTAAGCCGCCAATGGCAGTACCTGGTAGGGAAGGGGGTGGGAGACAAAGAAAGCTGAACAGGAGCGTGGTCTGACCACGTGATGGGGCCAATGTCCGCTCCTGTCATAAGACAAAGTGTAAGGGTATTGCCAAGAAAATAGTCAATTCTAGTATGCGTACCATGGGGGTGGGAATAGAAAGTGTAGCAGCGTGCTGTAGGATTGTCAACCCTCCAAAGATCATATAAGGCTGCGGACCTGATGAGGCGACGAAACTCCCGGGCAAGGCGCAATCGATGGGCACTCGCAGGGCACTCAGTAAGAGACAGTCGGTCCATCCTCTCAGAGAAGACTGCATTAAAGTCTCCTCCCAGAAGCAGCGCTGCACAAGATGGGAGGTCACGATAGAGATTGGGCATGAGCGGGACAGCAGGATAGCCACTCCTCCCCTCCTATGACCATCGTGCGCTGAGTAAGCAGTGGGGTAATAGTGGCGGGCAAAATTAAATGAGCCGGTGTGATCAAAGTGGGTCTCCTGTAGGAAAGCCACATCTGCCCGGAGGGACCGAAGCTCACGCAGGACCATGTGTCGTTTAAGATTAGAGCCCAGACCCTTCCCCACCCTTCTCTCTTAAGGCTACAGTTTCACTGCATTTTACCTTCATCAGGTTGAAGATGATAAGATATTATTTTGCTTCATCCTGGTAAGTTATATAAATATGTACTCGTTCTATGTGTAGTTTACTAGATTAACAATATGGCTCTGGAGAACTAGATGGATATACGCATATAAAACAACTACCCCATTAATGTTATGTCCAATGCAGTACTGGGGGTGGTGTATGAAGTCATAAGCCTCCCCTCCAGATCCTGCACTATGTATAACACAGTGCATCAGTTTTCCTGGAGTGTTCCTTTAATATAAGAATCCAGTTAATGTGGTTCCTCAATAAAATGTACAATTTTACTTCCAGGATGACCGTTTGTATGTTGAAAATATTGTTTGTTAAAACCATAACTGTAAAACTGGTAGTCCCTGAAATGTCATCCAGAAACAAGAAAACAGACTAAATGTTACATCTTCACCCATTCAAACTTCTGCGCCATCCTCTGGCCGCATTGTACTCTGGTTATTTTGTGTTGACACTGTTAGGGTTACTTTAGTGTGCTTTGTGATTGACAGCTTATCTACCAATCAAGCCTGGGGTGGGTTTTGGACTTCCTATAAACAGGCCATCAGCCCACACATGATTGCTGGCTATTAAGTCTCTGACCTTGCTAAGCGTTTGCCCTTGCTCTTGTTTTGTATTTTCTGACCTCTTCTTTTTTGGCGTTTGACTTCTCTTTTGGATTGCGATTTGGTACTGTTTTGTCTCTCTGGCTTGACCCTTGGCTTGCTGACTCTGTGTTGTATTGTTTTGTCCTGTTCTGTGTTTCACTTACCTAGAGTAGGGTTTGTCGTCCAGTTGTCCCTGGCATTAGGACAGTTGCGGCAATTAGGTAGGGACTTGGGGTGGGCCTAGTTTCAGGGCTCACTGTCTCTGTCTTCCCTTTTCCTAGCAGCTGCTATTAGGTATTGCTTACGGGCAATTTCATAACACTAAAGTTAAATAAGCCCAAAACTAATATACAGAAAACAAGTCTTACATATAAAAGCCAGAAGGTGATACTGGATGTTGGTTAATCACTTTCTACAATGATGGGAACATCTTCAGAGTTTGTTGTCTCAGTACCCCATCACTGCTCCTCATCTCCCATTGAAGTCAAGGGGAGCTAAGCTGCAGTAACATCTCCCAGCCTCCATACAGGGCATGGAACCAACTGTTTCTGGCTCTGTGCAGGGTATAGTGCAGTTAATCCATGTAGGGACCAGTTGTTGGCTGCCCAACGATCACATATTTATGGCCTATTCTAAGGACAGGCAATAACTAATAATTCCTGGACAACCCCTTTAAGCCACAGTTTTCTTTGGGGGTACTTATGTGACTACTTATTGCAGGGAGTCTCAAAAGTTTACACTTGTGGCCTTCTACAAGGATGGAAGTAGTCATAACTCTTGACTCTAATAATACTGAACCTGTTAGCATAACCACATGAACTGTAAATGCGTGAATCAAGAGCTGTATGGAAATAAAAACCAGTAGGTATGTGACGGATCTATTAATATCTCATTGTTGGAGTATGTTATAAATATTATATATATTATTATTATTATATTATTAATAGGAATGCATGGAAATCTTTCACCCTGTATGGAAATGCATATACAGGTCTTTAGGCA
Source organism: Leptodactylus fallax (assembly GCA_947044405.1). Taxonomy (NCBI): domain Eukaryota; kingdom Metazoa; phylum Chordata; class Amphibia; order Anura; family Leptodactylidae; genus Leptodactylus; species Leptodactylus fallax. The sequence goes on along the minus strand of CAMRHE010000012.1, from coordinate 9,149,574 downwards.
CCACTTTTTGGCTAATCAGTGTTCACCCTTTGGTAAAACAGTGACACTGATTGGCTGCAGGGAATCTCGGTAGTGTTGCTTGTCTGTAATCTTTCAGCCAATTATGAGTGTGCAGCCTGTGAAATACAGTAAATGGCTGGTTAATCCAGGCAACTGCATGTGCCATAGATTGTAGCTGACCAGAAGCATTGCAACTTTAGGCTACATTCAACATATTATAGGATCGTCCTTGAGGAGCTAAAGCAAGTAGACCAACAATGTATGTTATGGAGCACATTGTATAACACGGAGGCTGTGATCAGGCTGATCAGGCAATGGAAATTAGCTGAAAAGAGTTTTTCAAAAGATTCATCTGATAAAACCATAGCAAGTAACTTATTTCAAGAATAGTTATAGTACATAGTCCAAATAAGTAGTACAGTTGAAAAAACGCATATGTCTATCAAGTTCAACCAAGGGATGAGAGTCAATATGAATGAAAGGAAGGGGTATGGATAACTTTAGTACTCTGTTACTGTTATTGGTCCAGAGAAAACATAGTCATTAACCTACCAATCTACCATATAGAGCAAAGGTAAAATTTCCTGTTCTGATTCAAAGTGGCGAGCAAACTGATTCAGCATTCAAGGCAAGAATTCTATACATTCTGATAAGTGTTGACCTTATTTTGTCCTGGAAAATATTAGCTAAGCATTTTTTAAAGCCATTATCTATTCCTGCTGTGACCAGCTCCTGAGGGGACCACTCCACAGATTCACAGTTCTTATGGTAAAGAAACCACTCCAGAGATTGAGCCTTTTTTTTCTACAGACAAGGAGCATGCCCCCAGTAACCAGTAGATCGATTGTATTTTTACTGAGTGTTGGTGCATATTCTACCAGTAATTAATGTATGTGACCCATTTTTAGGTTAGGCGTTACCGTTCCCTTAAAATGCAGACAAGGAGATAACATATAATTATAACCTTTTGTTTAATCCAAAGAGGTGGGATGCTGATGTTCTGGCACAGAAAAGATTATCTATTGATATACAGTAGGTTGCTAATACATTTTGGCAAAAGGTGTGTAAAGGTATCACACACAGTATTAAGCAACTCTCCTTTTGAAGCTTGTAACTAGCTTCCAAGAGTAATAGAAAAATAGGAAACAATATATTGTAAATTAATGACTTTTTGCCCCGTGGTGATAGGAGAGATTGAACTCAAGCCAAAACATTCATTTTGCAGAATCTTTAGCCCGGTAGTGTTGATTTGAGGAGTTTCGGTGAGTTGTTTCTACATGTCTACAAGTATATTTAGTTAGATCTAAAGAAGATGAACAATGTAAGATGATCTCTCTTAAAATTAACCTTCTGATTCTACTTTGATTACCCTGAAGCTTTTATTTAAAAAAAAGTGTTTTATGAGTAATGAATGTAATTTTCAGTATAGAAAGGGATTCCAGAGTTGTAACATACTATACTAAGACACCAGTAGTAAATAATGGAGGTTTTACTATGGAGGTAATTTGTCTTTTCTAAATTTCATACAATAATAATAATAATAATAATCCTTTAATAGTCCCACCATGGGTAAATTCAGTGTGTTACAGCAGCAAAGATATGCAATGCAAAGATAAGAAATACAAATACAACATATACAAGAACGGTCCAAGGTAGAGGCATTTCATTGATAGTAGACAGACAGATAAAAAGGTACAGGTAAAGAAGTAGCGGGGGGAAGGGGGGGGGATATCACAAACAAACAGAATTTCAGTTCTCTGTATCGACTAATCTCCGCTTAGGTTGGTGTTGGTTGTACAGCCTGACCGCAGTGGGGAGGAAAGACTTCCGATGATGCTCCTTCTCACAATTAGGGTGAAGTAGTCTGTCACTGACAGTACTGCCCAACGCTATAACAGTTTCATGCATGGGATGGGGCTTATTCTCCCGCATGGAGCTCACCACGGACAGTATCCTTCTGTCACCAACGACCTGCACTGGGTCCAGTGGGCTCCCCAGGACAGAGCTGGCCCTTCTAATCAGCTTGTCAAGTTTATTTCTATCCCTGGTTGATATACTGCTCCCCCAGCAGGCCACTGCGAAGAAGATGGCTGACGCCACTTCCGAGTTGAAAAAAGTCCTAAGAAGTGCCCCCTGAACTCCAAAGGCTCTCAGCCTTCTAAGCAGGTAGAGCCTGCTGTGGCCGTTCCTGTACAGGACCTCCATGTGATCTGCCCAGTTCAGCTTATCATTAAGGAGCATACCCAGGTACTTATAGGTGTTGACAATCTCGATGCCCATCCCCTGGATGTCCACTGGTTTAGGAGGGCATCTGCATTTACGGAAGTCCACCACCATCTCCTTGGTCTTCCCCGCGTTAATCCTCAGGTGGTTTCATTGGCACCAGTCCACAAAATCCCGGTTCAGTTCCCTGTACTCCCTGTCATCTTCGTCTGTGATGAGGCCTACTATTGCAGAGTCATCGGAATACTTCTGTAGGTAGCAGCTAGATTAGTTGCACCTAAAATCTGCAGCCTACAGTGTGAAGAGGAAAGGGGCAAGAACTGTGCCCTGAGGTGCCCCCGTATTACAGATCACGGTATCTGACACACAGTCCCGGGCTCTCACATTACTGAGGTCGATTTGTGAGGTAGTCTAGGATCCAATTAGAGAGGTGGTGGTCCACTCCAGCAAGGGCCAGCTTGTCTCTCAGTAACCCCGGCTGTATGGTGTCCCCCCCACCCCCCCCCCCACCCCCCCCCCAAAACCAAAAGGGGGGGGCCCACCACAGCAAAAAAAATTTATTTTTTCTCTCTCATTTTTTTTTTTCTCTCCCCCCCCCCCCCCCCACACAACCCCCCCCCCCCCGGGGGCCCACATTTATTTTTTTTTTTTGGACAAAAAAAATGGGGTTTTTTTTTTTTTAGCCCCCCCCCCCCCCAAAAACGCCCTTAACAAGGTTTTTTTTTTAAAGTTTTGGGGAAAAAGGGGTTTTTTTATTTTTTTAAATGGGGTTTTTTTTTTTTTTGCGCCCCCCCCAGGATGATCCATTAATCATATATCTTCATGGAGCTTTCATGGGTAAGAGCTTGTATGTCTCATCTTCAGCATATCTCTGAATGAAAATTAAAAACATCATGTCTGGCCAAAAAAAGCAAAATGTTCATCTCAACCCGTAAAATCATAGTGACTTAAAGGGGTTTTTCAGGATTACAAAACTTGGCTGATTTCTTTTTCTCAGGAAGTGACATCATGTCCATTGGTTATATGGCTAGGCTGCAGTTCTGTCCCATTCATTTTAATGAGACTGACTGAGCTGTAGCACTGCCATATGACCAACGGTCATGAGAAGAAAGAAACAGTCATATTTTCTAATCCTGCACAACCTTTTAATTTTGTTTTGTATCCAAAATTCATTACAAAGTATGATACAGAATGGTATAAAATATGCAAGTTTTTTAGAAAAGATCACTGGCTACATTTGTTGTTAATACCTAATTCTAAAGATCTTCATAAAACAGGATCATTTGAGATTTTTTAATAATAATAATAATAACAATAACTTTATTTATATGGTGCCAACATATTCTGCAGTACTTTCCAAATCAGCGGGTACATGAACAGACAGTATTTGACATTACAGTGTGGCAAAGAATTAACATATCAAACAATAGGAGTGAGGGCCCTGCTTGCGAGAGCTTACCATCTAAGAGGAAATAGGGAGACACAAGAGCTAAGAGGGTTTGTTCAGTACAATGGTCTTATAACTGAAGCAGTATGAGCTGTCACCAGCCGATATCTATGAATATACAGATACTAAGTGCAAGGAGTGCAGAGTAACTTCTAGATGGGGACAGGATCTGAGGAATAGAGTAGAAAGAATAGCTCAGGGTACAAATTGTTATCTTAGTATGTGGAAGTGTAGAACAATGTGATCAGATCACATAATAAGCTGCCTAAACAGACGTGATTTTAGGACATGTTTGAAGCTACTTTAGTTGGATATTAATCTAATTTCTGAGGTAAAGCATTCCAGAGCACCAGTGCAGCTTGAGAAAAGTCGGGGAGACGGGAGTAGGATATTCGAATAGCAGAGGATTCAAGCCTAATATCATTGGCAGAACATAGAGGATGTTTAGGGTGGTAGACAGAGAAGCGGGAGAAAATGCAGGGAGGTACAGAGTTATGGATGGATTTATGGGTGATTTTGATAATTTTATATTGTATTCTGAGGTAGGTGGGCAACCAGTGCAGTGACTGGAAAAAGGCATCTGTGTACAAGTTTGACAGAAAGATGAGTCCGGCAGCTGCATTCAGGACATAAGGAAGACCAATTAGTACAGAACTGCAATAGTCAAGGCGTGAGTGAATCAGAGTGACAGTTAGAGTTTTTGATGTTTCTACAGTGAGAAAAGGGTGTATTCTTGAGATGTTTTTGAGGTGCAGGTGGCAAGAGTGTGCAAGTGTCTGAATATGTGGGGTGAAGGTGAGATCCGAGTCAAATACAACCTCAAGTCAGCGAGCATACTGCCTTGGTGTAATAGTAGTATAATGTTGTACCGTGTTAGCCATAGAAAGTAGTGGAAGAGTGAAGAAATCAGGCGATACCTTTTAGAGGCTAGCGGAGTATATTTTATGGTAAGAGTACTAGCTCTCTTCTTCAGACATGGTCTTATACAAGAAACTGAAAATTCACAGACTTTTTATATACAAAAGACATGGACCTTCAAAGGATCTTAGAATCTTTAAAAATAACAAAATGCAATATAAGTAGAGAAGTTATTAAAAACAGGTCAAGAAATAAACAATCTGGAAACTTGTGGAGCGTGACGGAGGGATCAGTAATTCTTGCTGTTATCTGTTTTCTATCAGGTGGTGATTTGTGACCCTCACAGCTCATACATAGTGTGACATGAAACTGGCATGAATATTAAGTCCAAATTGCAGAGTTTGAAATTTTTGCATTAACTTATATTCCCATTTCTTTCTCTCCCCCTGCGTTTTAAAATGTCCCATTAAAACCACAACCCGCAAATCTTCAATAGAGTGGTCTTCTCCGGAGAAATGTGCGGCCACTGGGAGATCGGTTCTGCTGTTATTAATGGTGAATCTGTGTGAGTTCATGCGCTGACTGAGACTCTGCCCTGTTTCCCCCACATAGAGGCCTGTGGTGGGACATTGCACAGACAATATGAGATACACCACATTGGAAGACCTGCAGGAAAATGTCCCCCTAATTCTGTGCACCTGTTGTGACTGTGGGACAGGTACACTGTCAGCGGTGTGGATGTACCTGCAGGTCTTGCACCTGTTTTGCAGGCAAGGTGAGGTGCCATTTTCAGTTGGGGCCTTCAGGGCACTCTGGACAATAACACGCCGCAGGTTTGGTGGTTGCCAAAAGGAAAGGAGAGGGGGACTGGAAATATGTCTTTGAGTCTGTTGTCCCTATGTAGCACAAGTTGGAGCTCCTTGGCAATCCTTCATAGGATCTCCAGCTGTGGGTTGTAGGTGACAACTAGGGGCACTCGGGCTTCATTCTGGGTCTCTTTATATGTGAGCAGACTGTCTCTGTTAATGGCTGCCGCTTTGTTTAATTGGTTGTCCGTCACTTTTGGTTTGTATCCCAATCGGAGAAATTTTGTCCTCAGATCCAGGAGGTGCTTGTCCAGGTCTGCTTTGTCGGAGCAAGTAAGACCGCAGACAAGAAATGGATAAACCAGGGTTAGGTCAGTTAGTAGATGGAGGGAACACAAGAAGTTCAGTTTTTGAAAGCTTCAATTTCAGATAAAGAGAAGACATAATGTTAGAGACAATAAAGAGACAGTCTCTGTAGAAAGACAATAGGAGGGGACCTAGGATTGAATAGGCAATTCCTGGCTTTTTCTGTGTGTTGAGACAGGAAAGGAAGAGAGACCAGTGGTTAACAGGAGCCATGGAAGATTGGTAATGATAATGCTTCATTTTTAAAAAAGTACAGTAAGTTAGACAGGAAGACTCCCAGCTTCTCAATAATAGCTGACAGTGAAGTGTGAGAATAAGGCATATATATGCATACATCTTTCTAGGTGATAAACTGTGGACTCCTGTTTGGGGTTATTTTATTTTATGCAAGTTAACATGGAACAGTTGAGCCATGCAGCTTTACCCTCTGAAAACATTTTAGCTTACATTTATCTTGTGCGTAATGATACTTTGAATAAGGGAAAATGTTTCCATTCTATGGTTTCTACAATTTGTCATTTTCATGTATTTGTTTATTTTAAAGCACTATAGTTATAAGAGCAGGTGCTAGCCCTGCGCTTCTTTATGTTTCCTCTGTGGGGAACATTCTAGAAAAAGGCAACTAATTGAAAATTCTACAGGGAAATTAATTCTACACACAGCTGTGGAATCACTCTTTTTAATGTGCCTATTCTGTCAGCAGGGTAATTCTTGCAGATGTTTTATATTATGTGATGAGACCTTAAACAATCTCGAGTAACATAATTTAAAATACTGTATATCTTAAAGAAATAAATGATGTGAAATACTTATTATTTATCAAATAAAAAGAGCCTTATCAATCTCAGTCACAATTGGAACGGTAAAGAAATTATGCAATGTTCAAATTTCAGCAAAATGTATGCCATATCCCATAGCAAAATATCTCTGTTCAGAAAGTAGCTCAGAACTTTCATAAATTCACTACTATTGGTGTAACTGGAAAGTTGTGAACATGGCTGTTTCCCGTATTCTAGTGGCTAGATGCTTGAGAAGGGAATCGGAAGAGTTAAGTTCCTGTTCAGATTGCACACGCAGCAATAGCGGATGCTCAGCGCTAGTAAGGTCCAGTACAGAGGATTGGCGCACAAGAACGTTTTACTATTACTGTTGTACTATACAGTGTGATTTGGTTGCATTGAATTATATGTTATATTTTGTGACAGGTGTCATTTCAGATGGGGTTATATCATCGCATTGTCAGTTAGTTTGGTATTTTCTGGAGACTGTATTGCTCATTGACTCTCAAAAAGCAGCACAAGGTTGTGCCTGGGAGTAGCCCTGTGAGTTATTTGTTGCTCCCCCAAGGAGTGACCAATTTACATCAGACATAGTCCTGTCTGTGTGAGGGATGGCTTACAGAAGAGGAGGACAGCAAATTGAGACATGCCAAGCTAGGAAACTCAGTGGTCAGATTGTGGAGTGGAGCAGTAGAGACACGTTTTATAAACCGACGCATGATCAAGACACTCGCAAGCATTATATGATGCCATGCAGTGCAACTCTGGCATCTGCAGAGGTGTTCTGTTCACCACTACAGCATGGAATCTTGCGGAGCTAAGCACAAAGTTCATCTGTTACATGTCAACTATAACTTCACTGAAGAGTTCCATATGCTATTTCCAACATCTACTACAGTAAAGAGACCTTCAGTGAGGAATCAAGTGTGTGGTTAGCAGCTCAAAGAGGTTTGGTCTGAGACAGTAGTAATGGACGTTGTAGTGTCTGGTGCCGGCTTGAGCAGAACCTAGAACAGGGGTCGGCAACCCCCGACATGCGTGCCAAGAGTGGCACGTAAGGCTCACTTACCTGGCACGGGCAGCGGAGTCCTCACCCAGCAGTTTCGATTGGACCAAACATGGCTGAAACGAAACTGCTATTATTATGCTCTGGGGTCTCTTCAGACCCCAGAGTATAATAAGCAGAGTCCTCGGGGAGGTGATCAAACATAAAAAACAATGTTACTCACCTTTCCTGCGCTCTGCGGCTGCTGTGTGCTCTGCAGGCGCTTCTGACGCATAATGATGCAACGTGACCCCTGAGACCCAATCAGCGGTCGCTGACTATAGGGAGAAGCGCCCGAAGAGAACAGAGCGGCTGCGGAGTGCAGGGAAGGAGAGTAACATTGTTTTTTTATATTTGTCACCTCTCTTGGCCCTCTGCCTATTATACTGTGGGGTCTGAAGAGACCCCACAATATAATAATAGCTAGTGAGTGGTGAAAATTGGAATATTATAAAAGTTAGAATATTACACTGTATGGAGGGGCAGCTATGGGACATAATACCGTGTGCAGGGGCCACTATGGGACATAATACTGTGTGCAGGGGCCACTAGGGGGCATAATACCATGTGCAGGGACCACTGTGGGACATATACCGTGTGCAGGGACCACTGTGGGACATATACCGTGTGCAAGGACTGCTATGGGATATAATAACCGTGTGCAGGGGCCGCTATGGGACATAATAACGTGTGCAGGGGCCGCTATGGGATATAATACCGTATGCAGGGGCCGCTATGGGACATAATACCATGTGCAGGGGCCACTATGGGGCATAATACTGTGTGCAGGGGCTGCTATGGGACATAATACCGTATGCAGGGGCCGCTATGGGACTTAATACCATATGCAGGAGCCACTATGGGATATAATACCGTTTGCAGGGACCACTATGGGACATTATTCTGTATAACGGTGTGTTTTCTATATTAAGGATGTGCTTTTGCACAGAAAACGCAGGCTTTTTTTTTTTTTTTGTGCAAAAATGCACCATGTGAACGCAGTTTTACATGTAAAACAGTTTTACCAGCAAAAGTTCCAGTGGCCTAAGAATATAGCTGCATCCAGATACATAGTGTGTTACCACCCTGAGGGTGCTGCCATACGGTGCTCCTGGACACATACATTTACCACTAATTGGGGGATGCACATGGACATTCATTGCTTCTAATCGGAAAGTACAGGCACGTCCCAGGAAATAGCAGTAAACGCATGCGTCCTAAAGCATCTGGTGGTAGCAGTTCTGTGTTATGGTTTGTGGTATATGACTTTAGTTTAGGGGTCGTCAGACTTACAATTATTGACCGGCACTCCGAGTACCTCATCTTTGATTTTTTAATTAAAATCGGCACGCCGAACAAAAAAGGTTGCCTACCCCTGACCTAGAAGGAGCAGCCATATTGCCATCAACTCGATGCTGGTGACTGCCCATCAGTATCTTACAAAGCTCGTCGCTGTAAAACTGACCATGCACCTTTATAAATGGACTGGTGGTATGTAGAGTAGGTAGCCAGCTAAGATGCCATGAAGTCATTGAACACTAGTGTTGATGCATAGTAGGGTGTTGAGACAGCCATTAATTAAAAGGAATTTCCCATCACCCTCTCTCACCAAATTCAAATCAAATAATATGCACAGAAAATGCATATTACATTACACAGGTTTGGAGAGAAAAAATTTATGTGCTGCTAAGACGGAGAGTCGTGGGATTGTATTAATCACAACACTTATCTTTGTGAGATAACAGGCATTGAGAAAACCCACTATCAGAGCACTTATAAGGAAAATACAATTAGATGACCTGATTGGCTAGGACTTAAGAGCAGCAGATAACAGCTCTGAGAGCAAGCATGATTCCATGATCTCAGCCCCCCTCCCCTCCAGAGAGCAGTGAGTCAGGCCAACCCTCCTGAGATGCTAGATAAGAAGAGAGACCAAGCCAAGGACCAAGGAAACATTGTGAGGAATAATTTCTCATAGCAGGTAAATGAAACAGCATTTAGGAAAACTCTTAAATATACATAAGCTAGCATTTTAAATAGGATGCTTGAGATGGAAATATCTTTTTAGTTCCTGAGATGTCTGGAGGGTATAGGTGTGGAGGGAAATGCAGGTATGTTTTATAGGCACAAACACAAGGGTTTGGTGGTGAAAAGGAGCTATTTCCAGCAATTAAGTGAATGACTGCTCATCCAAAATCTATTATGCTGAATTTTCGGGACTGAAGGTAGTTGAACACATTTTGAAACCCCTGGTTTGAGCACTGGGAGAGTGTCTGCCACACCCCCACTGTATTCTGAAGATCACATGATACTCAAGGACCATGTGATCAATGTTACATTTAGTTAATTTCAGTTAACTTCTGGATGCACTACACAGAACATCACCTATACAGGTTTAAAAAAATAAGTATAGTAAAACAAATGTACATTCAAAAATTGTCAGTAACCCATTGATAAATTCAATATTTACATAAAACGTGGAACTGAAAAATACTGTAATACTCTGTAAGACCTTTAACCTCCCTGATGAGAAATTACTTGAGCACAAATTAAATTTTTTAGGCATTAGGGAGATCTATATTCAAAAGTCTGTATACAAAAGAATGCTAAGCCCCATCAGTATTAAGAATTGGGGTGTCTGACCCTCATTGAAACATAGAAGCACATCTTAGGTAAACCTAGCTTCTCTACTGCCTGGGGAAACCTATAAAAAAAGGCGTCCCCTCCATCATAAAATATCCGACCCGGCAATCTTTGGTTCTGTGATGGGGCCCCCTAATTAAAATTATAGGCTACGCCCCTCCATTTTCAGATCAAGAAATCCCCTTATATAGCTCACATATGGTATAACACCGCTTTTAATGGCCTCCACGGTATATTATCCCCTTTAATGACCCCTCACAGTATAACACCCACTTTACTGGCCCCTACAGTGTATTATTCTCTTTATTGGCCTCCAAACAGTATAACACCCCCTTACTGACCCTCACACATTATACTGCCCCCTTTACTAGTCCTCACACAGTATATTGTCCCATTTACTGGCTCTCACACAGTATATTGTCCCTTTTTAGGCTCTCACACATAATATTGCCCTCTTCTTTTTGGTCCCACGCAGTGATATGTTATACTCACCTCTCCTGGGCGTCCAATGATTCAATACATTTTCCAAAAGTATTAAGCTTGGCCCAAACTCGAAATTTTTGGGGTTCGTCACCCACGAAGCACAATTATACTCTGGGATCTCCTCAGACCCTAGAGTATAATAAGCGGAGGCCCTGGGAGGTGAGAAAAAATAATAAACACTTATACTCTTAGGCATCTTCACAGCAACCGATGTCCTCTTTAGGCTGACTTTCAATGGGGATTGAAATGGGGATTGAAATCACCGTTGAGGCCTGTGATTCGGTCTCAGAAGTCACGTGGGGCACAATGAGCGTCCTGATGTCATAGCGCTTGGCATGTCCACTTGACCACTGAGGCCCAACCACAGATCTTAACAGTGGTCAGGGTGTGTGGTGTCAGAAGCAGGCCGGAAGAGGTCTGAAGAAGATGCTGGGGGACCACTAGACTGGTGAGTATAACCACACAAATTTGGCAGTTACCTATTTGATTATTCCAAAAGGTAGCAGCCGATATTTTACTCACTTGCTTTTGTCGCTTATGGCCTCTGATTCTGCTGCAGTGCCCTCTAAAGAAGAAGCAGAGACTGGAATGGACAGGAGCAGGGAACGTGAGTAAAATATTGACCATTACCTGTTGGAATAACCAATAGGTAGAGGCCAATTTAAAAAATCCAGCCCTCAGTTTGTGCCAGGAGGCACTGCCTGAGGCTGTTGCCACAGAGAGCCTTATGGCAGGTGTGGCCCTGAAGCACATAAATGCATTGGGGCAGATTTATTAAGACTGGCATTATATATGCCAACCTTTAAAAAGGCGCCAACAAGCAAAATGGATGACTGATTTATGAAGAGGCTCCAGCCTTTTCATAAATCAGACGCACACCAGTGGCGACTTAAAAATATGTTGGTCCAAGATTTTGGGTTCTCAGTTCAGGAAGGGGAGGGGGTTAGAGGGGAAATTGCTTTTTTCTGGCTGTAAACAATCATACATTCAGTTGTATTGTTTTACGATATCCTGGTCCAGCAACAGAGAGAGGAAGGGATTTAGTGATCCTGAGAGAGGAAGGGGGGTGTCCCGGGGCTGACCTCCAGAGCCAGCAGAGACACACAGCTTTACCAGGTAAAGAAACAAATTCCACTTTCCCAGATAAAGATGAGTTGTTCATCCCCCACTTTAGGGAGTAAGAGGAGGGGGGCACTCTGGCAGGGAGGTGTGGCTAAACCCTAGCCATAAGAGATTATGAGACCTTAGAATGGACGTCGCATCTGTGGAGCCAGCTAAGAGAGCTGGGTGTGTCCATCTCCAGCTGAAGATTCCCAAGCTTTTGGGACAAGGACTTTTAAGCATTATTCTGTTTTTATCCAATTTATTTTAAGGTTGTTTGCAATGTTGTGTTATTTTGTCATCTTTTATTGTATATATAGCACTAAATCCTTGGGGTATTAAATTGTTAAATTTAAGGTTACTTTGTGTTGCTCTATGAACCAATTGCCTTTTTGAGGTGTGTTTGTGTCTGACTGTTAGAGAGATGCCTGCATATACTAGCGTGGTTTCTGCTCAGCTGGGGAATCAGTGGTGGGGGCAGCGTGTATTTTTGCTGCATGGACTTTGTTGCGGTGCAATTCATGCTCAATTTGCAGCGTGAAGGGTGAGTGCAAGACTGAGCGAGTGGAGTGAGTTGACACCTGCAACTGCATCACGTGCTAGGATAGCCCATATGTGACATATATACGTAGCTGTAATTGTCTGTAAAAGAAACATTTTCCACCATATTCACTAAATGTGCACTGCAAATGGTGGTACTGTAGCTTAATTTATTTATAAGACAGGAATATATTCAAGAGTTAATTTTCTAAATTGTCATTTCTCATGTACTTTGCATAGTAGTTTGCTTTTGCAGCCATATAAATTAGCATTTTGAGATCCATGATGTATAATTCATAAAATATATATTTTTCCATAAGCCTCTATTTTGTCTGCCTTTAGATTACCAGTATGTAGCTGTAATTATTTTACAATACGTGCATCCACATTCAGCATGTAACAATATGCCATAGGTTTTCAAATGCTCCCCAACTCTGATTTATTGAGTGCTGTAATATTTCATCATCACATGGGTCAAATGAACGTATCTATCACTGAAGAGGACAATAACACCTGGTTTGGATGAAGAAAAATATCTGTAGCATTTAAACTGTATTGCAAAGATTTACTTTTTCCATTATAAAAGAGTCAAAAGGGACTCGGGTCTGTCATTTGAATCAAAATTTATACAGCAACACCACAATGTGCGCAACTGGACTTTATAAGCTGTTTTTATTTTGAAGAAAAACGTTTTGACTAGTTTAGTTGACTACAATGAGGACATATAATGTTTGAGCTACATATAATGAAGCTACAAAACTTGTGATTTTTTTTTTCATAAATTTTACCTAACATGTCTCACATTTTCATTTCCAGTGTGTTAGATAAAAAAAGCCCTATAAAATTATTATGTAAATAATCCAATATTGGGATTTTTGAGGGATTTTAGAAATGCTCTAATGGAAAGTGCTAAGGCTGACCTGCTTGTATCAGTGACCAGGAAACTCACTGATAAGAAAGTGATCGCCTATTTTAGAGATATTACAAGGCATTATGGGAAAGGAGCTGGGGAGCTCATGCGCCCTCTATTGGATGTATCAGATCCTCAATTTGCTTTTGACTCACCGAGCCTTGAGACAGCAAAAGGGATCTTAGCCAAGCCAATTTCACTTATCTGCATACAGCGCTGTTTCCGGATTGTTGTCCTTCATCAATACAGAGCAAAGTGAATTGGCTGGCTTAGTGGGAGGCAATGAGTGGGTTAGGGACAAGAATCTCTCGCATTGAGGAGAGCACCAGTGAAGGTGTGTAGAGATTTTAATTGCCTTTTGCCCTCTACTTAGCATCTACATATCACAAGGCATTATGGGAAAGGAGCTGGGGAGCTCATGCGCCCTCTATTGGATGTAACAGCGCTGTATGCAGGTAAGTGAAATTGGCTTGGCTAAGATCCCTTTTGCTGTTTCAAGGCTCGGTGAGTCAAAAGCAAATTGAGGATCTGTTACATCCAATAGAGGGCGCATGAGCTCCCCAGCTCCTTTCCCATAATGCCTTGTGATATGTAGATGCTAAGTAGAGGGCGAAAGGCAATTAAAATCTCTACACACCTTCCCTGGTGCTCTCCTCAATGTGAGAGATTCTTGTCCCTAACCCACTCATTGCCTCCCACTAAGCCAGCCAATTCACTTTGCTTTGTACTGATGAAGGACAACAATCCGGAAACAGCGCTGTATGCAGATAAGTGAAATTGGCTTGGCTAAGATCCCTTTTGCTGTCTCAAGGCTCGGTGAGTCAAAAGCAAATTGAGGATCTGTTACATCCAATAGAGAGCGCATGAGCTCCCCAGCTCCTTTCCCATAATGCCTTGTGATATGTAGATGCTAAGTAGAGGGCGAAAGGCAATTAAAATCTCTACACACCTTCCCTGGTGCTCTCCTCAATGTGAGAGATTCTTGTCCCTAACCCACTCATTGCCTCCCACTAAGCCAGCCAATTCACTTTGCTCTGTACTGATGAAGGACAACAATCCGGAAACAGCGCTGTATGCAGATAAGTGAAATTGGCTTGGCTAAGTTCCCTTTTGCTGTCTCAAGGCTCGGTGAGTCAAAAGCAAATTGAGGATCTGTTACATCCAATAGAGGGCGCATGAGCTCCCCAGCTCCTTTCCTATAATGCCTTGTGATATGTAGATGCTAAGTAGAGGGCGAAAGGCAATTAAAATCTCTACACACCTTCACTGGTGCTCTCCTCAATGTGAGAGATTCTTGTCCCTATCTTAGAGATAGTCATACCTCTATTACTAACCATAGAAAATGAGCTAAAGAAAAATCTTTCAGTTTCCTCCTCGAATCTCCTCCTTTTCTGGGATCTTATTTTGTCTGATATTACAGTTAAATCTGAGAAATATAAAAATAAATCTGTCTTTCTCATGAGCTTAGACATGTTACCCATCCAAATCTTCACTGTCCTAAGTCTTGATGTAAAACAACTGTCTGCAGCAGGAACCTCCTCCCTCTGTTCTGTCTGAAGCAGGACAAAAATGTTTTTTAAGTCTACTCCTTTGACTAAGTCTTACGACCTCAATGATTCCCTAGTTTAAAAAATAGAACATATCAGCAGGAAATTGTATTGTCTGCTGTTTTTCTACTAGCCTCGTTTTTTCATAAAAAAAAACCTGCAGAACAATCTTTTTTTTACTTTTATCATTCAGTTCTACATTTAGGGTTCCTCTAAATATGAAAGTTACTAAAAATAGACACACTTTTTCAGATACAAACTATAAAGCCTATGTAAAATCCCTAATACAATGTGTAATAGTGCAACATGAAGCAAAGTGGATGCCTGAGGCTAAAGCCCCACACAGCAAATCGCTGTGGAAAAGACCGCGACAGAAATGCATTGCGTTTTCTTCTCAGCATTTTTCACAGAAATTCCGTTGAATTTTCCTGTGTTGACTTTCTGCTTCCATTTCCTTCATAGGTAGACTGTTTTTGAAATCATAGCACTTCCACTGCGGATTTTTTTCTGCAATGTGTGGATGGGATTAGCCAGAATCACATCCACTTCGCAGGTAATGTAAAATGCATCATTTTTTGCCACAGTGCTTCCTCAACGTGGGGCCCGGCCTTATAAAGTAAATAGAATAAAATGACTCTCTATAGAAACAACATGGGGAATAGCTGAATGCTCTTCAGTTGGATATCCCACCCTTGGAGGCTTGGAAGGTGGTTATCTTTGCCAGCCATAGTAAAATTAATTATTCCACCAGCAATTTGCACTAAATATTTGTTTTAGTCAAACTTTACAAGAATATTTTGTGCTTAAAATCTGCTACCACACGAAGCAATACACAAGAAAAATACTTTTTCTTCCCTCAACTTCATAATTTACTGTTAAATCCAAATAGTGCACAGAAAGAGGAAAACTAACCCAGTGTTTAATGAACTGGCTTATGAAGTGTGAATCCCGCGTAGAAAATATAATGTATCTGACACCTCTGCTGGTAGACTCCAACATGCACTAAAGTCTATTTGTCATATTTTATGCACATTAAGTAATTGTAAATCTTGACATTCATCTTACTGTACATTATTTACTTTCCTTTCACCCTTGGCACCATTTAAACATATTAGCCTGAGGCCCTCTTATGCTTTTAATAGTGAATGCTCCGTTGTAGATAACCATAGTCCAGTTTTAGTTTTGACTTCCTATTAAAATAATCAAACCTTTGAAAGCAAGGAAAAGTATTGCTGCCAAACCTGGCTTTACTTTATAAAAAAGGTTCTGCTTCTTGATTTTCCAAAGAAACATCCGTCTAGATGAACCGTTGTCAGTGAATATGTCTTTGTATGCAGGATACGATTTTCATGACCTATGATCACGGTTATTAGTTGTTCCAGTATTTAGACTTAGAGCTTCCATCCCTTCATGTGTGAGCACAACCAACTGTAGTATATGTGTTATGAAAAGCAATTTTCATCGGTAATTTACATGACCAGTTTGAATTTATAATATTTTGGATATATTTAGCCTCTTCAGATATGTGAATGTGTGTTATATACAGATGGAGAAGTGATGCATTTGTCATTTAAAGGGGTTTTCCAGTCCCATATCGATTTTTTTCATAATGATCACATATCCACTGGATAGGTCATCAGTTTGTGATCTGTGGGGGGTCCGACACCTACACTCCGCACAGATCAGCTGTTCTAGCAGTGTCTGGGCGCTGGAAACTATAGCAGTGGGCGCGGAGTGTGTTCAAGGTCTCTTATAAGTTTGGAGTGGTGTCATAATTTACAAATTGTAATAATTCTGGTCCATATGGTAACTAAAAACTTTAGGATTTTCTGTGTAAAATCAGCAGAAGTTAAATTATGACATTTATCAGATGACAATTTACAGAGTGACCTGCCGCAGAAGCATTATTCCAAGATACAGGTCTAGACATGATGACTTACAGGCTTTCAGATTATTCATAGTATGTCTATAGTATGGTAAGTGTCGGAGTGAGACTCCTGTGGTCCACCAGAGGAAATAGTTCTGGGGCCCATCCCACAAATATGCAGAAGATGTGCACATCCCAGAGGCGTAGCTAGGGGCTCAGCATAGGGGGGGGGGGGCAAACATGTCCAAGTGGGCCCCCAACTTGGACATGTTCGTATACTGATACTATCAGTATACGGTGAGCGTATAGTGGTATATATCGGATCTACACAGGGCTCTGCAGACGATTTAGGTGAATACAGTGCAGTAATATTTAGTGACTTACAGGTGACGTCTCTAATTGTTCACATTCCCCATCTCTTTCATCTGGACAGTTATGACCACTTCTTTCAATCTCTGTAAAGTTTGCAACACAGACATCTTTGGCTCCTTACTTTTCCAGGCACCTGTCCCACATTGTCCTCACCTGCACAAAGCCCCCATCCTGCTGCTACCCCAATTATAAAATATATAACATAACCCCCCATAATGAATAATACCTCCAAGTGCATCTTTAAATTAATAACTTTCATGTGCATCCCTTTAAATAGTGTGTCTTATTAATAATGCCCCAGGTGTTTCCTAATTAAAAAGGAAAAAAAAAAGGGGGAAAAAAAAAATATTGGAGTTCCAATACCTGGGACCCCCAGGATCAGCTGTTTGAATGAACCGTGTACCTGTGTAAGTGCCGTGACCCCTTCTTTGTTTACATAGTGTCATACAATTCATAGCGGCCATGTAATGTAACTACAACCTCATCCTATACACGTCTATGTGACAAGGCTGTAATTACATCGCACGGACACTATAAACAGGCAGCGTGTGATATAAACAGGTGCCATAGCCCCTTCATACAGCTGGTGAATGGGGTATCACTTATCATTAATTAATCTTTTATTCTGAGGATAGATCATCAATAAGAATGAGCTGGAAAACTCCTTATGGCCCTGCAGCACTTTGCACAGAAAGTTCGCAGAGGTTTCCTCTGCGGACTTTCTGCTTCAATTATATCTATAGGGAAACTGCTGACATTTCCCTAGGTATAATTGACATGCTGCGATTTCAAAAACAGCGACTGTTTTGGAAATCGCAGCGTATTCGCTGCGCATATTGTACTGCAAAGTGGGGATGGGATGGGGGCCCCATGTGGCGAAAACCCACAGAAAAAAAACATGACATTCTTGCAAATCCCATCCACACATTGCGGAAAAATACGTGCAGCAGACACACTGCGATTTCCAAAACCGTTGCGGTTTTGGAAATTGCAGCATGTCAATTATACCTATGGAAACACTGGCGGTTTCCATATGGGTGTACTGAAAACAGAAAGTTCACAGGGGAAACCTCTGCGCTCCTTATGTGAAAAGCGCTGTGGGAAAAACCACAATGTTACCGCCGCGGTTTTTCCTACTGCGCTTTTTTTGCTGCAGCCTGGTACGTGGGGCCTTACTCTTAATAAAACCCAAGTGCCACCTTAATTTAATTAATTGTCCCCCTTATATTATGCCTCTGATTCCCCTTGATATAGATACTGCACCTCTAATGACCCCCGTATATCAATGACCACCCCCTTATATTCATAATGCCTCCTAATATAAATTATGCCCCCTATTGGCCCCTTATATAAATAACCTCCCCCCTTGTATTCATAATACCCCGTAATAACCCTTATATAAATGACCCCCCAACGTCATAATTCCCCCTAATGAATCCTCCCTTATAGTTATATGTCCCTCTCCTAACGACCCCTTATACTATTAATATAACCACAACTGCGCTAAAAAAACAAAAATAAAAGTCATACTCACCTACCTGCAATCCTGATGAATGGAATCACCCATTTCTCCCTGTCCACGCATAGGACGTCTGTGTCTGAGCGCAGGAGGCGCGATTTTGTGACGTCATCACGCCATCTGTCCTGAGAAGCTGACATCAGTCTGTGGTCTTGGGAACTTGTAAACCGCAGGCCTGTATTGGCTTGCAGTTTACAATAGTGTTATGTTGCAGGATTCATTTTAACTAGATCGGTGTCGGCAGACACAGATCTAGTTAGAAATAAAGGATGTATTAATGGCGGACCCGGAGTGGGCCCCACAGAGTCAGTGGGCCTGGGGCAGCAGCTCCCTCTGCCCGCCCCCCCCCACTAGGTACGCCTCTGGTGCATCCGCTTCTATTTGCATCATAATCTTTATTGTTATCATATCACATGCAATACATATCATCAATGAGGGTTAGTAAATTATTTGTGAATTAGCCCATGAGAAATAGACCTAGATCCTAAGTCATGGGGCCAACCAGAGGATCCTCTAGTATTTTGGTGGCCCAGTCTGAAGTATGGTGCTGCAGGAACTGTGTATCTCTGCACAAACTCTATGCTTTTGGCATGTGCATGATGCTGTATGATATTGCATGATATTGTATTAGGTTTGCTAGCATGCCTATGAAAACTACAATAACATAGACATTGTTATATTGTAAGGAGTTGTGACAAACAACGAACATAGCTCTGCCAACCTGTAAACTTCTATAAATTCTAGTAATTTTACAACATCCTGCAAAATTCACATAGATTAGGGTAATTCTTCAAGACTGATATGGTGAATTATGGAAAAGTTTGGTGATCTAGAATATTAAAGGGGTTTTCCCATAAACATTATTTAACTCAGCTACAGGATAAGTAATAAATATATGACTGCTGAAAGTCTGACTGCTGAGACTCCCACTGGTGATGAATATGACAGTTTCTATATAAATGAAGCGGTAGTATGCATGTGTGACCACTGCCTCAGTCACTCTTACAAGATTACACCGAGAATGGGAAAACATCAGAGTATGTTAATCCCATTGAAGCATAGAGGCGACTATGGCAATGTTCATACATGGACAATATTGCTCCATTCTTGTAATTAGAGATGGGAAAACCTCTCAAGATTCAATTTGTTTTGGGTTCGGGTGGCTCTGGTTCCAGATTCGCTTTGGGTTGGGAAAGTTCAGTACAACTCCAGAGTATAAGTGGTGGAGGCCCACGGGAGGTGTAAAAAAATGAAAAAAACATTTATACTCAGTTCCCCTAACCAATTTTGTAATTCAAAGCAGCATTTGACGCTCTCTCTCAGCCTTCTTGGTGATGTCATGTCCTCTGGGTCACCACTGAGGCCTCAGTGGTGACCCTGGGCACATGATGTCACCAGGAGAGTGGCGGACATCACAAGGAGGCCCAAAAGAGGTGAGTGAAAGTGAGTATAAAATTTTTTTGTCATCTGGGCCTCTGAGACTCCACCTATTAAATATACTACTACCACCTACTATATAATAATTTACCGCAATGCATGTCACAGGCCATTTTAGTCTGTCTAAGACAAATCTCCTATTCAAAAACGAACAATTTGGAATATTTGGGTCTCTGCTTGTCATAGGTGTGGGCTCACAACCACTCCATTCTGAAGATCTATGGGGGTCCCACGGGTGGTATATTTTGTCTATGTCAAAACCCTTTACCTAATGTTCCTTTAGATCAGGGTTGTCCAAACTTTTAGCAAAGAGGGCCAGATTTGGTGGGGTGAAAATGTTGGGGTGTAACGTCTCTGCCGTTTCGGGTCTCGGCGCCGCCCTCCGCTCGCACGCTGTGGCGAAGGAGGCGTCTTCAGTTTGGTTCTTTGTTTAAGTTTCTTGATGCTCAGTCTGAACATGGTCCTAGTTCCCTTGCTGTGTAAAGCCACACCTGTGTAATTAGGAACATTTCTCTCTGGACTGCATAGAGTTAATCTCTTCCTGGCCTGTGTGATTGACAGCCTGTGTTCCTATCAGATCTGTGGCTGGGCCCAGACTTTCTATATACAGGATGTCATTTCTCAGCAGGTTGCCGGTTATTTCACTTGTGTTTTGCCTGCTCTCTTACTATATTCCCTGATACTTTGCTACTTGATTCTCTGACCCTTTGGCTTGCCCCTGACTATTCTCTTGGATTTTGACTTTGTACTGCTTTGCTCGTTTGTTACTGACCTCTTGGCTTCCTGACCTCTCTTTTGTTGTTTGTGCGTCCTGTCTTCGTTCTGTGTTGTCACTTATTCAGTGTAGGGACCGGCTCCAAGTTGTTCCTGTCATTAGGACAGTGAGACAAGTAGGAAGGGACAGTGGCTGGGGTGAGATTAGGGCTCACTTGTCTCTGTCCTTCCTACAAGACCGCTGCAGTAGTGTCAGGGTTGCTACGTTTGGCAAGACCCTTACAGAATAACTGGTCCATACATTCTGCCACTGCTTCCCATAGGGTCAGCATGGATCCTATTCAGGGCCTTGCAGCCAAGTTGGAAGGTTTGGCAGTCCTGGTAAATGAGCTTGCTAAACATGTGCAGACCCTTACTGATGCCGCTGCAGCATCTCCAGTTGTTTCTGCCCCTTTTAGAGTTAAGATGCTACTCCCCGACCGTTTTTCAGGGGATCGTGAAAGGTTTGAGACTTTCCGGGAGTCTTGTCGCTTGTATTTCCGGATTAATCCACATGCATCCCAGGCCCAAATGGTGGGAGTAGTTATATCCCTCCTACAGGGGGATCCACAAGCTTGGGCCCTTAAACTCCCTCCAGGGGCTGAGGAGTGGACTGACTTTGAAAAATTTTTTTTTGTCTTTGGGGTCTATCTATGCTGAGCCAGACCACATTGGGCTTGCGGAATCGCAACTCCTCACCATGCGGCAGGGCAAACGCTCTGCTGAGGAATATTGCGCAGAATTCCGTAAGTGCAGCGTGACTGCAGGTTGGTGTGAGTCAGCTCTAAAGGCCCTCTTTAAACAAGGCCTGTGTGACCGTGTCAAGGAGCTCTGGGTTGGTCACCCAGATCCTCCCACTCTTGAGCAGGCCATGACTTTGGCTGTCCGTATTGACCGCAGGATCCGGGAAAATGTTAAAGAGAGAATAGGGTCTGCTTCTTCCAAGTTTTCTGTCTCTCCCTCACTCTCTCCTGAGAAACCTGTTATTTCTCCCATGACTCTTGGTGAGGAACCTATGCAACTGTGAATTGTGGATGCCAAGACGCGACGAGAGCATCGTCTCAGGAACAACCTCTGCCTGTACTGTGGTGCTTCCGGTCATTTTATCAGTGACTGCTCGATCAGACCCCGCAGACCATCAGAAAAACTTCAATGCCTGAGTGGTAATCAGAAGAACCACTCAGGCAACCAGGTATTTGCCAGTAGTAACAATAAGATGTTGTTATCTGTGTCTCTGTCCTCTGGGGACAGATCTGTTTCTGGCCAGGCCTTAGTTGACTCTTGGTCTGCGGCAAACTTTGTCACATTCTCGTTGGTCTCAGCTTTAGGCATTGAGCTTTTGCCACTTGACACTCCTCTGGCGGTTACTGGAGCGGATTTTGCCCCACTGGCCAGGGGTAAGGTCCGATTCAAGACCCCCTTAATAACGTTGCAAGTTGGTTCTGCTCATTCAGAGCTCATGAGCTTTTTTGTTATGGAGCATCTGTCTTCCGATATTATTTTGGGGCTCCCCTGGTTGAACCTCCATAACCCTATTTTTGATTGGGGTAAAAGGAAGTTGGTAAAATGGGGAGATCAGTGCTCATCCCACTTTATTGTTTTGCACACCTTAAATTGTGTTACTGAGGAGACTGTCTCGGCTGCAAAAGGTGGGAAATGCCAGGTGAATAAAAAATGTTTGCCTGGCCCACCAGTGTCTGTGGTTGTGCAAAAAGACCCTGAATTGAAGGCAGAGAAAATACTGGGTCCTACTAAAACTGGTTTATCTGGTGAGGGTCCCTCATAAAGGGGGGGGGTACTGTAACGTCTCTGCTGTTTCGGGTCTCGGCGCCGCCCTCCGCTCGCACAAGGTGGCGAAGGAGGCGTCTTCAGTTTGGTTCTTTGTTTAAGTTTCTTGATGCTCAGTCTGAACATGGTCCTAGTTCCCTTGCTGTGTAAAGCCACACCTGTGTAAACACAGGTGTTGTTGTTTTTTTTTTTTTTTTTTTTTTTTTCCAAGATGGTGCCGCTGAAGTGGCTGCCTGGTCGGCAGCTCTGAGACTCTCTCTCTCTTATTTTTTCTTTCTCTGTCTGTTTTTTATCTCTCTACTTAATGGACTTTACACTATGAAGAAATGAAGAAACAAAGACTTGGAATTGGACCTTTGTGATACTTTTTTTTTTGTTTTTATCTGTCTTTTTGTCCTGCTGAAATGGGGACTCTTGTGTCTGCAGGCATTTCTTTTGTCTACACAAGAGAGAAATTACTGCAGCTTAGAGTCACAACAACAGGGCTGCATACCATTTGCCCACCCATCCCCCAAGAACTCTGGAGAAAGAAAAAAGCGGGGGAGGGGCTGCAGAGCAGGAACTCTTCAGAGGATTAAAAAGAGGCGTTACCGACCAACTGTTCCCTCCATCATTATGGGCAATGTGAGATCTCTTGCAAACAAGATGGATGAACTAACAGCGCTCACCAGGCACCATCAGGAGTTTCGGGTGTGCAGCATGATGCTACTTACAGAGACTTGGCTCACTGAAGTTACTCCTGACTCTCTGGTCTCCTTGGATGGTTTTAAACTCCTTCGGGCAGACAGGACAAGGGAGAGCGGTAAGAGGAAAGGAGGGGGGCTGGCAATGTTTGTGAATAATAGATGGTGCAATCCTAGGCACATTGTGATTAAGGAGCAAACTTGCTGTAAGGACATTGAACTATTAGCTGTGAGCATGAGACCTTTCTATCTACCAAGGGAACTATCACATGTCATCGTGATAGCTGCATATGTCCCCCCCTCTGCGAAAGCTGACGCTGCCTGCGAGGTCCTACAAGCCACGCTGAGCCAGTTACAGTCTCAGCACCCCCAGGCCCTCCTTCTTGTGTCTGGCGATTTCAACCATGCCTCGCCATCATCCACACTTCCCAGTTTCACACAGTATGTAACCTGCCACACAAGAGACAACAAAACACTGGACTTGTTCTTTGCCAACGTGAGGGAGGCATATAACTCATCAGCCCTACCGCCCCTGGGAAGATCGGATCACAACCTAGTACATCTCCGACCTGTGTACAAGCCACTTGTACGTAGAGAACCAGCTGTCACCCGCACAGTGAGGATATGGTCCGAGGAGAGTGATGAGGCTCTGAGGGATTGTTTTGACACAACCGCATGGGAAGTTTTGCAGGATTCGTATGGAGAAGATATAGAAGGACCCACACACTGCATAACGGACTACATTAATTTTTGTGTGGACAACACAGTACCCACAAAAGTGGTGAGGTGCTTCTCCAACAACAAACCATGGATTAACTCTGATATAAAAACACTACTTAAGGAGAAAAAGATGGCATTCAGGACAAGAGATAAGGAGGGGTTGAGGGAAGTACAAAAGGAGCTGAGGCATCTAATCAGGCAAGGAAAAGCCAGTTATAAGGAAAAAATGGAAAAGCAAATGGAAAGAAAAGACATAAGGGGGGTCTGGGAGGGGCTTAAGTCAATTTCGGGTCATAAACAGTCGGTCTGCCAGATTGAGGCAGATGTTAACTGGCTTAATGAACTAAACCTATTCTTCAACAGATTTGATCACACACCAGCTCCTCCCACCCCAGAATGTCCTTCAGCTCCCCTCACCACAATGACTTCACCCCATTCACCCCATGTGGCTACTTCCCAACAGACCAGTAAATCCAGAAATCTGTCTTTATCTGACCACAGTCTGACCTTCACACGGGCCCAGGTGAGGAAGGAGATGAAAAAGATCAAGGCAAGGAAAGCCGCAGGGCCAGATGACATCAGTGCAAGGCTAATTAAGACTTGTGGGGACCAGCTGTGTGGTATAATTACATATATGTATAATATGAGCCTGAGGCAGGAAATAGTCCCTGAATTATGGAAATCTTCTTGTGTGGTACCAGTTCCAAAGAAACCTCACCCTATGGACCTCAACGACTACAGACCTGTAGCACTGACATCCCACTTGATGAAGATCTTAGAGAGATTGGTTCTCACACATCTTCGCCCTCTAGTGAGCCCCGCTATGGACCCTCTCCAGTTTGCTTATCGACCGGGCATTGGGGTAGATGATGCCATCATCCACCTTCTGCACAGGGCTCTGTCTCACCTGGAAAAACCAGGGAACACGGTGAGAATAATGTTCTTTGATTTCTCCAGTGCTTTTAACACCATACAGCCCAGGTTACTGAGAGACAAGCTGGGCCTTGCTGGAGTGGACCACCACCTCTCCAACTGGATCCTAGACTACCTCACAAATCGACCTCAATACGTGAGAGCCCAAGACTGTGTGTCAGGTACCGTGATCTGTAATACAGGGGCACCTCAGGGTACGGTTCTCGCCCCTTTCCTCTTCACACTGTACACTGCTGATTTTAGGTGCAACTCATCCAGCTGCTACCTACAGAAGTATTCTGACGACTCTGCAATAGTGGGTCTCATCACAGACGATGATGACAAGGAGTACAGAGAACTGAACCGGTTTTTTGTGGACTGGTGCCACCAGAACCACCTGAAGATTAACGCGGGGAAGACCAAGGAGATGGTGGTGGACTTCCGTAAAGGCAGATGCCCTCCAAAACCAGTGGACATCCTGGGGACGGGCATCGAGATTGTGAACACCTATAAGTACCTGGGTCTGCTCCTTAATAATAAGCTGGACTGGGCAGATCATATGGAGGCCCTGTACAGGAAGGGCCACAGCAGGCTCTACCTGCTTAGGAAGCTGAGAGCCTTTGGAATCCGGGGGGCACTTCTTAGGACTTTCTTCAACTCGGTAGTGGCATCAGCCATCTTCTTTGGAGTGGCCTGCTGGGGGAGCAGTATATCAACCAGGGACAGAAATAAACTTGACAAGCTGATTAGAAGGGCCAGCTCTGTCCTGGGGAGCCCACTGGACCCAGTGCAGGTGGTGGGTGACAGAAGGATACTGTCCGTGGTGAGCTCCATGCGGGAGAATAACTCCCATCCCATGCATGAGACTGTGATTGCGCTGGGCAGTACTGTCAGTGACCGACTGCTCCACCCCAGGTGTGAGAAGGAGCGCTATCGGAAGTCTTTCCTCCCCACCGCGGTTAGGCTGTACAACCAACACCGACCTAAGCGGAGATCATTACATACAGAGAACTGAAATATCTCTCTGCCTGTTATATCCCCCCCCCCTCCTCTGCTACGTCCTATCTGTCTGTCTGCTATTAATGTAATGCCTCTCACCTTGGAACATTCCTGTACATGTTGTATTTGTACTTGTATCTGCTTATCTTATCTTTGCTGCTGTAACACACTGAATTTCCCCACTGTGGGACTATTAAAGGACTATTATTATTATTATTATTATTATTAGGAACATTTCTCTCTGGACTGCATAGAGTTAATCTCTTCCTGGCCTGTGTGATTGACAGCCTGTGTTCCTATCAGATCTGTGGCTGGGCCCAGACTTTCTATATACAGGATGTCATTTCTCAGCAGGTTTCCGGTTATTTCACTTGTGTTTTGCCTGCTCTCTTACTATATTCCTTGATACTTTGCTACTTGATTCTCGGATCCTTTGGCTTGCCCCTGACTATTCTCTTGGATTTTGACTTTGTACTGCTTTGCTCGTTTGTTACTGACCTCTTGGCTTCCTGACCTCTCTTTTGTTGTTTGTGCGTCCTGTCTTCGTTCTGTGTTGTCACTTATTCAGTGTAGGGACCGGCTCCAAGTTGTTCCTGTCATTAGGACAGTGAGACAAGTAGGAAGGGACAGTGGCTGGGGTGAGATTAGGGCTCACTTGTCTCTGTCCTTCCTCCCAGACCGCTGCAGTAGTGTCAGGGTTGCAACGTTTGGCAAGACCCTTACATGGGGGCTGACCATTCAGATTGACATTCTTTTAACCATTAACATTAAATGCAAACTATTTTATGAAATTTTTATTGCATTGCATACTTTTCATTTGTTCACAGAGAACACAAATAAATCTAAGATCAATTCACTTAGATTTTAGAATTAATTCATCTCAGAAATAACTTGCCTGCACTAATGTGAAGGGCGATACTGAGATGTCGACTGCAGTAAATAGGCCACGTCTGGCTCAAATATTAGCCTACATACAATATAATGGCTCCATCCCCCATACAGTATAGGAGATCAGTGATGGGGCCACTGTATGAGGAGGTAATAGGGAAGGGGACACTGTATGGGCTATGCCCCCTCCCTATAGCAGTATTGGGTCATTACTTACCTGTCTGCTCCCCGGTCCTGCTCATCATTTGTGTTTCCAAAGGATACATTGTATCCAAACAACCAGATTGAGTTGTTCGGGATATCTATCTTTTCTCTCAGATGAGAAGTGAATATATTTGTGGTATGCTTATGGCGTTTGTTCAACCAGTGACTCTTTATATATCATCATGCCTTTTAACCTATTCACTTATTAATTTAACTGATTTTAAGTTGACAAAATGTTTTGGGTTCTACTGATGTTGCATATAAACAGGTTCTGCTGACTTACTGTAATTGAAACAAGTACCAAGAAGCTCTGTAATAGCTCCTATGGTTACAATAAACTTTTCCTGATATATCCCCCGTTACCACTATATCTTCCTGGAGATAGGATATAATTATTGTTTTATATAGCATCAACATATTCCGCAGCAATCTACAGATAATATAAACACAGTCCCAATTAGGGCTCACAATCTAAATTCTACATCACTATGTCTTTGGAGTGTGGGAGGAAATCCACACAAACATGGGGAGAACATACAAACTCCATGTAGACGTTGTCCGTGGCTAGAGTCAAACGCAGGCTCCAGTCCTGCAAGGTAACGGTGCTAATCACTGAGCCACCATGCTAAGTAAGATAAATAAAATAATATAATATAATCCACAGTTGGGCTTGTTACAACCCACATTTGATTGTCTGAAGATGTACCTTGTCAGTATGGCATCTGTAGTAAAGTTTTTGCTTCCTATAATTCTAATTACAAGAGAAATCTCTATGCAAATATTGAGCCAGTAGGAAAGATACGAAAGTCTGTAAAATTAACCAACCCATAAAAGCCTTGATAAAATAAGCTTTTACCAAATGTACTGTACATACACATACACTGATTAGTTTTTATTTTTATTTTAGGGAAATTGTCTGATATAATAAACTTATGATTACCAAGCCAATGTCTTGGAAGCTGATAGTTACCATAATAGAATTGTTTAACCCCTTCCCGACATGTCGGATATTCAAATATGGCTGCCACTCAGGAGGCAGAGACTTGGAGCTAATGCCTGTGGTCAGTGCCTGGGCGCTGCCATTTTGCCAGAGATCGCCGCTTGTCTGCCATTGATTTGTATGTCAGAGAGTCAAAAACTGAAATCCAAAAATTCCAGCGGTGGGAAGGGGCTAAATAAACCTTTAGAATTTAATAACAAACCTATCTGAGCTGTAGCTAAGCATACGGATCTGAGCAACTTTGACAAGAGCCAAATTGTGATGGCTAGATGACTGGGTCACTACATCTGTTGTAGGGTGTTCCAGGTAGGAATTGGTTAATACCTACCAAAAGTGATCTGAAGAACAACCAGTAAACAACCAGTAAAGCAGCAACGGGATGATGGGCATCCAACATTTATTGATGTGTATGGAATTTCAAAGAAAAACCTGTCAAGTTAAATCTCACAGAAGAGCTACTGTAGCACAAATTGCTAAAAAGGTAATACTGACTATGATAGAAAGTTGTCAGAACAAACAGTGCATTATAGCTTGTTGTGTATGGAGTTTTGCAGCCCTTACCTGGTCATAATGCATTTTCATTGCCAAAAGTTATCCTCTATGGGCAGAATTGGACTATGTAGCAATGGAAGAAGTTTTATAAATCCCATTTTCTTTTATATCATGTGGATAATTGAGTGTATGTGCATCTCTTAACAGGGATCCAATGACATCCTATGACACCAAAAGACTGTCACCACTAAGATGGTAAGAGAAAACCTTTAAAACTCTTCAAAATGATTAATTATTTAGTAAAAATGTTAAACTTAATTCTCTATGAATTTAAATGTGGTTATGTATTGGGAAAATCCCTTTAAGGTAACGGTTAATTGTTGTAGTACGTGTGTAACTGGTGTTTATGATAGATAGACAGATAGATAGATAGATAGATAGATAGATAGATAGATAAATAGATAGATAGATAGATCTTTTAGAAGTGGTAATGCGAAGTTACACTAAAATGTAGTTTCCATTTACAGAGGCAGAACAACATTGTCATTCTTTTGATAGAAGTAAAACTCATGCTAGTTCTTGCTGCTTGGTGACATTAAGGTGTCTGTGAAGAGAAGAATCTATAAGCAGATTCCTGGGCCCCAAAGCAGTTGAGGGGTTGTCTCACCTTGTATTACAAGTATCACTTCAGTCCTCTAGGCAGTCCTGGCAGTAGTGGCATATAGGTTCTTTCAAAAGTAATAATATTGACTGAGTTCTACGCCTAAGCATACTTGACTGTCCCTTATCACTTGACACAAAGCAAAACACTTACAAAGCAGGAATCCCAGACATGTTATATAATGTCTCAAAAGACTTGAAAACTGGAATTCTAAGCAAAATATTCTCAGTACGTTACAAATGCAACCAGACTCAACCCTTGTATAGAAGTAAAATTGGCTTCCAATTGCTGGCAGATTTGCAGCACATCTGCACACCATTTTAAGGAAAGATTACATTCTAAGAATGGATTTTATAGAAATTATTTATATATTTTGCTTTTATGGCGAAAACAAAAGATGTTTTTTTGAAATGCTATTAAACAGTTTCCAGGTTTCCAGCGTTCCCCTGTTTTTGCCTGACCAGAGGTTATATTTACTAAGAAAGCTAACATTTATACAGATTATACACTTTGTAACAATCCAAAGCCAAAAAACACATAGCTTAAATGACTACTTTCCATCAAGTCCCTAATTTTTTGACCTATTGCTATTTATACAAGAACAGGATCTTTTCAGCAATAGTCTGTGGCACAGAAAAAGGAAACCATGGCAAAATTTGCAAACAGTGGTTTGATGAAGGGAAAATGCTCAAATATAAATGAAAATGTTGAACCTTTGAAAATATCTCTGGAATTATTTAAACTGGATGGTTTCCAGTGAAAAGGAAGGTAACAAGCTCTTCTCAGACTTGCTTTTATTGGAGAATACAGACCATTTCTGTATTGTACCAGATTTAGCATACAGGCAGATCTTTCTGACACTTAGGAATATTGATAAACTGACACAATGATTATTATTTTATCACTATTGTTCTTTATTGTTTAGAAAACACAATATTAGACCGCAATGTGACTGATTTATGAAGACTAGAAAACAGACAGTCTTTGTTCATAGCAACCAATCACAAGACAGCTTTAATTTTTTTTTCAGTTTTTCTTTCAGTTTTTTAAATTACTCCCACAGTGTTACCATATTTTTGTTGTTGCAAGAAGAGCAAAGCAGGAATGCTCATAGATCAGTGCTCATGGAAGGTAATTTCTGACAAGTTTCAGACTAATGAAATTCCTGCATTTATGGTCGTATCCATTAGCAACCTATCAATCCAACAGACTGTCACCGCTAAGATGGTTGGAGAAAATTTTTAAAACTTTGCAAAATTTTCAATTATTTATATTTGCAAAAATATCTAACTTTTAATTTTCTAGAAATTTAAATATGGTTAGGTTTGTGGAGACTGCCACGGACTGCCTTTGCAGACCACTTTTGCACTTTTAGACCATAGCTAACCAGTACTCTACTTTGCACTGATGAGGGGCAATAACTTTGAGATAGCTGGCTGCAGATCGGTCTCTCTTCTGATTTTAGAAAATATCATTTTGATTTAATCCCAGGTCATGCCATTAGACTTCTTGAAAATTAGGCATAAATTTATAGGAAGCTACCTTCCAAAAAGTGGCACTAAAAGAAGTTTTCCTTTTCCACTTTTGTGCAAGAAAGTATTTAATCATATCATAAAGCAAAGTCAGGTGCTTTGTTATTTTGTCTACTTTGTGATTGGATGATAACCCTGCCAAGTTGTATAAATCAATGTTTCTCAACGTTTTCAAGTGAAGTACCTCCTTGTGTGAAAATCCCCACATATAATATAATAGCCCTACACTGCCCACTGTAATATAATGACCCCTCACAGTGCTCCACATGTAATATAATGACCTCTACAGTGTCCCCACACTGTCTCCACATACTGAATAATGGTCCCCACATTGCCCCTCATGTAATATAATCACTTTCACATATACTATAAGGGTCTCCACCCTGTCTGAACATATAATGGCCCCCACAGTACCCCCACATATAATATATAACATGATGGTCCCCACAGTGCCCCCACACTTAATAATGATAAAGATGCGAGTCAGATTACTTACCACTCTGTTTCATGCTTCCTCTGAACATCCATGGGCACTATCCTTACCTTAAAAAATTGAGAGCTTCCATCAGCTATGTTCAGTTCTCATCACTCTCCTTATCACTTCCTCTCTGCTGTGATATCTGCACTTGGGAGCAGAGAGGAAGTGGGGAGCAGAGTGTTGAGTGCTGAACTCAGCTTACCATTCACTCCTCAGGGCACTTGTAACTGCAATGAACACCTCCATCAGTTCTTATGGAAATGCTCAGTGTGCTGGTGTTCATCCTTGGTGGAGGGGTGGGGGGGGAATTGGCTCGTAAGTGGTGTACACACTCAGGGGTATGTGTACTGCAGAATATTTTGTCCATAGGCTGAAACTATGGTCATACTTGCATTACCTCTTTTCGATTAGTTTCAATCACTTGTTTATGGTTAAACAGTTGAAAGTTCCTGATCCACTGTATAGATAAGGCATTTTTGAGATTCTTGATCTTTGTGTTTGTATTTTTGCTGTGCCATCTTCCTATGCATTGCCAGCATCTTCTGCCCTCCACACTGTTTTTTCTGGTTGTGGTCGCTATGTTCCAGTCCTTTGTGACTACGTATAGCTATGAATATCATAAAATTGCAGGCATCATCAAAAACCACCTACCAATATTACAGGATGATGTTCTGTGTAACCTATTGCAGGACGGTTGCAGTTTTTCCAAAAGCAAACCCCCAGTGTGGTCAGATATGAACATGCACCTAATATATGGCTGTCTGTGAAAAGCTTTTACTGTAGTGGCTATCATAGATGCACATGCTGCCAAAAAGACAAAAGCTATCAGTAATGATATGGTAAAGAATGGTAAAATGTAAAATATCAAGAGCTTTATCAATTGTGATAACCCATCAACCCATCTCTGCTTGCTGTGTCTACCTTCAGCTCATCCTGCAACTTTGAATTGTACATATTCTCTTCAACCCATCTCTGCTTGCTGTGTCTACCTTCAGCTCATCCTGCAACTTTGAATGGTACATATTCTCTTCAACCCATCTCTGCTTGCTGTGTCTACCTTCAGCTCATCCTGCAACTTTGAATGGTACATATCCTCTTGAACCCATCTCTACATGGCTGTTCACTGACCCCTATCCTAGAATTTCATCCAGGCTGTATTTTTTGCAATCCCATGTGTCCTTATCTGTACTAGTGTCAGTATTTTGATGCTCAGTGATTTTATGGTAGTTCCCTGGTCAGTGTATTTGTAACTACATAGGCCAGTCTCCTCATGTGTCATAGTTTGTTGATTAATTGGTTAACGACTTAAATTAGTGCTAGTTATGAAGCTCTGCATCCCTATATAAGTAGATACAGCTTATGGGGAAAGCATTTCCAATTCAGGGGGGCATTTGCTAATGCAGAATTCATCTTAACCGAAGTGCAGATTAACCAAAGTACACTCACACATGGCATTTAGACAGGGCACAAGATAGGCAAACCATGGAAGATCACCAGGTAAACTTAAAACCAAAACAACAAGCTTTAACACATGATATGAAAGAGCTGCACTGTCGCTTACTATGTTAGCAATTGTCTTCCTGCAGAACTCCCCTCCATCTCTACCACCAGTGCACACTATCCATATCAGTCCTTCTCTTCTGCCTTTTCCCATGTACAGCTCTCACACACTTTTTACTCTCTTTAACCACCCTAATCCCTATACTGCTTTTAGCAGTGAAACCAAACATAAACATCCACATAAATCACCGGTCCACCTTCTGTCTGTCCATTTTGCTCCTCCTAGCTGCTGTGGACATCTCTCCAAACCCTGGCCCTCCTTCTTTCCCTAATTTTTCCTCTTCCTACGCTCACAGGAATCCTACAAACCTAATCAATATTTACCGTGTTCCCTCTCCTTATCTTTCTCCTGTCTCTTTTAACTGTTCTCTCTGGAACGCCCGCTCAGTGTGTAACAAACTAGACTATATTAATAAGTTATTCCTCAGTAACTCTCTCTACATGCTTGTCCTTACTGTAACCTGGATCCAGCAGTCTGATACGGACTCCCCTGCTGCTCTGTCTCATGGTGGTCTACAATTCTCACACACCTCTAGGCCTGACAACTGGAAGGGTGGAGGGGTAGGGTTACTTCTGTCACCGCAGTGCAATTTTCAGGCCATCCCACCGGTATCCTCACTCACATTCCCCTCATTTGAAGTGCATGCTATCAGACTTTTCCACCCACTCTCCTTATGTGTAGCTACCGTCCACCCGGCTCACCCTACCAATTTCTGGATCACTTTGCTTCTTGGCGTCCCCTCTTTTTATCCAGTGAAATTCCTACCCTCATCATGGGTGACTTTAACATCCCCACTGACACCCCTATCTCCCCAGCTGCCTCACAGTTTCTCTCAATAACCACGTCTTTTGGTCTTTCACAACTTTCCTCTTCCGCCACACATGTAGATGGCAACACCATTGATCTTGTCTTCTATCGACTCCTCACAGTTTCTAAATTTACTAACTCTTCTCTGCCACTCTCTGATCATAACCTTCTGTCTCTCACCGTCAGTGTTTTCTCTCCTTCACAGGACACATATAGTCATCATACATATAGGAATTTACGTGCTATTAACACCCAGCACCTCTCAGATACTCTATAGTCCTCTCTGTCCCTCATCTCTTCGCTCTCCTGTCCCAATCTGGCCACCAGTCACTATAATGAAACCCTTAAGAGTGCATTGGATGAGGTGGCTCCCCCCTTCACTCGAAAAGTTAGACGCAGGAGGCAGCAACCTTGGCACACTCCACAGACACGTTTTCTTCAGCAGTGCTCTAGGTGTGTTTAACATCTGTGGAGAAAATCACGTTCACCTGCAAACTTCCTCCACTTTAAATTTATGCTTAAAACCTATAATTCTGCCCTTCACCTAGCCAAACAAGCCTATTTCACTGCTCTCATCTCTTTTCTCTCCTGTAACCCTAAAAGGCTATTTGAAACTTTTCACTCCTTACTCACAGACCTTAGCGCAGATGACCTGGCCACTTATTTCCATGATAAAATTGATAAGATCCGTCAGGAAACGACTTCCCAATCACCAGGTGGCACTGACCCCCTCTCCAGCCGCACTTCAGACTGTTCATTCTCATCTTTTGAACCTGTTACAGAGGAGGAAGTATCTCAGCTACTTTCTTCTTCTCGCCCTACGACCTGTAGTATTGACCCTTTCCCCGCACACCTTCTCCAGTCTCTGTCTCCTGCTGTCACGACTTACCTTACTAAAATATTTAACCTCTCTCTCTCTTCTGCAATTTTCCCATCCTCTTTCAAATATGCTGTCATAATCCCACTACTGAAGAAATCCTCCCTTGACCCGTCCTGTGCTGCTAGCTATCGACCTGTCTCTAACCTCCCTTTTATCTCCAAAATTTTGGAACGCTTAGTCTATTCTTGTTTAATCCGCTATCTTTCTGCTAACTCTCTTCTTGACCCCTTACAATCTGGCTTCCACACTCTGCACTCTACTGAAACGGCCCTCACAAAAGTCTCCAATGATCTCCTGATGGCTAAATCCAAAGGTGACTACGCTCTTCTTATTCTTCTAGATCTCTCAGCAACATTTGACACTGTTCACCATCAACTCCTCCTCACTATGCTCCGTTCTGTTGGCCTCACGGACACCGCTCTCTCCTGGTTCTCTTCTTATCTCTCTGACCGCACTTTCTGTGTATCATTTTCAGGCTCTGTTTCTTCCCCTCTTCCCCTTGCCGTTGGGGTTCCTCAGGGCTCAGTCCTAGGTCCCCTTCTCTTCTCCCTCTACACAACCCCCATTGGACAAACCATCACTAGATTTGGCTTCCGGTACCATCTTTATGCTGATGACACACAATTATATACGTCATCCCGTGAAATCACCCCTGCACTAATACAGAACACCAGTGACTGTCTCTCTGCTGTCTCAAATATCATGTCTTCGCTCTATCTGAAACTGAATCTCTCAAAGACTGAACTACTGCTGTTTCCACCATCTAATAGATCTGTCCCTGATATCTCCATTGCAGTCTCTGGGCTTACCATAACTCCTAGGCAGTATGCCCGCTGCCTCGGGGTTTTGTTTGACGCAGACCTTTCCTTCACCCCCCCCATACCCAATCACTCCCATGCTCATGTCATCTCCACCTCAAAAACATCTCCAGAATCCGCCCTTTCCTTACCACAAATACACTAAAGACACTTATTGTTGCCCTGATTCACTCTTGCCTTGACTAATGTAACTCCTTACTAATTGGTCTTCCCCTTACTAAACTCTCCTCTCTACAATCTATTCTGAATGCGGCGACCAGGCTCATCTATCAGTCTAGACGCTACAGCGAGGCCTCCGGTCTGTGCCGGTCACTACATTGGCTGCCTATTCAATACAGAATACAATATAAACTTATCACCCTCATTTACAAGGCTCTCCATAATGCTTCACCTCCCTACATTTCCTCCCTCATCTCTGTCTATCACCCAACCCGTACTCTCCGTTCACTCAATGACCTAAGACTAACATCCTCTATTATCAGAATGCTCGTATACAAGACTTCTTCCGAGTTGCACCACTATACTAACTATTAGATTAACCCCCAATTTACACAACTTCAAGCGTAAACTAAAGACATATCTTTTCAGACAGGCCTATCACAACTCCTAATGTAAACCCTTCTGTAGTTAGAATCCCTAAAATGTACCCTCCTCTTTTGGTGCTCCAACATTACCTCACAGGATATGATGCCATATCAGACTAGCTTTATATGTCTAGGCACCATCTGTACGTTAAAGGACACGACTGGTGACGGCTCATACAGCTTATATATGTGTAATGACAGTAACCTCTATTACAAAATTGTCTAACCATTGTACAAGCAATGCTACGTCTGTTGACGCCCCTGCTACCTCTTGTGTCACCCCCTCTACCTCATAGATTGTAAACTCTTGCGAGCAGGGCCCTCAGTCCCAGTGTGTGAATTGAATATTTCTTTGTAATGTATCTTTTTTTGTCAGTACTTCAACCCTACAAATTGTACAGTGCTGCGGAATATGTTGGCGCTATATAAATACATTTTTTTTTATTATTATTATTATGCAAAATGCAGTATCTGTAAATAAGGGATACTTTGGTTGTACTACCAGAAAACTTAAAATTAGAATGCAGGAACACGTCAGGTAATTCAGATTCAGGTAATTTCAGAGGTAATCTCAGGCTTTAATTTTCTGTTTAAGGCTGGGGCCCCATGTTGCGTAAATGCCACTGTTTGGCTGCAGAAGAAACACAGCAGAAAAAAATGCACTGTTTTACAGTCCCTGCATTCTAGCGAATCCCATCCACACACTGCGAAAAAATATGCTGTAAATCGAAGCATGTCAATTATGGAAGCAGAGATGGGCAAAACGGATTGGGTTCAAATATTGCAAATTGTTCAGTTTTTTAATGAAACTGAACAAATGGTGATTAGTTTTGGGTGAACTAAAATGGTCACCACCACATGTACTGCGCAGCAAAAATACAGAAGAGACAAGTGGCTTATTAGTCATTGTGACATTCTAGCACCACCTGAAATCGGTTATAAACACAAATGTTCCCATATGTAACAACCACAGATGCCTCCATAATAGTCACATATGGGTGAACCTCTCAGGATTTATTTCGGGTTTGGTTGGCTCTGGTTCAAGATTTGTTTTGGTTTGAACAAGTTCGGTAAATGTCTAAAATGGCTTAAGACATAGTGGCTACTAGAAACCAATGTATCCAATTTGTAGCTCTAAGGCAAACACAGCCGAAGTTATGTCAAAGTAAAAGTGGCATTATACTCTGCAAACCCCAGAGTATAATAGGTGGAGCCCCAGAGAAGGTGTAAAAAATTCACCATCCTTTACCTCTTTTGGGCCTCCTCGTGGCATCTGGCACTCTGTCTCTACCACCTCCTCGGTGACGCCTTGTGCTCTCCTGTGACTTCTTGACACTTAGCATGCCTCAGTGCTGACCCTGGTTGCATGGCGTCACAGGAGAACATCAGGCACTGCAAGGAGGCTCAATGAGTCGATGAAAAGAGAGTATTAATGTTTTTAATTTTTGTCATCTCCCCTCCCCAAATTATACTCAGGGGTCTCTTCATAATGTGGTGGCCATTTTAATTTGCCCCAGGCGAATCTCCACTTGTTTGGTTTCGTAAAAACCAAACAATTCGGAATATTTGGGTCGAACCCAGCTCGATATGGTCATAGATTTCCACATATATGTTCAGTCATCATTCTATATATGCCAATAATATTTACAGTCATAGATGACGTTGCAAGTCCCAGTCACATAGTGGAAGCAAAGTATGTTAAAAGTTAGCCTTATGGTATCCTTTTTGATAGCAGGTATAGATAATCCAGAAACCATAGTTTGAGCTACAATGAAAATTGCATAAACTAGTAGGAGGTGACATTGGTATTACACGGTTACATAGTGTATAGAAGAATGACCATAAAAATCCATCATGTTCTATTGTTTTATATCTATGAACCCAAGTTGAGCCAGAGAAAGGAAATATCTACTTTTTCAATGGCAGACACCCAATTCACCATAAAATGTAAAAAACTTTCCTGATCTCTGGATCAAAATAAATACCAGTAGCCCTGTATATTGTGGTTTACAAGGCTGATGCAGTATCTTACCCTTTTTAAAGCTTGGCAGACTTTCGGCCATTACCATATCCAGGGGTGACATGTTCCAAAATGTAACAGTATAAAGAAAAGCTTTCGAATGCTGTGACAAAATTGCAGTTCCTTGACTGGGATACCGCTTATGGCATTTTGAAACTGCCATGGGTAGCCCTTCCCCTCCCCCCCTTTTTCCCCCACAACAGTATTACCTTGTTGACAACACCGCACCACTTGAAATAACTGGGCCAGACACAGATATCGATGGAATTAGGCAGCCACAACAGCCAATTTATTAATAATGTTGAAAATACCAATGGAAAAGCTTCCGAACTCTGTGTGAAAATTGCAGTTCCTTTAACTTTAAGCAGTAAACCTGTTTTCTGTGTTCAGATCAGAGTAGAAATTCAGTACTATAACCAACAAAACTAGCATATTTGTAGGCATGGAAAAGGGGAGAATTGTTCACAAACTGCAGTCATTTACAACATTTACTAGGTAAGCATTGAGTACAGTAGTAAAATCTGATACAAACATAACATGAATGACTACGCCTAGCAGTGGAATCATACATGATATAATATGTAAAGATCATAGAACAAGAACAATAACAAATAGCCATAATAAAGCATTATCATGTAGACAGACCAACAGATCTTGCTGTATTTCAGTCTTTTGGAACTTTGCTGGCAGGAAGTAAGTTTCTTTACTGAAGCTCGTCATGCATGCAGTTTTTTACGTGCACATTAGATTGCTTACAATTCTAATTATGCATTTCCAAATACACTTCAATATCCAGGAAATCCAGACTGAAACACTTAGTATTCAAAGACATTCCCACACACCACGGAAGTCTGTTTAACTTTAGAGAGATGCAAATTGAAAATGCCAGGAAAGAATAGTGTCTGCAGGAGACTGAATTCATGTACTGAATGTTAAAGTGATGCACGCTAAAGGAATATTTAGCATGGACAAATATTTTATCTCCTGTCTTCCAGCAGAAATGGGTAGTACAAGGTGTTCTTGGAGTCTTCTTCAGTCTGGAAAAACAAAACATCTTCAGTGATTGATCATTTTCTCTATGGTGTGAATTGGATGCAAACATAAATCTAACCACCAGACTATCCAACCTTAAACTATTAAAAGTCAACACTTTACTAAAAACAACTGCCAACAAAGAAAACATCCTCAACTCTTTCATTTTTGTCTTTGCAAGGCCAAACATGCTATCATTGGACTTGGTTCAATCTTGCTTTAATTCATTAAACCAGTGAAACAAAATCACCATTTATAGTACATCCTTGACAGCTGGCAGATTTTATATGTTTGTACTGCTCCTGCCAATAAAAAGTTTTCATTCAGCTCTGTCACGGATCCTTGGTGTACTCGAAGTGTCAGACATGTTCGGATGTACTTGTAACAATCACACATAACGTCTTGAGGCATGCATGGATTGTGCTAATGCACTTCTATAATGGAAATCGCATGACTGTAGCTTTACAATTTACTATAAAGATATTTAAAAGCCGAATGCAATGCGAATCATACAAGCTTCATAAACATACAATGTAGCTAAACTCCTTTGTACATATGGTATTTGTTTTAGGATGTTCTGAATCAGTACATCCGTAAATGTTGAATAGGAAATGAAGTAAATACACTTTGTTCATAGACTTATCATATGTTAAAGGACACCTGATCAAATTACAGGATACAATTCCATTATTAAAAAAAAATGGTTTTAGCTTATAGCATATATTTTTTGCAGGATCATTTGGTCTCATCTTGGGATACATATTATATATTGTGTTAACTTTCTCTGGAAGAGGAATGGAAAGAACGGCAGGTCTAGCATTGTTTCTGTATTATAAAATATTATTATTAGCATCGGTTTTACGCAGACAGAGAGCCTATAACACCTTGCTTCTGGTTGGGTCTTACAGCCTTACATAGCAAATCTGGAGGTCATTGTTATGCCCCTGGCTGCCATCACAACCCACCTGCATCCCACAATTGATGTTTGACAACAGAAATTTTAGAGTATTTGCATTTGTGAAGTAAATTAAGTAGCTTAACTTAATAGTTGGGTATAGGGAAAAAGATTCTCCCTTACACATTCAATAAAAGATACTTCAGAAGATTTACAGTAACAAACATGTATTGATTTGCGCATATACATTATGTTTGGTTTTATACAACCCCCTGCCCAACTATGAATTTTCTTCACAAATCACTTGGACACGACTTGCTCTTCCACATTCTATCTGCTTCTTTTTCTGAACAGAATTCTATGTATTTCATGTTTGCTTATTGGTAGATGTAACTGTGCCAGTAACATACTGTACACAAATGCCAGTTTTTTCAATATTTTTTACCATTCAATAAAATTTTATTGATCATGACATTATTGATTAAAGATAAAAGTACTAACTGGACGTTGGCTGTACAACAGAAACATGAAACAGACTGATATATCTTAATGCAAATGTTATTAAAATTGAGTGGCTATATGGATAATCCTAAATATGGGGTGTAATAGAGACATGATGTGATGAAAGAAGCCCCACTTATGTATATATCATTACTGAATTTTATTGTTCACGTATATATAAGTAGTGAATATAGTGTTTATGCATGTGTCATCAGTATATTACATTGGTATGTGTGTATACAAGTAAGGTCGGGGGTGAGACTGTTTCTTGTCAAAGTTTCTCAGATCCATATGCTTAGATACAGCTCAGATAGGTTTGTTATTCAATTCTAAAGGTTTATTTAACCCCTTTCCGCCGTAGGAATTTTTCGATTTTAGTTTTTTAATTTTTTGGACTTCCTGCCCCAAACTCCATAACTTTTTTATTTTTCCGTTCACAGAGTCATATGAAGGCTTAATGTTTGCTGGCAAATTGTTCTTCATAATGGTACCATTTATTAATTATTCTGTACAATGTACTAGGAATCTGGAAAAATTCAAATTCAATTCAAAATGGGGTGGAATTGGAGAAAAAGTGCATTTGTACAACTTTCTTACGGACTTCACTTAACTTATGTAATTTTTTGTAAAATTTATATTTCCGTGTAAGGGAATGCATAGGGTGTATTTTTTTGCGGGACCAGGTGTACTTTTTAGTTATACCATTTTGGGGGATGTCTATTGCTTTGATCACTTTTTATCCCAATTTTTATCACAGGCGAAACAGCAAAAAAAAAAAAAAAAAAACAGTGGTTTGGCACGTCATAATTTTTTTTTTCCTGCAACAGCATTCACCCTATGGGAAAAATATTTTTATAATTTTGTAGACAGCTTAGGTCAGTGATGGCAACCCAAAACCCACTCAATTATCACAAAGTGCCAATTTAATCTTAAATTAACCAGGATCTGTTTTATAATGACCGTGCAATGTTATTACAGCCTGTAATAATATCACGTCTGCTATAAAACAGATACTGTGTGATATAAATAGTGAAGGGCCCCCAGACAGTACAATGCACTCCACAGTGGCACCCAGACAGTGTTATATGCTCCACAATTGCCCCCACACAGTATTATATGCTCCACAGTGGCCCCCACTCAGTATTATATGCTTCACAGAAGCCCTGCACAGTATTATATGCTCCACTTTGGGATCCCCCCTCACATTATATGCTTCACAGTGGGCCCCCACACAGTAGTATATGCTTCACAGTGTCCCCCACACAGTAGTTTATGCTTCACAGTGTCCCCCATACAGTATTAGATGCTTCAGTGTCCCCCACACAGTAGTATATGCTTCAGTGTCCCCCACACAGTAGTATATGCTTCAGTGTCCCCCATACAGTATTAGATGCTTCAGTGTCCCCCATACAGTATTAGATGCTTCACAGTGTCCCCCATACAGTATTAGATGCTTCACAGTGACCTCCATACAGTAGTATATGCTTCACAGTGTCCCCATACAGTATTAGATGCTTCACAGTGACCCCCATACAGTAGTTTATGCTTCAGTGTCCCCAACACAGTATTAGATGCTTCAGTGTCCCACATACAGTAGTATATGCTTCAGTGTCCCCCACACAGTATTAGATGCTTCACAGTGTCCCCCATACCGTATTAGATGCTTCAGTGTCCCCCATACAGTATTAGATGCTTCAGTGCCCCCCCCACACACAGTATTAGATGCTTCAGTGTCCCCCATACAGTAGTATGTGCTTCAGTGTCCACCATACAGTATTAGTTGCTTCAGTGTCCCCCATACAGTATTAGATGCTTCACAGTGTCCCCCATACAGTATTAGATGCTTCAGTGTCCCCCATACAGTAGTATATGCTTCACAGTGTCTCCCATACAGTATTAGATGCTTCAGTTTTCTCCACACAGTATTAGATGCTTCAGTGTCCCTCTATACAGTAGTATATGCTTCACAGTGTCCCCCATACAGTGTTAGATGCTTCAATGTCCCCCACACAGTATTAGATGCTTCAGTGTCCCCCATACAGTAGTATATGTTTCAGTGTCCCCCATACAGTAGTATATGCTTCACAGTGTCCCCCATACAGTAGTATATGCTTCACAGTGTCCCCCATACAGTAGTATATGCTTCACAGTAGGCTCCCACACAGTAGTTTATGGTACTTACCCAGTCCCACGAAGTGCGTCCTCAGCCTCCTCCTTCTTCTCCTGTTCGCAGGCACTGATGAATGATGTCATAGTGCCTGCGTCGGGGCAGAGGTCACACTCTGCAATTAGTGTAAGCCGCGGTTCCGCGGACTACAGTGACAGCTTTCAGCTGTATCTACATTTGCACATACAGCTGAAAGAAGTGATCGCTCACTAACCGGGAATCCTGTACCGGATTCCCCGTTAGTGAGTGATCATGGCGACGGCGCGCGTGCCAACTGAGAGGGCTCTGCGTGCCCTCTCTGGCACGCGTGCCATAGGTTCACCATCACGGGTTTAGGTGCTTTCGGACTCAGGGATTCCAAATGTGTATGTGTTTCACAGTAACTTTCTACTTTTATATGTATTCTAGGGAAAGGGGGGTAATTTGAATTTTTAATTCTTTTTATCTTTTTAATACTGTATATATATTTTTTTATACTTTATTTATTAGACCCCTAGGGGGTCTGATCACTAATGCAATGCATTACAATGCTAATGCATAATTTGTATAAAGCAGCCTGTCATACAAATGAATGCCAGACAAGCCTTCAATAGGCTCCCAGCTGTCATGGTAATGGATCTCCATCCCCGAATCATGTTTCGGGTGCGGGTGATCCTACCCAAAATGGTGGCGCCCATTTCCTACCTTTGAGGAAGATCTATAGGTATCTGCCTTATCAGGATCCAGGGGTTCTCAAATTTCTATGAGAGAATCATGGACCATCTGAGAGAAGTAGTTATTGTAACATACTACCCTGCATTCACACAACCAAGGTTCACCTGTGAATCTTGGTGCATGTGTTGGCCAGATTTACCAGCCTAAACAGTTTGGTGGGTGAAACTTGGTTGCGGTGTTACACTTAGGACTCACGAGTAACTTTTTCGAAAAACAACTTGTGATGCTCACCCCTTTTTTTATACACATTTTGATGGATATGATTAATTGTTGGATTTTGTGATCTGATATTTGTTATTTAGACATACCTAAGTTACATTTGTTTCTGGGAAAAATAGGACTCTAAAAGGTTAGACATGCTTTAAGTGCTAATATCCAGCTTTGCTTTACAGTCCAAACATTCATACTCAAGCTTACAACCATTAATACTTACAGCAGATACATGGGCTCATTTGGGTAAGTCATAAGTACTGAGTTATTTACATTTTGCCCACAGTAAATTGAGATTCTTTTGTGAAGTGTCCCTTTAAAAATTGAAAGTTGAACATTTGGCCAGAACTATCCACTATATCAGACTCTACTCAGAACCGATTAAACCTTGGATGGCTTCACTGCCTTCAGAAAAAATAATAACATGCTATTAATATCGAAATGTGTTCTGAGAGGAAAACAGCATTCAAGACAGAACATAGTGTTTTTAACCAAATATTACAATGAAAGGTCATATCGGAAGCTTCATATCCTGAAACAAGAAAGGTTATCATGCTTTAGCATGTAGGAAGACATAACATCAGTAAAATTACTATTATACAATAGTCACCCTACTATTTTAGTAGCCTTTTAATAATTAAAAGTGAAGACAGCTGTTATTTCTCGAAAGGAGCTAATAGAATACTGGATGTGCATTCTTCTAGTGGTAAAAAAGTGTATGCATCTTAGACATAACATGTTGACCATATGT
Source organism: Leptodactylus fallax (assembly GCA_947044405.1). NCBI lineage: Eukaryota > Metazoa > Chordata > Amphibia > Anura > Leptodactylidae > Leptodactylus > Leptodactylus fallax. The sequence continues at coordinate 9,105,581 of CAMRHE010000012.1, read as the reverse complement.
AGAAGCATCAATTTCAAGCAGTTTTCTATCATAATATATTACTTTTTATTTTCAATCACTATTTACGGATATTAGTCTTGTAGAGCTGCTTTAGTTGAGACGCATAGATAGAAGTACACAGACACACAATTCATAGCTCCCTCAATAATGTGTGTTGCCTATGATTTGAGAAAGCCATGCATTCCACCCAACATCACATTATCACCACTTTGATCATTTACAGGACAAAGGTCAGGATGGAGACTCTTTGCTGAATACATTTTGTTATTTTAAGCCTCCCTATGCTGTAAAATTAAGAACTGGAACATCCCTTTAATTTATTAGATAGAGTGTTTGACAACCGTATATGTATAGTCACATGGCATGGATTTGCCATGTGACTATGTGACTATAAATTTATCACATAATTACAAGTGGTTCTGCAGCAGAAAAGTCCTGCCTAGATACAATGGAGGCATAATGATGGTGATTTGATAGGGATTTTAGTAAACAATCTGTGACAAAATCTGAATCAAATCCCAAAAATTTGAACAGGCTTTGTTCAGTATATATATATATATATATATATATATATATAACACACACACACATGTATGTATATCTACAGTCATGGCCGTAAGTGATGGCACATGTTCATTTCCTTTGTGTATATTGGAACAACACAAAAAACTGAAAAAAAAGACTAAAATTATATAATTTCACGCAAAACTCCAAAAATGGGCCGGACAAAATTACTGGCACCCTCAACTTAATATTTGGTTGCATACCCCTTGGAAAAAATAATTGAAATCAATCGCTTTCTATAACCATCAACAAGCTTCTTATACCTCTCAACTGGAATTTTGGACAACTCTTCTTTTGAAAAGTGCTCCAGGTCTCTCATATTTGAAGGGTCCGGTGCTTTGTTTCCATTAATTTCTGGGTGCTGTTTGAAGTATGTTTGGGGTCATGACCTAAGACGCAAACCCAGCTTTCTGACACCGGGCCCTACATTAAGACCCAAAATCCTTTTGGTAATCTTCAGATTTCATTATGTCTTGCACATAGTCAAGGCATTCAGTGGTACTGTGTTCTTTTCTTTATAGGCCTCATTCTGTTTTTGGCAAATGATGTGCTTTACCAAAAAGCTCTATCTTGGCCAAATCTATCTATAAATCTATCCACAAGACATTTTCCCTGAAGGATTTTGGCTTACTCATGTACATTTTGACAAACGGCAGTCTAGCTTTTTTATGTCTCCTGGGTTTCCTGCCATAGCGTTTCATTTCTTTCAAATGTCAACTGATAGTTTGTGCTGACACTGATGCACCCTGAGCCTGCAGGACAGCTTGAATTTCTTTGAAACTTGATTGGGGCTGCTTATCCACCATCCAGACTATCCTGTGTTGCAACCTTTCATCAATTTTTCTCTTCCGTCCACATCCAGGGAGATTAGCCACAGTGCCATGGGCTGTACACTTCTTGATTATGATACAAACTGTGGACAAAAGAACATCAAGATCTCTGGAGATGGACTTGTAACCTTGAGATTGTTGATATTTTTCCACAATTTTGGTTTTCAAGTCCTCAGACAGTTCTCTTCTCCTCTTTCTGTTCTCCATGCTTAGTGTGGCATACACAGACACACAATGCAAAGGTTGAGTTTTTGATTGAACTAACTCTCCATTTTATCTGGTTTCAGGTATGATTTTTATATTGCCCACACCTGTTACTTGCCACAGGTGAGTTTGAACGAGCTTGAAACAAAGTTATTTACCTACAATTTTGAAAAGATGCCAACAATTTTGTCTGGCCCGCTTTTGGAGTTTTGTGTGAAATTATGTCCAATATGCTTTTTTTTCCTCTGTTTTTGTGTTGTTTGAATACACACAAAGGAAATAAACGTGTTTATAACAAAACGTGTATTTGCAATAATTTTCTAGGAGAAATACTTCATTTTCTGGAAAAATTTCAGGGGTGTCAACACTTACAGCCATGACTGTATTATGGATACCTACTATTTATGATGACTAGGTTTTCAGCTAGTAAAATAAAAGCTTAGAATAATGTAAAATAACAACTGCACTCACAGTCTCTGAAGATACCTGCCACTCCAGTTTAAAAAGTACCCCACCATCTCTACTTTCTGAACCAGCTATCACATGTCAACATAAGACTACTGCATCCAATCACTAGCCACATCAATCATTTGCTACAGGCGGTGATTGACTGCAGTGGCCACATGCCCCATATCAACTCATTATTGTTGGACGGGGAAGTAGAACCTATGAGGGATGAGGAAGCATTGGAATCAGATCCGTGAGGGATGCATGTTTTATTTGTATGATATTTTAGAACATTCAAAGCTGTTTTCTAGATATTATACTATCTAGACTACCCTTTTAATTAAGTTGGCTGGAAAATAATAATTTATTATAACTGCAAGAAGATGATTATATATATATATATATATATATATATGCAAGATATTTCTACATTCCATTAACAAATATACATATATGTCCTAGGTAGCTTTACTAAATCCCAACAAATACACAGGTAAGCCTTTATGATATTGGCAAGCAATTATGTCATATATCCTATAAGCCAAGAGGTTACCAAATCATATCATGACAATAGAAATCTGTTCACATGGAAGAAAATGAAAAGGCTTATACAGGGGTGTCACAAGCTAAATAGAAAATGTAATCTCTGTATTGTGCTCCTTACTACAGGTTGTGCTGACAGGACTTTGTGAGAGAATAGGACCATGACCTGATCAAACAGTTGTGCTGCTGAATGCACAGCCAGAGAATTAAAATGAAGAATAACAGTGCAAGCAGCTGGAAAAGAGGCGATTTAGGGGGTGAGAAAGGATGTAAAAGCAGCACTCACTGCTGCTGGGGAACAATGCAAATAAATACGGCAAGTTCAAAAAGTTAACCGAACCCTGACCCAGGAAACAATAGCTTGATGTGAGGAAGTATTTGCATGCTCACTGACTTAGAGCCCATTTTTAGTTCACAGAGAAATAGTGGTACAGGATTTCCACCTTTGGCTGAAAATGAGCAGATTTGCAAAAAATATATGTACCTACATACATAGAAGATGTAATGTGTCCAATACAGAGTATCTTCCTACCCCTGCATGCCCTTTGTGAGCTAGTTCCCATTGTATGGCCCACTCATGCAACTCTAGTTCTTTGCATCTTTTAATAGGTGTCTCTCCACTGATTCTGGTGCAGTTGGATTTTTTGCCCTAGCCCCCATTGTTCCCAAGCAATCAGTGCTGTTAGTTTTGATGTCTGATATGCTAATTAGACTCTCTACCATCAAGTGGGTTGTGTCAGGAATGGGTTGTGTCAGGAATGGGCAAGCAAAAGTGGAGTGATTCTGAATTCTCTGACACTATCCACCTCTGACTAGACAGTGTCAGATAGCTCAGAATCAAGTCCCCTTGGCTGCTCTGACCCAAGACCACTCACCTTGCAGTAGAAGCCTAATTATTATACCAGGCATCAAAACTAACTGCACTGATTGAGAACAATGGGGACTAGAGAAAAAAAATTTAACTTTGCCGAAATTATAGGAGTGGTGCCTAATACATGACTTCCCAAGCTGTATAGCAATTGCACATCACCACTGCCATCCAACTGTCCATGGAATCTGGATTGTAATTTCCCATACACTACAGTATATATACTATAATATAGCTGTCAACAGAATAGCCATTTGGCCAACAGCTATTTCACATGTATGATTAGATTATTAGGAAAGCATGTTTATTGCTGCATGGGGATAAGTGGAATGGCACCTCTGAAATTTATTGCCAGCTTTACTCATATGCACGACTTTCCATTATCTATCTATCTATCTATCTATCTATCTATCTATCTATCTATCTATCTATGTATCTCAAATAGATACAAACCTGTCTAAGGCCATGGCCCCACGTAGCGGAAACGCTGCGGAAAAAAAACGCAGCGTTTTACAGTCACTGTAAGGTGGATGGGATTCTAGCGAATCCCATCCACACATTGAGGAATAATACACGCAGCGGACAGGACCCGATACGATTTCCAAAACCGTTGCGGTATTGGAAATTGCAGCATGTCAATTATACCTACGGAAACGCTGACGGTTTCCATATAAGTATAATGGAAACATAAAGTCTGCAGAGGAAACGTCTGCAAACTTTCTGTGAAAAGTGTGCCCCCTAGCATTCTTTCCATATACACTAGTTAGCATAGTGATGTAAAAGGTCATGGCACTCTGACATCAAGCCATTATCTTTGCAGTGGCTCAGTGGTTAGCAGTGTAGTCTTGGAATGCTGAGGTCCGAAGTTTGACTAAGGGCAATATCTGCAAGGAGTTTGTATGTTCTCTTCATGTTTCTGTGTGTTTACTCCCAGACTCCAAAGACATACTAATGGGGAATGTAGATTGTGAGCCCTGTATGGGACAGTGATTGGCAACAGTTTTGGAAATCGCAGCATTTCTGCTGCATGTATTTTCCCGCAATGTGTGCACGGGATGGGATTTTTTTTTCCGCTGCATTTTCGCCGCGGTTACGCCACGTGGGGCCCCAGACTTAGGCAGCTTTACATTTAGGTAGTCCTCGAAAATCTTCCCTAATTCAACTAATATTTAAAAAATGATAGACCCAGCTGTCAGGAATGTAGCTGTCCAATTTTTTGTCCTGCTAGTAAGTTCATTATATCCCCCTTGTTCTACTTGAACTTCAGTCTCTGATTCTGCAAAATTTGATTCTGCAAATTTTGTATTATTATAGCATGATTAGGTTGTCTGCACACATTTGGTCTCACTTGAACCCCTCTACCATACAACTACTGAGCTGAACATGCATGCATTCCTCCTGTTTAGAAAAAATTGATCCAAAAGCTCGATCTTTATCTTCCCTGACATTTGCCATTGGGAGAGAGTCAGGACATAACCATACACATTAAATGGATGTCTGGTTCTGCTGATTCAGTTGACAGTACGGTAATTTCACACTACTGTCCATTGCTTTCATCCGTCATAGGATCAGGGAAATGGACATTGATGGCAATAGAGTGACTGATGCAGACTGAGCACCATCCATCTGCATTCACTGTAATGAAAAATAACAGAGCCTTTCTTCCATCATGTTTGTAACTTTTCTGAGGGAAAAATAAGTCCTGCATACCTGCATGTGTCATGTTTTTTCACATTAAAGTAAATGGGAACAGACACCAGTTAGAGGGTTCTCCGTCTGCATCCATTTCCAGGGACAATTTTTAAAATTAAAAGTGGGGCCCAAATGCTGAAATATTATAAAAACGACACATATATATTTAATCAGATCAGAAGGCAGTGTATAGAGAGCCGCGGAGATGATCTTTAGTACTTCCAGGGGCATAGCTAGGGCTATTAGTGTTATTATTTAAGGAGTATTTTGGCATATTACTATTGATGAATTATCCTTAGAATAGATCATCAATATCAGATCTCTGAGGTTCTGACACTGGTGAAGGGAATGTGGTGATCAGGTGATCCATGGGCGCAGGCATCCAGTCCACATCCGTTCCATCAGCTTTTGGACCCAATCTTGTCTGAACCACTCGACTTTACTTCAATGTTCTGGTAAGACCATGGGCGTAACTAGCAAAGACTGCCCCCCCCCCGGGTATAGCACCCCCTTTCCTGGCCTCCACACAGTATAATGCCCCATTTACACACACTATAATGTCCCACAGCGGTATAATGTTCCATAGTGGCCACTCCACATGGTATAATGTCCCACAGTGGCCCCTGCCCATGGTGTTATGGCCCACAGTGGCCCCTGCACACGGTATTATGGCCCACAGTGGCCCCTCCACACAGTATGATGGCCCACAGTGGTTCCTCCACAGGATATTATGTCTTCTCAGACCCCAGTGTATAATGATCAGAGATCCAGAGGAGGTGACAAGCATAAAAACCAGTGTTACTTACCTATCCTGGGCTCCGGCACACTTCCTACTGCTTTTGGCCCTCTTCAATGTCAGCACAGACATCTGGGACGTCACCAAAGATGCCCGAAGACTGCTGGGAGTCACACTGGAGTGCAGGAGAGGTGAGTAACACTGATTTTTATGTTTGTCACTTCCCCTGGGCCTCCGATCATTATACTCTGGGGTCTGAAAAGAGAGTATAATAATAGTAATATTTCTTGGGGTTCACATGCCTGCGGCCTCACATACCGATACCCACTCCTGCTCACAGCTGCATCCGCTTCCCCTTATGCCCTCCAGGAGGCCCTGGCGACGTGATATGGGATGCAGAAAGGGAAGGTGGCCATGAGCAGGAGCTGGGATAGGTAAGTAAATAGGGCCCGTTACCTGCTGGGGTCACTACAGCAGGTAACAGCCTATTACAAAAAGCATCAAGGGCCTGCCAGGACCCCTAAGGCTCAGGGACGTGTGGCAGCCTCTACCGCTGCTATGCCAGTATATACGCCACTGGGTAAGACACTGGTTTGTATAATATATTCATGAATATCCGCCAAACAAATCTTGCAAGGTTTGCCCATCTTAAAGCGTGTACATTGAGAAAGCTCCTAATGTACACATTAATCATGCTTATAGATTACATTAGCCAAACTGAGGCCAAAAGAGTTTTCCCTCTGTCTGGCAGATACAGTACATGTCAGTGTACTCTGAGTAAACAGTATTAAATAGCACAGTAGACTGCACTATTCCATATAACAGTATCCAGGTAAAAAGTATCCTTAGTATAGGTCTTTAATTTGATATTGGTGGGGGTCTGACACCTGACCTCTGTACCAGTCAGATGTTTTCTTCACAGTGTATGGAGCTGGAGGTAGATAGTTTCATACACTGTGTAGTGGAGTTATTGCAGCTCAGCTCCCATTCACATTATTTGGAGCTGAAACAGTAATATTGTGGTGGGCCCCCACCAATCTCAAACTAAAGACCTGTCCTGAGGATAGGTCATTAATTCTGGGTCTTGGACAATGTATATTTTTTGGCACTGTGTTTGTCATGGGTATGTTTTTCTATTATCTTAAGGCAAAACAATTCAATTGACATCATGACTTAAGCTCCTCATATAGTTTAGCGATCGTTCCTCCCTTATGTTCTTTGTATCAGCGTTGATAAACATGTTATATTTTTGATAACTGCTTGTCAACCCAAAAGTTGGGCCATGGTAATGGAGCCTTAGCATCACCCACCCCTCTTCCAACACAGAATGTTAATAGTGGTGCCCTCTAACCTCCACATGGTTGAAAGATCGCTGCACACAGGGTAACTCCATGTCTGAGCTGAGATCCGCAGCTCATTTGTTTTCACAAGCTCCATATATCTGACAAACGCTCCAATGCTGCTGACTGATGCTGTTAGCTGTGCATCTAGGCAACTTGAAAGTGACAGAAGCAGCAAACACACAGACAACTCTGTCAGTCCATTGTGCCTGATTTAGACAACTAGGTTAGGGACAAGAATCTCTCACATTGAGGAGAGCACCAGTGAAGATGTGTAGAGATTGAATTGCCTTTCGTCCTCTACTTAGCATCTACATATCACAAGGCATTATGGGAAAAGAGCTGGGGAGCCCATGCGCCCTCTGTTGGATGTAACAGATCCTCAATTTGCTTTTGACTCACCGAGTCTTAAAACAGCAAAAGGGATTTTAGCCAAGCCAATTTCACTTATTTGCATACAGCGCTGTTTCAGGATTGTTGTCCCTCATCAGTACAGAGCAAAGTGAACTGGCTGGCTTTGTGGGAGGCAATGAGTGGGTTAGGGACAAGAATCTCTCACATTGAGGAGAGCACCAGTGAAGGTGTGTAGAGATTGAATTGCCTTCTGCCCTCTACTTAGCATCTACATATCACAAGGCATTATGGGAAAGGAGCTGGGGAGCTCATGCGCCCTCTGTTGGACAACAATCCTGAAACAGCGCTGTATGCAGATAAGTGAAATTGGCTTGGCTAAAATCCCTTTTGCTGTCTTAAGACTCGGTGAGTCAAAAGCAAATTGAGGATCTGTTACATCCAACAGAGGGCGCATGAGCTCCCCAGCTCCTTTCCCATAATGCCTTGTGATATGTAGATGCTAAGTAGAGGGCAAAAGGCAATTCAATCTCTACACACCTTCACTGGTGCTCTCCTCAATGTGAGAGATTCTTGCCCCTAACCCACTCATTGCCTCCCACAAAGCCAGCCAGTTCACTTTGCTCTGTACTGATGAGGGACAACAATCCTGAAACAGCGCTGTATGCAGATAAGTGAAAGTGGCTTGGCTAAAATCCCTTTTGCTGTCTTAAGACTCAAAAGCAAATTGAGGATCTGTTACATCCAACAGAGGGGGCATGAGCTCCCCAGCTCCTTTCCCGTAATGCCTTTAGACAACTAGGGACAGGAATCTCTCACCTTGAGGAGAGCACCAGTGAGGGTGTGTAGAGTTTGAATTGCCTTTTGCCCTCAACTAAGCATCTACATATCACAAGGCATTATGGGAAAAGGAGCTGGGGAGCTCATGCACCCTCTGTTGGATGTAACAGATCCTCAATTTGCTTTTGACTCACCGAGTCTTGAGACAGCAAATGGGATTTTAGCCAAGCCAATTTCACTTATCTGCATACAGTGCCGTTTCGGGATTTTTGTCCCTCATCAGTGCAGAGCAAAGTGAACAGGCTGGCTTTGACAACTAGGAGCACACAGTGGGGTTTCAAAGTCACATTATCTGTGCCCAGCTCTGATTATATTTCATGCTCTCCCATCTCAGCCAGCTGAAAAAGACTGGCTAACAAGAAACTGTTCACAGGCTCCCTGTGCAGCTTAGTCTCACCTGTAGATTTCTGCAGGAGACTGTGAAGATGATACGCCTGTACAGGTATTATTACAAGCTTTGCTGGGGGGCCCTGCAGAGTATGGTGGCCCTGAGCAATTGCCCAGTTTGATCCTCCTAAAGCTGGACCTGCCGTTACGTTATTACCGTAAAAAGGGATATTCCCATCTCAAGGATCCTATCTAAACCGCTAGTTTATGTAAATTCAAGAGTTTTCCTAAATACATTGACACTAAATACATTGACACTAAGTTTAAGCTGCTTTGTTTGCCTGCTATGTGATATTATTCCATTCATTGTTGACACTAAGTTTCCTTGGTCCCTGGCCTGTTATCTGATCCAGGATGGATAAGGTGACTCACTACTCTCTGGAGGGGAGGGCTAAGTTCTCAGGAACACACTTGCTCTCAGAGCTGTTTTCTCCTGCTCTTACAGGTCAACTGATTGCTGATAAGGACTCAGACAAGGGTCTCAATTTCTGTTATCTAACACAGTCCTGGGTCTTGGCAGCATGAAATATTTTTTTTTTCTCTCCAAACCTGTGTAATGTAATATTCACTTACTGTGCATATTTAATCTGTATTATTATAGATTTCTAGTAATCATAATAAATAAGCTATCATGGTAAAGGCAATGTCTATATCTACTGAGCTTCATAGTGTCCAGTCCATCAAACAGTCAAAGCCCTCTCACCAGTGAGGAAAAAGTGAGAGCAGGCAAAGCTGGTGAAAGATGGAGACGGGAAACCCCCTTTAAGATTTGTTGCTCTATGCTATAAGAGACAATTTTAACAGTAGTGTGAATGTCCCCTTAGTCTAATGTGTAGTTTACACAAGCACAGTCCATCGAAATGAGTACATCCAAAAAAGGAGCAGTAGACTACAACAATATGACTTATCACATTCCAACTTTTATGTTTGCTTATAATCGAAATCTGTATCTATCTGTAAAGCTAAAAGTATAAAAACCCATTGCCCAAAAACACGTCAGAGCATAACATTACCTAGGCTACAAAAGTTAGCTCCTGTTTCCAGTTTCAGCTCTAGTGATGTTGACGGAAAACGTTTTTCCAGAAATAAGTTTAAATGCCATGTTCAATTGGCACCTAATAGTCTTGGTAAGTTTCTTGGAGCCCCCACACATGCTTCTGTGTTCAGCACCACTATAACACCTACTCAACAGTGAGCACAATAATCATTCGGTATTAAATGTTGGCACTGGCGCCAGGAGGTTTCAGTCAGGCATCCTCTTTTTACTGCCAAGGCAATCAAATTAATTCCGTTAACAGCTTGCCAACACATCTAGCTCGTACACTGGCCCATATTAGACATGAAACCTAGACATTTATTTTTAAAAATATTGCTCCTCACTCGGTGTGATTTCTGATGTTTATCCAAGTAGAGACTGACTCCTGTCATCATCGTATTCCACGCAGTGTCTCCAATGAGACAACACTTCCTATTGGTAGACGTCAGTGTCTGCAATGCCAATTCAGGTTTTTCTGTTGCAGACATCTGAAACCACGGAAAACAGCGTAATCTTACTGCAGCCATGTAGCGTAATTCGCGTGTATTCTTTCAAAACAGATCTGTTCACATGGCAATCAAGAAAAGTGGGTCAAATGTCTAAAGCTCCTCTCAAAGCATCCACCGCAAAATGTAATTGAAGTTCATGAAATACTTTTCATCCCTAAACATTCACAGGAAGCAATCGGCCACAAATATTTCCTGTCAGGAAGTTGAGGAAAATTAGGTTTGATTAAATTTCAGAGCTCACAGTACACCCTCAGTCATGTTAGGAGGAAAGAAAATGAAAACTACTTGTGATGAAGCCAGTAAAAGTTGTCAGGAGAGTAAATACAACTTTTTCCACTTATGTCAGTGTTTGAGCAGTTTGATGTAGAATTGCTCCTCCTCCCCATAATATGGAACCTGTCAGAAGTTTACATATGTTACAAAATATGAAATAAACATTCCATAATGTAAAAACATTCCATAAGGTGTAATGGTAAATAAACAGTAACACAAGTAGAGTTATTTCAGCTTTATTTTCCTATATCAATGTGTGCAATTTATAAATGTTAGTTAGATTTTTGAAAAATGTTTTTAGACTATTTTTTTTTTTTTTTTTTTTTTAGAAAGACAGAATAATTACTTATTTAATTCCTATTCAAAGCCGTAAATGTACAGTGCTGGGAGCAGATACGTAGCAGAAGTGGGGAGGGGACAGCTACCTGTGTGTGTGTGTGTGGCGGGGAATATTATTTGTGTAGTCACTCATCCACTGGTCAGTGTTTTATATGATTTATAAAGGCTTGAAGAAAACTCCAATCCTGACTTATTGTGTCATTAAAAGGGAAGTAACAAGGTTCCTAACAATGAGAGATTTCCCGCAGGGGCATAGCTATAGCTAGAGTAGCAATTGCAGTCACTACTGGGCTCTAGACAAAGAGGGAGCCCCAAAGGTCCCTCTGCCACATAAAATGTACATGCCGCAAACTGGGTAAGGTCTCCATTATAGATTTCGCATTGGGGATGAGGAGCTTCAAGTTACACTCCTGCATTTGTGGTATATGCTCTGCTTTTACACAGCTGTTCCAATACATTATCATAAAATAATAACATTTAAAAGTAAAAGCCCCCAAAAAATAATTACTTCAACTATTAATTAAAAATACTGCTTTCATTTAGGTTTACATTGTTTCTTTTGTCAAGGTAAAAAAGCAGTCTCTGTTTTTTGAGGTGTTGTTTTTAAATTTAGAGCTTTTTTTTAAGCATTCATTAGCCATTTTAGATATATATTTTGTATGTTTGTATAAGTACTGTATTTGCAGCTTCCCTTATGTGTTTAACCCATGCTTTGTCCTCCACTGTTGGCTACCCCTCTATCCTGCAAGGCTTGGTACAGCCCTGGCCAATCACAGGCCATTGGGCAGGTTTTGGAGACTTACATCTTAAGGGAACTGTTAGAGTTCGGTCAGTGAGCAGTGAGTGTTGGCACTGTGAAAACTGTGCTCTGGCATGTTCTTGTCAGCCCCTGAGGGAAAGGAGTATCATCTGGCAAAGTCTGCTAAGACATAGCCTTGACACAGGGTCAACTGTCCATCTACCAGACACTGTGACTAGGAGGAGGATAGGAGTCCTGCTTATCCAGGAGCTGTATTCTGGGACCCACCTACCAGAAAGGTATTTGGGACCAAGGGACTTCCTCACATACTGGAGTGGAGGACAAGGCACCCTATCACCATCATAGTCTGGGCATCCCTCATCCCAAGCCTGGGTGTACCCAAAAGACTACTACAGCCATTGGGAAACTGAACAAGTTCACTTTTTTTTGTAATTTTTATTAGATTTTACAAAGGTTTAAAATACAAAATGGTAGAATAATGTGCACAGAGTACAAAGGGGAAAATGTCATAAAATGAACGACCAAGAAAAAAACAAACTAAGCAGGGATGAACAGGACATAAAAACACAAAAACAACAGACAGAGGGTTGTGGGGACCACAGAAAGGGGGAGGGGAGGAGGGAGGAGATCAGAGGCCATGGAGGACGCAGTACGTGTCCCATGGAGACCAGACCAACTGGAAGGCATCCATTGCATTAGTGGGCGTGGCAGTGAGGAACTCCAGACTGCAGATGTCCCTGACACGGGCCACAAGGGCTGGACCAGTAGGTGCACAAGTTCACTTTTGAGAGTTGCCTGTTCATCACAGTAAAGTTCAACTTCTTTAAACTGTACCACTGCCTCCTGAGTCGTTCCTGTGCTTACCATCAGGGCCCTTCCGAACACCATCACATGGCTCAGGGTGGGAAAGTACCATTCTCCAATTCCCCTCGTCAGTGTCCGGCCAGGGTGGGCTGGAGGAGTTCAGTTGAGTGTACTCAGCCTACCCTGTGACATTCCCACCTTCACTACTACTCCCATCCTTCGGTTCCCTCCTAGAACTCCTCTGTTATTGAGAAATTTTTCTAATGAGCTTTTTTCAGACAAAGGACTGAAAACCACAGGGAAAGTTTCTGAGGAGGAAAGTCAGTGGCTGCCAATTAGGTGCTTATCCCCAACACCCACTAGGGTGTTAAGGGCAATGAGGAGCTCATTATATTGTTGGTGTACAGGAAGAAACCCATACAAAGATGGGGAGAATATACAAATGCCATACAGATGTTACCCTTAGTCAAATTGGAACCAGGTCCTCAGGGCTATAAGGCAATGGTGCTAACCACTGAGCTACGCCACAACTGAAGACATTCCCCTACACATTTTCACACTGCCTAATCAGTGGTGCCACTATCAGACTAACTAGGGTTACACCCCTATGATAAGGGGAATGATAACACCCAGTTGCCAATTTACTGATACATTTCCTGGAGGAATAATAGGATTCCATTACAGCAAAACTGATGGAATTGCAAAGATCATTTTCTCTCTGTGAATGCTGTTGACTACCCTGTTTCCCCCGAAAATAAGACAGCGTCTTATATTAATTTTTGCTCCCAAAGATGTGCTGTGTCTTATTTTCAGGGGATGTCTTATTTTTTTTCAATGAAGAAGAATTCACATTTATTGCTGAACAAAAAATGAACATTTATTATATACGGTACTGTACAGTAGTTGTCATCACAAACCAGCATAACCAGACAAACTGTGAATCCTATCAAGAATTTCTTACTACCGTACCAATATTTCCATGAACAACAATTAACAGTATGGTACATTTACCAATATTTACAGTATGCATAGAAAGTAAAATTTATTCAATGACAGTTATGTCATCATCTTCTAGGACATCATCATAACAATACAAACCATTAATTTCCCTGCACACAGTATCATCTCCCATAGTGGCCCCTGCACACAGTATCATCTCCCATAGCGGCCCCTGCACACAGTATCATCTCCCATAGCGGCCCCTGCACACAGTATCATCTCCCATAGCGGCCCCTGCACACAGTATCATCTCCCATAGCGGCCCCTGCACACAGTATCATCTCCCATAGTGGCCCCTGCACACAGTATCATCTCCCATAGTGGCCCCTGCACACAGTATCATTTCCCATAGTGGCCCCTGCACACAGTAGTTTGCCCCATAGTGGACCACCCATGCACAATTATACTCTGGGGTCTTTTCAGACCCCAGAGTATAATGATCGGAGACCCAGGGGAGGATAGAAACATAAAAAAACAACGTTGCTTACCTGTTCCTCGATCCGGTCCACTCTCTGCTGCTTCGGCCTTCTTCAATGCTGGACCAGGCCGGCGTCACGTGATACGGGCCGGCGTCGCGACGCAAAGTGACGTCCCCAGCAGAATCGTTACAGCAGAATCGCGCAGCAAGGACAGGTTCCGCTTCCCGACACCAGGAGTACGCTCACCACTGCACACTCATGCGGTACAACGCAGCAGGGACATCGTACTGTACAGGATAACGGCAGCGGGACAAAGGGGGACAACAAGGAAAGCAACAGGCTCAGGATACTGAATGGTGAAGGTAGGGGACGACAGCAGTGTTACAGTATACCATATACCGTACCGGTATGTTCTGTTCGGGAATGCTGCGAATCGAAACGTCTCCTACGGTACGTCTTACTTTCGGGGGATGCCTTATATTGGGCAATTCTACAAAACCTCTCCTATGTCTTACTTTCGGGGGTGTCTTATTTTCGGGGGAAACACGGTATGTATAGTATAACAGTTATACAGATACTTGAGTTTCTTTAATTTCAGAATATTATATATACTAAACTGATTGGATTGAAATGACAATATTGATGTTGATGTGCAGAAGAATCTTGCTCAAACATTATTTGTGTCAGAAAAACATTAACAATGATAACAAAGGAGTGGTGCGGTCAAATCTGAATGAGTGGGATTAGCATGTTGAAGGTACAGTTAATCCACACTCTACTCTTGCCATCTCTTACAAAGGTAGGCTGAGAAATTCAGTCCACCACAGCCATTCAGTATGCCTCTCAGTCCGTATTCAACTATAATGCAGGTATTCTGTAGCATTGTATTGTACATGGCTATAAAGCTGCCACATATTTTACATTTCTATGGCCTGTTACAAGTGGCATCAGTGGTATATATCACAGTGGTATATGCCTCAAGACCACTGATTGGCTGCAACAATACTTTAAGGTATATGGCAGCCAGATGTACTGAAATTAATTTTAGGGCCACATTTCAGTACATCAAAGAACAGTAAAAGACAAGGCCTTTCACATGACCAGTTCACACATGGTAAAAAATGCGTACATATTTTAGGACATGCATAGTTTTCACATTCACTGTATTCCCTATATGTCATTAATTGCTTAACAGTCCATCAATATAATTTATAGTCTGAAACCACCATCTACCATAATACCCACTCATTAGCTGAGTGAAGGGGTGAAGGTGCTCCAACAAGTGGCACACCTCCTTCATTACCAGACACAGCCATGTACATGTGTGTGTCTGGTACTATAGCTCTCTGCAGATCAGTCCCATTCAAAGGGCTGGCACAGCCACTAACAAATATATAATGCTTGCGCCTATTAAATAATGAAAGGTACCAGTGCAGTGGCCCCATCAGTCAGCTAATAGTTGGAATTGCCAGGAGTTGAAACCTTTCTGATATTGATGGCTCATTAAAAATCCCCATATTGTAGTCCTCACAAAATGACATTGAAATTATGTTTGTGCTGTGCTTATTTTTCTTTGTGGTATGGTATAGTAGAGGTGCAATTTCAACTGTGAAATCTCTAAAAATACCTACCATTTGTCATATATACTAGTGTCTTCATCTGTAGGAGAATGATCTTTAGGTCTCTTCGGCTACCAGGGCATATAGCAGGTGCGTGAAGACTTATCCAGTCTGTATCAGGGAGGGCAGAATGATCTAGTAACTTAGTTTGTAGGGCAGAAAAAGAAACAAGCCTATCCAGTTCAGTTTAATATGCTGAAATGTTGAGCCAGAGAAAGAAAAAAATCCCTATGAGGCAAAATCCAATTTTCCTCTTCTTAGGAAAAAAAAATTCCTTCTGGACTTCATTTTGGTGATCAAAATAAATCTCTGGATCCACAACCTATCTACAGTAATCTGATAACTGTAGCCTGTAATATTATTACACTCACTTGGTCTCCTTCTGAACTCTTTTAGTGAATCTGTAAAGACAGCTTCCTCAAGCAGAGAGTTCTATAGTCTTGCTACTCTTACAGTAAAGAATCCATTTGCATGTTGGTGCAGAAACGTTCTGCAGTGTCTCCCTAAAGAGTCACTGCTAGTAGTGAACTGCTGTGTTAATGTATAATATGTTTTGCAATGTTTGATGCTGTTTTTATACTATATTACTACAACAAAATACCACCACACAGGAGGTACACAGCAGGGAGTGCACATCATCCAAGGGCAAACCCTTCAAGGCTGTGCCGCATCAGTGCCAATGTGATCTGATTTGCATATAGATTAATAGTTGTTTTCTCAGCAGCAAGATCACTGAAAAAGGCATGTTCCTTATGCCACTAACAGCCCCTGCAACAGCATATATGGTGGCAAACTCCCTTTAACAACATTGGTGGTTGGAGCTCAGAATCTGACTACAAATTGCCACTCAGTAAGTGTTGCTATATGTTGTTAGGTTTTGATCTACTACTCTGAAAATTCTGAACGTCAGTCATATTAAACAATTAATAATAGCACATTTATCTCACATGCTCAAGTAGAGGAATTTAGGTATGCTTGGTTAAATCCATGTCAGGGATTATCAAACAGATTACAACATCCCCCATAATTTATATCACATAATGCTTTTTTCATTTTTTTAAGTTAGTTGACGAACAACCCACTAGAACCCACTGGTGGGGGAAACGCGTTGAGCTTCTTAATTAGGTTTTCTATAGTTTATTCTCAGTGGTTTATACATCTCACGGCTGAGACTAGCTTAGTGGCAATTGCAGCACTTTTCTGGAAGCTATCTGATCATATATAGGGGTTTCCAGTGTCATCTCTACACTACCATCTAAAGTACTGTATGTATTTGAGAGGGTGTGGGGTAGATACCTCTCACTCCTACACAGTGTTATCTATGTCTCGTATTTGGAACATAAAGCTAGAATTGGGGTCCGAGTGTTTCGAGGCATAGTAGTAGCTACGTTATTGAACGTTTTCTTTTATCTCACAGAGTATTGAGGCCCCCTAGGGGTAGGCATGGGAGTTTGTGTGGGATTAGGTAAGATAGTGACTGATTGGGAAAAACTCAGAGTTCAAACCATCCCGTCACAGTCCTATGTCAAACATCTAAGTTTGAGACACAGACTAATCACTGCACCGGTGTGAGATATGTACTAGTCCCCATAGAAGGGATCCGACACTGGAAAATAGTGATTCATGGTTTTCCTGTTGGTGTGGAAGGTTCGATACTGGGGGATTGACTAATAACTGAACCATTTTTTGAGTATGCAGGTCAATGAATCAGATCATGGGTGCAGCTGAGGTCTGCCTGTTCTGAAGTCCGGTACACACATTTTTACCTACACCCAGGGCCGATTTATCTGTGATTAGCTCACACTTTTGGTAGTATATTCACTTTTTATGAGTATCAATAAACGCTAAGTTTTATTTATTTTTTGTTGGACCATTCCAGTCTGTGATCCATATTTGAATAGAGGAATGGATACACACCGTCTGTGAAGTTGAAGAACAACGAATGAAAAGTTTAATCCTTAGTGTCTAAGGTGAAGGGTAAAGTAACTAGTGTGTTAGTATAAACCAATATACTTGTAATCTTGGGACATAGCTGCATGGTAAGAGAGTTATAGTACTCTAGGGCTTTGTACACTGGTACATCTGGATACACTGGTTACTAATATTTAATATAAAACACAGAACAAATATTAAACATATATATATATATATATATATATATATATATATATATATAAAATTGTCCATAGACATAAGCACAATACTTACTCTGTCACTATCAGTAGGCTTTTAAAAGCAGAGGTAAAAATCCTAGTACCCAACCAGAAAAAGGTACAGTACAACAGCCCCCTAACAAAGCCTACTGTAAGTGAAACTGAAAATACTCAGGTTCAGGTAAGAGTGATATGTGAATGGAGTGACCTCTACTTTGTCTTCTTTGTCTTTTCTACTTAATTACATTGTTTTCTCATTACTAGATTAATTTTGTGAATATTTGTTTCAGAAGAACTATTATTATGCTCCGGGTCAAAGCGTCTTGATGTCAGCATGCCCCATGCACCTGTTGAGGTCCAATGTCAGGCATTAGCGATGACTCCAGGGCAATGTAATGTCAGAGAAGAGGCCTGAAGAGTCCAGGGGCAGTAGAGTTGATGATACCTGGGACAAAGTCCAGACGACCAGGAGAAGTAAGGAGAGGTGAGCAGCTGTGTTTTTAATTTTCTCCGTACCCTCCTTCCCCTCCAGACCTCTGAAAATTATACTCTGGATCTCAACAGATTATCATAGTGATTCGTGGATGGCAGACCTAGAAATTTTGGGTTAAGGTGGAACCTGAAACCTTTGGAGAATTTGAGTCGAATCTAGGTTAGTTCAAATTGTTTTGCTCATCTTTATTCATTACCAATTATTAATAAATATTCTGGGTTGACTTGAGAGTTAGAAATTCACAGATATCCCATTAAAAGGGTGAGTAAATTTCCCTTAGATAGTGTATCTGTGTGTGTCTGAGCTAGGGAATATGAATTGCCCCATTTGGTAAAGGGACTTATGTGAATACTAACCATCTCTGTATAACATTGCAGAATATATTGGCACTACTGATTACAATAATTTCCCAAAGCCAACTGCTTAGATGGGCAGTTTTAATACGGCAAGGTGAAATTTCCATTCAGTGCCTTGAGGGATATGGGTGACAGTCCCTAAAAAAAAAAGCTGTAACGGTGGGCAATAGCCAATGAGGGAGCACACGATCTGGATTTATATTTACTGGTGGTGTTGTTACCCTAAAAATAAATATGTGAACATTTATAATGGATTTTATATTTTTTTCTTCCTCTTACATTTTCTGCTATAAACGAATATATACCATTTTGGGGAAAATTGCCCCCATATGTAGCACATGGAAATACAGAAATTCTTTAACAACATCATCTCCTTGTCAAAGATCCATCAGTGAATGAGTTAGTTTATTGAAGATGTAGCACATAAACAGCACAAACCCATAAGCACAGATACCGCTATGACCACTGTAACCTTGTACTCCACTGGTTTTCATTTGCAGTGTGTACATTGGAAATAAACATCTCATACAAATAAAACATTTTTCCTCTCTAAGTGATACTTTCGACTTAAGAATGTTAGAACTTTTATAAATCATTTTCTTATCATACTTCCTGCTGCCAATTGTATGCTTTATGAGTGCACTGAGTCATAGATAAAAACATTATGTTCTTGTCAAGAATCCAAATATGATCTCTGTCTCCTTTTAAGAATATAGCAAATAGCTTGGTTATTTTACTAAGATATCCATTGTTTGCAAAGTGGATGCATTGCATTAACTGATTAACTGGTAATTAAGAAATAATTACTTAGCAAGCACTAGCAGTTCTGCAGGTTACCACCCTGAATTATTCACTGAAGTCATAAATTCAGATGAGTAGAGGTGTGGGTGAGTATGGAGCATGCTTTCAAATTCTGGGTATGTAGACTATAAAGGAAAGAATCTTCACTACAGTGGTGAAAAGGTTCCATATGTAGACTCCCTGCCCACTAGAGAAGGCAACATGCAAAATAATAGCAAAGTTAAAATATACAAATAATGGAGTGTGCATAAGGTCACAATTATATTGCTATGGAATAAAAGTGAATATAGACCATCTTTCATTGTGCTGTTTTAGGTTTAATTTTGCACTGATTTATTTCTTATTGTATCTTTATAGTGGTTGGTCAGGTTGATGATGCCGAGCTCAAAAACCCCTGCATTTACATGGATTAGAAATGACAACTTGCTGTCTGTCTCCAGCTGCCACTAGAGGAGGCTTAAAGGGAACCTGTCATCAAGTGTATGCTGTCCTCACTGAAGGCAGCATAAAGCAGTAATAGACATGCTGATTCAGTCTGTCACTTATGTGCCAAGGTGCAGTGGTGTTAGAGAACTTACTGTTAAAAGCTTGTAACCACGGGCAGAAATGAGTCCTGTTTTTCACCTGCTGTGATTGACAATGTCTCTCAATTACTGTGAATAACAAGGGAATTGCCAATCACAGTAAGTGGGACTCTATCATCTCATGAATAAACAGGACCTATAACTGACCGCAGATACAAGGTTTAAACTGTAATAATTCTAAAACCGCTGCACCCTGACAGCTAGATATATGATAGAAGTGTCTCTAGACAGACTTTTAAACCACACTAACCATCTATACAACATTCAACGCCAAGCAACAACAGAAAGAAAAGGAAACGAGAAAATAAAGGCGAGCTGTGTCACAGCTGTTTTATCTGTATTTGCTATTTAGTTTTGAAACCATGACTGCAAATGTTGTACTTGCTGCCTCATGACCTCCCACCCCATGACCATTTAATTTTGTATTCATTATGTCAACAAGACACAGTAAAAATGAATGACCAATTACTTCATGAGGCTTCATTTTTTGGCATCAAGGTTTTTGATGTTTATGGCTATACAGTTGAAAGAAAAAGTAAGTGAACCCTTTGGAAATACCTGGATTTTTGCATTGATTACTAATAAAATGTGATCTGTTTGTTATCTAAGTCATGATTATAGACTAACACATAAATGAATAACTCACACACAGTTATACTATTCATGTCTTTTATTGAGCACGCATCCACACTGCGAGGTGTCCATTTAGCAGTGAGGAAAAACTTTGGCTCATTCATTTTTGCTAATGTGTTTTAATTATTCAATATATATTTGGGGATTTCTTGTGTGAACAGACCTCTAAAGCTCATGTCACAGCAATGGTTATATTCAGTAGGGTTAAAGGGGTATTCCCATGAACATAATCATATCTATATTTTTACATAATTAAAAGTTAAAATGTTTGCAAATATAAGTAGTTAAAAATTGTTCAGCATTTTAAAGATTTTCTCTAACCATCTTAGTGGTGACAGTCTATTGTCTTGATCAGTTGCCAATGGATACAGCCACAAATGCAGAAACTTTTTATGGTCTGGGACTTGTCAGGAACCCAGCCATGATTTTCTTATTGTAGCTGGGTTATCAGGCAGGGACACTACATGTATCAGAAGATATCCTGGCTACAATAAGGACAGTCTGATTTTCTGACCTTAGAAAGATCCTGCATTGATGGTCGTATCCATTGGCAACCGATCAAGACAACAACTTGAGGTCACAAGATACTTATAATACAAGCAAGCAAAGATCAAAAATTCATAATATAAGCAAGCAAAGATCCACAATTATATGACAAATAAAACTTCACATTTAATAATCATCTAAAATATAATTAACCCCAATGATTGGATGGTATAAATAATTGGAACGCTCTTACCCGTTCCAGATAAAGGATGTTATACCCCACCTTTAGGGCCACAATTTATCCAAATGCAAAGGGAACTAAGGATGGGTGCAGGAGATAGACACCCCCGGAGCCATCAGCAAAGGGGGACATGACTTTGGGACGGGGTAACCAATAACTTCTGCAGTTTATACTTTGTGCAGTAGTTGTGTGGATTTATATAGGCTGGTTCAGCTTTAAGAGTATATGTGTGTATATTCAGCTTTCGGAGTATATAGTGCCTAGTGTGTTACTGTAGGGAGGGAGGAGTTTGGGAATAGATGTCACTTCCTGTCTCATTCATCTCTTCCTCTTCCTCTTTCTCTCACCACAAGGACTGGAGGAAACATGGCTGCAGAATCAGGGAGCATAATATTGGGGTTTATCACCTCACACAACACTGGTGTCACCACATTCACACTACACATCACTATTAGTTTAGTATCACCATTCTACATCATACTGTATATACTGTAGTATTACCACAGGATTTATGCAGTCACAGAGGCCTCTCATGTATTTACAGTGCCTTGCGAAAGTATTCGGCCCCTTGAACTTTTCAACCTTTTGCCACATTTCAGGCTTCAAACATAAGGATATAAAATTTTAATTTTTTTGGTGAAGAATAAACAACAAGTGGGACACAATCGTGAAGTGGAACGAAATTTATTGGATATTTTAAACTTTTGTAAAAATAAAAAACTGAAAAGTGGGGTGTGCCAAATTATTCGGCCCCCTTAAGTTAATACTTTGTAGTGCTACCTTTTCCTGCGATTACAGCTGCAAGTCGCTTGGGGTATGTCTCTATCAGTTTTGCACATCGAGAGACTGAAATTCTTGCCCATTCTACTTTGGAAAACAGCTCGAGCTCAGTGAGGTTGGATGGAGAGCGTTTGTGAACAGCAGTTTTCAGCTCTTTCCACAGATTCTTGATTGGATTCAGGTCTGGACTTTGACTTGGCCATTCTAACACCTGGATATGTTTCTTTGTGAACCATTCCATTGTAGATTTTGCTTTATGTTTGGGATCATTGTCTTGTTGGAAGATAAATCTCCGTCCCAGTCTCAGGTCTTTTGCAGACTCCAACAGGTTTTCTTCCAGAATGGTCCTGTATTTGGCTCCATCCATCTTCCCATCAATTTTAACCATCTTCCCTGTCCCTGCTGAAGAAAAGCAGGCCCAAACCATGATGCTGCCACCACCATGTCTGACAGCGGGGATGGTGTTTTCAGGGTGATGAGCTGTGTTGCTTTTACGCCAAACATATCGTTTTGCATTGTGGCCAAAAAGTTCAATTTGGTTTCATCTAACCAGCGCACCTTCTTCCACATGTTTGGTGTGTCTCCCAGGTAGCTTGTGGCAAACTTTAAACGAGACTTTTTATGGATATCTTTGAGAAATGGCTTTCTTCTTGCCACTCTTCCATAAAGGCCAGATTTGTGCAGTGTACGACTGATTGTTGTCCTATGGACAGACTCTCCCACCTTAGCTGTAGATCTCTGCAGTTCATCCAGAGCGATCATGGGCCCCTTGGCTGCATCTCTGATCAGTCTTCTCCTTGTTTGAGATGAAAGTTTAGAGGGATGTTTAAAGTTTGGGAAATCTTTTTGTATCCAAATCCGGCTTTAAACTTCTCCACAACAGTATCATGGACCTGCCTGGTATGTTCCTTGGTCTTCATGATGCTTTCTGCGCTTTAAACAGAACCCTGAGACTATCACAGAGCAGGTGCATTTATACGGAAACTTGATTACACACAGGTGGATTATATTTATCATCATCAGTCATTTAGGACAACATTGGATCATTCAGAGATCCTCACTGAACTTCTAGAGTGAGTTTGTTGCACTGAAAGTAAAGGGGCCAAATAATATTGCACGCCCCACTTTTCAGTTTTTTATTTTTTACAAAAGTTTAAAATAACCAATAAATTTCGTTCCACTTCACAATTGTGTCCCACTTGTTGATTCTTCACCAAAAAATTAAAATTTTATATCCTTATGTTTGAAGCCTGAAATGTGGCAAAAGGTTGAAAAGTTCAAGGGGGCCGAATACTTTTGCAAGGCACTGTATATATATATATATATATATATATATATATATATATATATATATAGTTTTATACTGTTAAATAGTTACTAAACAATAAAGCAACTGATTAAAAATGTCAAATGCTGTATTTTATTAGAGAAAATACTTCTATCTGCAGTTTTCAGACTCCTTTCCTTTTGCCCTTTCCCTCTTAATCTCACTGTGAATTATATGTTGACTCTGTCTTGGTCTCCCAAGATGGACTGCCAGTTCACTTAAGCTTTAAATTAAATGCGTCCATACAGTGCTGGCCAAAAGTATTGGCACCCCTGCAATTCTGTCAGATAATACTCAATTTCTTCCAGAAAATGATTGCAATCACAAATGCTTTGGTAATAATATCTTCATTTAATTTGTTGTCAATGGAAAACCACAAAAACAACTGTCAAAAAGCCAAATTGGATATAATTCCACACCAAACATAAAAAAGGGGGTGGACAAAAGTATTGGCACCCTTTGAAAAATCATGTGATGCTTCTCTAATTTGTGTAATTAACAGCACCTGTTACTTACCTGTGGCACATAACAGGTGGTGGTAATAACTAAATCACACTTGCAGCCAGTTGAAATGGATTAAAGTTGACTCAACCTCTGTCCTGTGTCCTTGTGTGTACCACATTGAGCATGGAGAAAAGAAAAAAGACCAAAGAACTGTCTGAGGACTTGAGAAGCAAAATTGTGAGGAAGCATGAGCAATCTCAAGGCTACAAGTCCATCTCCAAAGACCTGAATGTTCTTGTGTCTACCGTGCGCAGTGTCATCAAGAAGTTTAAAGCCCATGGCACTGTGGCTAACCTCCCTAGATGTGGACGGAAAAGAAAAATTGACAAGAGATTTCAACGAAAGATTGTGCGGATGGTGGCTAAAGAACCTTGACTAACATCCAAACAAGTTCTAGCTGCCCTGCAGTCCGAGGGTACAACAGTGTCAACCCGTACTATCCGTCGGCGTCTGAATGAAACGGGACTCTATGGTAGGATACCCAGGAAGACCCCACTTCTGACCCAGAGACATAAAAAAGCCAGGCTGGAGTTTGCCAAAACTTACCTGAGAAAGCCAAAAACTTTTTGGAAGAATGTTCTCTGGTCAGATGAGACAAAAGTAGAGCTTTTTGGGAAAAGGCATCAACATAGAGTTTACAGGAAAAAAAAAGTGGCCTTCAAAGAAAAGAACACGGTCCCTACAGTCAAACATGGCGGAGGTTCCCTGATGTTTTGGGGTTGCTTTGCTGCCTCTGGCACTGGACTGCTTGACCGTGTGCATGGCATTATGAACTACCAACAAATTTTGCAGCATAATGTAGGGCGCAGTGTGAGAAAGCTGGGTCTCCCTCAGAGGTCATGGGTCTTCCAGCAGGACAATGACCCAAAACACACTTCAAAAAGCACTAGAAAATGGTTTGAGAGAAAGCACTGGAGACTTCTAAAGTGGCCAGCAATGAGTTCAGACCTGAATCCCATAGAACACCTGTGGAGAGATCTCAAAATGGCAGTTTGGAGAAGGCACCCTTCAAATCTCAGGGACCTGGAGAAATTTGCCAAAGAAGAATGGTCTAAAATTCCAGCAGAGCATTGTAAGAAACTCATTGATGGTTACCGGAAGTGGTTGTTCGCAGTTATTTTGTCTAAAGGTTGTGCTACCAAGTATTAGGCTGAGGGTGCCAATACTTTTGTCCGGCCCATTTTTGGAGTTTTGTGTAAAATGATCAATGATTTGACTTTTTTCATTCTCTTTTGTGTTTTTTTCATTGCAAGCAAAATAAATGAAGATATTATTACCAAAGCATTTGTGATTGCAATCATTTTCTGGAAGAAATTGAGTATTATCTGACAGAATTGCAGGGGTGCCAATACTTTTGGCCAGCACTGTAGATGTTTATGAGGAGGGAGGAGGAGCCAAGAGAAAAAAAAAGCAGAGCCACAACAAGTGTTGCAGAACATGAATACTAATCTGCAACTGAGTCTGTAAAACAGAGTAAGGGAATAGAATATTTTGTTTTTTGTCATGGACTGTCAATGTGAGACATCATAGCAGCTAGTCTCCACTCATTAGCTCAAAGTAAACTGAGATGTAAAAAGATAGAGCGTGCAGAGTATAAAAAACTGCTAAAAATGCAAAATACAGGTAATTTAATGCTTATTAACAAAGCTACTCATGTGCACGCACAAGGCAGCATATCCTAAAAACTCACAGAAAAGTTTAGGCACGCTTTAAATACAGTAGATAATAAATAGGACGACATCTTCAGTGTCCTGCACAATCCTCATATACATTATTACTATTATTTATTGATAGAGCACCATTAATTCTCTGGTGCTTTACATTTGAGGATTTACACACAATACATAAAATACACGAAACAAGTACAATACTAACAGTGACCAACTGGAACAGTGGGATAGAGGGCCCTGCCCGCAAGGGCTTACAATCTATGAGGGAAGGGGGATTGAGACAGTAGATGAGGGAAGACGCTGTTCGGATGGTGATGTGGTGACGATAGCGTTATTGAAGGTTGTAGGCCTCCATGAAGAGGTAAGTGTTCATGGTCCTCTTGAAGCTTGTGATTGTGGGGACAGTCTTATGCATTGCGGTAGTGAGTTCCAGAGTATGGGGGATGCACAGGAAAAGTCATGGAGGTTGCGGTCTGAAGATCAGATAAAAACAGTACAGAGGGAAAGGGGATAAAGACCGTAGTTGAAGAACATACATGAACGTCGATATGCAGGAAAGATACCCTTTCCACAGTGTACATGTACCAAATGATGCAGTAAGGAATTAAAGGGTATAAGCTAAAATTTTATTTTTTAACTAGGCCGGGAAAAGGTGAAAAAAAAACAAAAAAAAAAAAAAAAAACACTCACCTGTCCTCGGTGATCCAGTGCCTGCCAGCGTGGTCCAAACCTGCAGCCCCAACGGAAAACCCCGCCACACGTGACTGCTGAGGCTGTTGATTGTCCTCAGTGGTCAAGTAACCGCTGAGGCCAATCAGCGGCCTCAGTGGAAGGGACCTGGGACCTCACAGCAGCTGAGGTCTTCCGCAAAAGAAAACAGCCAAGCAGCAGGACCGGACCGCACTGGGAGGACACTATAGCATCGGGGACAGGTGAGTACGATTTTTTTTTTTCATCTTTTTCACCTCCCCCCGCCTAATTAAAAAATGACATTTTAGCCTGGACAGCCTCTTAAAGCACTACACTTGGAAGTATAGAACTATATTAAAATGTTACATAAAAAGTTAAAAGTTACAGGGGTAATAATTATTATGAATATTTTTGTTACTATTAGGGTTATATCTATCTTGGCACATGATACATTCAATAGAGAATTCCCTGGGCTCGTAATGTGGAAATACGTGTTAAATCTGTTCCTGTTTTTCTATTAAGCAGAAGAAATATGACATACAGTATGATGATGAACTTTTGAACCTGGGATATGTCATTGAAAGTCTTTAGCGTAGAAGATAATCTGTCAGTGAAATTAGTTTGTTATAACTAGTTTTTATTTCAGTATTATACTTGTTTTACAGGAATTTTACACTGAAATATGGGTTATTTACAGATGCCAGTGGAGTTGTATATTGGCTTTTCTTTACCTAGACCACAAATGCAATCTACTGTCCTATCCTAGCCCAACTTGGTGCCCTTGACGGCACTAGAGATGGGTGAACCTCTCAAGATTTGTTTAGTTTTGGGTGGTTTGGGTCCAAGATCCTTTCAATATAGAACAAGTTCAGTGTGAACCACAGCTTAAAGTGGCTCAAAACATAGTTTTAGCAATGTGAGGGCTCCTAGGAACTAGAGATGGGTGAACCTATCAGGATTCATTTCATTTTTGGGTTCAGGTGGTTCCGGTCCAAAATTTGTTTTGGGTTGAACAAATTTGGTACAAACCAACTTAAAATGGCTTAAAACATAGCTTAGAACACTTTCAGGGCTACTAGGAGCCTATCTATCCAATTTCTAGCCCTATAAGGCAAACACAGTAGAAGTTGTGTAAAAGTGAAAGTGACATTATTATACAGAGCATAATACCTGGAGGCCCAGGGGAGGTGTAAAAAAATAAAACAAACAAACAAACATTCATGCCTTCTTCTTTTTAGTCAGATTTAATAAATTACACACAGATAGTCATAGAAATCTTAGATAGGAGTGAAGGAGATTATCTGTGCTATGAGCCAGACTGCTGCAGCAATACAGACAATGGACAGTTAACCCTTTCATTGCCAATAATCTAATCTTTCCCTGGAGGGAGTAAATCATATATACTAAAACATAACTTTTAATATCTTATATAGCTAAAATGTGTCTCCAAACAACATAAAACAGTTGACAGGACAAACACAATATATCTGTTGTGCGCTTAGCTGATAAACTTAGTTCATGCGTAATACCCCTATGGGTAGCTATAATATAGTGCTTCAAGCCCAGGGTCACGTAACAGGTGATAATGTAGGTCTTTCCACCATTAATGCCTCGTGAAATATACTGTAGCTCCTAGGGACTCAAAGGAGCCTATGTTGGGGATTGTTTATCAGATACAGCTAGTATGGATGGATAATCAAACGGCAGTCTGTTATGTCGGCAAATTATTCCATATGTCAAATAAAGTATCAAATTCCCTGACCCAAATGGAAGTTACTATGGCCACTGCCTGGTAAATATTCCACACTAGACGTACCAAGCCCCCGTGTCATGACCATAGAGATAAGTGTGTACCTACGGCATAACCCTCCCCAGTCAGATAGTATTTCTGATGGGGCAGCAAGTGGACCTGAGCAAGCTGTAATCTTGTCTGGTGAGAGGCAAGTAAGCCCCAGGCAGATTGCAGACTAAATGCACTAAATGCAGGGATGCTGCAGCCCGGTAACTACAATTCCCTATCCATAGGTGCTGACAGATAGACACCCTGTGTACTTGCCTCTCCCAAAAAAAAGGGTAATTTTTTGGAGCGTTTTAAATGTTAAAATGCATATAAGTGAGTGGAAGCGCAGTGAATGGTTAAACTAGGAGTTTCTATCCTTTGCCTAAAATAATTTTGGCTGTGTTTGCCTTAACCCCTTCAAGCATTCTCACGTACATGTACGTGGGAGAATGTGGTTAGTTACCGCATCCCCATGTACAGGTACGTGACGGTGATCGAGCGGGCTCAGAAGCAGAGCCCGTGCGATCACCGCGGGAGCCCGGCTGTATTTGACCCTTAAGATGCCGTGGTCAATAGCGACCGCGGCATCCAAGGAGTACCGCCATCTTGCCGCCCCCCCCCGGCACCCCCCCGCGGCGAGATCGGGGGGTGCCAATATCTATAATCTGCAGCCTGGGGTCTGCCAAGTTACCCCAGGCTGCCTGGAGCCCCCATCCTTCCTGCCGAGACCTGCGGAAGTCAGCGCTGTGTTTCCATAGCGCTGACTTCCTGTATAGACTGCAAGACACTTGCATGCTCGTGTCTTGCAGTCTATAGTACTGAGACAGAGATCAAAGCATCTCTGGCTCAGGTGTCCTAATGGGACACATGAAAAAGTAAAAAAAAGTGAAAAAATAAATAAAGTATGTGAAAAAAATTAATAAAGAATAAAGCCCCAAAAATTCCCTTTTCCTATATAAAATGAATTATATAAAAAATAAACCTAAAAATTAATAAAAACAATACATATTTGGTATCGCCGCGTCCGTAACAACCTGTACAATAAAACTGAAACCATATTTAATGTACACAGTGAACGTCGGGGAAAAAAACCGCCAAAAGTAATGATTTTTCGCCATCTCACCTTACAAAATATGCCATAAAAAGTGATGAAAAAGTTATATGTACCCCAAATCAGTACCAATAAAAAGCACAGGTTGTCCCGCAAAAAATAAGCCCTAAACCAACTCTCTAAACTTAAAAATAAAAATGCTACGCATCTTAGAAGTTGGCGATGCAAAAAAAATTGATTTATGTCCCCAAATGGGTTTTTGTTCTGCAAAACTGGTATTGCATAAAAAAACAATATAAATGAGGTATCGCCATAATCGTACCGACCCGCAGAATAAAGATAACATGTTAGTTACGCTCTACGCTGCATGGTGAAAAATTAAAACGGTAAAACGCAGTGCCAGAATTGATGGGGTTGTTTTTTAATCCACCAAGAAAGAGTTAATAAAATGTATTTAATAAGTTGTAAGCACCTAAAAATGATGTCATTAAAAAATACATCATACTGCAAACAACAAGCCCTCATATGGCTACATCACCAGAGAAATAAAGAAAATATAGCTCGTACAATGTGAAGACAAAAACACCAAAAATCGCCAAATCATTAGAACACAACTGGCTGCGGCAGGAAGGGAATGTATAAACTGTGCGAGCGTATATTAGGGGACAAACCAGATTTAGAGCTTACGAGGGATAATAAACCAGAAGTGACCCCCAGAGTGACCTCCCCAATAATAGGAACTACTGGGGAAATAGTAGGGAATTTAGTGTACCCAATGTACTACGCACAGCTTACATATTCACTTTTCCCCATCCTCTGTGCAGTCACGTCTGGGATACTAATGCTCGTTACACCCCTTGATAAATTCTTTGAGGGGTGCACTTTTCAAAATGGGGTCATTCCCTAGGGGATTCCACTTTACTGGTACTTTAGAGGCTCTGCAAACATGACATGGCATCCAGATCCCAAACATCTGAATCTGCGCTCCAAAAGCCACATAGCGCTCCTTCCCTTCTGTGCCCTATTGTGTTCCCAAACTGCAGTTTATGCCCACATGTATTACACTTGTTGTACCCAGAATAACGTACTTAATGTCATATGTGGGTATAAACTGTTGTTTGGGCACAGCCGAGCACAGAAGGGAAGGAGCGCTATTTGGTTTTTGGACGCCATTGCACTTTTGCAGAGCTGAAATGCCAGTACAGTGGAATCTCCTGACATGTTACCCCATTTTGGAAACTACACCCCTGAAGGAATTTATCCTGGGGTACAGTGAGCATTTTTAACCCCCAAGTGTTGCTATAATTTATTATCCATAAATGAATACGCAGCTGATGGTGAAAGGTGAAAATGACAATTTATCCAGGAATACGACAATTCAGAGTGTAATATGTTGTGCCCGGCTTGTATCAGAGACAAATGCTCCAAAAGCTGTTGTGCCCGGGATCCCCGCTCACCAGTTTTTGGAGTGTGTGTCTGTGCAGACAAACTGGGCACAACATATTGGGCACTGAAATGGCGTATCCATACAAAAATTTCATTTTTAACTTTTCATTATCAGCTGCACATTCATTTTTGGAAATTAAAAGAATGCAACACTTAAGGGTTAATAATTCCTGCTACCCCACTTGATAAATCCCTTGAAAGGTATAGTTTCCAAAATGGGGTGACATGTCTGCGGATTCCACTTTACTGACAATTCATGGGCTGTGCAAAAGTGGCATGGTGTCCAAAAAGCAAACTGTGCTCCAAAAACCAAAATAGTGCTCCTTCCCTTCTGTGCCCGGCTGTGCCCAAACAGTAGTTTATACCCACATATGGCATTGTTAAGTACGTTATCCTGGGTACACCAGTGTCATACATGTGGGCATAAACTGTCATTTGGGCACACAGCAGGGCACAAATGTGAAGGAGCGCTATGTGCTTTTGGAGCACATATTTAGATTTTTGTTTTTTGGACGCCATGTCACATTGGCAGAGACCCTAAAATTGCCCCTACAAAATGGGGGTCACTTCTTGGGGAATTCCAATTTACTAGCACCTCCAGGGCTCTGCAAAAACAACATGGCGACGAGAAAGTACTCCAAAAGCTAAAAAAACACAGTGCTCCTTCCCTTCTGAGCCCTGCTGTGTGCCCAAGCAGCAGTTTATACCCACATATTTAATTTTTTTGTCCCCGGGATAGCCCACTTAATAGTTTTAGGAGTTCATGTCTCTGATGCCTCAAAGTGGCCGCAACGTATTAGGCACTGAAATTGGATATTTCTTTAAAAACTTTAATTTTCACTTTGTACATTAATTTTTGGGAAGCATTTTTAGGCTCAAAATCATAATATCCCTTGATACATTCCTTGAGGGGTGTAGTTTCTAAAATGGGGTCCCTTTTGAGGGGTTTCCATTGTATTGGTACTTTAGGGGCTCTGCAAATGCGACATGGCACCTGAAAACTATTCCAGCCACATCTGCCCTCCAAAAGCCAAACAGCGCTCTTTCCATTCTGAGCCCCACCATGTACCCATACAGCAGATTACAACCACATATGGGGCATTTTTGTGTTCAGAAGAAATTGTGTAACAAACTGTGGGGTGTTTTTTCTTCTTTAACCACTTGCAAAAATTAAAAATATGTCGCTAAATGGACGGTTTATCGGAAAAAAATAATTTTACATTTTTACGTCCCTAAGTCAATAAAATCTGTGAAACAGCTGTGAGGTCAAAATGCTCACTATACCCCTAGATAAATTCTATGAGGGGTGTAGTTTTCAAAATGGGGTCACTTTTTGGGGGTTTGTATTGTATTGGTACTTTAGGGGCTCTGCAAATGCGACATGGCACCCGAAAACTATTTCAGCAAAATCTGCCCTCCAAAAGCTAAATAGCGCTCTTTCCATTTTGAGCCCTGCCATGTACCCATGCAGCAGATTACAACCACATATGGGGCATTTCTGTGTTCAGGAGAAATTGTGTAACGAACTTTGGGGAGCTTTTTCTCCTTTGTCCTCTTCTGAAAATGAAAAATTTGGGGCTAAATTGACGGTTTATTGGAAAAAAAGTAATTTTTCATTTTAATGTCCCAATGTTAATAAAATTTGTGAAACAGCTGTAGGGTCAAAATGCTCACTATACCCCTTGATATGTTCTGTGAGGGGTGTAGTTTTCAAAATGGGGTCACTTTTAGGGGGCTTCCACTGTATTGGTACTTTGGGGGCTCTGCAAATGCGACATGGCACCCGAAAACTATTCCAGCAAAATCTTCCCTCCAAAAGCCAAATAGCGTTCTTTCCATTCTGAGCCCTGCCATGTACCCATACAGCAGATTACGACCACATATGGGGTATTGCCGTGTTCAGGAGCAATTGTTTTGCAAACTGTGGGGTGCTATTTCTCCTTTAACCCCTTGTGAAAATGAAAACTTTGGGGATAAAGTAACATTTTAGTAATGTTTCATTTATACATCCCAGTGTTAGCAAAATCTGTGAAACGGCTGTAAGGTCAAAATGCTCACTATACCCATTGATGAATTCTGTGAGGGGTGTAGTTTCCAAAATGGGGTCACTTTTTGGGGTTTTCCTTTGTATTGGTACTCTAGGGGCTTTGCAAATGAGACATGGCACCTGAAAAATATTCCAGCAAAATCTGCTTTTCAGACGCCCAGTGTCACTCCTTCCCTTCCGTGCGCTGCCATTCGCCCAAACATCAGTTTACACCCACTTGTGGGGTATTTCCGTGCTTGGGAGAAATTGCATGACAAACTGTGAGATGCATTTTCTCCTTTAACCCTTTGTGAATGTATTAATTTTAGGGCTAAATTAAGGAATTAGTGGGAAAAAATTAAATGTCTAAATTTCACCTCCATATTGTTTTAATTCCAGTGAAATACTTAAAGGGTTAACAAACTTCCCAAATGTTATTTTGAATTATTTGATGGGCGCAGTTTTGAAAATCTGGTCATTTATGGGGTTTCTAATATATAGGCCATTATAATCCTCTTCAGAACTGAAGTGGTCCCTAAAAAATTAGTTTGGGAAATTTTCTTGTAAATCTGCAAAATCGCTGTTACACTTGTAAGCCTTCTAACATCCAAAATAAATTACAGGACGATTAAAAGATGATGCCGCTATATAGCAGAGATATGGTAGATAATATGTATTAACGTATTTGGGTGGTATGACTATCTGTCTGAAAAGCAGAGCATTTCACATTTTGAAAATCGCGATTTTTTTTTCCAAATTTCCATCAAATTTCCTATTTTTTTATAAATAAATACAAAAATATTCATTAGTGTTTACCACTAACATGAAGTACAATGTGTCACGAAAAAACACAATCTCAAAATCACTTGCGTAAGTTAAGTCGTCTCAAAGTTATTCCCATATAAAGTGACACATGTCAATTTTGAAAAACGAGGCCTGGTCCTTTACGCATTTTTGGGCTCGGTCTTGAAGGGGTTAAAGAGCTAGAAATTCAATAGATAGGTTCCTTGTAGAAATGGCCGAACTGACTAGTACTGAGCAATGTCTCAACCTGAATATTTCAAAGTGTCCTACTTGTTGTATATCACTCTTAATCAACAGAGTTTGATGAAGGCTTTATAGCCAAAAACGTTAACTACTCTATATGGATTTTCTATCGATTTAAGAAATTCACTATTAAATCACTACTATAATTCATCACTGGAGTGCTCCAATTTATTTTCTCTACTTCTTGATAACATACATTCTGTTGATTTGCAAGTAGGGCACAGATAAATAGAGCATACATAAAGCAAATATCTATTACACACAAAATCTTATACAAAATCTTAATAATATGGCACTGGAGTGAAATGTATCAAATTTATTAAGAGACACCTTAATAAATGTAGTGCATCTTCCCCAGTCTGTGAACCAGAACAGAAAAAGAGCTATGAGTTTATGTAGATCTGCGCTACAATTTACACCAATTTCTTGTGCAAATGATGGTAAATCCCCCAGGCCGCTGGAGGCTATGCCAGATTTATGACCCCATCACTCCAAATGAAGCCACAAATAATCTGCTAACTGCCCAAGCCAAACGACACCACTCTACTCTCCTCCTCCTCTCCTCTGCCTTTGACACAGTTGACCACTCCTTATTACAAACTCTCTCATCCCTTGGCATCCCTTGGCCCTCTCCTGGATCTCTTCATATCTCACCAAATGTACATTCAGCGTCTTCCATTCACAAACCACCTTTTCATGGCACCCTCTGTCTGTAGGTGTCACTTAAGTTTCTGCCTGGGACCCCTCCTGTACTCCATCTATCCCCTCAGCTTAGGCCAACTCAAAGAATCCCATGATTTTCAATACCACTGTTGCACTTAGATATATTTTTCTGGTCCAGATATTACCACGTTGTTCAGAGTTTCAGAGTATCTAGTAGCTATATCCTCCTTCCTCTCCTGCTTTGTCAAACTCAATATGGAGAAAGCAGAATACATCATCTTCCCCCCACCTTGCATAACCCCTCACCTGACCCATCTATTAAAGTCAATTGTGCTACACTTACCCCAATCCAACAAGTCCATTTCCTTGGCATAAACTTTGATTCTATCCTATCCTTCAAGCCTCACATTCAAGCCCTCAACACCTTCCGCCATCTCCAACTCAAGACCATTCATTGAATCGGCTACTTTCTCACCCAAGAAAATACTAAAATGCTAGTTCATGCACTCATAATTTCCCACTTAGCCTACTGTAACACCCTTCTCTATGCTCTCACTCCTCTAGTCCACCCTAAATTCTGCCGCTCGCTTAATCCACCTCTCCCCCATTTCTCATAAATCTCTCTCCTCTGCCAATCCCTTCAATGGCTCACATAGCGAATAGAGTTTAAAATGCTAATGCAATACACCACCTGTCCCCTCCACACATCAATAACCTAAACTTCTGCTACCTACCCATACATAATCTCCCGTCTCAAGACCTTCTACTCCACTCTGCTCTTATCTGATCTTCACACTGCTGCCTCCAAGACTTTTCCCGTGTATCCTCCACACTCTGGAACTCACTACCATGATTCCTAAGACTTTCTCCACAATCACAAGCTTCAAGAAGATCCTGAAGACTTACCTCTTCAGGGAGGTCTAAAACCTTCAAAAAACCCTGCCGTCATAACACCATCATCCGAACAGTGCCTATTACTGTCTCTATCCCCATTCCTTATAGATTGTAGACCCTTGCCAGCAGGGCCCTTTATCCCACTATCAACTGGTATAATGTAGTGACACTGGTTAATGTAGTCAGTGTCACTGTCACTAGTATTGTACTTGATTTGTGTATTGTATGTAAACCCTCAAATGTACAGCACCATGGAAGTAATGATGCTCTAAATTATGTAATATGCCATCTCGCAATAATTGCTGCCAACCCCCCACTCACTTTTAAGGTGTTGGGGAGGGTGCAGAACGGCTTTTAATTTAAAGTTGCAGTTTTTTTTCATGTCAGGCTTTGTTTGTTCATAAAGTCCCCTCCATGTTTTGATGCTTGAGACCAGTAGACATTTTAAAAATTATATATCTAGTGTTAGTAGCTTATATTGCTTTCATTAATAATACACCTCTATCCCATTTGAAAACAGGACACAGAACTAAGCAGAATTAATAAATGGATCAAATATGAAACATTCTAGTATTCAGCAACTGTTATATTTTATTTGATGATGTCTTTAATATATGTGGATATAAGAATTTATTTTTCCTGTCAATTTCAGAGTCAGGAAGGATGTTTTAACCATAAAATGTGACATGCCAAACCTTACAAATGATCATTTTCTTTCCTCTGGATAACTGGATAATTCCTAATGAATATAGGAAGATTAGTCATTCCGATGTAACCTTATAAAATAAATGAACTAAAAGGAAATATGATTGTTCCCCTGGAAAACAGACAATACAATTCTTTGGCTATATCTACTAGTGAAGATTTAGATACCTTGGTATGTTACTTGATATTCAAATATGCTTATGTGGAAATACCAACGAGAGGAAATGTACTGCAAAATGAAATAGCATAGGATGGATTACAGGAACTTGGATGAAAACCCGCTCAAGATCCTGCTCAAAAGATTGCTATCAGATTTATCACACAGAAATCCCATTGCTTGTAATTTGCTTTCTTTACTTTGATAAATGTATTTTTCCGAAACGTTTGCAGAATGTTAAATACATAGGCTGAGTCTAGAAATGTGAAATATTTCTTAGATTAAAGGGGGATTTATTTTTTTAGCATTCTAATTTCTTTTGCAGCTCACGTCTGCTCCTATACTGGGCTCAAGACGTTTTATATAATTAGACTAGTGCAAAAATTGAATTTAAGAAAAGAATATTTTACTGCCAAAAGAAATGAAGGTTTTCAACCATACCTTAGATTTCTGTAGAACACTAAAGAAAATAGGAGAAAAAGTCGATTTATCATAAGTAAGGCAAATATACTCTTTTTATTACAGAAGTCAATGGCAGACTAAATGATTGAACAATGACAGTGGATCTCTACATTATATGACATTACATTTACCTGTGAAACAATAAAGGTTTTTCTGAGTCAATATTGGCTACAATCAAAAACAAAAATTGTTAGCCATCTGCAGGTTGAAAAAGGGCAGCATATATTTGTCACTAAGTATAGGGCAATGTTGTGGATCCCTATGGCAGCCACTAGTAGGCAGCTACAGCAGCAATAGTACAGATGAGTGAGGTTGAGTTGGATTGGGTGTCAGGACTACAGAGTGGTCAGTTAGAACATTGTGTTTGAGCTAATGATCAAATAAAAAGTTCAAATGCAAAGCAGAAGAGTAGTGAAAAGCAGGCCGAGGTCAGAATACATGTGTAGAACAGAAAGCAAATCCAAGGGACTATGCAAAAGACAGAGTCAAGGAACAGAGTAAAGGCCAGAGATTTGGCTCACCAATGAAGATTAGGCTTCACCAGTGAGACTTAGAACCCTGCCAGATGCAGATTTGGCACAATGCAGGGACTCTGCATGATGGTATTTGTTTGGCTCTAACGGGGTAAGATGTGCTAAACTATGGTCTTTGACTCTTCTGGAAGGTATTATCTGCTGGACGTTGGCATTTGGCACTCCTGGGGGGGTATTTTCTTCTGTAGTGTGGTATCTGGTGTTTCTACGGGTATTATGTGCACTGTACTGTGGTACTTTGCAGTAGCATTTCTTGTTGGTGAGGTTCTGGTATCACAACAGATTGTCTGGTGAAGCTTGAGTCAAAAAGTTTGAGAGTCCTTGGTCTAGTGATAAGACAGGACACATTTGTTTCTCATGCTCTTAATGAATGAGAAAACTAGATTATGTACAGGTGCAGCTCAATAAATTAGAATATCTTTGAAAGATTTATTTCTTTCAGTAATTCAATTAAAAAAGTGACCTATATTTTCTAGATTCTTTACACACAGAGTGTTCTATTTCAAGTGTTTTATTTCTGTAAATGTTGATTATGGATTACAGGTAATGAAAACCAAAATCTAAGAAAATTAGAATATTGTAAAAAAGTTCAGTATTGTAAATTCAGTGCGTCACCTGCCTCAGTCTGGTTCAGTAGGACACACAATCATGGAAGATGCTGATTATGAATTGTATTACTGAAATGAATGAACGTTTCAAAGATATTCTAATTTATTGAGATGCACTTGTATGTAGCAAACCTGATGACTGCATGTCAAGCAATGGAAGTCCTAGCACAGAGTTAATTAATACAGGCTAAAGCAGGTGGGTTTTGTAAGGAGGTGAAGGTGAGCTTCCTTAGTTTAGCAACCTTAGGCAGGAGACAGTGAATGGCCATACACAGTTAATACACACGTGGACAAAATTGTTGGTACCCCTCAGTTAATGAAAGAAAAACCCACAAAGGTCACAGAAATAACTTGAATCTGACAAAAGTAATAAAATATAAAAATTCTATGAA
This sequence comes from Leptodactylus fallax, assembly GCA_947044405.1. Lineage (NCBI taxonomy): Eukaryota > Metazoa > Chordata > Amphibia > Anura > Leptodactylidae > Leptodactylus > Leptodactylus fallax. The sequence continues at coordinate 9,067,539 of CAMRHE010000012.1, read as the reverse complement.
AATGAACAAATGAAAGTCAGACATTGGTTTTCAACCATGCTTCAACAGAATTTTTTCAAAAAGAAAATTCATGAAACAGGCCTGGACAGAAATGATGGTACCCTTAATTTAATATTTTGTTGCACAACCTTTTGAGGCAATCACTGCAATCAAACAATTCCTGTAACTGTCAATAAGACTTCTGCACCTCTCAACAGGTATTTTGGCCCACTCCTCATGAGCAAACTACTCCAGTTGTCTTGGGTTTGAAGGGTGCCTTTTCCAGATGGCATGTTTCAGCTCCTTCCAAAGATGCTCAATAGGATTTGGTTCAGGGCTCATAGAAGGCCACTTCAGAATAGTCCAATGTTTTTCCTCTTAGCCATTCTTGGGTGTTTTTAGCTGTGTGTTTTGGGTCATTATCCTGTTGCAAGACCCATGACCCTCCACTGAGACCAAGTTTCCTGACACTGGGCAGAACATTTCTCTCTAGAATCCCTTGATAGTCTTGAGATTTCATTGTACCCTGCACAGATTCAAGACACCCTGTGCCAGATGCAGCAAAGCAGCCCCAGAACATAACAGAGCCTCCTCCATGTTTCACAGTAGGGACAGTGTTCTTTTCAAGATATACTTCATTTTTCCGTCTGTGAACATAGAGCTGATGTGCCTTGCCAAAAATTTCGATTTTTGTCTCATCTGTCCATAGGACATTCTCCCAGAAGCTTTGTGGCTTGTCATCATGTAGTTTGTCAAATTCCAGTCTGTCTTTTTTATGATTTATTTTCAATAATGGTGTCCTCCTTGGTCGTCTCCCATGAAGTCCACTTTGGCTCAAACAACGACGGATGGTGCGATCTGACACTGATGTTCCTTGAGCTTGAAGTTCACCTTTAATCTCTTTAGAAGTTTTTCTGGGCGCTTTTGTTACCATTCGTATTATCCTTCTCTTTGATTTGTCATCAATTTTCCTCCTGCGGCCACGTCCAGGGAGGTTGGCTACAGGATCTTAAATCTTGGATCTTAAATTTCTGAATAATATGTGCAACTGTAGTCCCAGGAACATCAAGCTGCTTGGAGATGGTTTTATAACCTTTACCTTTAACATGCTTGTCTATAATTTTCTTTCTAAGCTCCTGAGACAACTCTTTCCTTCGCTTCCTCTGGTCCATGTTAAGTGTGGTACTCATCATGTCACCAAACAGCACAGTAAGTATCTGTAGCCCTATATAAAGGCCCACTGACTGATTACAAGATTGTAGACACCTGTGATATTAATTAGTGGACACACCTTGATTTAACATGTCCCTTTGGTCACATTATTTTCAGGGGTACCATCATTTCTGTCCAGGCCTGTTTCATGAGTTTTCTTTTTTCAAAAATTCTGTTGAAAAGCAATGTCTGACTTTCACTTGTTCATTTTCATAGAATTTTTATATATTATTACTTTTGTCAGATTCAAGTTATTTCTGTGACCATTTTGGGTTTTTCTTTCATTAAACGAGGGGTACCAACAATTTTGTCCACGTGTGTATATGGTGTAGGCTGCACTCCTTGGAAGGTGTGAAGATAGAGTTCCACCACTTACATCCAAGTAAAATAATGGATCTCACACTTCACACTGCGCAGTACCTTTGTAATAAGATGCTACCCACGTATAACCTGGCGCTCCACCTTCTTCTACATGCTTATTGGACCAAGCCTACCCAGCTTTCCCAGAGCCTTCTATCTTTGGCATTTATTTGCTTTACTCTTACAGTCAAGCATTCTGAGTCTGATGAAGGCCGTATAGGCCGAAACATCATATAATATACTGCTCTACTTGTCCAAACACGTGTGTTAAATAAACACAAATTATTCTCATGAACATCCGCTGAAGTGTGAGATCCATTATTTTACTTGGCCATACACAGTGTCACCACCCAAGTGAGGTTAGCATCCCCTGAGTAGTAGTGTTTGTTTGAGGTTATGTACAGTTGAAACTGTTGTCTAGATAAGCTGTGTAACCTTTGGTGATACAAAGTGCATAATAATGTTGTGTTTTCTTTGCAGATGCAATGTGCAGAAGTGGAACATTGGTTGCACCTAGTTGATGTACAGTGGGGAAAAAAAAGTATTTAGTCAGCCACCAATTGTGCAAGTTCTCCCACTTAAAAAGATGAGAGAGGCCTGTAATTGTCATCATAGGTAGACCTCAACTATGAGAGACAAAATGAGAAAACATATCTAGAAAATCACATTGTCTCATTTTTTAAGAATTTATTTGCAAATTATGGTGGAAAATAAGTATTTGGTCACCTACAAACGAGCAAGATTTCTGGCTCACAGACTTGTAACTTCTTCTTTAAGAGGCTCCTCTGTCCTCCACTCATTACCTGTAGTAATGGCTCCTGTTTGACGTTGTTATCAGTATAAAAGACACCTGTCCACAACCTCAAACAGTCATACTCCAAACTCCACTATGGTGAAGACCAAAAAGCTGTGGAAGGACACCAGAAACAAAATTGTAGACCTGCACCAGGCTGGGAAGACTGAATCTGCAATAGGCAAGCAGCTTGGTGTGAAGAAATCAACTGTGGGAGCAATAATTAGAAAATGGAAGGCATACAAGACCACTGATAATCTCCCTCGATCAGGGTCTCCACGCAAGATATCACCCCATGGGGTCAAAATGATCACAAGAACGGTGAGCAAAAATCCCAGAACCACACGGGGGACCTAGTGAATGACCTTCAGAAAGTTGGGACTAACGTAACAAAGGCTACCGTCAGTAACACACTACGCCGCCAGGGACTCAGATCCTGCAGTGCCAGACGTGTCTCCCTGCTTAAGCCAGTACATATCCGGGCCCGTCTGAAGTTTGCTAGAGAGCATTTGGATGTTCCAGAAGAGTATTGGGAGAATGTCATATGGTCAGATGAAACCAAAGTAAAAACACAACTCGTTGTGTTTGGAGGAAAGTGAATGATGAGTTGCATCCAAAGAACACTATACCTACTGTGAAGCATGGGGGTGGCAACATCATGCTTTGGGGCTGTTTCTCTGCAAAGGGATCAGGACGACTGATCCGTGTACATGAAATAATGAATGGGGCCATGTATCGTGAGATTTTGAGTGCAAACCTCCTTCCATCAGCAAGGGCACTGAAGATGAAACATGGCTGTGTCTTTCAGCATGACAATGATCCCAAGCACATCGCCAGGGCAACGAAGGAGTGGCTTCGTAAGAAGCAATTCAAGGTCCTGGAGTGGCCTAGCCAGTCTCCAGATCTCAAACCCATAGAAAACCTTTGGAGGGAGTTGAACGTCCATGTTACCCAGTGACAGCCCCAAAACATCACTGCTCTAGAGGAGATCTGCATGGAGGAATGGGCCAACATACCAGCAACAGTGTGTGCCAACCTTGTGAAGACTTACAGAAAACGTTTGACCTCTGTCATTGCCAACAAAGGATATATATCAAAGTATTGAGATGAACTTTTGTTATTGACCAAATACTTATTTTCCACCATAATTTGCAAATAAATTCTTTAAAAAATCAGACAATGTGATTTTCTAGATATGTTTTCTCATTTTGTCTCTCATAGTTGAGGTCTACCTATGATGTCAATTACAGGTCGGCCTAATCTTTTTAAGTGGGAGAAATTGCACTATTGGTGGCTGACTAAATACTTTTTTTTCCCCACTGTACCACAGAAGGAGTTGTTAGGAATGCCCCATGGTATAACCCTAATGGTTAAGTTATGTTGGGACAAAGACACGCTGTATAAAAGAGACCTCCATGCCTTTATGGGGCAGTCAACATAGATTCTGCATTCGTATGCAAAGCTTGTTTGGTTTGATGGTGATCAGCTACTGTGTCACGAGAGACTGGAGGCCTAGTTCTAGGCCTAGGGAGCGTTTCCTGTGGTAAGAGTGATGTCCGCCAGCTTGTGACTGCAAACTCCAGGTGACTGAATTTACTGGTTATACTATGCCTTTCCATGTGTATACTCATTTGTAAAGTTTTGGTTCTGGTAATAAAGTGCATCTGGAGTTTTTTCTTCTGACAACTATATTACACTATCAGGTTTGTTTTGGTCAGTGGACTTGCAGCCAGCTGCAACATTACAGTTATGTGGTAGCGCTACAGCATGGTCAGGAGTCCATGGCTAAGAGAAAGGCATAGCATCCTCTTAGAGATTTCACAGAATGGCTTAGAGACAATGGGAAAGAGATCATCTGGGTCCAGGGAGCAAGGTACAATTGGCTCAGATAGTTCATCTATAATGATGTGCTCCCAGTCCCTCCAAAAATGCTAGGGTGCAAAACTTGACAGCATATTGTTCGACAAGGGAGCCTCTTTGTCTCTTTTGCAACAGAACAGAGGAGTGAAGTGCAATGAAGAGACAACAGGATGCCATGTTCCGAGAGAGGGGATGCCAAGATTAAAGCCTCATGAGATCATTGAGATAATATAGGCAATAATCACATTGCCTATACTGTCTCTGAAACTTAGCAGCACAAAGTTCAAATGGGATGGAACATTGGGTTAAGAATCCCTGACAGGTCTTAACATTACCATTATATGGCTGAGGGGCAGGAAGGAGTGGCTTGAATCCAAAGTTTGAAGCCAAAGGCAAAACAGGTGCTTCCTGGAGTACATCCAAATGAGAGGAAAGTCTCTGAATCCATTGGGAAATCATACACTGACCTTTCCCTTGCTGACTTTATTTGTCCACTCATACACTTGCACAGACAGGGAGGTTGCTTGGATGACAATGCTTAAATCCCTGGCCCAAGCATACTGTAACAGAGCATGAGGCTAGGTTGTTAATCCTTATGACAGTTAATAGTACGCAGCAAAATGCTGCAGCAACAAAACACGTGTCTAAGATTGGGTTGGAATACAATATCAGGATCAGAGAGAGGCTTGGCCAGGTGTCTGAGCCAGTAACTGAACTACAAGTCATACACAGGCGACCAATGTAGTAATATAATAGGTTACAGGCAAATCAGGACAGACTTAACGTAACGATCAGGTACTAAATGAATTGGAAAGTTGGTTTATATAGGAAACCTGATAACCAGATGATTACAATCAGCCAATGGGAGTCCTAGCTGCAAAGCAATAGTGCATAGCACAGAAGGAATTAAAGTATATATAAAAGTTTAATATACAGTTGGGAAAAAAAAGTATTTAGTCAGCCACCAATTGTGCAAGTTCTCCCACTTAAAAAAATGAGACAGGCCTGTAATTGTCATCATAGGTAGTAGACCTCAACTATGAGAGACAAAATGAGAAAACAAATCCAGAAAATCACATTGTCTGATTTTTTAAGAATTTATTTGCAAATTATGGTGGAAAATAAGTATTTGGTCACCTACAAAGAAGCAAGATTTCTGGATCTAACAGACTTGTAACTTCTTTAAGAGGCTCCTCTGTCCTCCACTCATTACCTGTAGTAATGGCACCTGTTTGACATTGTTATCAGTATAAAAGACACCTGTCCACAACCTCAAACAGTCACACTCCAAACTCCACTATGGTGAAGACCAAAGAGCTGTGGAAGGACACCAGAAACAAAATTGTAGACTTGCACCAGGCTGAGAAGACTGAATCTGCAATAGGCAAGCAGCTTAGTGTGAAGAAATCAAGCAATAATTAGAAAATGGAAGACATACAAGACCACTGATAATCTCCCTCGATCAGGGGCGCCATGCAAAATCTCAACCCGTAGGGTGAAAATGATGACAAGAAGGATGAGCAAAAATCCCAGAACCTAGTGAATGACCTGCAGAAAGCTGGGACTAACGTAACAAAGTCTACCATCAGTAACACACTACGCCGCCAGGGACTCAGATCCTGCAGTGCCAGACGTGTCCCCCTACTTAAGCCAGTACATATCCGGGCCCGTCTGAAGTTTGGTAGAGAGCATTTGGATGTTCCAGAAGAGTATTGAAAGAATGTCATATGGTCAGATGTAACCAAAGTAGAACTGTTTGGTAGAAACACAACTCGTCGTGTTTGGAGGAGAGTGAATCGAAAGAACACCATACCTACTGTGAAGCATGGGGGTGGCAACATCATGCTTTGGGGCTGTTTCTCTGCAAAGGAACCAGGACGACTGATCCGTGTACATGAAAGAATGAATGGGGCCATGTATCGTGAGATTTTGAGTGCAAACCTCCTTCCATCAGCAAGGGCATTGAAGATGAAACGTGGCTGGGTCTTTCAGCATGACAATGATCCCAAGCACACTGCCAGGGCAATGAAGGAGTGGCTTCATAAGAAGCATTTCAAAGTCCTGGAGAGGCCTAGCCAGTCTCCAGATCTCAACCCCATAGAAAACCTTTGGAGGGAGTTGAAAGTCCGTGTTGCCCAACGAAAGCCCCAAAACATCACTGCTCTAGAGGAGATCTGAATGGAGGAATGGGCCAACATACTAGCAACAGTGTGTGCCAACCTTGTGAAGACTTACAGAGAGCGTTTGACCTCTGTCATTGCCAACAAAGGATATATAACAAAGTATTGAGATGAACTTTTGTTGTTGACCAAATACTTATTTTCTACCATAATTTGCAAATAAATTCTTAAAAAATCAGACAATGTGATTTTCTGGATTTGTTTTCTCATTTTGTCTCTCATAGTTGAGGTCTACCTATGATGACAATTACAGGCCTCTCATCTTTTTAAGTGGGAGAACTTGCACAATTGGTGGCTAACTAAATACTTTTTTCCCCACTGTAGCAAAGTGTAATATGAGAATGTTAAAATAAGAAAGGTTTATTCACTCCTTCACAGTCCCCCACTGCTCTTGTCTACAGGCTGCCAGGTCCCCACTGAACTCTGTTTCCTGCTGTTTCCTAACACCACAAAAAATGCTCTGAATTGCCCTTCTAGTCAAGCAATGACCAGAGCAATGACCAGGCTCAGCCAATAATTGCTGAAATACCCACTTAAATGGAAGGTGTACCCATTTTTCTTCAATCAGTCACACCTAATGTTGGCTGTAGGGAGTCAGGATATTACTAATTAACTCTTTGTGGTGCAAAGCAGGGAGCTTGGTGTTCTGTGTAAAAAACAAAATGCAGTCCATTATAAAGATTTATTAGGAAATGAGTAAGGGTTAAATTTTAAAGCAAGTCTACCCCTTTCCCTATAAATATTCGTCTGCCAACATTGTGTTACAGAGCACATTACAGTGAAAAATAACATACCTTTGTTATTTATGTCATTTGTGTAGATTTAGAGAAAAATAACTTTGAAGTCTGATGAAAATGAGCTATTTGGTGCACTGGCTGCGGGTCTTCAGCTCTAGGAGCACGGCTCCTGCTGCATAAGTAGGATGAGAGAAGCATGGGGAGAATCAACTCTTACTTAACAGGGGTCAAAGTGTTTCTTTTTAAAGAATTCATAAATGGATATGATTTTCACAGAACAAAACGGAAGCCTAATAAATCCTATTGCCCAGAAAGTTTATCTCACATGAAAAGTGATGATCCTCTCTTGAACTCTGTAAGGCACATCTATAACAGGTATAGTGACTGTGTATTCAAAGACACTGGAGTCACAGACAGCAGCTGAGAAGGAAGCTACCAACCCGGCACTAAGTGTTTCTTTTTTTCCACTTTTGACTATAAACCATCAAATTTCTTCTGTCTTCTTCACAGATAATCCTTTAGAATCTTTAGGTCTGTTAAAAAGTTATTTGATCTGGGGCAATCTGGAGAAATGCTACCTGTGGCTGTATTTGTCAGATATCCACTCCCTTCTGGTCCTCAGATGTATCAAGAGACAGATATTCTGACACTCGATTGGACACAGCATTTTGTGTGTGGACAGGAAATCAGTTTCTCTGTTCATTCATATAAGATTTAGACAGAGGCTTTCCTAGAAATATAGAGAAAAAGTGACTTCCTGTTCACACATAAGATGCTGTGTCAGTTACAGAGTCAGAGTGTTGGTCCTATGCCACAGTTTAGGAACAGAAGGGAGTGGATAGCTTAAAAATGTAGTCACCAGTAAGAAGATTACCTTCACTACAGTTTACATGATGTACTTTTCCTACAGTGTTTCTTTAACCAGTTCCGGACTGCCTGTTGACTTTATAAGTCCAGGCGATCCACTTCCAACCCGGAGCTTCTATAGAGAAGGCAGGGTAGGTCTATTTCCATCCCTGCCTTCCTGATCACTGTGCATAGTGCTCAATGACATGATCTGTCAAGGACCAGGAACTGTAAGAGCTGCTGGGTCCTAGAGGACCAGCTCTGCAGTTCATGTTAGGAGGCTGCATTTAAAAAAAATAAGACAAATAAAAAATAAAATTCAAGTAAATAATAATAAAAAAGATGCCAATACCATGCTCACATCACAGACCAAATTACTTCACCACAGAAAACCTCATTAACGCATCAGGCACTAATAACTGCACTGCTCGGGATCAGTGGGAACTAGAGAAAAAGTTCCAACTGCTCCAAAAGCACCTATTAAAGTATTCAAAAAAAAAAAAAGAGTTCGTACACATCTCTAAGAGAAAACAAAAACCACTGGAACTGTCCTCCACTGGCCACAGACCACATGTACACTCTCACTTGAATCCAAGACCGGACTTCCCAAAGTTCAAAGATAGGTGGTGCTCAGCTTAGTAAAGAAAATAGCTGAATTCAACATCCAGGAATATTTCCTTATTACATCATAAGGCAGGTACAAGATGTAGAAAATGCAAGGTGATGGCAGTTTTGCATTTCACTATGCATCCTCCAGTCCTCTGTTTCTACATCTTGTACCTACCTTAAGACGTTTTTGCAATTTACAGTATTTTCTTCAATATTGTTGCAAAGATCTAGAGTTGGTGTAGGTGGTGAAAAGTCCTCTTTAGGGGGGCATCTGTGTCTGTTGTACGTATTGGGGGCATCTATGACTGAGGCATTTATTTGTGGCAGACAAACCATTACATACATTTATGCCTGATGTACAGTATAACTGGTATACACTGTTATTTGGACATCTGTGGTTGGCATACATTATAATGAAGATATCTATGTCTCATTTGGAGAACTTTGTAACATGAAACTTTTTCATCAGAGTAAGGGAGTATGGTTAATGGGAGCTTAAACCTATTGAGCCATTAGAATGTGCATAATGGAGGCTTATCATCAGTAAGCAATTATGGAAGTACAATGTAACATGGTCTCCTTTGTTTTGCACACGTCCATAACATTGCATTTGAGAAAATTAGCAACTATATATATATATATATATATTATTACTATCACAAGAACAATGAAGCATTAATAAACTCCCTATACTGTAGTGTGAATATAACAAAGCCCAAACTGTATCCTATAATAACATATACAAACTTGCATTAATATGACATTATGATATCAGAACAAAGTTTTCTTTAACTCCCACTGAACCTAATAATACCATTCAAAACTAAGGTAACACCTTGTACCAAAAAGAAATGAGCTGACATGCAAAACTGGCAGGTAGCAGGAAACACATTTCATTCTGTCAACTTTTCTTTCAGTGCTTAAATTACAGGGTGTACACAAAGGATTTCACTGGATTTCTTTCAAGGCCAGAGGGAACATACTGACTCTGGAACGCTGTTATGAAAGAGTATAGTAGTGTACCTTACATAGGTGCGTGTAATGTGTGGATTACATAAAATGTACACTTACTCCTGCATGGCACATAAAACTGATGACATCACAATGGCAGAAAACTGAACTTGTTTTTGGAGAATAAAAGCAATGGTATGAGTCATTGGTAGCAATCTGTAGGAAAGTGCTATCAATACATAATGCAAAGAAATTTATACCAAAAATGAGCACATAAGAGCAGATATTTCTATTATAAAATGAAAATGGATAAATCAATAAAGTATATAAAGTAATAAAGTATACCACTCAAATAAATAAGGAAAGGATTTCCACTGTTGCTTCAAAAGAGTGTTGAATTTTATTCTTTATAAACGAAGTAAGTAGAGTATTTAAATAGTTTAACGTTTCGGCCCACCGGCCTTCATCAGACTCTACAAAATATATTAAATGACAAAATTATATACATATGACATACAAGTGGTTATGACCAGAAAGTGAATAAATATACTCGTATATCTTACAGATTACTAGTTGCCCTCTAAGGTGATTAAACTGTATAAAAACACTGTGCATCATCTAATGCCCATAATTTCAGGGTATACAACATACATCCATGATATACAGGTACTCGTGTCCAGGAGATAAACAAATACACTTATACATACTCAAAAATGGAGGTCCCCCCCTTTTTTTTAGGTGTTAAAATCGTGTAAAAACAGTGTAAAAGTTAGGGTAGAGAACATTGTGCACAATCTAATATCATCTATAAGTACCACCCACCATATCATTTTACAAAAAATTCCTCACATTACTGACATATCACACTAGTGGCATATCACACTGAATTGGATTGTCACATGGATACTCATGATATACATAGTGTATACAATACATAGATACTTCAAACAGGTTATTCCGGTTTTCGTATTCTGAATTACAATACAACATAAACATCAATAATGTGATATAAATTTCCCGATCACCACTGATCCCATGCCAAGAGACCCATATATTGATATCTGAAAACGTAAGTTAAAGAAATAGAGCTAGAAGAAGCAAAAGCCATTTCTCCGGTACGAGACAATTACGCCACTATTATGATATACATTAATGTCATATATAAACTGTAGAGGAGCTAAGTCATGTCATACATAGTACAATAGGTCGATCAGAGAGACGGATACATACCGGTAATAGAGAGAGTTGAGATTTATGCATAAAGATGTCACAAAGTATGAGGTAGTGGGCAAACTGTAGATCAAAGGAAACAATAGATAGTGTAAAAGTGGAGATAAATGGAATTAGAAACTATGACCCATGTTTATAAGAGGAGGAATAGAACCCCTCAAATCCTCACTTTCAAGCATGTCAATCAGATAGAATGCACATTCAGTCTTACAGGGCATATATTTTAGTACATACCTATGACATGTAGCTTGGCTCATGAGTTAAGTGAAGTAAGTGGACATATAGGATAATATGGGTTTGCTGTGGATACAGTAAATGTGTGATATAGTCATTGCATTACAGATTGTGGCAGTTCTAAGACATCTCAATGCTTACCCCTCTGTTAGTGGCGCTGTGTAGGTTGTCTGCAGTCGGATGGCGCTGGTTCAGCGTTCCAGCGCCATCTTTAAATACTTTTTGGTCCCTTCAGCGTCATTAGATGCTGCTGGAACAGTGTGGAGCGTAATTTCAGTATTCCCGCGATAATGAGTCTGCGTGTGCATTGTAGGTGATGCTGTTACTTTCAATTTCAGTACCATGTGATGCAGGGGCGGGGTTTGGTGCTAAAGTGAGCCACTTCCAATGGGAGGAGGATGTAAATAGTACCATGTGATGCAGGGGCGTGGTTTGATGCTAATGTTGACCACTATGAATGGGAGGGAGATGTAAATACTACCATATGATGCAGGGGCGTGGTTTGATGTTAATGTTAGACAATGCACTAGGAGGAGGAATGTAGCTATACCCTTCAATAGCCCTGCCCCCTAGATTAAATAGCGATGTCTATGTGATAAATTGATATAGAGAGGATTTGTCAGAAAAGTTAAAGGAAAATACAAGCAGAGAATAGGGGAGAATAAAAGTAGTGAACGGGGATAAGTAAGATGGCAGGACGGCTACTATTCCAGTAGACCTAATACTCGCAGAAGACCCCCGTCACCCACTTCATCAGGGTCCAGTGCAACTAGCGGCCGGTCCTATTCTCGAGACAGGAATATAACAACCATACACCAAGGACATCGACGTGGTAAGGGAATTCGTAGGGGCAACTATGGAGGTACAACCGGAAGCACGACGGTAGCAACTAGGTCTCAGGTATGTACACCCGACAATTCTTTGATAGTTAACATATCCTCTAAACCCCTCAGTCCAACCCAATTAGGAGTTTTACAGAATGGTCTTTCCTTTTGTCCTTCATACAAATATGATTTGTTTCAGTTAGATTTGGACTTACATAGATTCTACAGGACATTAAGACTAAAAGCCCATTTTATGGGTGACACACAAGGTACCAGCAGCACCAGTAATCCTGTTAACGCTAACTCCAGTTGCTGTATCACAGCAAGGAGTCTAGGACTCAAAAATAAGAGTACATATACACCACCAAGTTAAAGGAAAATACAAGCAGAGAATAGGGGAGAATAAAAGTAGTGAACGGGGATAAGTAAGAGCAGCATAATAGATTATATGAAAGAAGATAGTTAATGACCAGAAAGATCGCATTCTTTAGTATACATAGGTGTTATACTAAATCTACAAGCAACATAAACCCAAATGACCCAAAGATTGAAGGATACCGGATTAAGTGAAAAGTTGGTCGTCAAGAGAGGCGTCACGTCTTTTACCGTATCTGCTAAATAAGGAATGATACATTAATATACAGCAGGTCACAGATATACAACCATTATTATAGTGGTAGAAAAAAATTGCATCAATTACAATAATTATAGTCAAATCAATTGATTCAGTGGTTACCGACATATTGTCAAATATTTAAATAAAAGCGGATATCTCATATTCCCTATTAAGTCCAAGGGGTTCCAACGTTTGTAATTTGTGGATCCAGAATGCTTCTCTGCGCTTAAGCATCTGGATCCTGTTGCCTCCATGACGTGGTGCCTGTACATGCTCGAGTACCTGGTACCTTAGTTGTGTTATCGCATGGTTGTGGCGAATAAAGTGGGAGGGAATGGGTAGCAGTTGGTTGCGGCATCGTATGTTGGACTTGTGTTGTTTTATCCGATCCCGCACACGTTGAGTGGTTTCCCCAATGTATGCAAGACCGCATGGACATTTAATAAGATATACCACAAAGTTGGATTCGCACGTAAAATACTCCTTAATCTTGTATACTTGTCCAGACTGGGGGTGATAAATATTATCCCCCCTAAGTACATTGGAACACTGTAGGCAAGATAAACAGGGAAATGTTCCTTGTCTAGGCGTGTTGAGAAAAAGTTGTCTAGGTAACCTAATGTTGGATCCTATATCGGCTCTGACTAATTGGTCACACAAATTCCTAGGACGCCTGTAGCATGGTAGGAATTTTTCCTGAAATTCCTGTATTATGGGAAAAGCTGTCTTGAGAATGGTCCAGTGTTTGCGTATAATGTGGTGGACTTTATATGCAAAAGGGTGAAATGAATGGACAAACGGTATACGTTTCTTTTGATCCCTAGGTTGATTGGAATGTTGAGTGGTTTTAGTTAATGCTCTACTCAGAATTTGGTCAGGGTATCCCCTCTCTCTAAACCTTGTGTGCATCTCATAAAATCGTTGGTTTCTTATGTCCGGATCGTCAACTATGCGAGATGTCGGGAGTGCATTCTTAGTGGCTGGGGGGTGGAAGCTATTGTAATGTAAAAGACTGTTCTTATCCGTGTCCTTCTTGTATAAGTCAGAGTGTAGTCGTCCCTCGTCATCTCTAGTGATTAAAGTATCAAGAAAATTCATTTGATGTCGATCCTGATGTATTGTGAACTTCAATTCAGGCCAAATGCTAAATGTATGTCGTGAACACGATCAGGGTTTCGGGGCTACCATTCCATATACAAAATATATCGTCTATATATCGTTTCCATACTATCCCATGTGTCTGAAAAAGGTTGTTATTATATATGTATTTTTCTTCAAAGTATGTCATATAGCAATTAGCATAGGGAGGGGCCATATTAGACCCCATAGAGGTCCCCCGTCTCTGGACATAATAGGTGTCCTCAAACAAGAAGTAATTCTCCTCCAACACTATTGTCATCAAGTCAATACACAATGTGATGGCCCTTGTTTCATATTGTGAGGATTCCAGCAGTGTTTTGACCGCTAGAATCCCTTTCTCATGTCGTATTGATGTGTAAAGACTAACTACGTCCAAGGTGACTAGTATAGAGTCAGGTGGGGTTATGTCCAGTTCATGGATCATATTCAAGAACATGGTCGTGTCTAACAGGAATGATCTGGTAGTCTTCACTATAGGTGTAAGTAGTTTCTCAACGAAGATTGAGAGTGGTGATAGAATGGACTCCGTGGATGCCACAATTGGACGCCCTGGAGGTTTATCCAGGCGTTTGTGTATTTCTGGTAGGGTGTAGAACACCGGTGTTATTGGGTGTTGTTTCGTAAGGAAATTTACCGTGTCATTGTCTATTGTACCAAGTTGTAGATGTTTATGTAAGGTGGATTGAATTCTACGAGAAATCGAATAAACTGGATTCTGTTGTAATATACCATACACCTCTGAATCCATTAACTGACTGTGTATTTCTGATACATAATCCGTCTTGTTCATTATGACAAGTGCTCCCCCCTTATCAGCTGGTTTTAGTACTAGGGAATTATCCTGTGATAGGGTTCTAAGTGATTGACGGTCTATATTCGTCAGGTTAGAATGACAAGAAAAGGAATTATTCTCAATGTCCTTACGGAGTTTGTTAATGTCCCTTTCAATAAGTGCTATGACGGTCTCCACTGGGGGTGAATTCCTTGGTGGTGTATATGTACTCTTATTTTTGAGTCCTAGACTCCTTGCTGTGATACAGCAACTGGAGTTAGCGTTAACAGGATTACTGGTGCTGCTGGTACCTTGTGTGTCACCCATAAAATGGGCTTTTAGTCTTAATGTCCTGTAGAATCTATGTAAGTCCAAATCTAACTGAAACAAATCATATTTGTATGAAGGACAAAAGGAAAGACCATTCTGTAAAACTCCTAATTGGGTTGGACTGAGGGGTTTAGAGGATATGTTAACTATCAAAGAATTGTCGGGTGTACATACCTGAGACCTAGTTGCTACCGTCGTGCTTCCGGTTGTACCTCCATAGTTGCCCCTACGAATTCCCTTACCACGTCGATGTCCTTGGTGTATGGTTGTTATATTCCTGTCTCGAGAATAGGACCGGCCGCTAGTTGCACTGGACCCTGATGAAGTGGGTGACGGGGGTCTTCTGCGAGTATTAGGTCTACTGGAATAGTAGCCGTCCTGCCATCTTACTTATCCCCGTTCACTACTTTTATTCTCCCCTATTCTCTGCTTGTATTTTCCTTTAACTTTTCTGACAAATCCTCTCTATATCAATTTATCACATAGACATCGCTATTTAATCTAGGGGGCAGGGCTATTGAAGGGTATAGCTACATTCCTCCTCCTAGTGCATTGTCTAACATTAACATCAAACCATGCCCCTGCATCATATGGTAGTATTTACATCTCCCTCCCATTCATAGTGGTCAACATTAGCATCAAACCACGCCCCTGCATCACATGGTACTATTTACATCCTCCTCCCATTGGAAGTGGCTCACTTTAGCACCAAACCCCGCCCCTGCATCACATGGTACTGAAATTGAAAGTAACAGCATCACCTACAATGCACACGCAGACTCATTATCGCGGGAATACTGAAATCACGCTCCACACTGTGCATGCTCAGTTCCAGCAGCATCTAATGACGCTGAAGGGACCAAAAAGTATTTAAAGATGGCGCTGGAACGCTGAACCAGCGCCATCCGACTGCAGACAACCTACACAGCGCCACTAACAGAGGGGTAAGCATTGAGATGTCTTAGAACTGCCACAATCTGTAATGCAATGACTATATCACACATTTACTGTATCCACAGCAAACCCATATGATCCTATATGTCCACTTACTTCACTTAACTCATGAGCCAAGCTACATGTCATAGGTATGTACTAAAATATATGCCCTGTAAGACTGAATGTGCATTCTATCTGATTGACATGCTTGAAAGTGAGGATTTGAGGGGTTCTATTCCTCCTCTTATAAACATGGGTCATAGTTTCTAATTCCATTTATCTCCACTTTTACACTATCTATTGTTTCCTTTGATCTACAGTTTGCCCACTACCTCATACTTTGTGACATCTTTATGCATAAATCTCAACTCTCTCTATTACCGGTATGTATCCGTCTCTCTGATCGACCTATTGTACTATGTATGACATGACTTAGCTCCTCTACAGTTTATATATGACATTAATGTATATCATAATAGTGGCGTAATTGTCTCGTACCGGAGAAATGGCTTTTGCTTCTTCTAGCTCTATTTCTTTAACTTACGTTTTCAGATATCAATATAGGGGTCTCTTGGCATGGGATCAGTGGTGATCGGGAAATTTATATCACATTATTGATGTTTATGTTGTATTGTAATTCAGAATACGAAAACCGGAATAACCTGTTTGAAGTATCTATGTATTGTATACACTATGTATATCATGAGTATCCATGTGACAATCCAATTCAGTGTGATATGCCACTAGTGTGATATGTCAGTAATGTGAGGAATTTTTTGCAAAATGATATGGTGGGTGGTACTTATAGATGATATTAGATTGTGCACAATGTTCTCTACCCTAACTTTTACACTGTTTTTACACGATTTTAACACCTAAAAAAAGGGGGGACCTGCATTTTTGAGTATGTATAAGTGTATTTGTTTATCTCCTGGACACGAGTACCTGTATATCATGGATGTATGTTGTATACCCTGAAATTATGGGCATTAGATGATGCACAGTGTTTTTATACGGTTTAATCACCTTAGAGGGCAACTAGTAATCTGTAAGATATACGAGTATATTTATTCACTTTCTGGTCATAACCACTTGTACAGTGCTGGCCAAAAGTATTGGCACCCCTGCAATTCTGTCAGATAATACTCAATTTCTTCCAGAAAATGATTACAATCACAAATGCTTTGGTAATAATATCTTCATTTAATTCGTCTTCAATGGAAAACCACAAAAAGAATTGTCAAAAAGCCAAATTGGATATAATTCCACACCAAACATAAAAAAGGGGGTGGACAAAAGTATTGGCACCCTTTGAAAAATCAGATGATGCTTCTCTAATTTGTGTAATTAACAGCACCTGTTACTTACCTGTGGCACATAACAGGTGGTGGCAATAACTAAATCACACTTGCAGCTAGTTGAAATGGATTAAAGTTGACTCAACCTCTGTCCTGTGTCCTTGTGTGTACCACATTGAGCATTGAGAAAAGAAAGAAGACCAAAGAACTGTCTGAGGACTTGAGAAGCAAAATTGTGAGGAAGCATGAGCAATCTCAAGGCTACAAGTCCATCTCCAAAGACCTGAATGTTCCTGTGTCTACCGTGCGCAGTGTCATCAAGAAGTTTAAAGCCCATGGCACTGTGGCTAACCTCCCTAGATGTGGACGGAAAAGAAAAATTGACGAGAGATTTCAACGAAAGATTGTGCGGATGGTGGCTAAAGAACCTCGACTAACATCCAAACAAGTTCTAGCTGCCCTGCAGTCCGAGGGTACAACAGTGTCAACCCATACTATCCGTCGGCGTCTGAATGAAAAGGGACTCTATGGTAGGATACCCAGGAAGACCCCACTTCTGACCCAGAGACATAAAAAAGCCAGGCTGGAGTTTGCCAAAACTTACCTGAGAAAGCCAAAAACTTTTTGGAAGAATGTTCTCTGGTCAGATGAGACAAAAGTAGAGCTTTTTGGGAAAAGGCATCAACATAGAGTTTACAGGAAAAAAAAAGAGGCCTTCAAAGAAAAGAACACGGTCCCTACAGTCAAACATGGCGGAGGTTCCCTGATGTTTTGGGGTTGCTTTGCTGCCTCTGGCACTGGACTGCTTGACCGTGTACATGGCATTATGAAGTCTGAAGACTACCAACAAATTTTGCAGCATAATGTAGGGCCCAGTGTGAGAAAGCTGGGTCTCCCTCAGAGGTCATGGGTCTTCCAGCAGGACAATGACCCAAAACACACTTCAAAAAGCACTAGAAAATGGTTTGAGAGAAAGCACTGGAGACTTCTAAAGTGGACCACAATGAGTCCAGACCTGAATCCCATAGAACACCTGTGGAGAGATCTCAAAATGGCAGTTTGGAGAAGGCACCCTTCAAATCTCAGGGACCTGGAGAAATTTGCCAAAGAAGAATGATCTAAAATTCCAGCAGAGCATTGTAAGAAACTCATTGATGGTTACTGGAAGCAGTTGTTCGCAGTTATTTTGTCTAAAGGTTGTGCTACCAAGTATTAGGCTGAGGGTGCCAATACTTTTGTCCGGCCCATTTTTGAAGTTTTGTGTAAAATGATCAATGATTTGACTTTTTTTTTCATTCTCTTTTGTGTTTTTTCATTGCAAGCAAAATAAATGAAGATATTATTACCAAAGCATTTGTGATTGCAATCATTTTCTGGAAGAAATTGAGTATTATCTGACAGAATTGCAGGGGTGCCAATACTTTTGGCCAGCACTGTATGTCATATGTATATAATTTTGTCATTTAATATATTTTGTAGAGTCTGATGAAGGCCGGTGGGCCGAAACGTTAAACTATTTAAATACTCTACTTACTTCGTGTATAAAGAATAAAATTCAACACTCTTTTGAAGCAACAGTGGAAATCCTTTCCTTATTTAAGTTTGACAGAGTAGGATCCTACTTCCACTTGGCAATCTAAAAGTGCAATCTACACCTGAATATAATATAAAGTATACCACTCATCACTGTGAATGGCATATGAATAAAAATGTATTTTATATTCCTTCTCTACGTTCATCTTCTCCTAAATTGGGTTGTACAAAGCTGTTACTGCTACTGTACTGTGCATAGGCCCTACTGTACCTCTGTATGTTTCTGATTTTGTATGGAATCTGTATACTAGGAGTTCTCATACCTTCTAATATTTTCTGCTGAGAACAGATACACACAGGGCCAGTTCATGGTCACATTGTTACCGAACATTTCTTTTTGGATCCCCCAAAACAGTTGAAGTAGATTTTCAATACAGAGTTTGATAAACACATCAAAGTTTGAGAAACTACTAAATTAAAATTAGTCTATGCATGTCATAGCATCAATGTCCACACAAGTGGACTTAAGCATGACCTTGGCAATCATATGATGTTATCAATAGTGATGTCCATTACAGTTATTCTGGTAATGGCATGACCAGTGATATTACAAAGGCAGTGAGTAAAGCTTAAGCCTCCATGTCCTTAGGCCTGAAGTATTTCAGCTACAATGACAGGGAGGTTCAGCTATTCTTGAAAGTCCAATAGCATTTACACGGAGTGAGCCATGCATGCATGGTGTATTCTTCACTCCTTGCAGCTATGAGACGGTGGTCTGGGTCCTCCGTTCTTGAAACAGATGCGAGTTCCAGGGGTGGGATCTACATCTATGGGTCATTGTTACAGAAGGAAAAACTCCATAAGGCTAAGGCCCCCACAGCGAATCGCTCTGTTTCTATTATACCTATATGGAAAACACCAGCATTTCCATAGGTACAGTATAATTAACATGCTGTGATTTGCAAAAACGCGGGCGTTTTTGAAATTGCAGCTTTTTCGCTGCAGATTTTTTTTCTGCAATGTGTGGATGGGATTAGTCAGAATACCATCCATTTTGCAGTTAATATAAAACGCAGCATTTTTTGCAGCAGATTTTCCACCACTGCCAAAAAGATTTGTGTTTACAACATGGGACCCTGGATTTAAAGGGATATATCAGGCAGTGGGCAGTGGCACTGATGGTTCCCATTATGATGTCACTAGTTCTATAATATTTCTATTGTCACTATTGTCCTATAGTGAACCATTTTCCTGAAGCTGCAGTGCCCTTCTGGTAGCTGTGGTTTCCCATACTCATTTTATGGTTGTTGTTATAGTCCATTACACCTCTACAGGTGACATCATTACCAGTGATGTCACCCACATTATATCATCTCACATTCTGGTGTCCTGCAAGCATTATTTTAAAAAAAAAATAAAAAAAAAATGTCTTTTTTTCCTGCTTTTTCCTTCCTTTTTTTTTTTTTTTAAATGAAAGATGCGATCTGTTTGGCTGCATGGGGCAATTACGCCACTTTTCCTTTGCACTACTTTTGATAAATCTCCCCAATTTTCCAACAATTTCTTTTACTATTTTCTCTCCATCCTGGCTTTCCCTGGATGTTAGCTTGATGCATGAAATTAGCTCAGGATTTGGAATGAATTAATCATATTAATCTCTGCAGCACATGGTTTAGCATTTTACGTATCTTATACAGGGAAAGCACATATGTATTTCAATTCCCGGTGTGTCCTTTAGTACATGTGTTTTTTTGTATTTTGCTGAAATCATTCACCACAGGACTGGAAAACTACAACTCAGGGAAAGCGAAGTATGGAGAATCTGTTTCTTAAATCTTTTTTTTTTTTCAACTTCCCATGTCACTTCTTGGAGATTTTCTTCCATGTGTGGTTTAGGATGTTAGTAATTTGCATTTTGGAAAGATCCTGTCAGATATTTATGTTCTGACTGCTTTTACTGTGATGCATAAAACAGCTGGAGTCCATACCAATGTCAATATAGCTCCAAATATTCTCAAACATATAGTGTGTCCATAAAAGTATTACAGGAGCTTCTAAATGGTGAAATGAGAAGTTCCACAAGTAAAGGCCTGTACCACCAACACGGTAGATACATGAAACCAACATTCAAAACAAAAATATTAGGAGTGTTATTAAACTCTGCAGGTCCACAAATATTTGAGCGGTAACACTAGGGTACATTGGATTTCATTACCTTCTACTGTGACTTATGGAAAATACAGCTTCTTTGTGGAATAAAATAGAGATAAAGGTTTCAGTTCTCTGTAAACATTTGCTGAAGAAATCGTTCTGCAGGGACCTATTAGGCCATATCTACAAAGCAGTTTACACCAAGTTTTTTTCTTAAAGGATGCCTGTCAGCTTCTTTTTATTCCCCAAGCAACTCTCAGTACCTCATAGTGCCTCTCGTTTGTTGCTCGCAGTGTCTTTATAACTTCAAACCATTGCCGCCATCTGCAGAAAAATAATATTTATTCTGTATGCAAATTAGGGACTTCAAGTCAAGGGGGTGGAAAGCTAGAAGGACGCGCCAAGTTCTCCACACCCCAACCCAGCCCCTCCACTGTAATTGACGTCTTTCAGCCCTGCTAACGTTACTGCAACTGCAATACCCCCGGGTACCATGGGCCAGATATGGATTCCTATTTAAGGACTGTACCCGTGCTTTGTAGGGGGAGGGAGACCACTTTAGGCAATACCGAGAGACGGCTCACAGGAGCAGAGGTCAGCTCACTGTCAGAGGGACACTTAGAGGAGGCAGTAGCCAGCAAGACCAGGCAAGCTAGAAAGCTGTGTGATCTGCTTGCAGCAATGAAAGAGACACTAACACTAGTATGTCAGCAGGTTCTTTGTACCAGCATACTTCCTGAAGCACCTGGTGAGCAGGAACACATGACCTGCAGCAGCGGAAGTGTGCACTGTTCTACACTTTTGTGAGAGTTATCCTTATACTAGACCTGCTGTATCCTCACCATCTACAGTAAAGAGGTATCTGCAGAATGAACCAAGTATCCAGTGTGTATCCATACCTTGCCAGTAAGATTTAGGTTGACTTGCACGGGATGACGTGTCTAGGTGGCGGCTCTGTGAGGGCCAGAGGGAGAAGCAGTGTGTCAACCATCGTAGTGGAAAGAAGGAGTGGTGCCTTATTGATACCCTGGTTTCTTTATGCCAGCAACCCCGAGATCATACTATATATAAAAATTGAAGCAGTCCACATCAGCTTCCTCTTCTATGGGCCAACTACTCCTCCATGACTGGTGCCACTGTCTTTATGTTGCCACATCCTTGTTAAAAAGTAGAACTAAATACTGACCTAAAATATCTCTACTCAGCAGTGAGAACCAATGCGTATGTATGCTTATATATGTGTATTGCGTATATGTGTGTATGACTGTGCGAGCAATGTATGTATATGTCTATCAAATAGCAGAAATATATATGTGTGCAATGTAGCAGCATGATGTATGAGTGCGGTATAGCAGTTCTATGTATGTATGGAGTATAGTGGTACTATTTATGCTTATGATAAATGACAACTATGTTCGTACTATTGTCAGTCTAAATTGTAGGTATAGTCCTTCCTCCGTAAATGTATTTTTAGTGTAAATTCACATTACCATCAGTTGCAGGATAGGAGTGGTGAAGGCTCTATATAGTTTTCCCTGGTGTAAGGGATTACCCATCTAGACAACCATCTAGACAACCATCAAGCCACATGCAGCACATAATTCACAATCATGGTTGTGTCAAGTCCACAACTAAAAAATGTGCATTACAGCAACTTTTGCTAATAGATGGGGTCTAAGAATTCCCCCAATATACTTCTACCCTAAAAAGGACACATGGACAAGGGAGATTTCTTAGGAGAAAATGTTTAGTTATATAAAATCTTTTAATGGTTCCTTACATTTTCTTACAACTTGAACCTGCCACATTGCCCCAAAGAAAACCCTGAGCAACACTAGACAAAGAGCATTTAATACGGTGTCCAGGATACTCCTAGATCTACTGGGTCCTGATATAGCCTAATACATTTCATTGGGTCTGTTTGGTGTCTAAACATAGCAGAACTATTTTATATTGTAACAAAAACGTAGAAGTATTTAATATTGTAAGAAGTGTAATTACTAAGAAGTCTTTGTATTGCTGCTCATGAAATCTAGGAATGTTGGATAAACTAATTTATAAACTTATTCTCAAACATTTCACAAAATTTGTAAAATTCTTGTCTTATCCTATTTTGTCCTAATGGAATACGTTATTACAATGGTACATCTGTTGCATCTACAAGTTGCTCCATCTGTACCAACTCTGCCCCATAGGTTTTAATTGCCAGGTGCAAGTTACACCATAAATAAACTAATATAATAGCTCTGTGAATAGTTCTTTATTCCAAAACATGTAAGGAGCCTTTTCACTTACTAATCTTTGGTGCACACAGTCAGAACCAACAATCAGACATGAGACCATTACATCTTCAGTAGACCACATACAGTGTACCAACCTCATGTGATAATCCCAAAATACACAAATTAACCATTATTATATAAAAAATGCATATTTTGACACTGCTCTAATCTTTTAGCAATTTATAGTTACACCTAAATTCACAGTTTCATTTACTGCTGCAACTGGGACATACCTTGGAAGCGCAGCTAGAATAGACAGGGTTAACAGATTACAAACTCAGGAGTCCATCTGTAGCTAACCCTATTGAAGCAGGGCTGATCACTGTCAAAGAATTTAGATGTACCCCCACCATCAAGTCTTCTGACATGTCACTATAATAAGTTAAAAGTTTTATGAGATGGCAGTCACTCTTTAAAACATTACTCCATTTTATTGTATGCATTTCTATGTCAATGTGACCTGCTTCCTGGAGAAGCCTGAATGCTTCTTAATAGTTTAGTATTACTTGAGTGATCTGCCGTCATCTTCCTCTTTCCCAGGAATTGACAGGTAGGCTATGTTCTAACCATTTATCTTATCACTGAACTTGCCTTGCCATTATTTGTCCCGTATGTCAGCTCTTAAAGTCATAACTGAAATATACTGTATGTATACGCAAATAGTGGTCACATAATAGTAACTGCTGCAAGGGAATCAATCTCTATCTCAATATAGATAGGAATTATATTCTGCACACGCTGCAACTGATCTCATAGTAGGGAATCTTTGTAATAACAGTGAGGTATCTTAAAGGAATGAGGCACCTAATGTGGCTGAATTGAGAGAGTGTGTTTGCAATTTTTCCCAAAAACCAAATGTATAGTAAACCCAGCCATGATTTCCTTATTCCTTACACAGTAACAGGCAGATACAGTGCATGTGAAGATAACCTAGCCACAATAAGCAAATCGTGTCTGGGTTTCAGAGCATAGAAAGTTCTTGCATTCATTGTCAGATTCATTGGCAACAAAAGTTGATTGGATAAAATATTTAAAACAAAATTTTTAATTATTTATAATAATGGATAACTTTTAATTGTCTATCAATTTAAATATGGTTATGGTCATGTGAAAACCCCTTTAAATTTTCTCAGTGCCAGCACTTTGGTTTTGAGCCCTAGGACATATTATATAAAAAGCTATGCAGTAAGCTATTTCAAATAAGGCAAATCAGCATTAAGCAAATTATAATCCCCTACCACTGCTGGGCAGGTACCATGGGCAGAGTACTGGCACCATTTACAGACTGCTTTGTATTTTGGTGTTAAAGAGTTAGCATGTCTTATTTGTTAAGTCATGCCCCATTTCATTTTTCTTCACAGGAATCCTCATACACCAGTATATGGTCATATTAGTTTAGAAGCACTAGATGGCGATGTTGTACTCTTCTTTAAACCACTGGTTCTGGAACAGAATAACTATATCTCATATGCATATATCTCATGATATATTTTTAATACTAACTGGTGTCAGTTTGGTTCTTTGAACATTGTTCAGCTTTGGTTATGTCACAGTATACATTTAGAAATATTTTTTTTTTCCTTTCTTCTTTAAGGGATGAAATTTTGTTCTTGTGATATATTAAATACATTGTTGTTGTATCTTGTCTTGAGTTTACAAGGGCCCTTTGAGATTGAAAAGGTCATTTTTAGTGATAAGGAAATAATGTTACATTTTATTTGGAATACTGGTGCCTAGGATTTTACTGTATTATGTGATATGTAATATAAACTTGTACTAATTTTCAGAGTTCCACCTATTACACCAAAAAAATAACTAGGACAACTACATTATACAATATAATCATTCCATAGAAAATGGATAGAAAATTAAAATGAATGTTTACATTATTTCAGAATATGTAATGTTTGATTCCTTTAACTTGCTTGTAACTTTATAATGTTATGCATATGTCCATATGTGGTGTTTTGCTGCCCTCTTGTGTAAATTTAATGTATTGCAGAGCTCTAAATGAACAGATTTTTAATGACATTCTGTGCTCATGTATATGCGGTTTTACATACCGCTAGAAAGCCGACAGTGCACTGAATTCAGCGCACTGTCAGCTTTCTAGCGGTATATAAAACCGCATGTGCCTGAGGACATGGAAGGTCCTCTTTAAGCTCCACAACCACAGGTTTTATTAGACATTTACTTGTATCTGACTGTTTAACATTGATTACAATTGTATTTGGATTAGGTCTGAATGAAGGAATCATTAGAAATGTATTTATTATTTAAATAAAGATTTTTCTTAAAAATATTAAAATGGTGGTGTTTCATGTAAGTATTTATAATTAAAAGTAAATTGTACAATGTTGCAATTTTCACAGCACTCTGAACCTCACAGTAGACTGACACTTCCTGTGTGATCATTTCTTAGCTGTCATTCTTTTATCATTATAAGCAGGATTACAATAAATGGAAAGACCACTGTTATACCCTGAATTCAAATGACCGAGTTTCACCCGTTAAACTCAGTCCGTGTGTGTGCCAGAACAGGGACTCCTAACGTTATAGTTATTTATTTATTATGCTTACTTATATAGCGTCATCATATTCCGCAGCGTTTTACAGACATTGACAGTCACTGTCCCATACAGGGCTCACAAGCTACATTCCCTATCAGTATGTCTTTGGAGGATTCCCTGCCTCCCTGCGACATACTGTCCAGTAATGATTATAGCAACCCGGTTATAGTAACCCAATTATTCTAACCTGGTAAAGGAAATGTAAAAGAAAACTTAAAAGGAACCTGTCAGAGTAATTTAGAACACTAAACCACCTACAGGTCCTTATGAAACAAGAGGTTTAATGTCCCAAAACAGCCCTGTTATAATACAATACATGGCTGCATAAAAATAAAAAAGCTTTAAGCTTTATACTTACCTAGAGATGAATCTGATGAGTCTCATTGGACTCATCTCTGGTGCCCCCTATGCCTGCGCTGTCCTTCGGTGAAGCCGGATATGTACACCCCAGCTCCATTGCGCATGTACCTGAGGTGTATTCTTCTGAATTCATTGAAGTCAATGAGCACATGAACCTGTTTCAAACACATAGGGGGAAATTTAATAAGACCATCCCTTTGTATGCTGATTTTATCCTATGCTTTACTGGTGCCACAATCTACAAACCCACAGCAGTTATAATTTGTGTAGTTTTATGGTGGAAGTCATATTAAATGTGTTGGGCAGCAGAGGCCCCATCCAGTCCTGTTATTATCTGCTACTACTGGAATTCTCCAGAAAATTTAAATTTTCACTGCTGGAATTTTGGCACAGAACAAATGGGTGGGATAGCTAGGGAGACAGGGAGGGGGTGTAAGTGAGTGAGAGAGGAAGGGGGGAGTGAGGGATGTAGTATGGAAGCTACACAGGAAACTACACAGCAGGAAGCTACACCATGTAAACAAATGCGGAGGATGCCAGGAGCTCCCAGAGAAACCCAGAAATCACTCAAAACACTGCTAAAGGTATTTGGGTGCACTTATTAACCCATTTAATAGCATTAATGGACTTTTTTTTTTTTTAAATATTTTTTTCACAGAAAACCCCTTTAAGTGATCTAAAAACATGGACCTTGTAGAAACATTAGGACAGATTTATTACACCAATCTAAATAAAAGCCCCAGCAGGTGCAAGGTGCGGCATCCCCCTGGACACTGCTAAACTGTTTGCTTTATCTAAAGATTGTTTTGCTATAATGTGCCACTGTCTGTATATAATTTATATATGTTTTGCAACTTCCCAATGTTTTTGTTTTTTTTTTAAATGTAGTTTTTATTAAAGTTTTTTGAAAGAGACACAGATCAAGTACAGAATATTCTTCATAGCAAATAATCCGTTAAGTACACAAAAAACAGCAACACAGAGACAAGATTTAGGGAATACATAAGACAAGACAAAGGGAAGGAACAATAAGGAGAAAAACAAAGCAGGGGGTCAGATCTCAGAGACCTTGTGTGGCACAGTAGGTATCCCAGTGGGACCAAATTGCTTCAAATGCCTCTACCGTATGGTTAAGGGAGACGGTCAAGTACTCCAGACTGCGGATGTCCTTCAGTCGGGCTATCAATTCTGAGATCGCTGGAGGAAGAACTTCTCTCCAAAGGCGGGCTATAAGCGTTTTGGCCGCGGTACACAAGTAAAGGAATAGCTTAGATGTATTTTTACTGAGACCTTTTGGAGGAAGGTTCAGCAGATAAACCATGGGATCCAGGGGTATACCCTGGATGAAAAGAATGTTAGTCAGCTTCCCAACCTTGAACCAGAAAGGGCGGACTAGGGGGCATTCCCAAAAGATATGGAACAATGTTCCTGGTGTTGTTTGGCATCGCCAGCAACTGGAAGGGATAGTGGGGTTGAGAGTATGCAGTAAAGCTGGAGTATGATACCAGTGCATAAGTATTTTGTATTGCGTTTCCCTGAACGTTACACAAGAAGAGGATTTAGCTGCTCGGGACCAAATGACCTGCTACTGGTTGTACGAGATGTGCATGCCCAGGGCTTCAGACTACCGGGTCATATATTTGTGGACCACCGGGGTCTGCCCCCCCGAGAGGTCAAAAGCCTATAAATATTAGAAATTAGGCCTCTAGTGGAGGTACCTGCCTGACATAGTCGTTCAAAAACTGTAGGGAGGGAGACCCGGGTGGACCCAAACTGGGAGACAACAAAATGAACTATCTGTTGATAGTGGAGCCACTCTGAGGTAGGCAAGTGCTGTGTGGAGGTGAGGTAGTCGAAGGGCCTGAGCTCCAAGGTCAACAGGTCCTGACCATAGCAGCAGTGAATCCACTTGGGAGAAGTGGATTATATAAAAAGGAGATCATAGATGAGTGCGGGGAGGCCAATCGAAACAATTTAGAACAGGTGTTCCAGATAGTCCGAGTAAAGCCGATAGGGCCAAGCAGCGGGGTAGTGGGTGGGGGGGGGGAGGACCACAGAAACGCATTGAGATGAACAGGAGCCAACCAAAGCTTCTCTATCTCCACCCATTTCGTATGTGCCTGGGGTGCCGCCCAAAATGGTATACTACGCAAATGAGCAGCCCAGTAATAGAGCAATATGTGTGGAACCCCCAGACCCACCTCCGACTTACCCGCAAGCATCACCGATCGGGGGAATGCGATGGCATTTGCCATTCCATATAAATCGTTGACTGTAATGTCAATCTGTATTCCCTTAGTCCAGACAGCAGCACAATATGGGGTATCTCTGCCCCTGTGTGTTGTTTAGGACAGGTGGAACCTTTAATTAGCACCAAAAAGGTGCCTCCTACTAGCCCTATAAGAGGCCACAAGAGACCTCCCTCCACTGTGTAAATTATAAAGTAACAGGAAACAAGCTTCTAGGGAGGGAAGCCTTGTGCTGCTGTCTGGACTAAGGGAATACAGATTGACATTACAATCAACGATTCCCCTTACGTCCGACAGCAGCACAATATGGGGAGATAGCAAGTAATTCCCCTAGGGAGGGTTTCCTCGCCTTACAACGTCAAGGACTGACTGACCAAAGGCAGTTGTCTGGAAACTGCGGATGTCCAATGATAATGTTTAACAAAAGGTCAACTGAGATGACTATGATGCAGCCGTACAAATCTGGTCCAATGGTAAGGACCGATACTCAGCCAAAGAAGTCGACAACCCAGGTCGAGTGGCCGTAGAAAGACTGGAGGGAATAACTCCTGAATAAGAAAGGAAGACTTAATTGTCTCCTTGATCCATGTGGATAGAGTAGGCTTGGAAGCCTTGAGGCCTCTGTTTTTACCCTGCATATCAATTAGTAGGCTTTCGGCCTTCTTAAGCGGTTGAGTGTGGAATAGGTAAATCCACAGACACCTTACCACATCTAAGGTGTTGAGCTTTTCTTCCTCCTCAGAGGTTGGAGAGGGGAAAAACACAGGTAACGAAATTAGCTGATTGCTATTATAGTATGAGGGGACCTTAGGGATAAACCCAGGCAAACCTAAGGTGCACCCTATCTGCAAAAACAAAATGTACAGTTCTCTAGAAGAGAGGGCCTGGAGTACCCCTACTCTTTGGCAGATATAATAGCCGACAAAAAAGTGGTTTTGTAGGCTAAATATTTTATCTCCGTAGTCTCCAAGGGTCCAAATGGAGGACCGCACAGGCCTGTAATGACTACCGCAAGGTCCCACTGGGGATGATACTGAGGGCTTTAGCCTCATTGCCCCTTTAAGGAACCTTGCAACCAGAGGATCCTGTGACAGACGTCTGTTCAAATGAGCGGAGAGGGCCGCAATCTGCACTTTCAAAGTGGCAGGGGCAAGGCCCTTATCCAAACCGTCCTGAAGAAAATATCAGCTGTTGAAGGTTCTAGATTATTAATACCCTTCTTGGAGCACCACTCCATGAAAATCTTGGCTGTCCTCTGGTAGTTCTTATTGGTAGATTCTGCTCTTGCAGAAGAAAGGGTCTTCAGGACGGCCTCTGACAGTCCTCTATCCTGCTGTAGGGACTGCTCAACCTCCAGGCTGTCAGGTTGAATCTCCAGAGATCCTGGCACTTCAGAGATCCTTGGGAAACCAGGTTCTGGATGGGGGGAAGCCTCCAATATATCCCTCGACTCATCTCCATGAGTTGGAAAAAAGCAAGCTCTTTTTGGCCAGAATGGAATGATGGCTATCACAGAGACTTGGTCCTGTCTGATTTTCATTAATACCTTTGGTATTATTGGAATTGGAGGGAAGATGTATGCCAGCCTGGACCTCCAAGGGATGGACAGGACATCCACTGCCAAGGGATTGTCCTCCTGGTAAAGGGAACAGAACTTCTCCACCTTGGCGTTGAGTCGGGTTGCTATGAGGTCTATTTCTGGAAGACCCCTGTTCAGGGTAATCTGATGAAAGACTTCTGGATTGAGTGACCATTCTCCTGATACGGCATAACCCCGACTCAACCGATCCGCTACTATGTTCAGGGAGCCCTTGATGTGAACTGCGGATAAATGGGTTAGATTTTTCTCTGCCCATGTAAATATCAGATCTGCCTCCCTAAGGAGGGTTGGTGATCTGGTGCCTCCCTGTCTGTTCACGTACAGCACTGTGGTCATGTTGTCTGACCGGATTTTGACTGCTCTTCCCCTGGGAAGAGGCAAGAAATAGAGTAAGGCACGATATACGGCTCTGAGCTCCTTCCAGTTGGACGAGGTCCTTTTTTCAGGAGCGCTCCAGACTCCCTTTATGGAGTTTTCGTCCAATGGGCTCCCCATCCCGAGAGGGATGCATCTGTAGTCAACAGGGTCCAAGAAGGTTGGACCGTGGACCTTCCGTCTTTCAGGTGCAACCACCACTTGAGGGAAAGACGGGTCCTGGGGGGAGAGTCGAATCTTCTTGCTTAATGTAAGAAGGGAGCAATCCCAAGCCTCTAGTAACTCCTTCTGGAGGGGACGTAAGTGCCACAAGGCCCATGGGACTGCCTCCACTGAGGAAGACATCAAGCCCAGGATCTTCATCAATGTTCTGATGGAGGCTATCGGCTTTTTGAAGAGGTGCCGGACTGCCGCAACCAGCTTCTCCTTCCTTGCTGGTGTCAAGGAGATTTGCAGGCGGACTGAATCTAGGAAGTAGTTTTCTCAGAGGAACTTCCTTCGAGTTGAAGGGATCGTTTTTGACTTCTCCCAGTTTATAAGCCATCACAGACTCTGAAGGCTGTCTGTAGGTACTGGAGCAGAACAGACTCTGACTGGGCCTTTATCAACCAGTCGTCTAGATAAGGCACCAAGAATATCCCCTGAAGCCTGAGGGTGGCCGTTATGGGGGCCACTACCTTTGTAAAGGTGTGGGAAGCAGAGGAGATCCCGAAGGGTAGTGCTGTGAATTGAAAGTGCTTCCTGTGGCCGGAAACTACTACGGCAATCCTTAGAAAAAAACCTTCTGTGTGGAGGTAAATAGAAATATGCAAATAGGCGTCTTTTATATCCAAAGTCACAAAAAACATCGCTTTAGAGGAGAAAGGTGGTGACAGACTTTATGGTTTTCCTATGGAAGCGCTTCTTTTTGATGAAGCGGTTGAGGTACCTTAAGTCTATGATCATTCTCCACTTGTCTGCCGGTTTTGGCATCAGGAAGACAGGAGAATAGACACTGGATCCTTCTTCTAGAGAAGGGACTTCCACCAGGGCTCCCTTGTGAATGTACTCTCGGATGAAGCATTCCAGGGAGGCTGTGAGTTAACACAAACCGATCCTGAGGAGGATGGAGGAACTTAATTGCATAACCTCTTTGGATTACCTACCGGACCCATGGGTCTCTAATTTTTTCCTGCCCGCAGTTGAGAAAGTGGGAGACACGACCTCCGACAGGAATCTCGGCCACAGGAAAACTGCTTCTGATGTCAAAAGCTAGGCTTGACTTTTTTATCATCAGACTTCGGAATCTCCGCCTCTAGAGGAATAACTAGAGCCTCTCTGCACTGCCTTCCACGACGAGGCGGATAGCCTCTACCACGGCCAGAGCCAGACCTACCTCTGAAGGCCTGGGGTAAAGTTTTACCCTTCTTGTCGGCCAAGCCCTCTAGGATCTCGTCTAGGGCACAGCCAAAGACTCTACCCAGCTCAAAGGGTAATACGCACCAATTATACTTTGAGGGCAACACAGCTCTCCAAGGTTTTAACCATAGAGGTCTTCCTGCTGCAGTGTTCTTGGTAAGTGCCAGGGATTTTGCCGCCAGCCTTAATTGATGGTGGGAGGCTTCCGTTAAATATTCAGCTGCTAGGGAAACTGAGCCTAGAAACCCTAGCAGCTCGTCTCTGGAGACTCCAGAGTCGGTCACTTTCGAGGTGGACCAGGTCAGTACATAATTTGGCTGACACTTCACAGGACGCAACCGCCACAGCGGTCTTGGGCGAGGCAGCTGAATAAGACTTCTTGAAGGTATTGTTGAAGAGCCTGCCATGGCGTCGTGCAGATTTGCTCCATCATCTGATGGTACCTTAGTGCGGCAGGACAGTTTAGCCACCGCCATATCCACCTTGGGAGGAGGACCCCATTGATCCCATTGAGCAACTGGGAATAAAGCGCTGAACCTCCTAGGAACCACAAGAGGTTTTTCAGGACTTCTCCACTCTGAGGACATTAACTTTTGTAATATCTGGTCCACTTGGAAGACCCTAGGCGCTCAATAGGTGGACGCGGAGGCTTCCCCGTCAACATCACGATCCTTAGACCGGATGGACTTCAGCAGCCGGCTTAATTTTCCGAGTGGAAGCACGGCCTGCTGGGATCTTCAGTGGAATCGTCAGATGAGAGTGTCTCGTCCACTATCTGATAATCTTCATCAGAGATCCGTAAGGAAGATTGTGTCTCAATCTGCGGTATCTTGGCAATCTGGGCGATGGAAGAACGAATCTCCTTTAAGAGACTCCTCATATAGTCCTTTACCCAAGTAACAACCTCTTATAGAAGGTACTTCCGGCGGAGGTCCGCGACACTGGTGACAGCGGGTAAAATCATAGCCGTCAAGTAAAGGGGTATTGCAATCCAAACACATTAGGTGTTTCAAGTTTAGAGGAATTTTTCCTCCTAAGCGCATCACCATTACGTGATGCAGAAGATGACATCTGAAACATCAAACAGCCACGTGACACTGAAACAGGGAAGATCGCCAAGCATCGCATAAAAACCCAAGGGGTACCTTTTTTTTTTTTTTTTTTTTTTTTAAATTGGTCACTTGAAGAGAGAAAAAAAACCGTCAGAAAAAAAAACAGCCACCGAAACCCGCAGCAGAGGAGCTAGAAACCACTCACTCAACAAATAAAGGACTGCATTCAGACCTTTTAAATGTAATCCAGCAGCGAGGGGAGGAAGCCAACAAAGAAACATTTATACAGCACCAAAACAAGTCAAACGCCATAATGGAACATAGAGGAGCATAAGCCTAAGCCAGAGGCTCAAAATACAAGCAGCAAAAATCAATTCTATATTTTGCCTTTAAATTTTTAATTTCCAAACTTACCGCACTTTTTCCGAGAAAACCGGAAGTAGGGTGCGGTGGTGCGCAAAGGCTTCCTTCCCCCGGGAACACGGGACCAGAGAAAAGTTCCGGCCGAGGAGGTTCCCCGCTTACTTCCGGGATCGCGCTGCCTGCAGATGGATGCCGGATAACGCTGTTCTGCGGGGCGAAGGCCCAAAGGACCGGAGGTTTTTTCTTTGGGACCGAGGTACCCCATAAAGGTAAGCCAGGAGTAAATAAAACCCCTAGCAACGGGAGGTCACAAGAGACCTCCGTCCACCTGTTCCACACAGGACAGAAAAAAACACAGTGGAGGGAGGTCTCTTGTGCCCTCTTATAGGGCTAGTAGGAGGCACCTTTTTGGTGCTAATTAAAGGTTCCACCGGTCCTAAACAACACACAGGGGCAGATATACCCCATATTGTGCTGCTGTCGGATGTAAGGGGAATTGGAATATTGCTTTTTGTAGGGATCTCAGTTCGGACCTAGGGACTGCTACTGGAAGGGTCTCAAAGAAATAAAGGAGCTTCGAGAGGAGGGTCATCTTAACCGCATTTATACGGCCTATGAGAGAAATATGGAGTGGGCGCCACTTATCCAGGAGAGAGCGGAGCTCATGAAACAGATGAGGATAATTGGCCGAGTAAAGCGTATGGTACGAAGAGGATAGTTGAACGCCCAGATAGCGCAGGGAGCGGTCTCTCCATTGGAAGTCAAAGTTAGACTTGAGCAACTGCAAGGCCTCGCTTGGTATTCAGAGGCAGGGCTTCCGTCTTACCAGGGTTGACCTTATAGCCCGATAGGTCTCCATAGTCCTTTAACACGGAGAAGGTATGGGGTTTAGTGAGGGTTAACAGGACGTCATCTGCGAATAAGCTAATCTTAAATTCCCTATCTCTTACAAACACCCCAGAGACATCTGGGGCAGATCTAATTTGGGCCGCCAGGGGTTCAATACACAGTGCGAATATTAGAGGTGACAAGGGGCATTCCTGACGGGTTCCATTACGGATGGACAAGGGAAGGGAGGAAGCATTAGGGAGCTTAACAACTGCTGAGGGGTGAGAATAAAGAGCCCTTATAGCCGTGAGGAAGGCCCCCAAGAACCCGTAGCTTTCAAGGGTGGCTATCATAAATGACCAATCAAGGCGATCGAAGGCCTTCTCAGTGTCCAGACTCAGAAGCAAAGTGAGGGTGGAGTAACAGTTGGCCACGTCAATCAAGTCCACTGCCCTTCTAGTGTTATCTCCCCCCTGACGACAGGGGACAAATCCCACCTGGTCTTTGTGGATGAGAGACGGAAGTCAGAAGTTAAGCCTGTTTGCCAAGATTTTTGTAAAAAGTTTGAGGTCTGTATTCAGGAGGGCAATGGGACGATAATTAGAACACTCCTGATGGTCCTTGTGTGGCTTTGGGACTAGGGAAATGTGAGAGTGCAGCATAGTGTGCAGGATCGGAGCTCCGTCCAAAAAAGAGTTGAAAAGTTGACACATATGAGGAAGGAGATCAGAATGGAAAGTTTTATAATAGGCATAAGTGAACCCATCAGGGCCCAGAGTCTTACCATTAGGGAGACTCTCCAGGACGGCAGTTAACTCCTCACTCGATATTGGAGCATTAAGCGAAGAGAGAGCCGAGGTCGGGAGGACCGGGGAGTCGACACGAGGCTAGGTAAGAATGCAGGTCTGTCTCTGTAGTGGTGGGGTCTCTCCTAGCAGGCGAGGGAAGGTTATACAATGTAGTGTAATAATCCCTAAACAAGGCCGCTATGGCATTGGGGTGGTGTTGAAGGGTGCCCTGGGAATCTCGGACAGCATGGGGCGTAGACGAAACCCGACGGTCTCTCAGGGTTTTGGCTAGAAGTGTGTGGGCCTTCTTTCCCCTCTCATAGTATCTCTGGCGGCTGTAGAGGAGGAGGCGTCGGGTGGCCTGGGTGGCGAGGTCCCGGAGGTCTGCCCTGGCAGTCACTAATTGACGTAGCAAAGATAACGTGGGTCGCAACGCTAGTCGCTCGGTGAGGGATCTGATCTTACTAGTTAAAGCCTCCTCCCTGACCCTCCGGTCTCTCGTAATCTGTGTTCCCAACGCAATGCAGTGACCTCTCATTACTGCCTTATGGGCTTCCCACAGTGTGGACATAGCGGGGACTGAATCAAAATTAACTCGAAAGTATTCTTGGAGGTGAGAACGAAGTTTACCCTGGGTCTCTCGTGAATGAAGGAGGGATTCATTAAGTCGCCAGTGGCAACGTTTTGTCAGGGGGGGGTGTAGGATAATGTAAGCATTACAGGGGCGTGATCGGACCAGGATATGGGGCCTATGTCAGCAGACTTTAATAAGCAAAGGGCCAATGTATTACCGAAAAAATAATCTATTCTGGAGTGGGTTTTGTGGGGGTGGGAGTAAAATGTAAAGGAGCGGGCAGAGGGATTATCCACCCGCCAAAGGTCATAGAGGGCAGCTGACCGTACAAGGCAGCAAAACTCTCTTGCTAGTCTCGTCTGTGAGGGTCCAGGAGGCCCATTAGTGAGAGTGAATTTATCCATACTTTCAGAGAAAGCCATATTAAAGTCTCCACCCAGTAGTAGTAGTGCAGATCCCTCAAACATTTGCAATTTCCCCAGGACCTGTTTAAGGAAAGGGATCTGAGAGGAGTTAGGGGCGTATATGTTGCACAAAGTGATGGGCTGACCGTATAGAAGCCCCTCCAAAATAATATATCGACCCTGGGGGTCTAGGTGAGAGGCCGAAACAGTGATAGGGCAGGTACGGGAAAGCAAAATAGCCACCCCTCCCTTCCTGCGACTACAATGTGCAGAGTAAGCAGAGGGGAAGTAATGACGGGCAAAATTGAACATGCCAGTATGGTCATAGTGAGTCTCCTGGAGAAAGGCTACATCCGCCTGGAGAGAGCGAAGCTCCCGCAGGACCATTCGCCATTTTGAGTTGGAGCCCAGGCCCTTGACATTTAATGTAATGCACTTAACCATAAGGAATACAAAGTGGGTTTGTTGTTAGTGTAGGGAAAAATGAGGCAGAGGCAGTCTCACCCAACCATCGAGGGTCCAAATCCTCGAAAATGTAGAGGTGGAAGGTCTGGGCCACTGTAGCCAGACGGGTCTTCGAACCTGAAAAAGGGGAGGAAGGAGAAGGGGCAGAGGGGTAGGGGGAAGAGACGGAAGACACACGAAAAGAACAAGGCATAACAAATAAAAAACAAAACAAAAATACATAAATAACACAGTTAAACTAAATCTAGTGGTCAGGACTAAATCTCCTGGCCGGGGGCAAAAAAATGTCCAAGTTAGGGCCACAAGTGACCCTACCGGGGCCCAACCAGTGGGTCTACAGCTGGACGAAGCCCCCATAATAAAAGGGGGGGGGTGGGTGGGAGGCGGGGGGGCCAGCAATAAGCAGATCCAAATAAACAATTGGGGACAAAAAGAAAGTAACATCTGTCGGTCACTGGGGGGGGGGAGTCTAACCCGCCCGACCGGCAATGCTAAAACAGTATGATGCAAAACAGTAAAAAACTGCGTATAAATGTAAATAACAATAGTAACAGAACTCCCCTAGCGATCATATTAGACGTATCCCTCCCAAGGACTGGGAGGTCCGAGAAAAAAGATACAGTCACGGAGGAGGGGGCTCCACCCTCGATCTTCTGGAGGAACGTTGCTGGCATCTAGCTGGGTTCTGGGCCGTCCAGACCGGGGGAGGCGGTGGTGGTGGAGCAACCAATTCCCAATTCTGCAGATCAGGAGGAGGAATATCCATAGCAGTGCAGAATGGCTCCAGGTCTGCATGGAATCGTAGAGTAGCAGAGCGTCCATTGTGCCTAGCCGTTAAACAAAAGCGATATGGTATCTGTCGGTCGCACCGAAGCTACAGCAGAGGGCGCAGGTATCTCCTTTTCTGTAGCGTAATCCAGGAGAGGTCCTGGTAAAGCTGAATCTTGGCTCCTTCAAATTCGAAGTCTTTAAGACGACGGGCCCTGGAAAGGATAGTTTCTTTCAGTGCAAAGTCGTGCACGCAGCAAATAACAACGCGTGGAGTGGGGCCAGATCCCTTTGGACGCAAGGCCCTGTGAGCTCTATCTAGCTTGATTTTATGTGTATATGGTTCCTGTAAAATGGAGTTGAAAATCTCCTCCAAGGTAGCATGTAAATCCTCCTCCTGGTTAGCCTCAGGCAACCCCTTGATTCTAATATTGTTGCGTCTGCCCCGGTTATCCAAGTCCTCCAAATGGCGCTGCATGTCATTAACCACCTGGCATTGGGAGAGGACAGTGTCCTGGAGGTGAGACACATGAGATCGGGTCTGGTCATGATTGTCCTCAAGGGTATCAACCCGGTTTGCAGTATGCTGGAGATCTTGCCGCAGGACAGCGATTTCTGTGCGTATCTCTGAACGACATGCCGTTGTGACTTTAGCAACCAAGGATTCAAAGTCCTCTTTTGACGGTAGGTGAGCAAGGTAATCGAGCCATGGTGGAGGATCAGAAGAGGCAGTTAGAGCAGAGTGTGGCGGAAGTCGGGGTAACGGCAGACGGAGAAGAAGGCTGGATATGGTTAGCAAAGGGGGACAAGGATGGAGTTGCCCCCAGGTCCGCATCCTCATCTCCGAGAAGGGGTGGGGGCTGCTGTGACGGCTCAAGGCTAAGAGGTTGTCGGGGCTGCTGGAGAGTTAAATGTTCCTCCACAGGGCCAGGAGGCAGCAGCTGGTGTCTCCTGGGACGTCGGGTCCCCCTGGCTCCATATGGGGGAGCCCGCTGATAGAAGTGCTGCGGAGCTGCGGGGGAGGGCGGGCAGTCAGCACTGCGGTGCGTGCAGCCGCCGCGCCTGACTTATCCGGCGGTGAAGGGGTCTGCTGGGGCCCTGCGCCTGGGCTCTGGAGCTCTGACTCTGGCAGGGCTGGAGGTCTGGCAGGCTGACCTCTCTGCAGGGTGGATGCCCCCCGTGTTGATAGCGGGGCCGTCGCGGCAGATGTAGCGGAGGCGGCCGGCTCGGTGGAAGAAGATGGCCGCCACCTCATGGAGGCCCGCGCTGTGGATGCTGTCGGCTGCAGGAATGCGTACAGGGTAGGTTGGACAAACCTGTCCGCGGATGCACAGTCCCCTGTAGCGGTGCCCGGGTAGTTTTTTTAGCCATGGGGATCTAATTAAAGCTAGTGGTCCCACTTTAAAATCGGTCAGGCAGGAGCTCCCCTAATACATGTCTCACCACATCCAGTCTCTAGCCACGCCCCCCCAACTTCCCAATGTTATATTTCTGACTGCGTCCTCTGCACAGAGCAGACCACCATTGCTGAGTGACTGTTGCAGCCCCTGTGAGTAGTGTGGTGGGCTCTTTTTAGAGCCATCTGCCCAGTATCATTTCTGCTATAGCCCTGAGACAGGGATGATTTGCTGACAGCCCCCTGAAGGGAGAAGAGTGCCAAATTGGAGACGTTAAGGTTTTCAGAGCCTCACAGCCTGGACCCTGCATTATAGAGGTAGACAGGGATCCTTGGGATTTACATCAGCCCCCTTATACATAGTGGGAGAGACAGAATTAGTATTACTGGACTGGAGATAAAAGGCACTGAAGTTAACATCTTTTAATGGGCACTCCTTTGCTGTGGAAGAAGCATTACCAAACTCAATACCATCACCCACAGCAGAACTCCTGCTACTACCCCCTTCTGGGAAGCTGCATTGGTCATTTGTTAGCTCAGTATAGCTACATAATTTGGTTCAACTGCACTACTGCCTCCTGAGTCATTTCTGCGCTTACCATCAGGGTCCTTCAAACCACCATCACCAAGCTCATGAGTGGAGAGGAGTCCTCTCCACTGGAAGTTCCCTAGGGCAACTACCACCAACATCAGGTACACCTCAGGCCCCCTCAACCTTGTTTCAACTTGGAAGGTGGCCTGGAGGAGTCAGTTGAGTGTCCTTGACCTACCATTGACAACACTATAACTATTACCACCATCATCCAGTTCCCTCCTGTGAGCTGTATGTGGCAAAAGAATGTCTGATTTACAAAGGGATTCTATAAAACTGGCATAGAGGGATTAAAAAAATCCACACACACACACACACACACACACACACAAACACGCACACACACACTGGCTGCAATAAACTAGGAAAAGTAGAACCATGAATGACCAGTGTATGATGTACATGACATCAGTGATGGCATTCAGATCCCGAAATAGATGCAAGGGATGATAGGAGGTAGGTACAGTGCAGCAGAAGTATATAACACTGAATAGAAGTTTGCATTACATGACCTGCGATCACATCTATAAATACAGACACTACACAATCTAATTGTATGACAAAGTTACTTAGCTTTACATGTTTAGCACGACAGTTGGTAAAAATGTGGTCTGAGAAGACCCCTTTAGCTATAACTTTTCATCTCATTATCTGACATCATTTCAAATATTTTTTAAAATATCTTTGTGTTGGGTATTGAAAGCTATTCTATATTACATTATACATTCCATTTCTACAAAATAATGAGATTTTCAGACATTAATCATTTTGCAGACTTATATTTCTCATATGATTGGAATGCTTTGTTTTTCTATCATAATTTCTTGCTGTTTAATCTTGGCATTCGGCCAAAGCAACATTTAAGTTGACATTAACAGTTAAACGATAACTAAAATGTAGAAATCTGTATGAGGTCAATAGCATGTTATTGCATGAGGAGACTAGAATATATAATATAATTGGAATAATGTAATCTAGTCTCTAAAACACTTAACACTTAACAACTCTGGACCTTTCACGCTTGTAAGATCCCGTAATGAATGGATTGTTGTTACATGAATTACTAACACTGTCAGTGAAGGAATGATTGCTTTATATGCTGTAGTCAACATTAGTGTCATTTTAAAGAATAACTTGTCCAGAGGAAATATTTATAAAACAATTAAGAGTACAATTAAAAAAAAAGGCATATTTAGTGATCCCCCAACACTACTGCTCCAATATACACTTCCTGCTGTAGGGATTACTTCCTGACACAGAGACCTGTGACCTCTGGAGCCAGTCACTAGCCCTAGCAGGTCACCTCTGCAACCAGTGATTGGCCACAATGGACACATGTCCCTTTGTTGGGACATCATTGTTACAGCAGGAAGTAGAGACAAGTGGGCAACCAAACAGTTTTTGAATGGGGGGAGGTGAGGATGACTTTTTTACTTTTGTACACCTTTCTGAACTGTTTTAGTAATACTTTGTTTTTGATTTTTTCATCCCTGTCTTTTGAAAGCCATAACTTGTTTATATTTCCATTGATGTAGCCATATGGCGGCTTGACTTCAGACAATTTGAATTTTTAAACTTAACCATTTGAAGAGAACATATAATGCATTAAAAAATATATTTATAAGGGTGATACAAAAAAAAATTGCAAATATGTGGGTTATCTTTTGTGTTTTGTTTTTAAATCGTTCACCATGCAGTATATATAACATGTTAACTTTATTCTGTGGTTCAGTACTATCACAGCGATACCCAATTTATAAAATATTTTTTACATTTTACTACTTTTGCACAATAAAACACTTTTTAAAATAAATATGTTTTGTTTTTGCATCGTCACATCCTAAGAGCCATAACATTTTTCAACTGATCATGCTGTGTAAGGGCATAAGGGTGCTTCTAAATAGGAGGATTTGCCAGTCTACCCTATACCACCAATGCCTTAACATGTCTATACATCATTGCTACAGAGATCAAGCCTGACGAAGGTCACGTTCCTAACCAAAACGTGGCACACAATTTTGATCTGAATTATTTGTTACCATATAACATGGCGTTGCGATGTATGAAACTATTACTCTTGTCTTAGAAAAACGATAAAGTAAAAAGCACATTTGCACTGCTTGTTAAAAAACCAAAGGTGTGTGCAGTGATCTCTCTACATTACACAGGGTGTGAATATGGGCATACATTTTTCAAGAATCTATATATGGGGAGTTTGTCTGTTTTCACAGTGACCCTATGTGGTGTGGTTGCGAAAGAATGTATTACTATGTTCATGACATCGGGTCTTATTAATACATTTTGTCATTCTCAACAGAGGTGTTTAGGATTGACTTTCCAATGTGAATTTTATAATAAACAAAACCAGGGACGGTCAGGTTAACATACAGTCATATGAAAATGTTTGGGCACCCCTATTAATCTTAATCATTTTTAGTTCTAAATATTTGGGTGTTTGCAACAGCCATTTCAATTTGATATATCTAATAACTGATGGACACAGTAATATTTCAGGATTGAAATGAGGTTTATTGTACTAACAGAAAATGTGCAATATGCATTAAACCAAAATTTGACCGGTGCAAAAGTATGGGCACCTCAACAGA
The DNA here is from genome assembly GCA_947044405.1 of Leptodactylus fallax. Classification (NCBI taxonomy): domain Eukaryota; kingdom Metazoa; phylum Chordata; class Amphibia; order Anura; family Leptodactylidae; genus Leptodactylus; species Leptodactylus fallax. Next base: position 9,026,278 of record CAMRHE010000012.1, on the reverse strand, counting down.
AAAGTGACATTAATATTTAGTAGATCCTCCTTTTGCAAAAATAACAGCCTCTAGTCACTTCCTGTAGCTTTTAATCAGTTCCTGGATCCTGGATGAAGGTATTTTTAACCATTCCTCTTTACAAAACAATTCCAGTTCAGTTAAGTTTGATGGTCGCCGAGCATGGACAGCCCGCTTCAAATTATCCCACAGATGTTCAATGATATTCAGGTCTGGGGACTGGGATGGCCATTCCAGAACATTGTAATTGTTCCTCTGCATGAATGCCTGAGTAGATTTGGAGCTGTGTTTTGGATCATTGTCTTGCTGAAATATCCATCCCCGGCGTAACTTCAAATTCGTCACTGATTCTTGTACATTATTCTCAAGAATCTGCTGATACTGAGTTGAATCCATGCGACCCTCAACTTTAACAAGATTCCCGATGCCGGCATTGGCCACACAGCCCCAAAGCATGATGGAACCTCCATCAAATTTTACAGTGGGTAGCAAGTGTTTTTCTTGGAATGCTGTGTTTTTTTGACGCCATGCATAACGCCTTTTTGTATGACCAAACAACTCAATCTTTGTTTCATCAGTCCACAGGACCTTCTCCCAAAATGAAGCTGGCTTGTCCAAATGTGCTTTTGCATACCTCAGGCGACTCTGTTTGTGGCGTGCTTTCAGAAACGGCTTCTTTCGCATCACTCTCCCATACAGCTTCTCCTTGTGCAAAGTGTGCTGTATTGTTGACCGATGCACAGTGACACCATCTGCAGCAAGATAATGCTGCAGCTCTTTGGAGGTGGTCTGTGGATTGTCCTTGACTGTTCTCACCATTCTTCTTCTCTGCCTTTCTGATATTTTTCTTGGCCTGCCACTTCTGGGCTTAACAAGAACTGTCCCTGTGGTCTTCCATTTCCTTACTATGTTCCTCACAGTGGAAACTGACAGGTTAAATCTCTGAGACAACTTTTTGTATCCTTCCCCTGAACAACTATGTTGAACAATCTTTGTTTTCAGATCATTTGAGAGTTGTTTTGAGGAGCCCATGATGCCATTCTTCAGAGGAGATTCAAATAGGAGAACAACTTGCAATTGGCCACCTTAAATACCTTTTCTCATGATTGGATACACCTGGCTATGAAGTTCAAAGCTCAGTGAGGTTACAAAACCAATTTTGTGCTTCAGTAAGTCAGTAAAAAGTAGTTAGGAGTATTCAAATCAATAAAATGATAAGGGTACCCAAATTTTTGCACCGGTCAAATTTTGGTTTAATGCATATTGCACATTTTCTGTTAGTACAATAAACCTCATTTCAATCCTGAAATATTACTGTGTCCATCAGTTATTAGATATATCAAATTGAAATGGCTGTTGCAAACACCCAAATATTTAGAACTAAAAATGATTAAGATTAATAGGGGTGCCCAAACTTTTTCATATGACTGTATTCTGTATAATGGATATGAGTTATATTCAATTTTACCACTCAACGTAAGATGGAATCATGCGATTACTCATGTGATCACACCCCACTTCTGTTGGTGGTAGGAACGACATGGTCCTGTACTAACTCATGTTCATGAAGATGCAGTTTCATTGTTTTATTTATTCTATTTTATTTTTTGTTTTTTGAATAGGTGGAGGTTTTTAGGTATGTTTTTTTGGTAATACTTTATGATTTGTTACTTTATCGACATGACATGTGGTGAAGTTTTTTATGTAAATTAATGTTAATATTGATTTAATTGTATACATGGTTTTATCATATGATGTTTATCTTGGATATGTTTTGAGAAATATTTCAGATTTATGTTACGCATTTATATTTAAGTGCATATGGATTAGATAACTTAAGGGTTAATATGTTGGAGTGTGTAGTCCATTCAGTTGCTTATAAATTTACTTTGTGTCTGGTTTTTGATATGCTTTAAGTAAGGGGCAGTTTGCCTTGAAACGCATAAGCTAGTTATGATTGGACTTTTTTTTTATAAATACTGGATTAAAAGTCAGTTTTTATTATTACTTGGATTTTTCTTTGTTGGATGCTGGAAATTTTTACATTTATTATTGTTGGGAATATTTGCGGACAGGCACATATTCTTTGAAACATTGTGATATAAAGCATGGACAACTAACCTAGAAAAATAATGGCGGCTAGGTATCCTTCATTAGGTTGAAAGCATGCCATCAGTTGGAAAACCGCCTGATGACTGGGTGCATATTGCTGTTTCCTGGACACACATTCCCTTATGGATGACTGACATTGGCGTGAAAGAGGAGGAGTAGGAGAAAGAGTTGATGATGATGATGATAACGATGAACATGGGCTAGGTGTAGATGCAGCCTGCCTACAAGGAAGATCACAGAGAGAAGGAGTAGAACAGTCTTGCTCACTTCCCCTGCCAGTGACACTGCCAAGTCTATTTTGCCAAATAAGATTGTGATGCCTTTTCTTATAAGTACAGTATGTAGTTCTTACATTTGTTCCTACATGGCCATGGCTAAGATTCTGTACATTGCAATAGATTAAGCATTTTGCAATGTAGAAATTCCCACAAGGGAGATGACCACTTGTAGTTGCTGTCGCCAACAACAGGAGCAGTGGAAAGATGACTGCCACTGCCAGCACCATTGCTACTACCCCAATCCTGTGGGGCTGTGCATTGGCTGAAAAACATTACTATCACCACTGCCACCACCCTCTACATTTGATGTTACCTTGTCATCCAGGTAGTTAAGTCCTATCAGCAAAAGAATCATCATTTTCCCCCACTTCTTTAATAGCCATGGGATTCCTACACACCCTCATAATTTCCACCTCCCCTAGTTCCCCTATCAAAACGACTAAAAAGAGGATGAAAACTGCTCTAACTAGTAGAAATAGCTTTCTCAGCAGGTGCCACATCATAACCAGGAAATGGGATTTGTGTCAATGAAGAAGATGAAGGACACATGGTTGACAATGAAGAAAGAACCAGCAGTAAATTATGTGTTACAACATTAGAGGTAGAGGAAGAACACACAGAAGCCTGACTCAAGATCACATCACTCTTGGATGCAATACCCTCCAGTGACTGAAATGAGCAAGCTAAGTAATAAAAAACTGTATCTTCATTCTCAGGAAGTACAACAACCCTGCGTCTGCTGCTGGTGCCACCCACATTCTTATTCATACTTGCACAAGAGTTTCCATCCCCCTCATTTTGCCTATCCCCTGCCCTGCTTTTTTATTTTATTTTATTTTTTACAAATAACTATTTCAAGAAAAATAGCAAAGCACTAAAACCTCTAAAAGGGAGACCTAGTCATTATTAGACTATTAGATTAGAACTGCATCAATAAACTTGTTTCTTTTTGTCATTACAATAGCGGCAGTTTGTATATAAATTGATTAACTCAAAAAAAAACTTAACAAATGGAGATTTTTTCAGATTAGCAGGCTGCATCACACTGTTTATTGTGTAAGCAAAAAAAACCCTTAAGAAACAGATTTTTCAAATTAGTGCAGACAGAATCAGTGTTTTGCTGTTAGAGCAGAATTTTGTATTTATTTATTAAAAAAAAAAAATTTAAACTCTTGCCCTATGTTGTGAATATGCAGCGTTTTGCCCGGGTGGAAACGCTGCAGCAAAAAACACTGCGTATTATAGTACTTGCAAAGTGGATGGCTAATTCCATCCACACAGTAAAAAAAAATTGCAGTAGAAATGCTGTGATTTCAAAAACCATAGTGTTTTTGTAAATCTCAACATGTCAATTATACCTATGGAAACACTGGTGTTTTCCATATAGGTATAATAGAGGCAGAAAGTTTAATGGGTAAAATCAGGGCCATTGGCTTGGAAAATATAGTTTGCAATTGGATTGAAACTTGGTTAAAGGATCATATTCAGACAGTTATGGTCAATGACTGCTACTCACACTGGTCCTCTGTTATACAAGTGGTGTACCCCAAGGTTTAGGCTAGGTCCACCATTATTTAACTTAGTTAATAATATAGAAGATGGGATTAATAGCACTGATTCTTTCAGATGACCCCAAGCTATGTATTACAGTACAGTCTATGGATGATGTACTGTATGTAGTTTACAAGCAGACTTGAACAGACTGAATGTTTGATCATCCACTTGGGAGATGAGGTTCATTCTGGATATATGTAAAGTAATGCCTCTGGTGCATCTGGGTAAAAATAATATGCATGCAACATATGTAGGGGGAGTAAAGTGGGGGTGTCACTGTTAGAGAAGGACCTGGGTGTACTTGTAGATCATAGGTTAAATAATAGCATGCAATGTCAATCAGCTGCTTCTAAAGCCAGCAAAATATGGTTGGGTATGGACACATGGGTCAGGGATGTAATATTGACACTTTATAAATCATTGGTGTAATCTATTATATAGGCGAGTTTGTGATTATACAAAGAAGGTTTTACACCGTGCTTTTGTAACAGCTAAAACTACAGATCGTTCTGAACTTTCGACCACCAAGTTGATACACCTCTGTTGAGACATGTACAGTTTGTACATAATGGTGATGTAGGAACATTAAAATTCTGGGAAATCTGCCAGATTAAACTTGGTCAAAACTTTGAATCAAAAATTGCTATGAAGTGATGCATGGTGGATCAAAAAATTAGGTAGTCTTAGCCCCCATGGTTTAAATGAGGGCTTTATTTTTGCTACATTTTTATAAATATTGTGATTTACCATATTTTGATTTCATATACCATGATGTATTAATCTCATTACTCGATTAATATAAGGTATTGAAGCAGTTATCCTAATATTCAATATTCTAGTTAACAATTGTAGCACTTCTATAGTACTTTGTTGAATTGAACTACAATATAAATCATTAGGCAATAAAAATGAGGTTGTGTATCTACGGCCAGTATAATAATGGTAGCCACAATGTGTAGGAGGATTAATAGGAGATATATAATTCTTTTCCTCATTCTTTTCAATCTTTTCCTCCTTCCTATGATATTATAATTACCTTGGGGACCATTGTTAGCTTTTATATGCGCTTATTTTGAGACCTGTAAAGTGTTGTGCTAGCAAGTGCACTTATTGTAACTATTCCTATTCCGGAGACTGGCAAATCTCTATTTGCGCAAGTGTTGGCTTGTTGTGGAACGCATACGCACTCATTGCTGTCCATTCCTCTTTCTGGAGACTATGTCCGGCAAATTTTCATTTGCGCATGCGCTGGACAGCTGCCGAGCATATGTGCATAGAATGCTGTCTATTCCTTACTGGACACCAGTGAATCCTTTGTTTACACATGCACCAGACCGCTGCTTAGCACAAGCACTTTGACTGCCACTTATTCTAATGCCACAGACTAAGTCTGCTGAGATTGGATTTGTGCATGCTCTCTGGTCTGGCGATTATAGGACAATACCTAGGAAGGGAGGTAACATGATAGACTCATCCCTCGCTTTTAAAGTTGACATTTGATTCGACCTTTGATAGATCACTTATAGATTAATTTTGCTGGCACCAGGGGCGTAAATACTGGGGTGGCAGCAGTAGCGGCTGCCATAGGGCCCGGAACATTGTGGAGCCAGGAGCCCTGTGGCAGCCGCTACCGCGAACCCCACAAACACTGCTATCGTTATACTCCGGGGTCTTTTCAGACCCCGGAGTATAACGTTCGGGGGCCCAGGGGAGGTGAGGGAACATAAAAAACACTGTAACTCACCTCTCCTATGCTCCGCAGGCTTTGGACCTGTTTGGTGACGTCCCAGACGTCATTATGTGTCGCGACGCATGACTCACGTGAGATCTGTTCCAACATTGAAGATGGCCGAAGTAGCGCACCAGATTGCATTGGAGCCAGGGAAAGGTAAGTAGCCTTGTTTTTTATGTTTGTATCCTACTCTGGGTCTCCAATCATTATACTCTGGGGTCTGAAAAGACCCCAGAGTATAATAATCGTTCATGGGTGGTCCACAATGGGGCATAATACTGTGTGCAGGGGCCATTATGGGGCATAATACCGTGTGCAGGGGCCACTATGGGGCATAATACCGTGTGCAGGGGCCACTATGGGGCATAATACCGTGTGCAGGGGCCACTATGGGGCATAATACCGTGTGCAGGGGCCACTATGGGGCATAATACCGTGTGCAGGGGCCACTATGGGGCATAATAGCATGTGAAGGGGCCACTAGGGGGCATAATAGTGTGCGCAGGAATGCGGTTTGTGCGGGGGGGTTGGGGGCGGCGGTCCGTGGGGGTCCTCATGTCAAATGTTCGCCTTGGGGCCCAGCAATTCCTAGTTATGCCACTGGCTGGCACCATACTATTGGCTGTATGTCAGCAATCCCCTTTTGTGACATCATAACCGAGTCTTTAAGGGGCCTGTCTTCGACAAACAGTGTCAGTAACCGCTACTCTTGAGGATGCCTAGTTATAGGCAAAACATGTTGGGGGGGCATGTTTCTTTATTTTAATTTAGTGTTCTGTCACCTTTCTAGTAATGTTGGACATGTACAATACTGAAGATGCCCCACGGCCTAGTGCATTTTCTGATAATTAATAGGAGACATTTAAGGCATACTGGACAGGCTAATCTCTATATAGCCTTGCTAGACTTTATATAGCTGCTGACAGTGAGTATAAACCACTAAATAGTAGTAGTGATTTGAAGGGTCAGCGTTACAATGACATAAAAATTAAAATCATCATATAATGTTAGGTATTAAAGAGTCAGTAGCATAGATACTTCTATGGTTATAGGCTATACTAGCCACCATAGGTAATCTGTGATCTCCCATTATAGCTGTATCAATAACATTGTAGCTGTTGTATACAGCCCTAGATTAAAACAATCAATAGACAATTGATATAACTCCTTGTTTTAATGCATATGCTGTCAGAAATATAATAAAAGTTAATTTTTATGGTTTCATGGATGGGAAATGTGGGATTATTTGGCAATAGGCAATTTGTAATTAATATTGCTACTCCAGGATACTGAAACTACTTTTTATAAGCCATTCATCTAAAGTTTTAAACATGATCTGATGCTTACTAAATATGGTAACAAAATCAGTTACTGCATATATATATGAGAGCAAAACCAATAAAACAGCATAACTATGATAATGGAACCAAGCTCACTACATAAATACAATAACAGAAACAAACTCACTATATATGCATAGAACCAAGCTTATTACTGTATGGTACCAGCACCAAACTTATTACATCAATAAGACAACAAAACCAAAGTTAATATATAGATCTGGTACCAGAACCAAGCTTAAAGGGGTTTTCTGGGCAAAAAATGTTTTTTTTTAAGAAAGGTCTGTTAGTGCTAGTAATGGATTAATAAATACACCCATATACCTTTAGCAGTATTTTGAGTGATTTCTGGGTGTCTCTGGGAGCTCCTGGTATCTTCTACATTTGTTTACATGGTTCAGATTCCTGCTATGTAACTTCCACACTAGATACCGCTCACCTCACTCCCCCTTCCTCTCTCCCTACCTCCCATACACCCCCTCCCTGTCTCTCTAGCTATCCCGCTCACAACTATTAGCCCTTCCCTACCTACTCAGCTCAACCCCTGACCCGATTATACCTACCTCTCTTCCTCTTTCAGGAAGCTCATCCTTCTTTTCTGACTGCCGGCATGCGTTCTTGTCCCAGCACTGCTCTGTAGCATCTCTGGAGCTGCGCAGTAGAGATGGATTATCGGCAGCAGAGCGCAGAGCAGCGCTGGCAGTCAGAAAAGAGGGAGGATCCATCCCACAGGAAGAAGCCCTGAAGGAAGAAGATAGGTAAGTATGATGGAGTGGATGGTGGTGGGGGGGAGTAGTAGTGAAGTTCCATTTCCGGAAACAGGGAAACGGATAGTTACTGGATAATCAGGAATGTCCCTGGAGCGGTCACATTTTTGATTAATTATGTTATTTAGAAAGTAGGAGGGTGTTTAGATTAGTGTAGGGATTTACATTTATTCCGGATAACCGCTTTAACCACTTCAGTAACGAGCCAATTTCTGGTCCAGGACCAGACACATTTTCAGGTTTTTTGCATGTGCGGTTTTGAGGGCTGTAACATTTTTATCATATGCGTTATTCAACTAATTTCTGTGTCTTTTTTCGGGGACACATAGGGCTTTATTTTTATGTTATTTTTACTTTTGCATGTGTTTTCATTTTTTTTTTTTAGATCCGGGAAAATATAAACAAAAGAAGAAGGAAAATGTGTCCGTTTTTCACTTTTCATTTTTTTTTTAATTTAATAACACAAAGTGCTATGAAAAAACTTTATAAAATAGTTTTTCCTCTCCATTACGGTAATTTTTATTTTGTATGTTGTCGTCGGGGGTGGGGCTATAACCTTTAATATATTCACTGACCTATTAAAGATGACCTATCTCCTCATAAATCAACCAATTCACAGAAACACTTTATTGGTGACTCAAATCCCTAAAACCTCACTTTTATTTATATTTATTTAAAAATGAAAGTGCCAAAAAACACCACTAATAACATTCCACCAAAGCCACTTAATGAATGGCTATGCAGTCATAAGCTATAGATCCTTAGTATCAATGTATGTAACCAAACCCTAAAATCCTACACACAGTGGTCCCATATACATTTTTTAGCCTCCAAAGGATTCATCATTACTATAGAGCTGATCTGGGTCCTGTAGGACCCAGCAGCTCTAATAGACGCTGATCCCGGTGGATCACATGACCGCCGGATCAGAGGGGAGCTGCAAGATTGAGCGCTGTATATATAGCGATCGGGAAGGCAGGGAAGGTAATAAACCTTTCCTGTCTTCTCTCTGGGAGCTCCAGCTGAAGTTACAGCTGGATCCCTGTTTCAGCAGTTGCACGATTTCGTGCAGTGGCTGAGTTCTGCTTGGACATACTGGTACGTCCTTGCAGAAATAGACAACCACCTTCCAGAAAAAAAAACCAATGAGTGGTTAATATATAGATATGGTAACAGAGTGATGCTTACTTCATAAATACGATAGAAGAACCAAGCTTAATACATTGATATGGTACAAGACCCAAACTTGCTACCAAGAACCAAGATTACTACATGCATACTGTAACAGAACCAAGATTACTACACAGATACAGTAACAGAGCCAAAGTTACTAAATAGATACGGTATCAAAACCAAGCTTACTACATACATACAGAACCAAGCTAATTACATAGATACAGTAACATCATACAAGCTTAAAACAGATACCGCAACAGAACCAAGTTTGCAACACAGATACAGTATCAAAACCCAGCTAACTTCATAGATATGGTAACAGAAACAAGCTTGTTGCATAGATACAGTAGCAAAATCAAGCTTATTATATAGATATGGTAACAAAACCAAGTTTAGAACATACAGTACTTGGTGTCATACAAAATGCAGTGGTGATCGGGCAGGGCATGCACCACGCCACTTATTTCAATAGGAGCATCAGAGATAACTAAAGTATAGCACACGGCTATCTCTGACACTCCTACTGAAATGAATTGAACCGTATGCGTACTACCTGACCACCACTCAATTCAGAATTTCCCCTTTCTCCTGATAAGTAGGGATCTGAGCGGTCAAACCCCCACTGATCTGAAACTTATCCCCTATAGTATGGATAGGGGATAACTTGTTTCCTTGGGAAAACCCCTCTAAGTATGAATATGATTGGTTAATCAAAAGCTTTAGCTGATTTTACTATAAATAAAGCAGGTTAAGCAATGTCTTGCTTTCTCCCCAGTTGGTGACTTTCCTTATGCCAGAAGGAGAGAAATTTGCTGACCATAATTTGAATCTCACAGACAAATAAGTGAAGTCCCCAAGCATTTGGGACTTGTATAAATTATGCACTTTTCCTAAAAGCCAATTATTTAAAGAAAATCTTGGACAACATTTTTAAGATGTTTTCCAGGACTATAATATTGATAATTGTCCTTTGGATAGGTCATCAATATCAGATCGGTTAGGGTTTGCCGCCTGATTGAAGGGGCTCTTCACTTACCAAGCGCAGCATTGTATTTTGACTGGGCTTGGTATTGCAGCTCAGCCCCATTCATTTAAATGGGACTAAATTGCAGTATGAATATGTGACCAATGGACACAATGTCATTGGCCTTGTAACAGCAGCTTCTGTTATGCCATCATACCAATGGAACTTACAGCAGAAAAAGCACACCAATACTTATCAAAATTTCACTGGTCACTTTACTTGAGGTAGTTTTTGGGTACAGCAAAACTTCACAAGAGCTCTACAGATGTTTCACAGCAACAAGGTGTAGGTAATGGCCTCATCTGACATGGTTGGAGTTGCTGCACCCAGAACCATTGTGGTTTGTATAAGGGTTGAGCAAGATTCATACAAAACCTGCTGCTGAGAGCTATTGCAGCCTTTCGCTCCACTGGCTTTTGGGAAAAAGCCTAGGCTCACTTCCAGACTCTCATTGTTGTTCTGAGTGGCTACAACAAACACTCCGCAGTACCAAACTAGACTCTGACTCAACTCCCCAAAGGGCTTGGGAAAATTCCTACGGCTAAAGGCTAAAATTCCTAAGGCTAAGGGCCCACATAGCAAAAGGCAGCTAAAAAAACATGTTTTTTGCAGCATTTTTCATGGAGTTTTTGCTACATTTTTTTTTCTTGTCTTATTAAAAATATAGGGAAAACAATTCCGCATATAAAATGAGCATGCTGTATTTTTCAAAAGCTTTTCTACAGCTTTTTTTTTTGCAATGTGTGAATGAAATTAACCAGAATCTCATTCACTTTGTTGATACTGCAAGGCTAAGGCTTCACGTTGCGGAAACGCAGCATTTTTTGTTGCAGATTTTGAGCCAAAGTCAGGAGTGTGCTAAACTGAAGGGAAATGTCTACATGCTTCCTTTATATTTTCCATTCCTTTTCAATCCACTCCAGACTTTGTCTCAAAAAACTGCAGCAAAATCTGCAACAAAAAACGCTGCGTTTCTGCAATGTGCAACTTTAGCCTAAAACACAGGGTTGCTTTGCACTGTGTCACTTCAGCAGCCCAAACACTGCATTTCTGCTTTGTGGCGCCTTAGCCAAAGGAAGCAAAACATAGCAAAACATTAAGGTGCAGCATGCATAGGCTGTACTTTGTGAAATGCATAAAGACACTGCCCACAGCAATAGGTGCAAACAGAGATCTGTCTATTGAGGAAATCATCGTACTGCTCCCTATCCAGAAAGAACATAAAGTGGTGCAATGATAGCTAGTTAAAGTAATAGCAGCATACAAATACACAGTGCAACCCTGAGTCATCAATAGTAGAATCAGTGAGCCATACTGTACACAGCAATGTGTGTTTATTGAGTACAAATACCTGACAGTTCAAGGCCTGTCTTAGGTGGGAACCTCTTGCCATTCCTACTGTACCGGTCCGGGTCTGGTTCGGAGTCTTTTATTGCAACTACTTGGGGTAATTGCAAGCCTGATAACTTAGTCAGGAGGAAGCCAGTGGTCAATGCACAAGATGAGCGCCAATATTAGCAGCTGAGCAGGAGAGACTAGCTAGATTACAGGCAGAGAGCACAATAATCTCGCAAGGCTGGGTTTAAATAGGATGTTCAATCCGGGAACAGGGTGGAGCAAACCAGAGAGGCTGGAACTGAAACTAGAGTCGCTGGGAACTAGGCTTCAGATCAGCACAGGCGCTATCCAGGAAGCTGAATAACTCAGTTGGAAGAGCTGCAGCCTGGGACACCGAAGTCCCTGGGTGCAAGTCCTGACACCTACACTTAAGACAACAACTGTGAAAGATTGTGGCTTATACCACCTTGCAGCTTGAGAAGAGGAATTGGAGATCACCCAAGCACTTCAAGCTCTTCAAACAGTTGATCGTCAGGAGTCCCAGTGCGACTTTACAGATCTAATATCCTGAGGATAGAGCATCAATATTATAATCTCAAAAAACCCATAGTAAAATACCATATAGAATCATTGCTTGGTTTGTCAGGAAGAGAAATATTTACCGGTATTTAGCAACCCATTCCTATGTGGAGATTTATCAAGTGGGTACATTAGTCTAAATATCTTTTGTACCAAGTTACAGCAAGGGCTTCATTACCCAGGTTAGATTTATTTCTCTTCCCTAGTCTTAGATCTAAACACAATGGTCAATACACCATGGTTTCAGGATACTCCTCCCAGGCATTGAGACTTTGGGACAAGTCTCACCAGTGTCCCTATGACCCTTTAGCGTGAGGATCATTTTTTTGTCAATTAGAAAATGAAGTGTGGATATACAGTGGGGAAAAAAAGTATTTAGTCAGCCACCAATTGTGCAAGTTCTCCCACTTAAAAAGATGAGAGAGGCCTGTAATTGACATCATAGGTAGACCTCAACTATGAGAGACAAAATGAGAAAACATATCTAGAAAATCACATTTTTGGTCAATAACAAAAGTTCATCTCAATACTTTGTTATATCCTTTGTTGGCAATGACAGAGGTCAAACGTTTTCTGTTAGTCTTCACAAGGTTGGCACACACTGTTGTTGGTATGTTGGCCCATTCCTCCATGCAGATCTCCTCTAGAGCAGTGATGTTTTGGGGTTGTCGCTAGGCAACACGGACTTTCAACTCCCTCCAAAGGTTTTCTATGGGGTTGAGATCTGGAGACTGGCTAGGCCACTCCAGGACCTTTAAATGCTTCTTACGAAGCCACTCCTTCATTGCCCTGGTGGTGTGCTTGGGATCATTGTCATGCTGAAAGACCCAACCACGTTTCATCTTCAATGCTCTTGCTGATGGAAGGAGATTTGCACTCAAAATCTCACAATACATGGCCCCATTCATTATTTCACGTAGACGGATCAGTCGTTCCTTTACAGAGAAACAGCCCCAAAGCACGATGTTGCCACCCCCATGCTTCACAGTAGCTATGGTGTTCTTTGGATGCAACTCAGCATTCACTCTCCTCCAAACATGACGACTTGTGTTTCTACCAAACAGTTCTACTTTGGTTTCATCTGACCATATGACATTCTCCCAATACTCTTCTGGAACATCCAAATGCTCTCTAGCAAACTTCAGACGGGCCCGGATATGTACTGGCTTAAGCAGGGGGACACGTCTGGCACTGCAGGATCTGAGTCCCTGTCGGCGTAGTGTGTTACTGACGGTAGCCTTTGTTACGTTAGTCCCAGCTTTCTGCAGGTCATTCACTAGGTCCCCTCATGTGGTTCTGGGATTTTTGCTCACCGTTCTTGTGATCATTTTGACCCCACGGGGTGAGATCTTGTGTGGAGCCCCTGATTGAGGGAGATTATCAGTCGTCTTGTATGTCTTCCATTTTCTAATTATTGCTCCCACAGTTGATTTCTTCACACCAAGCTGCTTGCCTATTGCAGATTCAGTCTTCCCAGCCTGGTGCAGGTCTACAATTTTGTTTCTGGTGTCCTTCCACAGCTCTTTGGTCTTCACCATAGTGGAGTTTGGAGTGTGACTGTTAGAGGTTGTAGACAGGTGTCTTTTATACTGATAACAATGTCAAACAGGTGCCATTACTACAGGTAATGAGTGGAGGACAGAGGAGCCTCTTAAAGAAGAAGTTACAGGTCTGTGAGAGCCAGAAATCTTGCTTGTTTATAGGTGACCAAATACTTATTTTCCACCATAATTTGCAAATAAATTCTTAAAAAATCCAATAATGTGATTTTCTGCATTTGTTTTCTCATTTTGTCTCTCATAGTTGAGGTCTACCTATGATGTCAATTACAGGTCTCTCTCATCTTTTTAATTGGGAGAACTTGCACAATTGGTGGCTGACTAAATACTTTTTTCCCCACTGTATGTACACCAGATGGCCCTGAGCATCCAGAAACAAAACTGATGCTATATCCCTTATGACGTATGTGAGATGCTTTTCCCACATGCATGAGAAACTTTCATCCGCTAACTTATGTGCATTTCTGCTTTCCCTTTGTTTGTATGCAGCTCTGTTTATAAAGCACTTTGATTTTGCCTTTTAATGCATCAATAGTGTTTGCCAGGAATTTCATCCAGCTCCGAAACCTGAAAAGCTCCCAGGATTTCTGCAGTCTGTATTTGAAATTACTTGGCTTGATTTTACAACCATCACATAACATTTTTCTTCCCATTACTAATAGACTTGGGAAGAGTCTAGAATGTGAAATGAAAAATCAGCAAAGTGGATGCAAAAATGATTTACAGTTTAATGTACAATAGAAAGTGAGATTTCCGGTATCAAAATTACTTTCCCTTACTCAGAATTAAGTATATTTTAATTCAAAATGAATGTATTACTTTATTTTATCTGGTGAATGTAACCTGGAGTAGGAAATCAAATTCCCTGCCGCATCCCTGCAGCCTATCAGAAGGATTTCAACAGTTGTAATGGAGTTCTCTATGATAAATTTTGATTAGATAAGCCATAAATATCTGACTATAGGGTAAGATCGCTAGCACCACAACAATGACAGAATAGCAGAATGACAGATACTCCTGATCAGTTGTTGTATCAAGAATGGGGCTATGTTGCAATTTTGGCATCACCTTTTTATTTTCTTTTTGCTGTAGCTATATGATTACTTGTTTTTTTGCAAGACAATGGGGCAGATTTATATGCCAGTCTTAAGAAAGGCTCCAACTGGAGCAAGGCGAATCATCCGGAGGCTTCAGCCTCTTAATAAATTAGGCATACACCCATGAACCAAGATAGAAGTCTGGTGTGTGTTATAATAAATATGTGGAGCTGAGATAAATTGCATTAACCTCTACCCATCACTGATGAAATAGTAGGTTATAGGGTGGGAAGTGGTTAAGAAACTCTATGGTTCAAAACAAATAGACTCTAAATAAGAGCAATTCTTATTCTGGTATGATCAACCGGTATGGAAGACTTTTAGTAAACAGCATATAATTCTCCACTTCTACAGCTGCCAATAGTTTGAAAATCTTGAGCTTAAAACACTATAATTTTCTTAATTTTGGCTCCGGATACAGATTTGCAGTAACAAGTTAAAGTATAATTTGAATATTCTGTATTCTTTTTCTTTTTCCACTTAAATGGTCACTAACTTTTTAACAAACTTTGTAAGCATCAACAGTACCAGCGCATATGAAAAACTTTTATTATACCTTAGTATTTCATAGTAAAATGGTAACATCTTTGCTAAATCCATATTTCTAGAGTATGACAGACTGCAGCTTACAGAGGCATGTAATATGGTACACAGTAAAGCTTTACAAAGAAGTCTATGGAGGGAGGAGCTAAGCAAGAGTAAAAGATGAAGGATACAGGCACAGACAGTGGATGCTGGACCTAAATAAGAAGTTCTTATCTCACCCTAAGTGCTTGTTTACATCAGCACTCAGTATTTCTCTATGGAATGGACAGTGCATTGTGGACCCACTGTGTCACCAAACTGGTTTTGCTTAAGACCACTTCTAATGGCATTGTCCCCTTTTAATCCCCATACAGGATCTGGACTTCACTGCAGGGAGACCACCGGGTCATTACCAATTGTATTGGTCATGGTGTTGGTGACAGCTGACCAGACATGTCAAAGACCATTATATAGTGCACCAAAGAATCATGCAAATGTGGAGTGTGAATACAGAGTAGACAGCATACATGCACAGAAATTAAATATACAGGTGTTACGGACTGGTGACAGAGGTACTGAATCAGGAACAGGCTGGGACATACAGAAAAAAGAGGTTCAGTCTAGTGTGATAAGAGAAGCACACAGCTTGGCAGAAGGTAGCTAACAAGTGAGCAACCTAATCTTTAAAGAAACAGTAGAGTATGATCAGAAGAAATTAAGGGGCTAGGTCTGCAGGGAAAGGTAATACATATACGTATGTCATATATGATATTGCTCCTGAGTGCGTGTTAGTATATGGTAAACATCATAGTAGCTCATTAGCTCAGGTGGAACTGAAAATTAGAGATAGAGTCTGCAGAAGGGAAACTGTTAAAAAATGCAAAACATAAATCATATAGTACAATGGCCAGAAGTAGTGTTACCCCTGTTGTACACATTCTGTGGTATTATTAATTCATACATACTGTAGTGGAAAGGCTTGATATACTTTTACAAGTAAAATCTACTAAACCCTGCCTGCTTTTAAAGATTGCACTAAAGATTATGGTACAGATTTATTGATTTGAATATGTAACTAACGTTGTATATGTAACTGTGTCTGTATTGTATATGTAACTGTGTACTGTATTGCAAGGTTTGATTATACCTTCTAATATCTGTTATACTTTTCCTTGTTATACGACCTTTTGCGATACTCTTCTTAGTAAAATGTTACCTTTTGCTATCTTCTTATACTATTCTTAATAAAATGTTAAGCTATTGGGGATAGTCCAGTGTTTTTACTCTATAACTTTATTCTATTACACGGAATCCAAAGAATCTGTTTCATTTGGCAATACATGTACACAGCTATAGGAGCCGTCATGATGCAGCTCCACTTCTGTATGTATGAAGCTCCAGTCCTATCAGACCCAGTTACAGGAGAAATCAGGCAAAAAAAAGTTAAAATGTCCCCCCAAAAGGCTATTATGGTCTTATGGGGGGCATATTGTGTGAAAAATCCAAGAAAAAAAACGTCATTATCACGCTACGTCACAAGTTTTAGCCCCGTCCACTGCGACATCACAATAAATTGTCACCTGCATAAAAATTACTGTAACAAAGAGTGTAAAAAATGACACATGAAAATTGTGAAAAGCAGACACATTTTTTATTTACATTTTCTCGGAAATTAAAATAAAAAAACATGGAAAAATAAAAACAACATGAAAATAAAGCCCTATTTATCACTGATAATAGACAAAACTTATTTGTACAACCCAAAGGAAGAACAGCCCTCATACCTGCATGTAAGAAAAAAAATCTGAAAATGTGTCCAGTCTTGAACCAGGGAAAATAGCTCGGTCCTGGAATGGTTAAAAAATGCATAATGTAAACAAACATATTAAAGCTAAGTTAGTCTAGCTATGTAGTAAGCCTGGTTATGGTATGATATACATACATGCAGTAAGCTTTGTTTTCTTATGAAATCTATGTATTAAGCTTGGTCCTTGTACAATATCTATGCAGTAAGCTTGGTTCTTGTACAATATCTATGCAGTAAGCTTGGTCCTTGTACAATATCTATGTAGTAAGGCCTGGTTATGGTATGATGTATATGCAGTAAGCTTTGTTTTGTTATGAAATCTATGTAGTAAGCTTTGTCCTTGTACAATATATGTTAGGACCTTCTTGGGAACGGAGCTGGTACCTCTGCAACAGCACTGTGAGGTGCCACTCCGGTCCTTACTCTAGCGGGCGCCCCTCTGGGAGTTAATTGTCTGCACTCTGTGCTATTTAATGATCTTTCTGGCGCCTCTTTCTTACTGACTATTCAGTTTCCTGGAGTTAGCTCCCACTGTGTTCTGTTACCATTTGGCTATTCTGACCTCCTGCTTCTGATCATAACCTATGTTTCCTGTCTGCCGACTCTGTTCCTGCGTTCCCTCCTGTTATGACCACCGCTTGCCTCCTCGACCACCTCTCCCTGATCTCCGATTCTGCCTCCACGTGACCTTTTGTTACTGACCCGGCTTGTTGATTACTCTCTCGTCTTACCCCTGTGTACTTCTTGTTCTTATGTTGCTGACTTGGACCATACGACTACGCTTTTGGACCTCAGCCACCCCCAGGGAGGATTCCTGCTACTGCATCCCTTCCTGTTCTGGATTTCCTATTGCATCTGTACTTGCTCAGGTGAGTGGTTTTTGGATTTCTGGGCCTGCTGTGACTTGTGGTGCACCGTGCGCCCCGTGCTCTCTGAGAGATCACGATTCCGGCTGATAGTTGCTACCAAGTCCATCTCCACCATCAGGAGCTCTGGTAAAGTCCACTTGAGGTTGGTTCTCGGGCCGCTTGGGGTGCTGTTTTTACAATAGTGCACAGGGGTTCTGGTTTTCTGAGAATAACAAGTCTGTCTTGTACTGCAATATCTATGCAGTAAGCTTGGTTCTTGTACAATATCTATGTAGTAAGCCTGATTATGGTATAATATATATGCAGTAAGCTTTGTTTTGTTATGAAATCTATGTAGTAAGCTTGGTCCTTGTATAACATCTACAGTCATGGCCAAAAGTTTTGAGAATGACACAAATATTATATTTTCACATGATCTGCTGCCCTCTGGTTTTTATGTGTGTTTGTCAGATGTTTTTATCACATACAGAAATATAATTGCATTCATATTATGAGTAATAGAAGCTTATATTGACAGTTAGAATGAGTTAATGCAGCAAGTCAATATTTGCAGTGTTGACCCTTCTTCTTCAGGACCTCTGCAATTCTCCCTGGCATGCTCTCAATCAACTTCTGGACCAAATCCTGACTGATAGCAGTCCATTCTTGCAGAATCAATGCTTTAATTTTGTCTGAATTTGTTGGTTTTTGTTTGTCCACCCGTCTCTTGATGATTGACCACAAGTTCTCAATGGGATTAAGATCTGGGGAGTTTCCAAGCCATGGACCCAAAATCTCTATGTTTTGTTCCCTGAGCCATTTAGTTATCACCTTTGCTTTATGGCAAGGTGCTCCATCATGCTGGAAAAGGCATTGTTGAGCGCCAAACTGCTCTTGGACGGTTGGGAGAAGTTGCTCTTGGAGGACATTCTGGTACCATTCTTTATTCATGGCTGTGTTTTTAGGTAAAACTGTGAGAGAGCCGATTCCCTTGGCTGAGAAGCAACCCCACACATGAATGGTTTCAGGATGCTTTACAGTTGGCATGAGACAAGACTGGTGGTAGCGCTCACCTCTTCTTCTCCGAATAAGCTGTTTTCCAGATGTTCCAAACAATCCAAAAGGGGATTCATCAGAGAAAATGACTTTACCCCAGTCCTCAGCAGTCCACTCCCTGTACCTTTTGCAGAATATCAGTCTGTCCCTGATGTTTTTTCTGGAAAGAAGTGGCTTCTTTGCTGCCCTCCTTGAGACCAGGCCTTGCTCCAAGAGTCTCCGCCTCACAGTGCGTGCAGATGCACTCACACCTGCCTGCTGCCATTCCTCAGCAAGCTCTGCACTGCTGGTAGCCCGATCCCGCAGCTGAAACATTTTTAAGAGACGGTCCTGCCGCTTGCTGGTCTTTCTTGGGCGCCCTGGAGCCTTTTTGGCACCAATGGAACCTCTCTCCTTGAAGTTCCTGATGATGCGATAGATTGTTGACTGAGGTGCAATCTTTCTAGCTGCAATACTCTTCCCAGTTAGGCCATTTTTGTGCAGTGCAATGATGACTGCACGTGTTTCTTTAGAGATAACCATGGTTAACAGAAGAGAAACAATGATGGCAAGCACCAGCCTCCTTTTAAAGTGTCCAGTGGTGTCATTCTTACTTAATCATGACAGATTGATCTCCAGCCCTATCCTCATCAACACCCACACCTGTGTTAATGGAGCAATCACTGAAACGATGTTAGGTGGTCCTTTTAAGGCAGGGCTGCAATGATGTTGAAATGTGTTTTGGGGGATAAAGTTCATTTTCTAGGCAAATATTGACTTTGCAAGTAATTGCTGTTAAGCTGATCACTCTTTATAACATTCTGGAGTATATGCAAATTGCCATTAGAAAAACTGAAGCAGTAGACTTTGTAAAAATTAATATTTGTATCATTCTCAAAACTTTTGGCCATGACTGTATGCAGTAAGCTTGGTCCTTGTACAATAACAATGCAGTAAATGTGGTTGTAGAACTGTATTAATGTAATTACAGCATATTTCTGTTATGGTATCTATGTAGTAAGTTTGGTTCTTGTATCATACAGTTTGGTTCTTGTACAGTATCTACAGTCATATGAAAAAGTTTGGGCACCCCTATTAATCTTAATCATTTTTAGTTCTAAATATTTGGGTGTTTGCAACAGCCATTTCAATTTGATATATCTAATAACTGATGGACACAGTAATATTTCAGGATTGAAATGAGGTTTATTGTACTAACAGAAAACACCCAAATATTTAGAACTAAAAATGATTAAGATTAATAGGGGTGCCCAAACTTTTTCATATGACTGTATGTGTTAAGTTTGATTCAGAGACTGTATCTATGTAGTAAGCTTGGTTGCTGCACAATAGCTACACAGTAACCATATTTTTGTTGCAAGTGTCAGATCATTTTAAAACTTTAGACTAATACGGGACCCAAAAACTTGATGCAGTCCAGGGCCCAAGGTAGACGTAATCGTCCCATGGCAGAACCCAACTCCTTATGGAGCAGCATAGCAGTTGCAGGGGACTGCCTCAATGATATGTATGCCTTTCATAACTAAGTATCTCTCCTACTTATTGGGGAACTGGAAAAAACTGAGAGCATGTGCTAAGTCAGAGAGCATGTGCCATAGAAGCAGGCTCTTTGGCTATTATGGTGTCCATGGGGAAGGGTTTTCAATTTATACTGGCCTGATGGGTTCTGTGATTTTATTTCTTTTTAGAAACAACTTAGACCTTGAAGAAAATATATCAATAAAAAAGAAAAAAAAAGATAAAACTGAGCAAATACCTAAATATCGTAGGTTATACAGTAAGTTTGATCCCAAATAGTAAGAGGTGAAAGTTCTAGCTGGCATCCATTTTGTAGTATGCCATATATGTAATGAACTTTGGAATTTGCAAAATATATTTGATTATTGGTCCAGAGGAATGTATAGAAGGCTTTTGTAATATATTTCAAATGAACAACACATGTTAAGAAGTGGATACTTTGTTGTATTAGTTGCCATAGAGATAGATCAGTTAATATGCAATAACAATAAATATCTCAGACATCCTATTTATGCAGCCTTCAGAACAATCTGGCATGTAATGTTGGATGGTTGCCTAATTTCAGATGTTCCAAGAATATACATATTTAAGATCACAGCTTTAGTCTAAAGACAGACAAGCTTCTAATGTTTTGCAGCCACTCACATGTAGAGAAGATCTGTTGCTTATTAGTTCCTAGAAAAATATTTTTAATTATGTGCAGCATAAGAAAATAACAAATAATAAGCTAAAAAAAAACTCTGAACGGCCACAACATTAAAACAGCTGAAGCAAACAGTATCTTGGTACAATGGCATTTGTCAAGGGATTGAATATTTTAGGCTGCAAGTGCGTTGGGGGGGGGGGGGTGTCAGTCGCTGCCAGGATTATTGACAAGGGCGATTCTTAGGATGTTACAAACCTTCGGGGACTATTTATCATCTACCCCTTTTTTGGTCATATTTTTCATAGGTGCACCTTTTTTAGACTAGTTTTACTGTGGTATCTATTTATGATGTAGACGCAATTCCTTGTTAAATGTTGTGCACATGTTTCTAGTTAGTTTAGAAGCGCCTTTGCTACTTTTTTATTTTAAAAAAAAGGCTCAGTTTCCACTATTTTGCTTAAATAAAGGGTCAATTGCCCCTTTTTTATACTGTCTGACCTAAAGGGTTACTTTATGCTGCCCATGTACTAGCAAGTATTTGCACCTTTAGGCTAAGGCCCCATGTTGCGGAAAAGCAGCTTTTTTCATTGCAGATTTTGTTGTGGTTTTTTGAGCCAAAGCCAGGAGTAGATTGAGCAGAAGGTAGAAGTATAAGAACTTCCTTTATATTTCCCGTTCCTTTTGTAGCCATTGTTAGCTTTGGCTCAAAAAAACGCAACAAAATTTGCAACAAAAAAAGCTGCGTTTCCGCAACATGGGGCCTTAGCCTTAAAGAGGCCTTTAAAAAGGGTCAAAAAAGGTGCAAGACATACAGTGTGAAAAGGATCTCCATTTAGGTCATGCCCCCTCTTCCTAACAAAAAGCTAAAGTGGTGAAGGCAGCATAACAACTGGGAAAAAAAGAGGTGAATGCTTCATAAATATAGAACAAGGCAGAAAAAGACCACAAAAAGGCACAATTTTCACTAAAAAAGGCATGAGAAGTTTAATAAATATGCCCCTTTTGTTAATTCTCACAAACATATGGTCCATGTGCTGTCTATATCTATAGCAGACTGCATGCAGCATATGGAGCCATGGTACTGTATACCTATTGCATGATTGTTTTAACACATAAACCACCATTTGTACTGTTTCAGATAGTTTTGTGCCAATGCAAAAAAGACAATCTTAAATAAATTCACGTAAACCCAGCCTTTCACAGACATGGCAGATTAACTGGACCCCCTGAGTACTCGGTTTGAGGTAGTGAACATGGCAGTTACACCATTAAAAAGGAGAAATATATGTAAAACACATAAAATTCATATATGTATACATATGTGTGCGTATGTATGGAGTAGCGCATGTGATGTAAATATTTTTTGGTGGCAATGGACCAGAGGGCAAGTATAGTTTAAGTTTTTTTTTTTAATCTGTATTATGTATTAATTTTTTTTTTATATATATTGTTTTGATATCTTGTGCTGAGTGTGTGTTTGGTGTGGGGGTTGAAAAAAAAAAACGAAGGTATGAATGTTTTTTGGGTTGTGTTCATATGTTCATGTTGTGTTGCTACTGTACATTAGTTTTACTTATTATTTTATGCATTATTATATTAGATGTGTTTGCGTTTACTCCGGTTTCTTCCCACACTCCAAAAACATACCAATAGAGAATTTAGATTGTGAGCCCTATATGGGACAGTGTTGAATATATCTCTGTAAAGCACTGTGGAATATGATGGTGCTATACAAGTAATGCTATTTTCACACTAGCGTTTGTCTCTCCGTCGTTTGGGCCCACATGAAGACCCGAAAGATGCAGAGCCAAGTTTCAGCCAGTACCAGTCGATTACAGTACGAGACAGTATGTAGTTGGGTGGCAGGTACTCCTAGCAGCATAGATAACTATACTGCTTGTAGTCCCTCTCCTGGCATAAGGTGCAGGCCGGTAAATCTGCCCAACACACAGACCGAGTTTCACAGCTAAAACTCAGTCAAGTGAATGAGCCCTTAGGGTAGTGTGAGTATTCCTGTGTTAGGCTAGATGCACATGAAAGATGTGCAAACGGCCATCTTGCACCTGAGGGGCACCTGTTTTCATGGATCCCCCATACATTCAGGGTATGGATGGATCCGTGAAAATGGCAAAAAATAGGACATGACCTATATTTTGAAGGTCCGTGACAATGGATTGTCAAAATAACGGTCATGTGAATTCACTAACAGGGAAATTAATGCTGCCATGTGACGTCCAGTTTTTGTGATGACATGTGAATGTAGCCTTAGGCTTTATACACCCGTCAGTGATGTTTTTGATGGATCTAATGGCCATTAAAAACTAATGTAAATGTTTTTAACAGCCGTTTTACATCAGTTTTACATCCGTTCTGTTTTTCCATTTGTATCAGTTTTTAATCAGTGTTATTTTTTTGATCCAACCCACTGATCTGTTTTTAATGGACGTCAACCTATTTTACATCAAATCAAATGGATCCATTGATTTCTATTGGGCAAGTGTGCCTGTGAAACTAGCCAAAGATAGTGCATGTCAGTTTTTTTCGATGGCTGAGAAAAATGGGTGCTCAGAAAAACAGACATGTGAATACACATTGAAATCAAAGCCGTCAGATGGCTATTTTTCACGTGTGAATAAGGTCTTACTATTCCCTTTTGTGGTGCACAATTTAACAAACAATATTCTTCCTCCTAGTGCCATGAGGTGCACTTGGCACTCCAATATATAGAGTTTGTCTATGTCACGATGCGGCATGCTAGCACCCTGCTCCCATGTGACCTTGGTTCATCCTGGCACTGGAACCTACATGTAAAGCTATAGTGTACATCAGGGGTAGGCAACCTTTTTTGTTCGGCATGCCGATTTTAATTAAAAAATCAAAGATGAGGTACTCGGAGTACAGGACAATAATTGTAAGTCTGACGACCCCTAAACTAAAGTCATATACCACAAACCATAACACAGAAGTGCTGCCACAAGATGCTTTAGGACGCATGTGTTTACTGCTATTTCTTGGGACGCTCCTGTACTTTCCAATTAGAAGCAATGAAAGTCCATGTGCAGCCCCCAATTAGTGGTGAATGTAAGTGTCCAGGAGCACCGTATGGCGGCATCCTTATGGTGAATGCACACTATGTATCTGGATGCAGATATAGTCTTAGGCCACTGGAACTTTTACTTCAATGTAAAACTGCGTTCACATGGTGCATTTTTGCACAAAAAAAAAAATGCCTGTGTTTTCTTTGCAAAAACACATCCTTAATGCAGAAAACACACAGTTATACAGAATAATGTCGCATAGCGGCCCCTGCACACGGTATTATATCCCATAACAGCCTCTACACACTGAATTATGTCACATATTGGCCCCTGCACACGGTATTATGTCATATAGTGACCCCTGCACACCGTATTATGTCACATAGTGGCCTCTGCACACCATATTATGTCACATAGTGACCCCAGCACACGATATTATGTCATATAGTGGCCCCAGCACACGGTATTAGGTCTCATAGTGGTCCCTGCACACGGTATTAAGTCCCATAGTGGTCCCTGCACACTGTATTAGGTCCCATAGTGACCCCCGCACATAGTATTAGGTCCCATAGCAGCCCCCCGCACACAGTATTAGGTCCCATAGCGGCCCCTGCACATGGTATTAGGTCCCATAGCGGCCTCTGCACACGGTATTAGGTCCCATAGCGGCCCCTGCACACGGTATTATGTTTCATAGCTCTCTTCAGACCCCCGAGTATAATAAGTCCAAGAGAGGTGACAAACATAAAAAAAACAATGCTAATCACCTTTTTCCACGCTCCGCAGCCGCTCTGTTCTCTTCGGCGCTTCTGCCTGTAGTCAGAGACCGCTGATTGAGTCTCTGGGGTCACGGCGTGTCATTAAGCGTAATGATGTCAGACGCAGACGTGACCTCTGAGGCCCTGTCAGCTGTCAGAAGCGCCTGCAGATCACACAGCCTCCGCGTAGCGCAGGGAGCAAGGTGAGTATCATTGTTTTTTATGTTTCATCACTTCTCCCAAGTCTCCGCTTATTATACTCCAGGGGGTCTGAAGAGACCCCACAGTATAATAGCAGTTTCGTTTCGGCCATGTTTGGTCCGATCGAAGCTGCTGGGTGAGGACTCTGCTGCCATGCCAGGGAAATAAGCCTCGCGTACCACTCTTGGCACGCGTGCCGCGGGTTGCCGACCCCTGTTGTACATCAATATTATGGTATATAACTGCCTTTCCCTCCCTACTTGCAAAAGTCCATGGTCATGTGATGAGCACACAGGTGCAAGGCTCGTTACCAGCCAGATGTTTGATTACTGTGCTGTAACTATAACGAGCTGTGCACCTGTGTGTACATCACATGACCATGGACCGTAAATCACATGACCATGGACCGTAAATCACATGACCATGGTCAGAATTTCATCCACTAGAAGTAAGCAGAATGAATGACAACAAGCAGAGATCCAGAAACTATGAAGAATTGATACAGAAAGTATATTGGAAAATTGTACAACTTTTTATTATACAAACAATACATTTGTCTCTCAAAATTGGTCTGAAAGTGACCAACCCCTTTAAACAATTAGGTAGACAAAAAAGACCTCAGTCTGGTGCCACCCTCTAAGTGGAAAGTAAATGGATGATTCAGGTAGGCGTAGTCTAATAATTGCTTTTATTTTTAAGTCTCAGTACACTGCAACATGTTTTGGGGTAGCAGCCCCTTTTTCTTTTTCCAATTGTAATTTTTTATTGAATTTTTTAAGAAAGAAAATATACAAACAGAATACAGAAAGCAACTATAAGATAATCAGGCCCATAACAAGGCAATCACACAACTCAAATGAAAAAGCACAAAGAAAAAGACAATAACGAGAAATGAGGGGAAGACACAAGACAGGAACCAGAAGGAAGAGAATATCTCGTGGTCGGATCAGAAAGAATCCCATACAAATCCAAATTACGACCTGCAGTGGAGAAATCAGCAGCTCCTGGATTCATGTCCCATCTGACTTAATAAAGGTATTGTACTGTCAGATCAAGGTTTTATTTTCGCTTCCTATTTGCTTCTTAGATTACAACATTAGGTGAGACCCGTAGTGGCCATAAGCAGAGTCCCTGCCAAAGATGGGTTGCCATCTTACTAGCAACTGTGTTTGCTGTTGTTTTCCCTGGATGTGTTGAAACTGTCAATTGTGCAGATGGTGTTTTACTGTGTTGCGTTTTCTCACAGGTACCGCTAGTAAAGGCAGAATGTTTGTTGGGCCAAACTGTACTACAGGACACGAACCTGTCAGCACTGAGTGAGGAGATTTGCTAGGGTGTAGTAGTTATGATGCCTACACTGTGTAGAGAAGTCCCCACACGGAAATGCATCCATAGAAGTATATAGGGCCCTGCTGTACTTCTGTTTTCCTCTGAATTCATGAGGAGATATGCAGTATGAAGAATTTGATGTGAGACTTTGTAAGGATCTAGAAAATAAACTACATCCTAATTCAAATCAAAATAGATAAGTCTCTAAAACTAATTTATATGGGGCTCAATGGATGCATTAATGCATCAGTGTTTATCATTCATCAGTCTTCATGTGTTCTACTTTCTTAACATCAGATTCTCATTTATCATTGAGGTAAATCCACCTTGGTTTCTGACTTGGAATTGGCTTCTTCACTTCTTTCTTGGACTTTGACTCTGCTCTGATTCTATACTCCAAAATAGTGTTGGGCAACTGGTAGAAGTTTTAGCAGAATAGCAGAATTCTGACCTAGAAGCTCTAGGGCATTTCAGAAAATACCTCCACCTAGGAGTTGCAAATTTACATTACCATTACTAAGGATGAGGAGATATATGTTGTCTGATTTGGGTTCAGTGAGCAAGTTAGCACCACTAAAGCTCAAACATCAATAGATGGCACAGTGTTAAATATGCTTATCAGAAATGACATTAAAAACAAAGACACAAAATAACACATAATGATATACAATAATTTTGTAAGGATACGTTTTGTTTAGTGCATAGCATATGGTTTTTATTTGCACCACTAAAAAGAATTGCTATTTAATGACTCTTTATTTTAATAACTAATAGAAACATAGTCGTGATTAAAAAAATGAAAAATGAGTGTTAATATTCATTCATTAGGGAAACTATGAAATAATAAATTAGTAAATGTGCTTTCTCTGTGTGAACACTTGATGGCAGCACTGAGCTGAGTTTGTTTCATGAGGTTCCCCCTAGGTTGCAGTTATTTTTCTCACATAACGTCTCTGGACAGACCAAGCTTTATTTGAATTTGCTCATGATGTTGAAACATATTTCTCTGCAGATGTACTCAGAGCTATGAAATATCTGAGAGAACTCTCAACTGCCAAAATCTGTTATGCTTTAAATAGTTTCACATAAAATAATAATAAAATCCAGAAATATTTCTATGTGGCGTTCAGATCAGAAATCCCAACCAATATGTGGTTACATTCTTTGAATACAGATGGTCCAGTATTTTTAGGGTCTGAACGTTGATGTTCTGAGCAAGAGGGAGGTGTTCGGTATCAGGAATACAAGGCCTAGAGGGAGACTCTTATCATTACATTCAGTAGCAATCTATTGACAGGTACTAATGACACATACCTCTCATAGAATCTTTTAGAATAGAACTGCTGCATTCTTGCCATAGCTATAGTACTAACCAAAGTGTGTGAACATCAGCTACTGGTTAAAGGGTTTTTTGACTCCTGCAAATGGTTTACATGCAATAAGATTAGTCACTTATTATTGTACTGTCTGTAACGGAGATGTTTCTGTAAATCAGTCTCACATGCTGACATATAACCTTGCTCTATGTCCTGATGTTTAGCACCCTGCCCTTGCATGTAACTTCTGGTACTCTAAACACGTAGTCATCATCCCTCTCCCACTTTCTAATCTACAGGACATCATATACAAAATGCCTATTTTCTCCATTGCTCCTTAACCCTGCGCCATACCTCTTTGGCTCTGAAGGGATCATGGATTTCTCGCTGGGTAGCAAAAAGTTTTTTGGTTGCAGAGCTGTGTTATGTAGAAAAAAGTGAGTAATCCCAGCACCACCTTAAGACTTGTGATAGAGGTGCATACAGCAATATTTGTAACGGGAGAGGAATCATAGGAGCAAAAAAATCTAGCACATTGCAGGGCAAGATAATCAAGATGAAACATAGCTAATTCTGATCTATAGGAGTTTCACCTGATGAGCAGTTAGCACACACAAATATAAAAAAATGGTATTATCTTGGAAATTCCCTAAACTGTATTTTTATTGAAAATTAATGATTGTTACGTTTTTCTTCATTTTATTTTTTTGTAAAACTGTCAACATTTATCATTCTGTAGAACAAAACCTTTGACGTCCATACAAAGTTACAGAGCAATGGAAATAGCTGTAATTAGTACATGTCTTATATTAAGCTGTATCATCAATATAGGAATGGAAACTGGAATACCATAAACATATCCAAGTCAATAAACAAAATATAGGAAAAGACATCACAAAACATAAGGAGGAGGGAAGGTTAGGGAAGGAGCGCTCAAGCTCAAAGAGCAAAAGCAATAGAGAATGTTCCCCAGGGGCACCACGCAGTCCAAATCTCCTCCAGGCAGTCTAGTATTGTAGCAGTAAGATTCTCCATACATCTAACATAACAATATAACTGCCATGTGTGTCTAAAAATCCATGGGCAAGCACCTTTTCCCATAAAAAGAGTAACTTTTGAAATGTTTTAAATATTAAAATGCGTACAAGCGCATAGCAATGCAGTGTATGGTTAAACTAGGAGTTTGTATCCACTGCTTACCATCCATTTTCCATAGACATACAGGTCACTTTCACTCTGACATAACTTCAGCTGTGTTTGCCTTAGAGTTGTGGCTCTGGCAGATGCAGCCACACCTTTGGTGCACCGAACAACTAATTCAAGGGAGTCCACCAATGGACATACCCTTGTAATGTATGTCATTTTTTATAAATTTGGAGAAAGACAACTTTGACATCAAGTGAGGCAGTTGGTGCACTGGGAGTGCACCTTCAGCAACCTGGGGCACTACTTTTGTCACTCAGACCCCTACCTACCTGATTTTACCCCTACCCTGTTATTGTACGGTGCACCAGAGGTATCGCTGCGTTTGCCAGCGCAATATGCTTGTCGGAGGTAGCAGACTACTTTCAAAAGTTGATTTTCTCGGCAGCAAGATTGCACTTTGACGCAAAAAATGTTATGTTCACTATGAGACTAACAATCCCTGCAAAAGAGGTTTAGAAATGATTTTGGTGATGGTAGATTCCCTTTAAGGTAGCTGAACATGATCATATGGTGTGAATATAAGATAAAAGACATAGTTCAAAAAGAATTTTATCAAAAGCCATACATTGCATAAAAGAAAATTATATAAGTTATGTATTTTGCATCACTCAAATAAGTTACTTCTGGTCAATGTGGAGGCAGTTAGGAACAGACGTTCTACAGGAGAGAAATACAGTAGATCCAAGTGATGTGAGAACAAGACCATATGTGCTGTCTGATACTTTTATTTTCTGGTTAAATGAACTAATATGGGTAAATGTTGTGCTATTTTAGTCATTTCATTGACACCTATTTGGTATGAGCGTTCTCTGCTTCTGATTTTATTTATAACTTCTTTTTATTTAAGTTTTCTATGTAAAAGAGACTTTTGCTTAGCTCAAAAAATCTACTTCATATTTGTTTCTAGGTGTTAAATAATGTAAACTAACAATTGCAGCATATTCCAACTTGTTCTGATAATTCATAGCAGTGTACAGCTATGCACTAACCACAGACCAACAGAAGAATTCATTAACTGCCTGCCATGGTAGATCAGCACTGAATAGTAACACCAGCTCAGCTGGGAAGCAGCACGCTAGGGAATAGGACCACATTAAAAATGATCTGGTATAAGTTATAATAACAATCACAGAGCTCAGATACATTCAGACAATCATCAGACCCTTTACATTTTTCCCATTTTATGTTAATAAAATAAATTTTATAAAATCAGGTTTCCCACTTCATTCTGCATGCAATAACTCATACTGACAAAGTGAAAACAGAAAGTATTCAGACTCTTTGCTCATTATTTAGTTGAAGCACCTTTGGCAGTGATGACAGCCTCCAGCCTTAAGCTCTGTCAGGTAGGATGGGGACCGTCATTGGACAGCCATTTTCAGGTCTCTCCAAAGATGTTCAATTAGTTTCAAGTCAAGGCTCTAGCTGGACAACTCAAGGACATTCACAGAGTTGTCTTTAGACCCATCCTGTGGCTGTGTGCTTAGGGTCCTTGTCTTGCTGGAAGGTGAGCCCCCAGACAAGTCACAGGTTCAGAGCACTCTTGAGCAGGTTTTTGATTAAGAGTATCTCTGTACTTTGCTTCATTTCGCTTTCCCCCAACCCTGCCTCAGCCACTTAAAAACACAATGACAACATGATACTGTCTCCACCATGCATTACTGTAGGAAAGGTATTGGGCAGGTGATGAGCAGTGCCTGGTACCTGGGGTACAGATCAATTGGGGGAAGCGTGATTTTTTTTTATTTATTTACCACAAGGCCTCGACATAAGACATTCTGCATATATGCGTGTATATTTAATAGAATACTGGCCCCCCCAGCTCTGAACAAATCTGGCTTGGAACTTGAGCAAAGTTCATTACAGTTTACCCTTAGCAGGAGACATTCAGGAAGACTGCAGAGGGAGTAGTCACTTTAAACAGCTCTAACTTTGGAGCCGCAGGGGCTGGAGCTGCAATCTTGGTCTTGGTTTAAAGCCAAGAATCTTTAAGATAAAACCAAGATCGTATCTGTAGCCCTCCTGGACCTTGAGATATCACTGGTTAAAGTGAAGCTGCAAATACTTGTAGCTTCAGTTTAACCATTGTGCAGAAGAACACATGCAGCTGGCAGTCTGTAGGTAGAGGAGAATGATGTTTTTATTCTCCTGTCCCTGTCACTTCAGATAACTCTGCCGGTGGTGGTACCATGGACTTTTGTTCATCACCCCCCCTCCCCATTATTATTCACAAAGCATACTTGCCATTTAGTTGTTTTAGAGAAAAAAAAGAGGAAAAATAGACTGTTTTTCCCCCACAATTGGTATCACCACATCTGTAACAACCCGTAAAATAAAATTAGAACATATTAATTCTACATGACAAACGCTATATGCCATAAAATTCAGATGCCAGGATTGATGTTTTCTGATCATCTCACTTTTCAAAAACGAAAAGTAATAAAAACTGATCAAAAATGTTACGTACCCACAGAATACAAGGTCTCATAATGCTACATTGATATAAAATTTAAAAAGTTATGAAAACGGAATGCAGAGAGGGATAAAATGTTAAAGGCTAAAAAGCGTTAGGTCTAGGTTAGGTTTAAATGTACTGTACATAAGACACCGGAGTTATGTGCCAGCAATATTTGCTAGAGCCATAAATTCAAAATCTGCAATCTGGGCAGTGAGGAATGTCCCCCCCGATAGTACACTTCTATAGACTTTTACTGTACAGGGGAGTGTTCCTCATTGCCCAGTGATGACACTGAGCTGTGAGACCTAAATGTCCTCTTTAATTTCAGAAATACATCATTAATACTGTATGTGTTTATGCGCATTTTAAACCTATATTTAAGTGTAAAATTATCCTCAAAGTACTTGACTTTGATGTTGAAATTATATCAGTAAATTTGTAGAACTCTACATTTGTCTTTCCCAATTTCTTGTATGTCTTTTATGTTTAAATTTTGCTTTGTACCTTAATAAATTCATATATTACAATTGAATAATGTTTTGTACATTATTTTACAATTGTTTCCTATAAATGACCTGCTTTGAATATCAATTGGACCATAACAGCTCTCTTAGAGGGTGGAATAATATCTGATAATGTCAGAGCAATGGAGCAATAATGTGTATGTTTACAAGTAGCCTGAAAATTGCTGTGATTGAATAAAATATCCATCAAATGTTTGCAAAGCATAGTTATTATACCCATTCACTAATGACTTTCAGAAGACTTCAGATGGCTTGGCAAAAATGTATTCTCATCTTGTTGTTTGCCAAGCTGTTATTTCACAAAAATATTCTACAGGATAAAGGCCATTATCCTTGGTGCATCTAGACAATTTCCATAGCTTTCTGTTCACTTAATCTTGCCAAAATGTCTATGTCATTAAAAGTCCTAAAGCAAATGGAGCAAAAGCCTTGAGAAAATAAAATATTAAAATAGCTGCTGAAGCAGGTTTTCTTGTGATTTATGTTGTTACAATTACTGCTAGAAATGGATAGTACCCAATATTTTGTCTGAAAAATAAGATATTGAGATTGTAGAAATGCCAAATTTGCAAATGTTACAGATAACAAAAACATAAATACTGTGGTTATATTCTGTCTAGATATTGCAATATCCTTTTTTATAATAAATTGATAATGGTTTAGATCAGTGAACTTCAGCCTTTGATGCTCCAGCTGTGGTGAAATATAAACCTCAAAGGATACCATGTTAAAAAAAAAAACATATATAGTGCAATATACAGTGATATACTGTGTAGAAAAGAGAAGCTGATGTACTGACGTATACCTGCATGGAAGATGCCAAAAGGACACTCTTTTGATATCCATTGGACCCATAGACAGCAGAGTGTTTTTGTACAAAGTATACTCTTTCTGTTAATTTGTAGAGGTTCTGGCCAGCTCCATTATTACCCCCTAGATAACATTCTGCTGGTGCCCGGAGTGGGAAACACTATTTCTTTTCTCTGTGTAGCAGTGGACCCATGAGCACAGTTTACACATATGGACATGTGCCATGTTGATGAATCTTGTATTTTCTGCACAAGTCTATGATACGCACATAATAAACCAAAATTTATAAAATAACCTCCTTTAACTTACACTACATTTATTATTATTATGCAAAAAGTGTTTTCATACTGTAAGTTTCATTCACACTGTTGTTGGGATACTGCTTACTCCCTTCAGTTCTATGCTTTTTATTACTGTTTTACGTTATGCCTCCATAGGATACATCACAATTGTTGGATGTAGGGCTTCATTCATGAAAGCTATTGCAGATAAGGAACTGCTCTGGAAAATAAAAGTAGGGATTGGATTGGTTTCTAGCACTAAAACCTGAAGCATATGGGGGTCAAACTGTTTTTCAGTCGGATGAAGAGGCAACATAACTGCTGCAGGGGGTACAAGTGATATAGTGTTCAAAAAGAATATTAATACATACTTGCCAACTGGCCTGAATTTTCCAGGCTTATCCCTAATATTCAGGAACATTTGGCATGCCCTGGTCAGAAAAGGCAACATGACATTTACTCCACACAGTCAGTTTATAGGGGTAATTGGGGATGGGACTCACCCATCCCTATTTTAACAACTGCAAATCAGATTCTCTAAAGCTGATGGTTTGATGCAAATGAGTTTCATTGTAAAGTATTTGCTTACAACTAAATACATTGGTATACTACCATTTCAGAAACATATGGTATATCCACAGGATATGCCATAAATGTCCGATAGATGTGGGTCCACCTCTGGGACCTAGACTTATCTTGAGAATGGGGGTCTCTCAACCTTTCTCTTACAGCCAGTTTGATGGTAGGGAAGGCCACACATGTGTGGCCCTCTTTTTACTTGTATGAGAGCTCCAAAAATAGCTTAGCAAGAATGTCATAAATGTCCGAAATTGGAATACCCCTTTAATTTTGATATTAAAATTCTCTAGTGTTGTTGGGGACATAAAAATCCATGGATTTGCTGCGTTTGACGTATTTCATGAGCTAATAATGAAGCAATGATATGAAAGACAGCAGAAGCCTCATTCTAGAGCTGCTGAAACTTAGATAAAAGATTTCTATCACTAAGACAACGTCCTTCTGAAATGCTAATAGCATCTAATTAGGAGTTCTGCAATTTAGTAGGGTTGATTTAATGTATACATTAAAATGTTCTCTGGATGACCCTTATAATGCAGCACTTTCCAAAATAACTATGCTAAAACCTTGATCATGAGTTGGAAATTTGCTGGAGAAGACATTTGTTCTTGTGCAAAGTTTCTGAGATATATTTGAAAAGTCTTCTCATAAAAGTTTGATGATGAAAAAGTAATTTCGGATGTGAAAAATAATGGTTTTACTTAATATATTTCTATTCTCTTGCAATCATTGTGGAGTATGGTAAGCTGTAGTTTGATGGCCCTTCAGAGCTGTCAATGCTTTTGTGATTTAATTAGAAAACTTTCACCAAAATGTCCTATCAAATCTGTAAATACTGTGAGATACAAAACTTTCAGTAAAATTCACATTTTAATAAGGGATCACTTCCATTGTCGTAAAACATTAAAGTGTTTTACATTTAGGCTGAGGCCCCACTGTAACGTCTTTGCCCATTCGGGCCTCTGCTCTATCCTCCGGTCGCATGCTACGGCACAGGAGGCGTGTCAGCCTATCATTCTTTGCTTTAGGTTCTTGTTGTACTCAGTCTGAACACTGTCCTATTCCCTCACCTCTGTAATTGATTTTCTACCACACCTATCTCTTACACCTTGGTTTCCCTCCGCTCCTCTAATAGTTAATATTAGCCTTACCTGTGTGATTGAGATCCTATCTGAAGCATCACAGAGTGCTACTGCTTTTAGTGTTTGTCTTTTGTGCCTCTGGGTTGTGTGTTATATGTCACTGTTGTGCAGTTTTCCCTGTTTCCCCCTCAGTGTTCAAACCTTAGCCTTGGTTCAGCCCTGGCCAATCACAGGCCACTGGGCGGGGTTGTGGGAGACCAAGGTCTCCATGGTGACTGTTGAGAACTCAGTCTTGTGCCAGTCTTGTTAGTGAGCAGTTGGTTTTCCTGCTTTGGGCAGAGGTACTCACACAGCACCTGGACTGGATCTCAACGGCTGCCTACACAGCCCCAGGAGGATTGTTAGCTGCCCCAGGCTCATCTAGAGACAGCCCTGATAAGGGAAAATTGCTGTCTAGATTATTGCACATTATCTGTACTGTGCCAGGAGAAGCAGGAGAGGTCCTTGACAGGAGGAACTTGTTCGGGCTAGTATAAAGGTAACCAGATCCATGTCAGGACTCCCTGTATCACCGTCCCCAGTATCCTTAGCTGGGAGAGGCACAAGAGGAGGAGTAGTTGGAGAAGTTTGCCATAGAGCCTGTAACATCCCTGGACACCCTCCTATAACCAAGGCTGGGGGATTGGACACTGTGCTACTACTACCCCCATTTGGAAGCTACCGTTTCTTCTGTCCCAGTTGCTGAATAAACTGTTACCTGTTTCAACTGCATCTATGGCCTCCTGAGTCGTGCCTGCCTTACCATCAAGGTCCTTCCGACCAACAACACACTGGCTCAGAGAGGAAAGGTCCCCTCTCCAACTGGAAGTGCCCCGGGGGAAACTAATACTACCACCACCATCCAGGTAGTGCTGCAGAACCCCCCTCAACGGTGTCATCCACTGCTACAACTCCCATCCTCCGGTTCCCTCCCCAGGTCTGGGGCAGGTTCTTCCTTCCTATATATTGTTTGCTCACATTCACCTTGGTGCTTGCTATTGCCTTGTATGTGCTGGCTATTTACTCTTTGCTGTTTTTTATCTCTATATGTATTCCTGACCTCTGGCTTTACTTTTGACTATTCTCTCGTATTTTGATTCTGTACTGTGCTGCTCGATTGGTACCAACTCCCTGGCTAGCTGTCCTCCCTTTTGTTGTTGTTTGTCTTGTTTACGTTCTGTGTCATCACTTATATTAAGAAGGGATTGCTGCCCAGTTGTCGTCTGTCACCTAGGGTAGTTCAGGCAAGTAGGAAGGGACGGGAGGGGTTCAGGTTAGGGCTCACTGTCTTGTCGTGCCCCTCCCCCCAGGGTTCACCAGCAGCTACTGGGGAATTGGTCTTCTAGCAATTCCTTTACACCCACGTTGCGGAAATGCAGCTTTTTTTGTTGCAGATTTTGCTGCGTTTTTTTTTAGCCAAAGCCAAGAATGGGTACAAAAGAATTGGGAAATATATAGGAAGTACTTACTGCCAAGACACAGCAGAGATTTCTATAAAGTAGAATCTTTCCCTACAGGACTATGTATCAATATTCACAGCTACAAATCAGACGTGTTCAATACAGAAATGTCTTTTTAAGGTTATTGTAAGCAAGACGGACATTCAAATTTTATGACAACTATTCACTTCATGTCATTGGGGCTGATTTATGAAACTGTCTTTGTACATTTTTGACAAAACAAAAGCTGGACTGTGATTCGTTGGTTGATTTGGGCAACAAAGACAATTTTTCTTATAGGAATGATAATAAATCTGCCCCAATGACATTTTATCCTTCAGCGTAACAACATTGTATTATGCCAAGTTATGTCCAGGATTTTCCAGGTTGTTCATAATATTTAGAAGTATTGTGAATACCAAGTACATGTTACTGTTCTAAAAGTTGTAGCTATGACAACTATCTAAAGAACTTAGAAATATACGGAGACTGTGGTTGTGCTATAACCATTTAAAATGACTCTGTCACTCCTGCAAATCAGTTTGACAATGCTTGTATGGTGACTGTATCTTTAAGGCTGAGGCACCACGTTTTGGAAAGGCAGCTTTTTTTTGTTGCAGAGTTGGTTGCTGTTTTTTGAGCCAAAACCAGGAGTGGATTGAGCAGAAGGTAGAAGTATAAGTACTTTAAATATATACAGTAGGTAGATTTTGCTTCAGCAGCATTCACTACTACAGCAATGACTGATATGTTACCCAGCAAAATACATCTCACTTTAAGGCACAATTATGGACACAAGAAGGAGGGCTTACTTACGTATATCAGTACTCAGCAGTCCCTAATACAGCATTACCTGATGTGCTACCTAGCTTTCTGGGACCCTGAAAACCATCTGACATGATATGGTACAAATATGTGGTAAGGAGTGGGATTTATTTAGTTGACTGTAGTATTCAGTATTCCCAATCACAGTTCCACATGCTATGCTACCCAGTTTTCTCAGAACCCTGAAGTTAAAATCAAGCAAGTTTTGGCATAATTTTGGAGCAAGCAGGAGAATTCATTTGTAATATTTAGTATTCAACAATCACTATCACTGCATTACTTGATATGTTACCCAGTTTTCTCAGAACCCTAAAAGCAAAACCTTAGCAAGCTATGGTATCATATACGGAATTAATTATACAAGAGTTTATCAGAAGCATTACCACTTATAAGGATGCAAGTCCAATAATAACCTTATAATAAGTACAGTATGTTCCTGATAAA
This sequence comes from Leptodactylus fallax, assembly GCA_947044405.1. Classification (NCBI taxonomy): domain Eukaryota; kingdom Metazoa; phylum Chordata; class Amphibia; order Anura; family Leptodactylidae; genus Leptodactylus; species Leptodactylus fallax. The sequence continues at coordinate 8,988,993 of CAMRHE010000012.1, read as the reverse complement.
GCCTATAAATTGGGTTTCACTCAGAAACAAATAAAACCAAGCTTTAAAATTCAGAAACATACATTTTCTGAAATATGTATTTTCCACACTGACATTTGACAACCTTTTCTTCTTGCCGATGTGTAGCATTTCATGCAGAATTAGAAGTATCCACTCAGAGACAATTAACAGGATATGTGTTCCTGCATGTGATCAGAGAAGTGAAGGTTGAGAGATTCGCAGGAAATCTGGGCATTTAGATATATTGTTTCGCTGTTCCATTATTCATCTGAATGGTTTAGAAGCAGGGTCATGCCGGACAGCTGTTGGCAGTCATTGCTATGGATGCTGGTGGATTATTCTGAACATTGTGTACAGGAAGACCTGTTCCTTTGGGTTATCTAACTATGAAGATAACAAATACTATAATAAATGCAAAGTCATGTTTGTAATCTAAGGTGAAAACAATAGTCATTCATAATCAATAATTCATTCAGTCTTTCCCTTTGCTCTTACCATGTTAATCTATGTAAATGTAGGTTAGAATCTGCATTTGATGTTCACTATTTCTTTGCTTTGAACATTTCAGAAACACATTTCCTCTAAATCAGTGATACATTTACATCTCTGATCTCCTTTATTTCCTAAAGTATCTGACATTTGGTGTTTCTAAAATTGGCCTCATGCACCATAAAGGTACACAATAATTTAAGGAATAAATTATGGAACTTGATAAAACCTTGTGGGAAGAATAGGGACAGAGCAGAAGGAGTACAAGTAGAAAACAGAGGTCCTAAGGCTAGGAAACTGAATAAATATATGCATAGCAGAACATAGAGGAGGTGCTGCGCAAAACCATATTATTGTGAAAACCTTGTGATGAATGACCCTTTCCATATACCCTATAAGCCACAGCAGTCAGTAAGGTGACAAGCAGTGGGTCTCACTCTGGTGGACTTGAGATGGTTGTGTAATTATCTTAATGTATGGTATATAATACTGCATTTCTTCTACAGCAGTCACTGCAGCGGAAATACATAGTTAGCTAAGCCTGCCCTCCGCAAAATAGTAATAATAATCATCATCATAATTATTTAGTTACTGAGATGAACAAACCTCAAATACCCAAAAAGAATTCAACAATCAAGTGCTATGGTCTCTCACCATCAACATTTGTCCTAGAAATTTGTCTTCAGTTACAAACAAGCAGTTCTCAACTTCAAGTCTGCACTCACCTCTGCAAAATTTTACTACTTCCATATCCCACAATCCCAAGCAGTTATTTAATTCCCTTTTCACCCAATGCTACCTATGACATTACTCATCTCAGCTGAAGACTTCGCCTCATATTAATAAATAAATAAATATATACAGTGGGTATGGAAAGTATTCAGACCCCTTTAAATTTTTCACTCTTTGTTTCATTGCAGCCATTTGCTAAAAGCAAAAAAGTTCATTTTATTTGTCATTAATGTACACTCAGCACCCCATCTTGACAGAAAAAAAAAAATAGAAATGTAGATATTTTTGCAAATTTATTAAAAAAGAAAAACTGAAATATCACATGGTCATAAGTATTCAGACCCTTTGCCCAGTATTGAGTAGAAGCACCCTTTTGAGCTAGTACAGCCATGAGTCTTCTTCTTGGGAATGATGCAACAAGTTTTTAACTTCTGGATTTAGGGATCCTTTGCCATTCTTCCTTGCAGATCCTCTCCAGATCTTATTTCTCATAGTCTGGGAGTCCTTCATATGTTTTTTGGCAAACTCTATGCGGGCTTTCATATGTCTTGCACTGAGGAGCGGCTTCCTTCGGGCCACTCTGCCATAAAGCCCCGACTGGTGGAGGGCTGCAGTGATAGTTGACTTTGTGGAACTTTCTCCCATCTCCCTACTGCATCTCTGGAGCTCAGCCACAGTGATCTTTGGGTTCTTCTTTACCTCTCTCACCAAGGCTCTTCTCCAGTTTGGCTGGACGGCCAGGTCTAGGAAGAGTTCTGGTTGTCGCAAACTTCTTCCATTTAAGGATTATGGAGGCCACTGTGCTGCAGAAATTCTTTAGTAACCTTGGCCAGATCTGTGCCTTGCCTCAATTCTGTCTCTGAGCTCCTTGGGCAGTTCCTTTGACCTCATGATTCTCATTTGCACTGACATGCACTGTGAGCTGTGAGGTCTTATATAGACAGGTGTGTGCCTTTCCTAATCAAGTCCAATTAGTTTAATTAAACGCAGCTGGACTCCAATGAAGGAGTAGAACCATCTCAAGGAGGATCAGAAGGAAGTGGACAGCATGGACATACAGTGGGAAAAAAAAAGTATTTAGTCATCCACCAATTGTGCAAGTTCTCCCACTTAAAAAGATGAGAGAGGCCTGTAATTGTCATCATAGGTAGACCTCAACTATGAGAGACAAAATGATAAAACAAATCCAGAAAATCACATTGTCTGATTTTTAAAGAATTTATTTGCAAATTATGGTGGAAAATAAGTATTTGGTCAATAACAAAAATTCATCTCAATGCTTTGTTATATATCTTTAGTTGGCAATGACAGAGGTCAAACTTTTTCTGTAAGTCTTCACAAGGTTGGCAAATACTGTTGCTGGTATGTTGACCCATTCCTCCAGGCAGATCTCTAGAGCAGTGATGTTTTGGGACTGTCGATGGGCAACACGGACTTTCAACTCCCTCCAAAGGTTTTCTATGGGGTTGAGATCTGGAGACTGGCTAGGCCACTCCAGGACCTTGAAGTGCTTCTTACGAAGCCACTCCTTTGTTGCCCTGGCGGTGTGCTTGGGATCATTGTCGTGCTGAAAGACCCAGCCACGTTTCATCTTCAATGCCCTTGCTGATGGAAGGAGGTTTGCACTCAAAATCTCACGATACATGGCCCCATTCATTCTTTCATGTACACAGATCAGTCGTCCTGGTCCCTTTGCAGAGAAACATCCCCAAAGCATGATGTTGCCACTTCCATGCTTCACAGTAGGTGTGGTGTTCTTTGGATGCAACTCAGCAATCACTCTCCTCCAAACACGACGAGTTGTGTTTCTACCAAACAGTTCTACTTTGGTTTCATCTGACCATATGACATTCTCCCAATACTCTTCTGGAACATCCAAGTGCTCTCTAGAAAACTTCAGACGGGCCCGGATATGTACTGGGTTAAGCAGGGGGACACGTCTGGCACTGCAGGATCTGAGTCCCTGGCGGCGTAGTGTGTTACTGACGGTAGCCTTTGTTACGTTAGTCCCAGCTTTCTGCAGGTCATTCACTAGGTCCCCCCTTGTGGTTCTGGGATTTTTTTCTCACCGTTCTTGTGATCATTTTGACCCAACGTGGTGAGATCTTGCGTGGAGCCCCTGATCGAGGGAGATTATCAGTGGTCTTATATGTCTTCCATTTTCTAATTATTGCTCCCACAGTTGATTTCTTCACACCAAGCTGCTTGCCTATTGCAGATTCAGTCTTCCCAGATATGGTGCAGGACTACAATTTTGTTTCTGGTGTCCTTCCACAGCTCTTTGGTCATCACCATAGTGGAGTTTGGAGAGTGACTGTTTGAGGTTGTGGACAGGTGTCTTTTCTACTGATAATAATTTCAAACAGGTGCCATTACTACAGGTAATGAGTGGAGGACAGAGGAGCCTCTTAAAGAAGAAGTTACAGGTCTGTGAGAGCCAGAAATCTTGCTTGTTTGTAGGTGACCAAATATTTATTTTCCACCATAATTTGCAAATAAATTCTTAAAAAATGAGACAATGTGATTTTCTAGATATGTTTTCTCATTTTGTCTCTCATAGTTGAGGTCTACCTATGATGTCAATTACAGGCCGGCCTCATCTTTTTAAGTGGGAGAACTTGCACAATTGCTGACTGACTAAATACTTTTTTTGAAAGAAAGAGACAATATCATGGTAAGTTTTAACCAACAGTCCCCACAACTGCTCTACTCAACTTTGCAGTGGTCTTCCTTTATAATCTATTTTTCTACTTTTCTACCATACCATTGAAAACACTAATCTCAAAATTGCACCACAACACCAGTGTGCTTGACCCTTTTTGTGACTACTTTTTTCTTCCATTAACCATTCTACCAGCACAACCATCCTAACGAAACCATCCCGCGACTGAGTCACCCCATCTCACTAATCCAGTTTGCCTCAAACCTCCTTGATCATCATCTTCACCTTGAACTATCCTCTCATCTGTCACTCACTCTTTTCCAACCCCACTGCACTAAAACTGTCATAAATTGCAAATGACCTACTAACTGCCAAAGCCAAATGACAATACTTTGTTCTCCTCCTAGACTTGTCACCGGCCTTTGATATAGGTGACTACTCCCTCCTGTTAAAAACTCTTTCATCCCTTGGCATCACAGACTTGGCCCTCTCCTGGATCACTTCATACTTCAAACACCACACATTAAGTGTCTTACACATGACCTCCTCGCTGTGCCCTCTCTGTCTCCATTTATACCCTCAGTTTTAACCAACTCATACAGTACCTTGCTTTTCAATACCATTGTTATGCTGATGATACTCAAATATATCTCTCTGGCCCAGAATTGACCATTCTGCCCCCTAGCCCTCTCTGCGACTGCGATCATTATGCCCCTGGTGACCAGTTTATGAATCTCTTAGAATCTGCAGATAAGTGTGTCAAATCAAGATTCTAATCCACAATTTATATGAGTGTTCTACCGTGTTTCTCCAAAAATAAGACCTATCCCGAACATAAGCCCTAGCTATATTCTCCAGGTTTCTTGGAGTAGGCTTGAAATATAAGCCCTACTCCAAAAATAAGCCCTAACTAATTTAACCCCTTCCCGACATCTGCTGTGCGATTACAGCGGATGCTGGGTCCTTAAAGATGGCAGCCGCTCTGCTGCAGAGCGGCTACCATAGCTGCCGTACTGGGTCTTCGCGGAGAGCTGGAGTTAATGCTCGCGATCAGTGTCTACTCTGATCGCAGGCATTGTTGAGCGTGACCACCCCCCCCTCCAAAGTAGCAGAACCGCCGGAGTTAATGCCCGCGATCAGAATGGACTCTGACCGCAGGCATTGCTAAGTGTAACCTCCGCGCTTCCCCCCCCTCCCCCCCCGCAGTCCCTAGGGCTGGTCCCCACCCCCTATAGCTACTATATCGGGTCTCCTTGTACAGCGGAGACCCGCAGTTAATGCCCGCGATCAGAGAGTCCACTCTGATCGTGGGCATTGTTGAGTGTTCCAGTCCATGACCCTCACCCCCAAATCGACCCCCCCCCCAAAGCAGAGAAGCTATCCCCGGGGCCGGTCCTCACCACCCCCGTACCTTTCACGTTGCAGGTCGGGTCCCACGTGGCGAGATCGCCGGAGCCTACCTGTTCCTTTGACAGCCGGGAGCTGTTATGAAGGCTCCCAGGCCTGTCATAGGAATATTACTATTGAGGCTATGACCAGCCTCATTAGTAATATAGATAATCTGCCCTAGACTGCAATACGTTGTATTGCAGTCTATGGGATGGTTGCAGGTTCAAGCCCCCTAGGAGGGGTTAATAGTAAAAAAAAGAAGAAAAAAAGTTAAAAAATATAAGAAAAACAAAATAAAAGTTCAAGCCCCCCTCCCACTTTCACTAGAATACATATAAAAATAAAATATTACTGGGAAACACATACACATTAGGTATCCCTGTGTCCGAAAACGCCCGGTCTACAAACTTATAAAAATATTTTACCTCTATAGTGAATGCCATAGTGAAAAAAAAAAAAAAAATCAAAAGTGCCGAACTGCTGTTTTTTCGCTGTTTCACCTCTGATAAAAGTTGAAATAAAAAAGCGATCAAACGTGTGATTGCTGTTCATGAAAGAAATTAAGACCTACCCCGAAAATAAGCCCTAGCCCTTTTTTCGGAGAAAAAAATATAAGACCCTGTCTTATTTTCGGAGAAACACGGTATGTTGTTTATTGCAGGCTGCACACTCCATTCATTTTGGGCACGGTATGAGGAGATGTAAGTACTGCAGCCCTTTACTTCCTTGACACTGAAAGAGAAAGGAATACTGTAGCTTAAATAATTTAAATATTTTACCAAGACAAGCTGTCTGTAGAGCAAATGTGCCAGCTAAGAAAGTTCTGTTGTTACAGCAGCATCAGCACTGACTGAAGTGGGCAGTCTCTTTCTGTTCAGTGTGAGAGAGGTGAGGGAAAGCCTGAGGGTAGCAAAGTATTATCTGAGCTTGCAGAATTGTAAACATTGACTGGAACGGATCTGCAGCTCTGTATCTGTAACATGGTAAATAACATTACTCTTTAATATTAGGTTGTTTGTGACCTATTCAAGAATATTTTAAAACTCTCTAGACACATAGACAATCTTTTTAATTCACGATCAGAATTTTATTACAGCTATGGTGGAAGTAGGCAATAGGCGAGTGTTCAGGCCAAGTCTATTAAGAGGGGGCTCCTATTGCTCCACTCCGTTCCGAGGATTATAGAGCAGGTCCTACCCTGCTCTGTGTTGTCAGAACAGAGCGAAGCCCCAATAGAAGTGTCAGATGTTACTCCGAGTGTCACCCAAGTACATTTTAGTGTAAAATAGCCCAACCCCTCTTTGGATGTCACGCTCGGTCATGTGCATGGGGCCTAAACCTTACTGGGACCAGATTGAAGTTCATCTCCACATTATATTAACAAAAGTACGGCCAGTCACTCCCAACTCATCTTCCTGAGCCTACTGCCTTATTCTTTGATGCCCTCACTGAACAAACATTTGGGTACCAGCTAATTTTGGTGGCAAAAGTATTAATCATTCTATTTTGGTATTTAAAAAGACCTGAAAACTGCCCACTGAGTAGTGTATTGTACTGGTGATTGAGACCCCTAGTGGTCTAGGGGGACTTTGAAAAGTAAAAATAAAATATTTAAAATGTTGAAAATATATGTAAAATTTATAAAAGAAAAAAACAAGCAAAACCCTTTTCCCCATAAGGCCGGGGTCCCACGTAGCGAATATGCAGTGTTTTTGCTGCAGAGATGACACAGCAGCATAAAATGCTGCCTATTATAATACATGCAAAGTGGATGGGATTCTGGTTAATCCCATCCACACAATGCAGAAAAAAATCTGCAGTGAAATTGCTGCGATTTCAAAAACCGTTGCATTTTTGTAAATCACAGCTTATCAATTATACCTACGGAAATGCTGGCGGAAAACACTGCTGACTTTCTGTGAAAAATTCGATGCGTTTCAACTGCGGTCTTTTCCACAGCATTTTTTGACAGTGATTGGCTGCGTGTGGGGCCTTAGCCTTAAAAAGTTTTTTGTATGTTTGTAGAAATAAAAAATTTGTTATTGCCAAATCTGTAACAACTTGACCTATAATTTTATTACACTATTTCACCCACAGAACGAATGCATAAAATATAAAAAATAAAAAGTAATGCCAAAACTGACAAAGTAGTAATACATTAAAAAACCTATGCATATTGGGTATCAACATAATCATACTGACCTGCAGAATAAATTTAGAATGATATTTTAACATATGATGAATGGCTATAGTGCAAAAATCAGTGACACAATTGCTTCTATTTCCTATTATCTCCCAGAAAGAGTTACATTATTTGTGTTCTAAAAATGGCACTGTTAAAAAATACAAGCAATCCCAGAAAAATCAAGGCTATGTCAACATAAAAATAAAACAGTTATGGCTCTTGGAATATGATGATGAAAAATTGAAAAATAATGCGTCTTTAAGGGGTTAATTATGTTTTTTATAATGTTTAATAAAAGGTTTGCATCAATGTTGTAGCCACACAAATCAATAATATGGTGCTGAATGATTTTACTGCGTTTTTCTAACAGTATTGCTAACTGAGCATTAGCAAATCCTGAAAATAGCTGTAGCTTTATGTCATAAATATTTCATGCCCTCAGATCCAGACATTGTACTGCAGTGTTTTACAGCACTGTTGAGGAAGACAACGCTGTATATCAGAATGCGTCCAATATCATCACCTGCAAACCACAGAATTGTCTTTCTGGCAAGATGTGAATAAATTGCCTTTCAAGGGACTAGTAATTAAGACAACTGATGACAGCTGCCTCATTGACATCCTTCACATTCATTCCTGCTATACTTGCGTCACACACATATATTTATTGTTATAGCTTTTCATAGTGGTTTATGTCTAAAATTCTGATACTTTATTGGTGCAAGAAAAGAAGGTTTTATAAAGATATAATAATACATGATACTTCGAGAAAAACAACAATGGGATATACCTCATTACTTTGCAGACCTTTTTTAGGGATGAATTAAATGTATAAATGGGGATGCTCGCCTGGTAAAAACTTATAAAAGGGTTAGGCTAGCTGCACATAAGCACTGTAAAAATGGCTGTGAAAAAATGGATGCAACATCCTTGGGGCAGCTGTTTTCACTGCTCTCTCATAGGCTTGAGTATATTGATGTAAAAACAGACAAAAATAAGACAGAAAAAAACGAACAATAGCCCCACTGAAATTATAGGCCATAGGATACTGTATGGAGGACACTATGGGACATTATACCTTGTGAAGGGGCCGCTATGGGATGTTATACTGTGTGGAGGGGTCACTATAAGACATTATACTGTGTGGAGGGGCCACTATGGGACATTATACTGTGTGGAGGGGCCACTATGAGACATTAAACTGTGTGGAGGGGCCGCTATGGGACATTATACTGTGTGGAGGGGCCACTATGGGACATTATACTGTGTGGAGGGTTTGCTATGTGACATTGTACTGTGTGGAGGGTCTGCTATGTGACATTATACTGTGTGGAGGGTCTGCTATGTGACATTATACTGTGTGGAGGCGCCACTATGTGACATTATACTGTGTGCTGGGGCTGCTATGTGACATTACACTGTGTGGAGGGGCCACTATGGGACATTATACTGTGTGTAGGGGCTGTTATGTGACATTATAGCTTGTGAAGGGAACGCTATGGGACATTATGCTGTGTGGAGGGGCTGCTATGAGACCTTATACTGTGTGGAGGGGCCACTATGGGACATTATACTGTGTGCTGGGCCACTATAGAACATTATACTATCTGGAGGCCACTTTGTGACATTATCGTGTGTGTAAATGGGGCGTTATACCGTGTGGAGGCCAGGAAAGGGGGTGCTATGTCGTGTGGGGGTGGGGAGCACAAGTTAAAAGTTTGCTATGGGTCTTTGCTAGTTACACACCTGATTTTCACTAACTTACTTGGCTGGTGATACCCAGCTGTCAAGAAGCAACTCTGTCCCTGTGCTGATGGAGGATGCAAATGAGTGGCTCTTTTCTCCTCTGCATGTTCCTACCATGCCTGTAGTCCATTATTATCATCTGGAATGCCCAGAGGACCTCCCATGTTCAATAATGCTGCTTCAGGTGCTCATGTCCTGGGCTTGACTGCTGCTGGGCGTAATGGTGCTCTAATCCATATGGTGCTGAGCCTAGAACTCCCATATTGCATACTATTGTATAACTGCAAATTGGTGTTACATTAGCGCTGCAGCATTACATAGATAGTGTCACTCAGCTCATATGCTGTATAAAGCATGCGACATGCTACCGTCTTCAAGGGAAAGCTCTCATCATCCAGGGATATCTAAGCTGTATATATTGCAGGTACATATGAGGCAGAATTTATAGGTATAGTGCATGAATTATCAGCTGCCACATGCCAGTGCTTTCATGGGAAAGCTCACATCATTAAAGAATCATTTTTTATGATCTAATAGAAACAAGTGTTGACTGACTTGTTCATGTGGTTTTTGGCCACATCACATCTTGCCTTGCCCTAATAAAGCATTTCCCCAAAAACATTAGAAATGTAAATGGTGTAAACAAAATTGCTAGATTATCTGCATTGTACTGGTCCAACCTTATAATATGTGAACCCCGCACTGACTGCTTTGCATACAACACGACAAGGCGGGCATCAGGGAAATTTGGGAATTGAAGTGCGGTAAGGGGGGCCCAAGATGAAACAGGCAAACTTTTAGCTACACCTCAAGATAACATACTAGGCCAGTGCCCAATGCATAAAATACATGACAACAATACATGTCTGCAGCCCTAAGTGTAGCAGGCATTGCTGATGCAGTGGTGGAACAAAGTTCCAGCCAGTCATATGCTCAAGTCTTTGGACCCTAATCCAAAATCTGTAGCAAGGACCTCTGGGTTGCTACTTAGGGGCAGAAGGCGCTATTTAAACTGTCCTAGATCACCATGGTTGATGGACATCAATACTAACCCCTTGATAATCCCCAAACCACTAGCAAAATTAGGTGTTAGCCACTAAGCCACTCTAGACTTCTGAAAATATTACCAGATGCTGTCACTTATTCTTAAACAATTTAAACTTTTTTTTTAACAAATTTTTGGTATGCATTACGGACGAGGTGAACAAATGTGTGGGGGCGAGGTAAACAAAATACATTAATTCATAGCTGCCATGGCAACCCCTTGCATCCTGCAATCTCATCAGCAACCTCGCCCCCTAAAAACCCAGATGCCGCCATTGCTATTGATCACAACATCTGAGTTAAGTCGTCAAAGCTGGAGTATTTTCCGACTCCAGCAGCTAGTCTCAAGTCCAGACTGTATAATACAGATGAGATCTGGAAGTTATGCCATAGACATATCTCCTGTGCCTGTAGCATGAAAGCAGCGTACTACTATGGCGTTGAGTTTTAACTATATGCTCAGTATGACGTAATAGTACAGCGCTGAGTGGGAAGTGGCTAAATGTGTGACGATGCAAAAAAGCACCAAATTTGTGTTGCAAAATTCTGACTTAAAATAAATCAACTAAAGTATATCTATAGAGTCTAAGAATTGTCATACTGTCTTTCTAAGTTTGCACTGTATAAATAGTAAATCTTAAGCATTGTCTTCTGTCTTATAATCTTCTTCAATAATAATTATCTGAAACATATATATTTGGACAATCTAAGATATTAAAACATGAGCTAAATGTCATTTATTATGCTCATTAAGAGAAATAAAATGCTCATTTTTTAATCTTAGGCTAAGGCCCCACTTAGCGAAAAACCACAGCGGAAACACATTAAGTTTTTTTTCTGCAGCGTTTTTCATTGTGTTTTCACAGAGTTTTACTCTGCGGACTTTCTGCCCATATAATACCTATATGGAAAACGTCAGTATTTCCACATATATAACTGACATGCTGCGAGTTTCAAAAACGTGGCCGTTTTTGAAAACGCAGCATTTACGTTGCTAATTTTCTTTTTTGCAATCTGTGGATGGGATTAGCCAGAATACCAATCACTTTGCAGGTACTGTAAAATGCAGCGTTTTTTTTTTGTTTGTTTGTTTTATGGCGTTTCTGCAGCAGTATAAAAGCTGCATTTTTGCAACGTGGGGCTTCAGCCTTGTATATATTATAATGAAATTACACAGCTCATTTCCTGCTGTTTATCCTACCAGAAGTCATGTCCCATTGGGACTCACAATTACTCTGCTATACAACTAACAGGCAATGTTTGACAGCTTATTGTCAGTACAGCTCCTGATAAATTGAGGGTCTTGTCCTTTACAACAGTGCTACCATAATGTGTCTTATAGCTGGCAGTGAAGTTTTATCAATCTTATTCTACAGTATATGAGAAAACTGGGAAAAAAAGCGTAATACAGAAAATTCTGTAATGGCTGAATTCTGCATTTTAAAGCAGCATGAATAATATAGCACAAGTGGGTGTATTAAAGATGCTATAAAATTATAGAAAGTATTCTCTTATGGAAGATGTGGCATTATGAACAGTGAACTTGTCTACACTCGGATTTGTCGGATTTCTTTGTAGAGCCCAAAAGGTCTGCAGCCAGGTCCACATTGTTACCCCGCATTCACACGACCTAGTTTCACCCATGAAACTCAGTCTGTGTCTTTTACACTGAGAAAAAAAATCATGAATCATGACACTATTTTTTCCCCTTTTCACTACCTGGCCCAAGCTATGCAAGTCTATGGTTCCTTGAAAAAAAAAATGGACTGGACATGGACATCCTCCGTGTGCTGTCCGTGCGTAGTTTGTTTTTCACACGTACATTACGAGGAGATGCTGAAAAATAATTACAGCATCCGTTTTTGTTTTGTTTGTATTTCTTGTGTGATTTTTAATCACATAAGGAAATTGGTTTAATGTGGATAAGTCATGTCCTCTAACTGTTTTCTACAGCTTTGTTGTGTGTGTTGCGGAAACGCAGATTTTTTTGTTGCAGATTTTGCTGCGTTTTTTTTGAGCCAAAGCCAGGAGTGGATTGAGCAGAAGGTAAAAGTATACAGTGCCTTGCGAAAGTATTCGGCCCCCTTGAACTTTTCAACCTTTTGCCACATTTCCGGCTTCAAACATAGGGATATAAAATTTTAATTTTTTGGTGGAGAATCAACAACAAGTAGGACACAATTATGAAGTGGAACGAAATTTATCGGTTATTTTAAACTTTTGTAAAAAATGAAAAACTGAAAAGTGGGGCGTGCAATATTATTCGGCCCCTTTACTTTCAGTGCAGCAAACTCACTGCAGAAGTTCAGTGAGGATCTCTGAATGATCCAATGTTGTCCTAAATGAGTGATAATGATAAATATAATCCACCTGTGTGTAATCAAGTCTCCGTATAAATGCACCTGCTCTGTGATAGTCTCAGGGTTCTGTTTAAAGCGCAGAGAGCATCATGAAGACCAAGGAACACACCAGGTAGGTCCGTGATACTGTTGTGGAGAAGTTTAAAGATTTCCCAAACTTTAAACATCCCAAGGAGCACTGTACAAGCGATCATATTGAAATGGAAGGAGTATCAGACCACTGCAAATCTACCAAGACCGTCCCTCTAAACTTTCATCTCAAACAAGGAGAAGACTGATCAGAGATGCAGTCAAGAGGCCCATGATCACTCTGGATGAACTGCAGAGATCTACAGCTGAGGTGGGAGAGTCTGTCCATAGGACAACAATCAGTCGGACACTGCACAAATCTGGCCTTTATGGAAGAGTGGCAAGAAAAAAGCCATTTCTCAAAGATATCCATAAAAAGTCTAATTTAAAGTTTGCCACAAGCCACCTGGGATACACACCAAACATGTGGAAGAAGGTGCTCTGGTCAGATGAAACCAAAATCGAACTTTTTGGCCACAATGCAAAACGATATGTTTGGCGTAAAAGCAACACAGCTCATCACCCTGAACACACCATCCCCACTGTCAAACATGGTGGTGGCAGCATCATGGTTTGGGCCTGCTTTTCTTCAGCAGGGACAGGGAAGATGGTTAAAATTGATGGGAAGATGGATGGAGCCAAATACAGGACAATTCTGGAAGAAAACCTGTTGGAGTCTGCAAAAGACCTGAGACTGGGACGGAGATTTATCTTCCAACAAGACAATGATCCCAAACATAAAGCAAAATCTACAATGGAATGGTTCACAAATAAACGTATCCAGGTGTTAGAATGGCCAAGTCCAAGTCCAGACCTGAATCTAATCGAGAATCTGTGGAAAGAGTTGAAAACTGCTGTTCACAAGCGCTCTCCATCCAACCTCACTGAGCTCCAGCTGTTTTCCAAGGAAGAATGGGCAATAATTTCAGTCTCTCGATGTGCAAAACTGATAGAGACATACCCCAAGCGACTTGCAGCTGTAATCGCAGCAAAAGGTGGCGCTAAAAAGTATTAACTTAAGGGGGCTGAATAATTTGGCACGCTCCACTTTTCAGTTTTTTATTTTTTACAAAAGTTTAAAATATCCAATAAATTTCGTTCCACTTCACAATTGTGTCCCACTTGTTGATTCTTCACCAAAAAATTAAAAATTTATATCCTTATGTTTGATGCCTGAAATGTGGCAAAATGTTGAAAAGTTCAAGAGGGCCGAATACTTTCGCAAGGCACTGTAAGTACAGTTGAAATCAGAAGTTTACATATACTATATAAAAAGACACATATGCATGTTTTTCTCACTATCTGACATGAAATCAGGATAAACCTTTCCTGTTTTAGGTCAATTCGGATTACCAAAATTATATATATTTGCCAAATGCCAGAATAATGAGAGAGAGACAATTTTTAAGGCATTTTTATTACTTTCTGCAAAGTCAAAAGTTTACATACATTTCATTAGTATTTGGTACCATTGCCCTTAAACTGTATGACTTGGGTCAAATGTTTTGAATATCCTTCGACAAGCTTCTCACAATAGTTGGTAGGAATTTTGGCCCATTCCTTCTGACAGAACTGGTGTAACTGAGCCATGTTTATAGGCCGCCTTGCTCGCACCTGCCTTTTCAGATTTGCCCATAAATTTTCAGTAGGATTGAGATCAGGGCTTTGTGATGGCCACTCCAAAACATTGACTTTTAACATTGACTTAAGCCACTTTGTAACCAGTTTGGCAGTATGCTTCGGGTCATTGTCCATTTGGAAGACCCATTTGTGCCCAAACTTTAACTTCCTGGCTGATGTCTTGAGATGTTGCTTCAGTATTGCCACATAATGTTCTTTCCTCATGATGCCATCTATTTTGTGAAGTGCACCAGTCCCTCCTGCAGCAAAACAACCCTACAACATGATACTGCCACACCCGTGTTTCACAGCTGGGATGGTGTTCTTAGGCTTGCAAGCTTCTCCCTTTTTCCTCCAAACTTAACAAGGGTCATTATGGACAAAGAGTTCAATTTGTTCTTGCGTGCATTTGCAAACATTAATCTGGCTTTTTTATGTTTCTTTTGGAGTAATGGCAGCTTCCTGGCAGAGTGGCCTTACAGCCCATGTCGATACAGTACTCGTTTCACTGTGGATAATGACAAACTCTTACCAGCTTCAGCCAGCATCTTCACAAGGTCTTTTGCTTTTGTTCTTGGGTTGATATGCACATTTCGTACCAAAGCACGTTCATATCTGGGACACAGAACCTTCCTGAGCAGTATGATGGCTGAACATTCCCATCTTGTTTGTACTTGCATATAATTGTTAGTACAGATGACCTTCAGACACCTTCAGGCATCTGGAAATTGCACCCAAGGATGAACTAGACTTGTGCAAGTCTACAATTCTCTTCCTGATATCTTGGCTGATTTCTTTAGACTTTCTCATGATGTTACACAAAGAAGCAGTGTGATTCAGGTGTGCCTTAAAATACATCCACAGGTGTATCTCTAATTAACTCAGATGTTGCCAATAGACCTATCAGAAGCTTTCAAAAATATGACATCATCATATGGGCTGTCCAAAATTGTTTAAAGGCATAGTAATCTTAGTGTATATAAACTTGACTTTGCAGAAAGTAATAAAAATGCCTTAAAAAATTCTCTCTCTCATTATTCTGGCATTTGGCAAATATAAAAAATTTTGGTAATCCTAATTGACTTAAAACGGGAAAGGTTTATTCTGATTTCATGTCAGATAGTGAGAAAAACATGCATATGTGTATTTTTATGTAGTGTATGTAAACTTCTGGTTTCAACAGTATTTGCTATATATTTCCCATTCCTTTTGTAGCCATTCTTGGCTTTGGCTCAGCAACGTTGGGGCCCCAGCCTTAGGGAGTTCTGCTCTGCCGAAATACCTTGCTGTTATTGCTGGGCAGCAGAGAACAGGCACTTGACAGTACACCTGTGAAGTAATGACACCGGCCAGTTCTTGATAGTACACTGATTTGTAGCCAAAACTAATATATCTCTGGAACGGGGAAGGATACTGAAAAAAAAAGCACCGTGTGGCGTTTAGAGGATATAACAGGTCCTCTTTTTTAACTTTAGCTTTTCTTTTCTAGATCTATAGCATCTTCCTCCTGTATACCAATGTTTTTATGGAATCACAACCACATATAGAACCATCATCAGCCCTGTTTTTCTACATCTTTTAAGAAGTCAAATAAAGTCCATTCAAGACATGTGTTTTGCATATGGAAATGAGAGCACATCATTGTACAGCTTTCAGAAGCAGGGGAAGTGAAGAGGGAAGTTCTTATTCCAGGCAGATGACTGCTGGGCATTCATCAGCATATACAGAAAATCATAGGGATGAGATCAAACAATTGGAGCTCAATTTACTGCCCCATCTGTTAAAGGGAATTTGGGATTTGAATCGTATTTCCATTTCGCCTTTTCCAGGCCTTATGTAAAACCTCCTTTAGTGTTTATTGGTACATAATAGGATACAGTGAAAAATACCACACTAGAGCTGATAGAATAGTAAAGAGACAGACTTTCAAGAGGCAAATAAAATGAAGCTGGCTTTATATAACATATAATAGCAGGATCTCAATAATGGAAGGCAAAGAGGCTGCAGCAAATTATACAAAGGGTTAGTTGTAAGTACTTGGTATATACTCTATTCAGTGAAACCGGACAGATGTTCACATACTTTTAAGTATAAAATATGAGATAAGTTTGGCTGAATGAATTGCACATATCAGCTACTGAAAATATGGTATGCCAATGGACTTAATAACTTGCTTGTAAAATGTAATTTATATGATAAAAAGGCAGGCACATTGCCGTTGATAAGGTTCATATCCAGGACAGCTGGTGGATGAGGATAAGGGTAATGAAAGGGAAAGAGCAGAGCAAGGTCCATTATAATAAAGAACAATAATTGACTTGTTTGCATACCTTAATCTGACTTTCACACTGGATAGATAGAGCTGTTACAGCACTGAGCATTTTCCTCATTATTTTTGCAGAGGGGTAAAAGATAGCCAAAAGACCTAATTATGGATTAGTGGCCAGGGGAACAGAATGTACTCGTAACAAGGAAGGCTCAATACAAACGGCTATAGATGAAATGTACAAAAGCGGCATTTATCCTTTTATTTTCTACCCTGATTGCTGTCCTTAAAAATGTGTTTTATTCAATACTAATCCCAACCTGGGCACAGTAAGACGTGTAAACCCACCAGAACATGATTTATTATAGCTTTGCTGTACTCTGCATTTCACCTATCACAGATTCTAATTATTAAGTTATATTAGACATAGGCATATGTAGAAAATAACATTTATGGGAATCTGAGATCAGACCCACGCCGGTTTCCAAGTCATTCTCTGTAGACCATTTAAAGAGCATCTGTCATGAGATAAAGCTTTTGTTGTTTTCAGGCATTGATAAGATGCCATCCTAAATGGAAAATAGTGGATAAACCTGCACCCATTAAACTACCCTATAATCAGAATATTACCCACTCTGTTTGCTAATGTGGATACATGAGCCATCTTTGTGCATTTTATTAACCATGAAGGATCACATGAAGCACCCTCCAATGATTCTGGGTAAGCTAAATGAACATCTCATCTGAATGTCAAGAGTCCTCACATACTACATTAGCATACAGTGCAGGGGTAGATTAAGTATACCATTGGACCCCCACTTACCCCCGTTCATGCTAAAGATCACTGTGATAGAATAATGTCTCATAGCAGCCCTCCATGCAATATAATGTCCCATAGTGGAACCCACACAGTATAATATCCAACAGTAGACCCGCCTCACAATAAAATGTCCCATAGTGGCCCCTCAACAGAGTATAATGTCCCAGCGTGGTCCCTACATTAAAAAAGTAATAAAAAGTATATGGTATGAATGAATCAGTTCTCATTATGAATTTTCCTTGAACCCAAATTTTTTGGGTTTGCCACCAACAAACAATATTATATTCTAGCCTCTCTTCAGACCCCAGGGGAGGTGAGGAAATACAACAAATAGTGTTACTGACCTACCCAAGGCTCCAGTGCAGGTCCCTCTTCAGCTCTCCTCTGGACGTCCTGAATGACATAAGTAACTGCTGAGACCTATGATTCAGCCTCAGAGATCATGTGACTTGGGTCCTCGCTACAATTGACATGCTTCTCTTCCGTTTTCTCTCCAATTCATTATTGTTGCCATAGAGACATTGCACGGAGCAACGTCCACATCAATAAGTGCATATAGAAAAAATGTCACTAATTTTAATTACTTTCATGTTTTATATGTGTTTGTGTTGCATGAAGTAATGGATTCTATGCTTGATAGGAAAATAAAATAAATGGTCGTCATGGATGACATTGACAGTTTTTTGTCTGCACTATTTTCTATGCATTACTGTGATTAAAACCAAGATGTCACCTAAAAAAATTAAAAATCCGAAAAGGATCCCAAAGAGGAGACTAAAGTAAAAAAAAAAAAAAAATAATTTATCTTATTTCCCCAAATGTAATTCATCTCTGGTTTTCTAACAACTTTAAATTCTGTCTATGTACTTGGCCTTTATTTTTATTGTATACAGAAGTCCCTGAGTAATATTCAACCCATCTGCTCATGAATCTGTTTTCTGGATTTGTGTGATAATCTTTTAAAAACCAATTCAGACCATCAGCTATGGTTTGCAGCCTTCAATACAACAATGGTAACAAAGAGTGAAATTGTAGCATACCATATGTTTTTGTACTTAAAGGGGTTGTCCAGGATAAATTAATATTTTAAACATAATGCCCTCATGTCCCCCCCCCCTCCAACTTTCTAAATTTTTCTTTGTTTTACTGTAATATGTAGGTCATGTGACCTACATATATTACATTTTTTGCCTTTCTGCTTACATTGCTGGGGCTCAGTCTAATCGATATCAGTGGAAAGGACTCGCCCCTCCAGCCCCACTATATTTATTTGTTCCTCCTGGCAGCTCAGGACTGGGACATCATCAGCCGCCAGCACGTCCTCTTTGTGACATGTGCCAGCCACCCACGCTTGATGTCCTGGGTCCGGAGATGCCAGGAATGGTACTGGAGGGGCGGGCCAAAGAGGAGGTGCCAGCCGGCACCTTCGTAGAGTGGGCGGCGGGAAATCATGCCGGCTTGTAGCACCAAATAATGTGGACTGTACATGTGCAATCCATATTATACTGTGTGGGGGCCACTGTGGAGCATATTATACTATGCAGGGGCCACTGTGAAACATTATACTGTGCAGGGGCCACTGTGTAGCATATTATACTGTGCGGTGGCCACCGTGGGGCATATTATACTGTGCAGGGGCCACTGTGGAACATATTAGACTGTTCAGGGGCCACTGAGGAGCATATTATACTGTGTAGGGGCCACTGTAGAGCATTATACTGTGTGGTGGCCACCTTGGAGCTTATTATACTGTTCAGGGGCCACTGAGGAGCATATTATACTGTGCAGGGGCTGCTGTAGAGCATTATACTGTGCGTTGGCCACTGTGGAGCATATTATACTGTGCAGGGGCAACCGTGGAGCATATTATACTGTGTAGGGGCCGCTGTAGAGCATTATACTGTGTGGTGGCCAATGTGTAGCATATTATACTGTTCAGGGGCCACTGAGGAGCATATTATACTGTGCAGGGGCCACTGTAGAGCATTATACTGTGTGCTGGCCACCGTGGAGCATATTATACTGTGCAGGGGCAACCGTGGAACATATTATACTGTGTAGGGGCCACTGTGTAGCATATTATACTGTGCGGTGGCCACCGTGGAGCATATTATACTGTGCAGGGGCCACTGTGGAACATATTAGACTGTTCAAGGGCCACTGAGGAGCATATTATACTGTGCAGGGGCCACTGTAGAGCATTATACTGTGTGTTGGCCACCGTGGAGCATATTATACTGTGCAGGGGCTACTGTAGAGCATTATACTGTGTGGTGGCCACCGTGGAGCATATTATACTGTGCAGGGGCAACCGTGGAGCATATTATACTGTGTAGGGGCCACTGTGGAGCATATTATACTATGCAGGGGCCACTGTGAAACATTATACTGTTCAGGGGCCACTGTGTAGCATATAATATTGTGCAGGGGCCACTGTAGAGCATTATACTGTGCAGGGGCCACCGTGGAGCATATTATACTGTGCAGGGGCAACCGTGGAGCATATTATACTGTGTAGGGGCCACTGTGGAGCATATTATACTGTGCAGGGGCCACTGAGGAACATATTATACTGTGCAGGGGCCACTGTAGAGCATTATACTGTACAGTGGCCACTATGGAGCATTATACTGTGCAGGGGCCACCGAGGAGAATATTATACTGTGCAGAGGCCACTGTGGACCATATTATACACTGTGGAGCATATTATACTGTGCAGGGGTTACTGTGGAGCAGCATACAGTGCAGGGGTCACTGTGGAGCATATTATAATGTGCGGGGGCCACTGTGAAGCGTTATACTGTTTGGGAGCCACAGTAGAGCCTACTATACTGTGCATTGCCAAATTATGTCAAGGCAGCACTCAGGTAGTAGAAAGATTTTTGGGCGCCTGTTCCATGTAGGGCTGGCCACCTTTCCTACTGGACAATTCTATACGAAGAACAGATGGAACCGCACTCCAATCGAAGTTATGCTTCAAACACTTTATTTTTATTAATGCAATGTTTCAGGCATGTGCCCTTCATCAGGCATTTAAAAGTGTATAGCGTGCAAAGGATCATTTACTGATGACAACATGATGCGATGGGGTCCAAGGTATGCTAATCCCCAGGCGATAGGGCTGGTGAGCTTAAATGGCTATTATCGCCGGGTCAGCTAGGACGCTGGTGCAGACTTGTCACAGGAATATATGTCAAAGGCCTCCAATCAATTTAAGGACACTGCCAAAAACTACCTTAGGCCGGGGCCCCACATAGCATAAATGCCGTGATTTTGCTTCGGTGTTTTACAGTATCTGCAAAGTGGATGGGATTCTGGCAGCGGACAGGCTGTGATTTCAAAATGCATTGTGTTTTTGTACATTGCAGCATGTCAATTATATCTACGGAAACTCTGGCATTTCTGTGAAAAGCACTGCGGGAAAAAACCCAATGTGGAAATTTAGAAAAATTAGCAATTTATTCAATTCATAGTCAGCAGTCTTCCATGATTGTGTGTCCTACTGAACCAGAGGGACCATTTAAAGGCTTAGGAAACCTTGGCAGGTGACACACTGAATTTACAATACTGAACTTTTTTACAATATTCTAATTTTCTTAGATTTTGGTTTTCATTACCTGTAATCCATAATCGACATTTACAGAAATAAAACACTTGAAATAGAACACTCTGTCTGTAAAGAATCTAGAAAATATAGGAGGTTTTTAATTTAATTACTGAAAGAAATAAACATTTCAAAGATATTCTAATTTATTGAGATGCCCTTGTATTTACAGGATGGGCTAGGCTGCTCTTTGTTAGTAGTGTTCTGCTTGGAGATGGTCCCCACAAACCTTCTCTAACCCTCAGAGCCAGAAGGAATTAATGATCTCTCCTCACTGAAGCATGAGGAGAACTCATCTTGCTCTAAGTTTCCATCTTGGCTGCCACTCCCATGTCAAAGGACAGAGGTCAGGATTTTATTGGAGTGTAGAATCTGATGACCACATACACCCTAAGCCTAGACTGGACTTCCAAGAAGGACACTGCATACTGCTTGTTGACAACCAGTTATGTCAACATACAGAGAAAAACAAAAATTCAATAAATAATTATATGTGCTGTGTCATGAAAGCAACTTTAGTCAATCAGATCTACAAAATATTCCTCAGCATTTTTAGCTTGAAGGCCAGGCCAAGTAGAGTTGTATTCACTCAAAAATGTGAAGGTGGTATCCCAACCCCAATGAGTACAGACACCCAAGGGTCACCAGATCTGCATTTTAGAATTTCTAACTACCTGGCTTCTGGCTTTGATCAGGTGGCTACTGACTAAATGCAAATAAAGATGTCTTGAAAATCACTGCATACACCAGATGTTCATGGCTTACCACCATGTGGTTTTCCTACCTACATAATGGTGTTTTGGAGACTGATAAGAACAGGAACTTTAAAATCGCACATAATATCACCATAAGATGACTTGTCGAGTACTTCAAGCATTATTATATAAACACGCTTAATAAATTTAACATGGGATTAAAACAAACAAATATATACTTACAAAAATAAATCACCCTTTCACTTTAGGGTACAAGACCACCTTTCATTACATACACAGCTAAATAATCCAGTCTTTCAGATGCAGGACCTCCACATCTTTGATAATCAATTATAATATGATTAGCAATCAAAAAAGTAATACAGTAAATATCATAGAATCACTGTCTATCTTGCAATTTTCACATATCAATGATTTTCTTTACCTGGTCTTCCAACAATCTGTCTCCAAGATCTGGGAGAATTACCAACCAGTTTCTGTGGAGGAGGAACCTCAGCTTTAGAAGAATCAATTTTTTTTCTTTCTCCTTTTTTTTTTTTTCTTGCTGGTCTCTTCACAACTGCCTCAGAACTTTCCTCTTTTTCCTCTTCTCTACTCTTTGTCTATTCCTTTACAGGATTTCCGGCATGAATTTTCTCAGAATTTTTTTTTCTTTCTCTTTTCAGGGCAAGCTTAGTATTGATGACTAGTGTTGAGCGAACCCAGTGAAATTCGGGTTCGACGCATTCCGACGAACTTTGCCCAAAAGTTCGGTTCGGGTACCCAAACTTGACCCAAACCCAAACCCCATTGAAATCAATGGGGACCCGAACTTTTTTTAAAATTTTTTTTTTGGGGACCTGAACTTTGACTTTTTAGTGATGTCCCACTATAGGACCTGAACCAGTGATACACTAATCGCTGGTTCAGAACTATAGACTGAAATACACGTATTTCCTCAATATTGGTAGGATCAACCAGGTACTGGGGGCTACTTGCAGCCCAGGGTCACTGGCCAGACCCTGGGCTACAGAAGATGCATATCGGCACCCCCCGATCTCGCCAAGGGGGGTGCCAAGGGGGACATTTAGCATGGCGGAACCCCTTGGATGCCATGGTCATGCTTGATCACAGCATCCAAGGGGTTAAAACCCCCAATCGGCAGTCAGTTACAGCTAACACCCGCTCCCGATGCCGCCCGCGGCATTCAGTTTCCTGACAAACACCTAAGATGCCGTGGTTGCAGCGGGAGCCTGGCTGTCAGATACAGCTGGGCTCCCCTGGTGATTGCAGGGGGTTAAAGCTGGTTGATTGGCTGCTTAGCAGTCAATCAACTAGATTTAGGGATGAGCCGAATCTGGACCTGGACCCGAACTTCAGTGCTGACATTTGGGGTTGGGTAACCGAACGCACAAAGTTTGGCACGGACCCGAACTGTGCAGTTTGGGATCGCTCAACACCATTGATGACAATAACCATTACAAAGATTACACTTCATGGCCTTGGTGCAGGATTCAGGACTATATCTCTCTTCCTCACACCTTGGACAACCCTGGTAAGTACACTCCTCCTTCTCATGACCTTACTTCTTACACTTTCAGCAAAAAGAAGTCATACCGAAAAAGAGAAAATCTTTCATTCTACCAATTCTAAATCGGTTAGGTGGAAAAATCACATTACCATCCAAAACTTCCTTTAATTTAGCCTAGAACTTCCATTTAGTTGTCCATTTACCTTACTGGTTCAACACTTTACCTATCAGGATCACATCTTCACAGTACTGAGATAGAAAGACAAGGATCTCCTGGTCCGGGACATAAAGACTATATATTCTGATAGTTACTAATCTTTCATTCCTTTGAAAATGAGAAGTTACTTCCACACCTTCTAATACAGAATGATGCTTACAATAATCCATTTTCTTCCAGAAACTTGAAAGTACTACATCGAAGATCCCCTGATGAGGAAACTCCAGCATGATGAATATTTGTTCCCTCTGGACTTCCAACAACCCAAACAAGATGTTCTACACAAGGTATGAAAGTCCATTTTATTTCTTCAGGTCATCCAAAAACTTGAACCGAATGACTTTGTGAATCTGAGCAAAAAAGCGGGACATTGACTGGATCCATCAGAGCCTGACGCTTCGATGCAGAAACTTCACCTTCACCCACTACACAGCAGAGAACAGTTAAGTTGATCACTTCTGCTTACCAGGGGACTAAGTCAGTTGCCCAATAGGCAACGAACTAGAGTTGATCTCCCCAGGCCAAGCAGCCAGGTCCCCCTGGCACCTTCCAGCCAAGACCAACAAGAACAAATACTACAATTGATCTTAGCATATTCATTGTAAGGATACAACGAACTGTAAGTTTTTTACAAAGATAAAAAGCTTCCAATTACTTTTCATAGATCTCAAGAGTTACTGTTTCTTCTTGTGGAGTGTGCCAGAGCAGGCGTATGGAGTCTTATAGGGTAGGCAATGCTCCATGGGCAAAAAAGAGATAATTTGCATACCCATTGCAAGTATAGCCAAGTTTAACTAGACTGCAATACATTTTCCTAGTCTCTGAGAACAAATATTGTATGCTCGACAGAAAAACCTTTGTTAAATGAAGACGTCATAGTCCCCAGAGAATCCAGAATGAAGAAAAAATGTTATGTCATGGAAAACTGTATTTCCTTTGTTCTGTGTATGTCCCATGAATGTTTCATGTGCTTTGCTTGGATAAGTTGTTTCTGGAACACTGCCTGTTCTGTTCTGTAACATACTCATATGGCCAAAGAGGTAAAGCTCTGAGGATCTTAGAATAATGTGACTATCCTTTGAGATGAAGTATGTTCAAATGGAAACTTAGAGATTAGATAAAACATTGCTGCCAAGCATACAGCAGATTTTTCTCTTCTAGATGGTCTGTTCTGTTTATTTACTTTAAAGGGGTTTGTCTGGTTTAGAAAATCAATTTCCAAATTTCCTATTAGGGAATTCTGTTAATAGTAGTGTTTTTTTTTGTTTAAGACCTTATTAGCCAGAGTCAAAGGCAACAATAAAAAACATCTCTCTCTCTCTGACTCACTCACTCACACACTCACACACACACACACACACACACACACACACACACACACACACACACACACGCATGTCTATGAAGAATGCAGACAATCCTTTAAATACCATGTAATACTTCATTTTTCCTGTGGTGGTGTTGTACAGGAATTAAACACTTGTTAATAAAGTCTATGCATGGTTTTCCAAAGTAAGAATTCTTCTATAAGTGTGTACAGCATGTAAACACTAAACAAAAATTCATCTTTAATGTGGCCTAGATGTTTTACCTACATCCCTGGCCATAAGCACAGCTGCTTGTGCATTATAAAAAGTCCAAAGGCAAACCCAAATGTAAAATCAGCTGGCAACACTTTGAGTTTATATATTGTACTACTACAGCATCTTATTATGTCGGTGTGCATACAATATTACTAAAGCATCATTTCATCATCATGTCTGTCAGTTTATATATAGCATGACTACAGCATCATCTCATCATTATGCCTGTCAATGTATACACAGTATTACTACAGCATCATCTTTTCATGACTGTCAAAGTATATGCAGTATTACTATAACATATCATATTGTCTGTCACTGTATGTACAGTATTTCTACAGTAGCATCTCATCATCATGTAGGTCAGTGTAGTTATAGTATTACTACAACATCATCTTATCCTGTCCTGCAAAGTATATACAGTACTACTTATTATCTTGTCTGTCAGTGTATACATGGTATAATTACAGCATCATCTTCTCATGACTATGGCATCATACACTGATGAACAAAAGGATAACAATGTTTTGAACTTTTGACTTTCAGGCTCCATTTCTCACTATCCACTACAGCTTCGAATGTGAGACTACCATCATTTTATAGACAATCATCTTGGCTATTTTATATATAAATTTGACTTGAAACTATTTAGCATATGATTAGTTATGCAGATTATTGTCATGTAACTGCATTGTTACTGTTTTGATCCTAAAAATCTAAATTACATTTTTTATTATTTTGTTAATACACCTTTGACTTTCAACACTGCCTGAATCCTTCTGGGTATGTTTTCGATCAGATTCAAGCTTGTCTCGACCGAATTCTGTCTTCTCCCAGGTTTCTTCTACACATTCCCAATGTTGGTGCATACTGGGTACGAATACAGATTTTTCTTCAACTCTACCCACAAGTGATCGATTGGGTTGAGGTCTGGGAACAGTGGGGGCCAATCCAGCATCTCTACTTCGACTTGTGTAACACACGTTGCTTGCATGGATGTCTTGTTATCCCACTATTACAAAGCTTGTGCTCCACTGCCATGTTTGTTGCACCAGAACTGACAGACCTTGTGATGAGCTGACTTGTTGACTCCAATATTTTGCCTGGACGTTTTTGTATTTCGTATTCTTCCAACTGTCATGGCACTCACATGATGCAGTTTGGCAATTTTCTTTGTTGAGAGATCGCTGTCGATGAGCTGGATGATGCTGTTTTGGGAAATCTTTTTCATGGCTGATTCTTGATTTGAACCAGTGTCCTTTTGCTTGGGAATCATGAAAATAACACACTGCGCTATCAGGGAATGAAAAAAAAAGATTGTAATTTGTAGTATACTAGAAGAAAAATATTTTTCCACTACCAGGAGCAAAACAGTAACAATGCAGTTACATGACAAGAATTTGCATAACTAATCATATGCTAAATAGTTTCAAGTCTAATTTATGTATGAGATAGCCAAGATGATTGTCTATAAAATAATGGTAGTCTCAAATTCGAAGCTGTAGTGGATGGTGAGATATGGAGCCTGAAAGTCAAAAGTTCAAAACATTATTACCCTTATGCTCGTCAATGCATCATCTTGTCTGTCACTGTATATACAATGTTACTACAGCATCATCTCATCATCATGTCTGTAAGTTAATATATAGTATTACTATAGCATCATCTTATCCCATTCTGCAAAACTATATACAGTATTACGCATTACCTTGTCTGTCAGTGTAAACACAATATTACTACATCAACATCTCATCATCATGTCTATAAGTGTTATATATAGTATTACTACAGCATCTCAGCATGTCTGCCAATGTATACGGTATTACTAGAGCATCATATCATCATGCCTGACAGTGTATATACTGTATTAGTACAGCATCACCTCATCATGTCTGTCACTGTATATATGATATTAATACATCAGCATTCCATTATCATGCATGTCAGTGTATATATAGTATTATTACAGCATCTCATCATGTCTGTCAATGTATATGCAATATTACTACACCATATATTTTCCATTATTGTATATACAGTATTGCTATAGCATCATCTCAGCATGTCTGTCAGTGCTTTATACAATATCAATACAACAGCATTTCATCATCATGTCCACCAGTGTAATATAAAGTATTACTGCTGCATCATCTTATCATCATCCCTGTCAGTGTATATATAGTATTACTATAGCATCTCATTGTGTCAGTGTATATACAGTATTACTATGGCATCAACTCAGCATGTTTGTCAGTGTATATACAGTATTACTACAGCATCATATCACTATGTCTGTCACTGTACAGTATTGTATACTGTACAATACTACTATATCATTATTTCATAATTGTATGTGTTAGTGTAAATACAGTATAACTGCATTATCATCTCATCAAGTCTACCAGTATGCAGTATACAGTATACAGTATTTCTTCAACATTATCTCATAACCATGACATCAAAATATGGTGCATTTAATCTGAAACTGAATTTTTCTGATCCACTCAAAAGTGGGTGTGTCTTCACATGAAAAGGACAGTTAAAAAGCACCAAATTGAGCCAAATTTTTGGCATAAAAATTATTTTTTGAAGTCATCCAACTAAAGAGTGGTATAAACATAGACTAGACAGTCTAAAGATGTGCCAGATTGATCACCCAGCCTATGATCAATCTGGTGCATCTTTAGACTGCCTGTTTAAGTTGATACTGTCTAACTATTAGTAAATCTGGGCCAGTGAATGAAGAAAGAAAACATGACAAATTGAAGCAAAAAGTATATTTGAAGGCTAAGTAACTTTTGCTATACAATGAATACACTTTATTTACATATTATGCAACCCCTGTAAATTCTGTGAAACAGTAAAGAATAATTATTGTATTTACAGAGTATATTTAGAAGAGATGTCTAATTATAAAGTACTGGTTCTAGAACAAAATGTTAAAAGACATAATAGCATTAATTACTGACGTCAAGTTCACACAAATCATCCATTGCAAGAAAGGAGAAAGAAAATGATAGCGCTCATTTATATTCCTTATTAAGAAGTCTTTAGCAAAATCTCTTGCAATAAGTTGCACATTGCCTCTTGGTTACATATAGTAATTACTGACAGAGCTGGGCTTACAATGTACATAGAAATTTCTACAAGTTCTGAATTTGATCTGATCCAATATCCAGATGATTCTTGATTTTGATTCTTAATATGATCTTGATTCTTAATATGATTAGTCGTATTATTTCAACAAATTTCTTAGGAATGATAAGAATAAATCTCAGATGATAAAAACTCTGGATGAGATTGAAAAACTAGGAAATAAAGAGAGAAGGAGGAAAGACACAGGAGACCAAAGACTAAAATAGTTATATAAGCCTCTCATTTCCTGTTGGAATGTGGCCCTATTCCTATTTAAATATTTGTTACAGCCCATCATGGTTCTGCCCATTCATTCACAATTTTTGAGAGTCAATGATAAAACTTAGGCTTATCTTTTTGTTCCGTGTAAGGCTGCATGCACATGACCAGCTGTGCATGCCAATGCAGGACCGATTTCACAGTGGAATACACTTGGATAACACTCGAATAACATCCATAAGTGAAAAAATGTTTTCGTGTACCGACGTACAAACGCAGTGTGAATAGACCCTAACTAGAGCTACTTGTAGCTGACTGTAGCCACCACTTGAATATTGTTGCATATTTCTTAATACACCTCTCATTCAACGCTTTAGAAGCTGTGGAAATCTATATGCAATTAACTCCTTTTATTACTATGAGATGAGAAATATAAGTAGTTTGTACTGTGTCCCCTGTATCCATGGGTCCCTTAGCAGTGCTCGTTCAGGGCTACTTGAACTATAGATACAGTGTTGGGCAAGAGTTTTAGCCAGGTGTAGAAAAATGCTACAAAACAAGACAGCTTTCAAAAATAGATTTGATGCCTCCTTGATGGTACAAACTTTCTTCTGTTACAGTCAAATTTGAAGTACCAAGAAACAGGCAAGGCTGAGCACAATTGATGTAGTGGTCGGCCAAGAAAAAGTGTAGCAGGTGAAAGACAAATCTAGCTTACTTCCCTTTAAATTCAGAAGATGTCCAGCAGTGTCAGAACTGACAGAAAGAAATTGAGTCTACTCTTAGGAGATATCTGGTCAGAAGTTGTCTTCAAGCAGTGGCCAAAAAAAACCCCATACTTTCAATGTGTAAGCAAGGCCAAGTGACTCAACTATGCACGAAAACATAGGAACTGGGGTGCAGAAAAATGGCAGCAGGTGCTCTGGACTGATCAGTCAAAATTTGAAAATATTTGGCTGTAACAAAAGGCGGTTTGTTTTCTAAGGGCTGGAGAGCGGTACAATAATGAGTGTCTGCAGGAACAGTGAAGCATGGTGGAGGTTCCTTGTAAGTTTTTAGCCCTTCTATTTATGAAAGCATTCTTACTTTGCAGCGTAAGAATGTTTTCCAATTTGCCCATAAAAATGTGTGCTGTAATTTTTTTCATTATGTTTTATAGAACGAAAAAGCAACCCTGTGAAAAATGTTGCATTTCTGATTATAAGTGACAAGACAATATAAATGGAAATACTAATATCTTTTAATATATCTTTGTGTCCTTTTTCTGTTTTAATCTGTGCACTACAAAAAATATTGATACTTGGAAATTATTAGCAAACTTTGTCTGTATGGATTATTAAATTTAAAATGGACTGGTTAACACTTTACTGCCCCCAGCGATGCCACTCCTTATTACTGTGAATATTTAGATGTTCATGTGTTAATGAGACAGGTTGCTCCGAGAATTCATATAAAATAATAAACATACTTTAAAGCGATATTTTCACATTCTTATTCAAGCCTTACTCTAGGTTCACACCTGCGCCTGGTTTCTGTTCTTTGGTTCCATTTGGGGACCCAAAAAATGGAAACCCAATCCGCTTAAAAAGCGGTTACCTGTGGAAACCCACGGAAACAATGGACTATAATGGGGTCCGACGGATGTCCATCCGTTAAATGCGGAGAGAAGTCCTGCTTGTAGGACTTTTCGCTCCGCATTTTGCAAGCGGAATGGGATACAGAATCCTCAAACGGAATTCGGGCACAGATGTGAACCAAGCCTTTGTCAATAGTCCACATATCTTCCTGGCTCAGTACAGTGAGGTGGTTAGCATGCGGCCTGTGCAGGAAAGGCCTGGAGAATAGGCATGTTTTTGTATTCTATATGTATATGTTTTATGTGTTTATACATTATAATCCATTTCTATATGTTATATTTATGTTTTCTTTGTTATTTTTGGCTTTTTAAGGTAAAAGGCTTTTTGGAAAAACTTCTCGCTTCTGGGATAGTCTCTTTAAATTAATACTTACAGCTTTGGATATGGCAAAGTTTTGACACTGACACAAATTTTGGTTTTCAGAAGTATTTTAATTCAGTGTTTTTAGATCTTTTAGTCAGATGTTTCTACTGTTAATGAAGTACAATTCTAAGCATTTCTTACTTTTTTAAAACTTTTATTGACAAATTCGTCAAGTTTATGCAAAGACTCAATATTTACAGTAATTACCCTTATTTTTCAAGAGTTCTGCAATTCGCACTGGCATGCTGGATCTCGGGCCAAATCCTGAATGATGGTGATCTGTTCTTGCCTAATCAGTGCTTGGACTTTTTCAGAGTTTGTTTTTTTTTTTGCCCACTTGCTTTTTAAGGATTGGACACGGGTTCTCAATGGGATTGAGATATGATGAGTTTCCTGGTCATAGATATTTCAATGTTATGTTCATCTATTAGTGATCTCTTTTCTCTTGTGACTTGGTTCTCCAACATGTTGGAAAAAAACATTGTTCATTACTAAATTGCTCCTGAATCACTTGAAGCCGGTGCTCTTGTAGGATGCTTAGATGCTTTTTTTTTTTTTTATGGCAATGTTCCCTTGAAGGAAAAGCAACTCCACACATGAATGGTCTCAGGATGTTTACTGTTGACATGACACAGGACTCATGCTTATGGTAGCATTTAGCTTTAATATATTCACATGTAGCAAATTTTTTGCAGAAATTTTTGTAACTGAAAGTCTGTTCCAAACATCTGAATGAGGATGTGATTGCAGCATGTAAATAGATTTTTACAGGCCTCATTCAGATATATGTGACAATTACAGAAATTTCTGCAAAAATCTGCTGCATGTGAATGTACCTTTAACTTGTAAGTGGAAATTAGCATGAGTCTGTACATTTTGGTTTTGCTAACTTTAAATATTTCTGTAGACCTTTCTTTATAATGTGTATTTACTTGATCCCTTATTTGTAATACAGTACAGAATATGTTGGTGATGTATAAATATCATAAATTATATCATTGCTTGGTATCATAAATTGTAGTTATAATCTACTGCCGACTTTCTTTTTGAAAATATGCTGCAGTAAAATGTTCAGTACAGTAATGGAGACAGGATTAGGGTGGGAGAGTGGAATTGGTCATTTGCCTGTCTTCCCTGCTACAGAGATTTAGTGATATGTAACACTAGAAATCTGTTCCACAATATAAACGCTATGCAGACTATTGTCTTGGAAATACATAAAAGATTTCCTCAGCCATGTTTATTTACCAACAATTCTAAAGGAAATTCAAAAGATAAATACATTTCATGGTTTTCTTCCTTTTGAAACGTGACAGTGTACAGGTCAAAATAGTAGAAATATCATATATAACACACTATGACAAAGATTTATTATCTCACTTAAAAATTGTAATGAAAACTCAGCAATTTTTGTAAACACCATTTGTCCAAAAATTTAGCTCCAGTGGCGTTCTTACGCTGCTCTTGACACTTTCCCGAAAAGGGACATGGTATGGACTTGAGGTAGGTAGGGCCCTGCCAGATTTATAAACATTTATGCTGGTTTTCTGGAATAAATGATGACTGGGTGCACGGACTGTCGGATGATACACTTAATTTATGATGAGGCATGCACCTTGTCCTAAATTAAGCGCATCTTCTGTTAGCACAGTGGATATCAAGAACATGCAGCAGTGCTGGTCTTGATAAATCTGCCCCTATTTCTGTGCATAACTGAACCAACATGCTGCAACCAAGGCCCTGAAGAGAAGTTCTAAGTGACTCAACTTCAAATGTAAACAAACAGCATAACAATGATTGGTACATGCAGAGCGCACATAAGGATAAGAATACCCTATAGCAAAGATTGGATGATAAATTTGTTGCTTCTTTAGCATACTTGTCAACAATCCTGGAATATTTGGGAGACTCTCGAAAAGAGGGGGAGATACCTCCCGGATTTCCGAGAGAGCTGGTAAATCTTGCATGTGGCCAGAACTCTCCAAATCTGGGAATGTTGTCTTTGTCAGGAAGGCATAAATACTGAGTTGCCTGCAGCACAGGACATCTACACCGCCTAGTCAGACTGCTGCTCCTGGCATCAGAAGAGATGTCATAAATAGTGAGGCTGAGAACTGGTTGGTCCTGTAGATCTGATAACCTATGTAATCCACATAGGTTATTACATTTACAAGACAGAGCAGCTCTCCATCTCATTATTTATGATGTCTCTCCAGGAGCAATAGGGCAGCAGGAACAATAAAGATGCAATGAACAGAAAACAATGCCACAATGGGTCATTATACGGTCTGGAAGCCCTTATGGGTTAACTATATTGTGTGGGGGCCACAATGGGGCATTCTACTGTGTTGGTTCACAATGGGACATTGTACTGTGTGCAACTTAGAATGGGATATATACTGTGTGGGGGCGACTATGGGGCATCATACTATGTGGGGACCACTATGGGGGCATACTCCGGAAGGTCACCCCTTTTTCTGAGACCCTCCCAATGTTCTGGGAGAGTTGGCAAGTATGAATAATGCCACCCGCAGTATAATACCTTGTTATTCCCCCCACAAAGTTCCTCCCACAGCCTAATGCCCCTGTACTGCCCCCAAACAGAATAATGCCACCTCAGTGCCTTGCATACAATATAATGGCCCCCTTAGTGCCATCACACACAGCATAATGTCACTACACACCATATAATGCCAACTTCAATTCTCCAACACATGGTATTATGATCCCTTCAGTGCCCCAACACACAGTATAATAGACCCCTCAATGACCTCACACACAATATAATGTCCAGAGAGTGAATGGTGAGCGAGATTCATTACTTACTGCTTACTGGTCCCCAACTCTCTTCCACTTTGGGGTCTGATGTGATGTTATCACTCGGCACCCTGAGCAGAGAGGGAGTGGGGAGCAGGGTAGTAAATAATGAATCCTACTGAACACTTACTCCCTGGTCGTAAACTGCTGGAATAGCCTGTAGAGGCAGACATTCTGTCCAAAGTTAAAGTACGGATGGTGTCACTTGAGATTCACAGGTATGTAGCTCTTCACTTAATTCTGAGACCTTGTGCACACATCATGAAGCTGAGAAGTTTAGAACTGTACCATTAGCCCTCCAAAAATCTCAATTTCTTGCTGCGATTTTCAGGAAAACTGTTTGCAGGAAAGACATTTCAAAGAAATGTTCTTCCACTTGATTTTATGGTAAATGTGCACATCTGGGTTGTTTTATTGTTCCTCCATAAAGCACAAAATATGCCATATGCTATATGAAGCCTGCCTTACAGGCATTGTCCGACTTGGGAAATCCCTACCCTAAATGAAGATATGCTGATGATCAGCAGGAGGATTTTCCCATAATGAGGAAAGACAAAAAGTTTTCTAACATAAACCTAGTTATAAAAAGCTTTAGTCTTTTGTTATCAGCCTCCATTGGTTCTGTTGGATCAAGGGTTGACTGGGGACTTGCAGGTTAATGCTCTCAAGAACCTCTTAGGTTTCCTTGAGTTCATATAGCAGATGGTGATAAAGCAGAAGGGACCCTTTAAATATGTGTTATGATACACGTATCACAATATATCATGTGCCCACACACAATAACAGAAAGTTGGCCAAACCTCCCAGTGGCAGATCTGATGACATCACAGAACACATGACATCATATACAGTCATATGAAAAAGTTTGGGCACCCCTATTAATCTTAATCATTTTTAGTTCTAAATATTTGGGTGTTTGCAACAGCCATTTCAATTTGATATATCTAATAACTGATGGACACAGTAATATTTCAGGATTGAAATGAGGTTTATTGTACTAACAGAAAATGTGCAATATGCATTAAACCAAAATTTGACCGGTGCAAAAGTATGGGCACCTCAACAGAAAAGTGACATTAATATTTAGTAGATCCTCCTTTTGCAAAAATAACAGCCTCTAGTCGCTTCCTGTAGCTTTTAATCAGTTCCTGGATCCTGGATGAAGGTATTTTTGACCATTCCTCTTTACAAAACAATTCCAGTTCAGTTAAGTTTGATGGTCGCCGAGCATGGACAGCCCGCTTCAAATTATCCCACAGATGTTCAATGATATTCAGGTCTGGGGACTGGGATGGCCATTCCAGAACATTGTAATTGTTCCTCTGCATGAATGCCTGAGTAGATTTGGAGCTGTATTTTGGATCATTGTCTTGCTGAAATATCCATCCCCGGCGTAACTTCAAATTCGTCACTGATTCTTGTACATTATTCTCAAGAATCTGCTGATACTGAGTTGAATCCATGCGACCCTCAACTTTAACAAGATTCCCGGTGCCGGCATTGGCCACACAGCCCCAAAGCATGATGGAACCTACACCAAATTTTACGGTGGGTAGCAAGTGTTTTTCTTGGAATGCTGTGTTTTTTTGACGCCATGCATAACGCCTTTTTGTATGACCAAACAACTCAATCTTTGTTTCATCAGTCCACAGGACCTTCTTCCAAAATGAAGCTGGCTTGTCCAAATGTGCTTTTGCATACCTCAGGCGACTCTGTTTGTGGCGTGCTTTCAGAAACGGCTTCTTTCGCATCACTCTCCCATACAGCTTCTCCTTGTGCAAAGTGTGCTGTATTGTTGACCGATGCACAGTGACACCATCTGCAGCAAGATGATGCTGCAGCTCTTTGGAGGTGGTCTGTGGATTGTCCTTGACTGTTCTCACCATTCTTCTTCTCTGCCTTTCTGATATTTTTCTTGGCCTGCCACTTCTGGGCTTAACAAGAACTGTCCCTGTGGTCTTCCATTTCCTTACTATGTTCCTCACAGTGGAAACTGACAGGTTAAATCTCTGAGACAACTTTTTGTATCCTTCCCCTGAACAACTATGTTGCACAATCTTTGTTTTCAGATCATTTGAGAGTTGTTTTGAGGAGCCCATGATGCCACTCTTCAGAGGAGATTCAAATAGGAGTACAACTTGCAATTGGCCACCTTAAATACCTTTTCTCATGATTGGATACACCTGGCTATGAAGTTCAAAGCTCATTGAGGTTACAAAACCAATTTTGTGCTTCAGTAAGTCAGTAAAAAGTAGTTAGGAGTATTCAAATCAATAAAATGATAAGGCTACCCAAATTTTTGCACCGGTCAAATTTTGGTTTAATGCATATTGCACATTTTCTGTTAGTACAATAAACCTCATTTCAATCCTGAAATATTACTGTGTCCATCAGTTATTAGATATATCAAATTGAAATGGCTGTTGTAAACACCCAAATATTTAGAACTAAAAATGATTAAGATTAATAGGGGTGCCCAAACTTTTTCATATGACTGTATTCCACATCACAATTGGTGTAGAATGCACAAAGATGTTCACCTCTGCCATCCTATGTCACTTTAGATTGACAGCTTGAAGAGGACAATATCACCAGGTATGTAGTTCTTCACTTAATACTGAGGCCTGGTTCACACGTCATGTAGCTTGGGGTGTGTGATGAAGTTCAAAACTGTACCATTAACCCAAAATAAATATGTATTTGTTGCTGTGATTTTCACAAAAATTATTTACAGAAAAGAGATTCATAAGAAATGTTCTTCAACCTGATTTTATGAAAAATATGCACATCTGGACCCTGCGTATTTGCCCAAAATATGTAATGTTTGAACTTACAGCCTTACAGGAGTGTTCCATGTGGACAACCCCTGCTCTAATGAGGATTCACTGGTGATCAGCTGATGGTCCAAGACATCTGGTATTACAAAAAAATGGGTGATTGTATTACTTGGGTGATCTTTCAGAACATGGGGTCTAGCAAGGGGCCTTTGCTCAGGGAATCATGAACCAGGGCATTCTCTCTGTGACATCCATATGACCAAATATTGCATTTGGCCATGGGGGTTGGTATTGGTTGGGTCAACCTCTTTGAATGAGGCTATTTTATTAGGATGTGGAAAAAAAGCATTCTGTAGCATAATCCTGTGTACAAAATGGTATAGTTGTAATGACATATGTCACAATATATCATGGCTCTTACATGCAGTACTGTGGTAAAGCTTTATATTGGCTGCAGTCCTGAGAAAATTATCCTGGAGCTATTTATAATATTAATCTCTGCCAGTGATCATGTATGTACATGAGAGTTTATAGTGTGGATCTCTGCTGTATCCTCTTCACCTCTGTACGTGGATCTATTGGGAACTTGTTAGTTATCTTTTCAGAGTCTTAAGGCCGGTTGGTCGCTTTAAGCTGAGTTTATTTAAATGTCTTTTAATAATTTTGTTATGTCACTTACTAGTAGGCATTTCTGATACCTCTGCAGAGCTCAGGATCCCCCCTTCCTTTCACAAGGTAAAACTCTCCAGGTGGTTTATTTTGCTTTTCTCTGGATCTTTTGGTCCAGTAGCTTTCATCTCAAGACAATGGTGGACTGATCCAAATGCAGTGATTTCTGTGGTTTCCACCGAGAGTCACTGTGATCATTGATTAATTTAAAGGTCAGTGATAATTTTATTATAATGTTGCATAATGCAATGCAATAATTTAATGCAATAAAAAGATAAAAAAAAAATCTTTATTGTGGTATTTGTCTTTTGTATGGATTGCTTCTTGCACAGTGACTATGATAAGAATGATTGCTGCCGCTATATGGTCCAGAGCTAGAACTAGACTCGGCTGCTGATCCAGCATGTAATAAACTGTACCATCTCCTATATACATTGAGGACCACAGATGGGGTGCTATATACAGAGAGAAGGTGACACAGGTTACATTACAACTGTTATGGGTTCCCATCTCTCTGATGGGGAAATAACATTTTGTACTCGATATCCTACCTGAAAGAAAACTGAAGAATGAATCAACAAGTAACTGAATACATTAGACAAAGATGGCAGCAAAAATGGCGCACAGCCAGGGCACACAACTGCTATGGGGCCTATAGAAGACGCCTGAAACACTTTATAAATACAAGATTTGTAAGCATACTTGCCAAATATCTAGAAACATCCATGAGGCTGTATTATGAGGTTCCCAAAAAGAGGGTAGACCTCCTGGACTCCCAGGAGAGCTGACAAATATACCCTGTGGCCAGAATCTTCCCTGAGACCAGGGACACTGCTTCTACTGAAGAGGCAAAAAAATCATGTTGCCGGCAATTACCCTGCACAGACCACTGGACACCTGCATTACTTTCAGGCAGAGGAAGATATATCATTAATAATGAGACTCAGAGCTGCTTTGTCCTGTAATTCGCACGCAGCCATGGGTTATTAGGTCTACACAAGAGATCAACTTTTGGCCTCATTATTTATGTTGTCTCTTCCACTGCCTGAGAGTAGTAGCCCAGTAGGAACAGTAATGATATTAACATCTTCATATGAACTTACAGAGCCTATGACCGCATTTTGTGGAGGCCACAATAAATTAAAATGGTATAACACTGGGTGGCGACCACAATAGGGCATTTTACCATGTGGGGGCCATTAAAAAGCATAATACTGTGTGGTGGCAACAATAGGGCATTATACTCTGTGAAGATCATTAAGGGGTCATCATACTGTGTGAAGGCCATAAGGGGGCATTATTATACTGTGCAGGGCCCATAGGGGATATTATACCATGTAGTGGGCATTGTGCTGTGTGGGGGCCATTACCAAAGTGGTATAGCATGATACATTATTTGGACCTGTAAATAGGGAGTATAACCAGAGGTTGTGGCATGTAAATGGTAGAGATGGGCAAACTTCTGAAGATTCATTTAGTTTCATGTTCAGATGGTTTGGTCCAAATATTAGTTTTGGGTTAAATAAGTTTGGCTTGAACCTGAGCTTAAATTGGCTTAAAACATAGTGTATGGCACTGTAATGGCTCCTAGGACTCTTGCTCTCTAAGGCAAACAAAGCCGAAGTTATGTCGAAGTGACAATGACATGTACTGTATGTCTATGGAAAACGGATAATAAGCAGTGTATACAAACTCCTAGTTTATACATTGCGCTGCCACTCTCCTTTACACATTTTAACATTTAAAATGCTCAATTAGCCTGTTTTTGGCAAAATGTGTTGTGTGGCTGGTTGAAAGGTGTTGAAGAAGTGACTAACCAGATGTGCAACCAAAATGTCGTTGGTATTGAAAGAAGCAATGGCATGGGTGTCTTGGATGTGGGGACCTTTTTTAACCCCTTAACGACGCAGGGCGTAATAGTACGTCCTGAGTTGCATGACGATGTATGGAGAGCGCTCAGGAGCTGAGCTCTCTCCATACACCACGGGTGCCGGCTGTATAATACAGCCAGGACCCGCAGCTAACAGCAGCGATTGGTGCCTGCACCGATCGCGGCTGTTAACCCTTTAGATGCCGCGGTCAAACGCGACGGCGGCGTCTAAATTGCGGAGCCGACAAGGGCGCCGCCATTTTTACCTCATCGCCGCCCTCGTCATCGGAGGGCGGCGCTTGGTTGCCATGACAGCCGGGAGCCTATTGAAGGCTCCCAGGCCTGTCATTTCAGTATAGCTATTACACGATGCCAGAGGCATCGTGTAATAGCAGTGAAGGCATTTTGCTATTCACTGCGATACAGTAGTATCGCAGTGAATAGTATGATCGATCAGACTCCCTAGGTTTCAAGGTCCCTAGGGAGTCTGATCATACAAGTAAAAGTATAAAAAAAAAAGTTTTTAAAAGTATGTAAAAATTAAAAAAAAACACAAAAGTTCAAATTACCCCCCTTTCCCTAGATCAGATATAAAAGTAAATAAACAAAAGTAAACATAACCACATTAGGTATCCCCGCGCTCCAAAATGCCCGAACTATTAAAATATTAAAATATTTATCCCATACGGTGAACAGCGTAGCGGGGAAAAAAAAATCAAAATGGCCAAATAGCGTTTTTTTCAACACTTTGTCTCCTATAAAAAATTTAATAAAAAGTGATCAAACCAACAGATCTTTCCCCAAGTGGTATCAATAAAAACGTCATGTTGTCCCGCATAAAAAGACGCCTTACCCCGCTCCATACATGTAAATATGAAAAAGTTACAGGTGACACAATATGGCGACGCAAAATTTTTTTTTCTATTTAGCAAAGTTTTTAATTTTTTAAAAGGTATCAAAACATTACAAATACTATATAAATTTGGTATCGCCGTGTTCGTACTGACCCGCAGAATACAGGTAACATGTCATTTTTACCACACAGTGAATGATGTAAAAATTAAACCCATATGAATTTGGCACAAATGCAGTTTTTCTCCAATTGCACCTCATTCTGAATTTTTTTCCAGCTTCCCAGTACATTGCACAGAATATTGAATAGTGACATTACAAAGTACAATTTGTTTCGCAAATAATAAGCCATCATGTGACTCTGTGAACTGAAAAATGAAAAAGTTATGGCTCTTGGAATGTGGGGAGGGAAAAACGAAAATGCAAAAACAAAAAATGGCCCGGTCATTAAGGGGTTAATATAATTTTGAAGACGACAATGTTTTCTGTTATACCAACACTGTGGCACCAACAGTGTGGAATAGTAGAATGTGATGTACTATAGGCGCATCTCAATAAATTAGAATATTTTTGAAATGTTCATTCATTTCAGTAATACAATTCATAATCAGCGTCTTCCATGATTGTGTGTCCTACTGAACCAGACTGAGGGACCATTTAAAGACTTAGGAAACCTTGGCAGGTGACACACTGAATTTACAATACTGAACTTACAATATTCAAATTTTCTTATATTTTGTTTTTCATTACCTGTAATCCATAATCAACATTTACAGAAATAAAACACTTGAAATAGAACACTCTGTGTGCAAAGAATCTAGAAAATATAGGAGGTTTTTAATTTAATTACTGAAAGAAATAAACGTTTCAAAGATATTCTAATTTATTGAGATGTACCTGTAGGCTGCAGGATATGTCTGGTGGTAGCTGTGGCAACATTAGTGGCAGTACAGCATGGAATAATATGATAGATCAGGCCGAAGGACGTGTCTAGCTGAGTGGTGGCAATGGTGGTAGCTGGGGCATCATGTGTGGCAGACAGTAAAGTGTCGATTAATATGATGAACCAGGCCGAAGGATTTGTCTGGCTGAGTGATGTCAGTGGTGGTAGCTGTGGCAATATGAGTAGCAGTACGGCATGGAATAATATGATAGACCAGGCAGTAGGACATGTCTGGCCGAGTGGTGCATTCACACAGAGACCATATCACAGTGCATAAATTCTCCCTCCCCCCTCCTATGATTTCTCTGCCTATTTGCCTAAAAATGGATTAAATCAAATTGTTCTTCACTAATCCTTCTCCTATTATTCTGTAGTACTATTGCAAAGTTGGTGATGTTTTCCCAATAATTGTTTTAGAT
Source organism: Leptodactylus fallax (assembly GCA_947044405.1). Taxonomy (NCBI): domain Eukaryota; kingdom Metazoa; phylum Chordata; class Amphibia; order Anura; family Leptodactylidae; genus Leptodactylus; species Leptodactylus fallax. Next base: position 8,948,280 of record CAMRHE010000012.1, on the reverse strand, counting down.
AATGGAGCATTGATGATAACACTACCATCCCTAAGCATGCACAAAATGGCTTTTCTTCCTGCCCACTGCATCTTATATTGTGTATCATGATTGGCTGAGAGGCTGTCAGGTGATACTAGAAGCCAGCTGAAAACACAGAGCCCATGTGATCCTCCTTGTCCTCTGTATTTTACCTGCGTAATACATGTCATGGCAGCCATTTTAGTTTGACCAAGATGAATCATTAAACACTAAAACATTTGGAAACGTCAGGTCGAAACCAGCTTGTTCTGAATTGGTTCACTCATCTTTAGTAAACAAAGGGCATGGCTTAACATTTTTTGGACTGTTTCTCCTTGAAAACAGTTTTGAAAAGTTGGCAAGTATCTTTAATCTAGTCTAAGTTGTAACCAGTTATTAGTTGGCTTACTTTGGTACAGAATACTCTTGCACAATTTGGCTGCATTCTGTAACATTTAAGCCATGTGCCCTTTTCACTTTAAGTCTCATCCTTTTTCTGTAAAGCTACTCCAATCATTAAAATTTGACCTTAAACTAGATGTGGCAAATTCTGGATCAATTTCACATCAGGATTTTTGTAACCATGATGTAACATAAATGTAACCCTATATTTCTTCTGTATTAAAATGTATGCAGTAGGTTTACCTGAAGTCTCATGTAAAACCACAGATATCCCATATGGATATGACAATGTGTAATATATTTTCATATAAAACAAAGCATTTTTGTCATTACATTTCATTACTTACTCAAAATTAATTTTCAAAGATAATCTGTTAACAAAATGATTGGAGATGAATTACATATCTGTTTCCTATTATACTGGGGAACATTACTTGCAATAAAAAAAAAATATAAATAGTAGACAAAACCTAATTGCTCAAGGATCTTATAACAATGTGGTGTTGTCTGCTCCTTGAAGATTTTGAAGGTGAAAGAAAAAGAAAAGCCAAAGCTTATCAGGCACAAATTCTCACAGTTTATCATGTGTGATTACATACCATTCTGACATGTTTATGATATAGTAAGAAGCGACATTGCCCAGGAGAAAACCAAATGAATATGGAAACCATTATTAAATGCTGTTGCAATTCTTGGCTATGCCAGCTTAGCTAGCTTCAGATCTGAAAACTTTAATATGATAAGTATATATAGTCAACATTGATTTTTGCTACTTAGAGGTCTGTAGACTGCACAAAAATAAACATTTCTCTGAAAAAGCTGTCCCTGTTTTGTTCAGTTTTCTAGTCTGCAGTGCAAAATGAAACAGGGAGATTCTATAAAGCTGGTGTAGGGAACTGCCATTTCTACTAGTATATAATGTATCTGGCTTCTTTGCCCCTGCAGTTTGGCTTCAGAGACCCCAGGCATTTAGTGCAAGTTTTGTTTTGTAAATACAGTGAGTCAGACACATGTGAGGCAGAGCTGCTGGGGGGAGAGATGTGAGCAGAGCTGCTGAGACAGACATGTTATGTCTGGGGGAGTCTAAGAGCCACTTGTTCCTCTTTACTTCACAGTATATAGTTAGGTATGTGTTACCCCCTATATACTCACAGGACCTAGCTAGTAACCGTAGTTAGGGATCCATATATATATACAGTTCAGGGCAGTGATAGGTTAGGCTTCCGAAGGCCAACTAGCTAGTTAGAGGCCCGGTGGCACTAGTAGTTTAGCTGGCAGGTTAAGGACTCAGTGTTAGGGTAGTCAGGCCTGCATCTACTGCCGTCACCGTCGCCCTGTTTGCTGCCTGTGAAGAATCTCACCATCATCATCATCATCATCTCCTGATCGGCTGTCTGTCATCTCCTGGAAGAATCCGAGGATCCACAGTCATCCACAGGGGCCCCTGCATCTCTTCTGTTGCCTGGAGGTATTGTGCACCGGACTCTTGCTATATATCTATATATATACCCGGGTATATAACCTAAGACAGTTGAGGACTTGCTGGTTGTTGTAGTATTGCTGTGTTCTGAGTATATTGTATGTATGTATTATTACCCTGTTGATTCTTATAAAGCTACTGTTATAACCTTATGTGGTATCTGTATGTATTCTTCAGACTGTGAGATTAGTACAGTGATCCTTGTTAAGGCTACTAACTGTACTTCATGGGTAAGTCCCAGGAAGAGATCCTCCCTGTAATACAGAGGCTCTATCGTGGGTGGAGGCACTGATATATTTCATATATGTTCCCACTCTTCCCTTCAGCGAAGGCTTCAGGTCCCATTATACACACAGGTCAGCGCCAGAGTCTGTTGCGGGAGGGATAATACTCATACCCCCCCCAAATAGGGCTACATTTGGAGGCACTGCTGAGATTTAGAAGTGGGAATAGTCATTGATATGGAGAAGCGATATAGCTCAGAGGGGAACCTCCCACTAGCTACTACATGGGATTACCGACCTCCTGTTCCTCCCCTGGTTCAGGTAAAGGAAGAACCCCGCTCAGCCAGTTACCCCCCTAGTATGGCCGTCGCTAGCAGTTCCTCTAGTGACAGTGCTATTAGCACTTTAGCTAGGCTGACTGAAATGTTAGCTCAGGGCCTGCAGGCCACTCACTACAAGAAACTAAAAGTATTCTCTGGTAATGTCCCAGTACCACAAGGGGAGGAAAACTTTGAGATATGGAAAGAACATACTCTCCAATGCCTGAAGGAATGGTCTTGCTCTGAAGAAGGCAAGCGGCAGCGTATCAGTGAAAGTTTGCGGTCTCCTGCTGCAGAATTGATCCGCTTGTACAGAGACTCTCATGAAGGAGTGAGTGCATTGGACTATATACAAGTACTGTCTGATCACTTTGAGCCATACTATGACCTTGCCCAGATGGTTGCTGATTACCGAATGGTTCGTCAAAAAGAAGGGGAAAATGTCTCTACTTTTATTAACCGTTTACAGCTACTTCTTTCGCGTCTGGTGTACCACGCAGCTATATCTACTTCAGAGGTAGACGCTATGAGAACCAGTCAGTTGGTGAGAGGGTTACAACCTCATCATCCTCTTGCTCAAGTACTCAAGGTCTTACTATCTGATAGAGTTCTTCCATTTCCTGACTTAATGAAGTTAGTGAAGAAACAAGAAGCTGACATTAGTTTTAGTACCCCTAGGAAAGGGAAAAGCATCTCTAAAGAAGATGTTGTTCCTAATTCAAACAAGGACAAACCAGCGGAGCGGTCAGAACTTAGACAGTCCGCCACTCCACCCACTGCCACTCAATGGAGGAAGGATGCTAGAACCTGTTATAAATGTGGTCAGACGGGCCATACTGCCAGACAGTGTACGGAGGACAGTGAGGGATTGAGACACAGTGCTGTCTTCTCTATTCAGAATCAAAGACACCGAAGGAAGGCTGGCCGAGTAAATACCAGAGGCGCTATCGCGGGCTCCAGGTCCGTTGTCAAAGTCACTGTCAATGGTCATGCCGCTCCTGCCCTGTTTGATACAGGATCTCAAGTGACCCTGATTTATCGCTCGTTCTACCAAAAGTATCTGAGGGATATACCTCTTCAGTCTACAGGACAAATGAAATTGTGGGGGCTTAATTCAGGATCATATCCTGTAGATGGCAGCCTGCAAGTAGTTATAGCTGTCCCTGAATTAGAAGATCAGAGTGTCGCTCCCATGAAGATTACGGCTCTTGTCTGTCCTGATTCAGGGGATTCTTGTGCAGCTCCTGTGATACTTGGCACTAATTGTCCCGCAGTGCATTATGCTTTTCAGAAGTTTCTTGGAAGAGATTGGAACCCTGCAGCTCAGCCGGTGAATATATCTTCTGATCTTAGAGAACTCTGTGATGCCCTGTCTACTGGCTATCGACATGGAATGGTATATCATATCGGTGAGAGAACCGTGGAAGTTCCTGCCGGCGGGGAGAGAATTCTGAGAGTAGCCTCCAGCATTGCTCCCGATTTGCTTGAAGGGGGGAGTTATGTCCTTATGGAAACCCCTGAAGAAATGATTAACCAGAATGGCTGGATGGTGATCCCAGAGAGAAAGGACTGGAGAAATAAAGTGGAGTTATCTACCTGTGTGACAGTGAGGAACTGTTCACCGCATCCGATTGTAATTGGACCATACCAGAATGTGGCCCACTGCTACCCTGTGCTTGGAGTAAATCCATACGCTGAAGTGTGCAGAATTCAAATCCGAGATGCAATCCCTAATCTCAATCTTGACTTGAGTGATCCACATTTACCAGAGGCCTGGAATCAGCGACTGACACAGAAGTTGTCTGAATTATCGGAAGTGTTCTCCATGGATGATATGGATGTAGGTTGTGCTAAAAGTGCTCAACACACTTTCCGATTGACCGATTCTACTCCCTTCCGGGAGCGACCACGGAGAGTTGCTCCAAAGGATGTTGATGAGTTAAGACAGACTCTACAGCAAATGAAAGGTCAGGGGATCATTGTGGACAGTAAGAGCCCCTATGCCTCACCTATTGTGGTGGTAAGAAAAAAATCTGGAGCAATTCGCCTATGTGTGGATTACAGAACTCTGAACCGGAGAACCTTACCTGATCAGTATACACTGCCGAGAATTGAAGAAGCTCTGGAAGCTCTGAATGGAAACTGTTGGTTCACAGTGCTGGACCTAAGATCGGGATACTATCAAGTCCCAATGGCACCTGAGGATCAGGAAAAGACAGCCTTCATATGCCCCTTGGGTTTCTTTCAGTTCACTCGTATGCCGCAAGGTACAAAAGGTGCGCCAGCAACGTTCCAAAGGTTGATGGAAAGAGTGTTAGGTGATTTAGTGCCCCGGGAATGCCTTGTATATCTTGATGACATTATTGTGTTTGGAAAGACGCTGGAAGAACATGAAGAACGACTCATGAGAGTACTCCATCGCTTAAAAGAAGAGGGGCTGAAGTTGTCGGCTGACAAATGCAAATTTTGTAGATCTTCGGTCACTTATGTAGGTCATATTGTTTCTGCTGAAGGAGTTGCTACCGATCCTGGTAAGATTGAAGCTGTGGTGAATTGGCCCCGACCGCAAAATATTACGGAGTTGCAATCTTTCTTGGGGTTTTGTGGATTCTATCGACGATTTGTGGAAGGATATTCAAAAATTGCTCGAGCCCTCCTCGACCTGTTGAAGAGTGATGCAGGAGATCCGGGAAAGAAGAAAGGGTCTTCCAAAAGCCTTTTTGGCGATAGGTGGACTGCGGATTGTGAAGAAGCATTTAAGTTGTTGAAGAAGAAATTGACAGAAGCTCCCGTTCTGGCTTATGCTGATGCACAGAAGCCATATGTGCTACATGTAGATGCCAGCTTTGAAGGATTAGGTGGCGTGCTGCACCAAGAATACCCGGCCGGGTTACGGCCCATAGCTTTCATAAGTCGAAGTCTTTCTCCCAGCGAGAAAAATTATCCAGTACATAAATTGGAGTTTTTGGCGCTCAAGTGGGCCATTGTTGATAAATTACATGACTATTTATACGGAGCCACGTTTGAAGTAAGAACAGACAACAATCCACTGACATACGTTTTGTCAACCGCTAAACTCGATGCTACAGGACATCGCTGGTTGGCAGCTTTATCCAACTACCAATTCACACTCAAGTATAAATCGGGGCCTAAGAACATTGGGGCAGATGCTCTATCAAGACGGCCTGGATTACCTAGTCCGGAAGTAGTGGATGAATGGGAAGAAGTGCCAAGTCCTGGAGTAGGAGCTTTGTGTGCCATGGCTGCTGTAGTTGAAGACCGAGTAGCCTTTTCTGAAACTCGGCTTATTGACTCTATTGGGGGAGGTCCCGAAGCTGTACCAGACATGTTTGCCTACCCTGCCGCTTTAGGATCCTTTGAGAGTTGTTCTATATCTTCAAAGCGAATGATCTGGAGTCAAAAGACTGATCCTTTAATTGGACCTCTTTATCAAGCAGTGAGTTCTCAAGACAGAGAAATGTTAAAGACATCCCTACCCTCTGAATGCAGTCAACTTCTACGAGATTGGGAGAAGTTTGAAATAGACAATGGCCTACTTTATCGTGTGGTGCTGTATCATGATCACCCTGGAAGGCGCCAACTAGTTATTCCAAGCTGCTTTCAGAAGATGATTTTCCGAAGTCTGCATGATTATCATGGTCATTTGGGACCTGAGAAGACTTATGGCCTAATACAAGACCGATTCTACTGGCCCAAAATGAGAGATACCGTGACTTGTCTGTGTAGGTGCTGTCGCAGATGTTTGCAGAGGAAGACTGTCCCGGTTCGAGCGGCCTTCATGGGACACTTGAAGAGTTCGGGCCCCATGGATCTTGTCTGCATAGACTTCCTTTGTATTGACAACGACTCCAGAGGATTTGGAAATGTATTGGTGGTGACTGATCACTTCACACGATATGCTCAAGCCTTTCCGACTAAGGATCAAAAAGCAGTCACTGTTGCAAGAGTGCTTTGGGAAAAGTATTTTATCCATTATGGCTTACCACACCGGTTGCATTCTGATCAAGGCCGGGATTTTGAGAGTAACCTGATCAAAGAGTTACTTAAGTTGTTGAACATCCGCAAAAGTCGGACGACGCCTTACCATCCAGAGGGAGATGCCCTTCCTGAAAGATTTAACAGGACTTTACTTGATATGCTTGGTACCTTACGAATTGAGGATAAGCGATCCTGGAGTCGAAAAGTGGAGGCTATGGTGCATGCCTATAATAGTACAAGGCACGAGAGCACAGGATATTCACCATACTTTCTGATGTTTGGAAGAGAGCCTAGGCTACCTATTGACATCTTGTTGGGAGTCTCTACCGATGGTATCAGTCATCGAGATCATTACCGATACGTGGCACGTTTGAAAGAAACGCTTAAGAGTGCTTATCAGCTGGCTGAGGAAAATGCGGCCAAAGTGAATGAAGGAAATAAAAGGAGATTTGATCTTCGAGTAAGATACCGAGAATTGAACCCTGGGGACCATGTTCTGCTACGGAATTTGGGAGCATCTGCAAAACATAAGCTGGCTGATCGATGGCGGAGTGAACTCTTTACAGTGGTAGATCGGTTGCCTGGAATACCAGTCTACAAGATAAAAGGACGGGACGGGAGGATCAGGACTTGGCATAGAAATCATTTGTTGCCTGTACCTCAGATTGATGGTATGGATATCTCCAATGATGGCTCGGCCTGCGATTCTCCACAGTCCTTAGCCGATATTCCACCTGACCTTCCTGAAACTCCTGAGAGTGATTGGACTGTGGCTCCTGAAGTTCCTAGATCACCAGTATCTTCTCCTTCAGGGAGACCTATGAACCCTCAAACTCCAGAATTCGTACCTAGATCTGTGTCTACAGATGAGCAGGGATCTAGCTCTCCTACGCCACCAGCACCATCCCCTCCCATGGCAGACAACCCTAGTTTAGGGCCTGGACATGCTAGTTTACCTCAGAGAGAGGTACGGAGAGGAGAGAGAATTAGACACCCTCCACCTATGCTGACATATGATAGTTTGGGGGACCCCAGATTTACTACTCAGCCTCATTTATACCATGCTTGGGTGGGTGCAGTGTCCACTTTGGTCAATATGTTACCAATTTTCGCTCCTGCTGGCATGTATACCTATTAACCTGTTGTGACTCTGTAAATGCAAAAGCAACCATATTGATATTGTCATTGGTAATGTTGACTGTATACTATGACTTTGTATGTCTTTGACGTGACGTAAAGATTTCACCAGAGGGAGAGTGTAGGGAACTGCCATTTCTACTAGTATATAATGTATCTGGCTTCTTTGCCCCTGCAGTTTGGCTTCAGAGACCCCAGGCATTTAGTGCAAGTTTTGTTTTGTAAATACAGTGAGTCAGACACATGTGAGGCAGAGCTGCTGGGGGGAGAGATGTGAGCAGAGCTGCTGAGACAGACATGTTATGTCTGGGGGAGTCTAAGAGCCACTTGTTCCTCTTTACTTCACAGTATATAGTTAGGTATGTGTTACCCCCTATATACTCACAGGACCTAGCTAGTAACCGTAGTTAGGGATCCATATATATATACAGTTCAGGGCAGTGATAGGTTAGGCTTCCGAAGGCCAACTAGCTAGTTAGAGGCCCGGTGGCACTAGTAGTTTAGCTGGCAGGTTAAGGACTCAGTGTTAGGGTAGTCAGGCCTGCATCTACTGCCGTCACCGTCGCCCTGTTTGCTGCCTGTGAAGAATCTCACCATCATCATCATCATCTCCTGATCGGCTGTCTGTCATCTCCTGGAAGAATCCGAGGATCCACAGTCATCCACAGGGGCCCCTGCATCTCTTCTGTTGCCTGGAGGTATTGTGCACCGGACTCTTGCTATATATCTATATATATACCCGGGTATATAACCTAAGACAGTTGAGGACTTGCTGGTTGTTGTAGTATTGCTGTGTTCTGAGTATATTGTATGTATGTATTATTACCCTGTTGATTCTTATAAAGCTACTGTTATAACCTTATGTGGTATCTGTATGTATTCTTCAGACTGTGAGATTAGTACAGTGATCCTTGTTAAGGCTACTAACTGTACTTCATGGGTAAGTCCCAGGAAGAGATCCTCCCTGTAATACAGAGGCTCTATCGTGGGTGGAGGCACTGATATATTTCATATATGTTCCCACTCTTCCCTTCAGCGAAGGCTTCAGGTCCCATTATACACACAGGTCAGCGCCAGAGTCTGTTGCGGGAGGGATAATACTCATACCCCCCCCCAAATAGGGCTACACTGGCCATACAAGGCTATACTAACTATCCAGTCACCGACATGTCAGACTAAACTAGCAGATCGAGGATAGAGTTAAAAAAACATGGTTAAAAACATAATGTGCATAATGTTGCATCTTTGTACTGACCACTGCGGTCAATGAGAATCCATTGTTGTGTCTGTAGTCTAAGCATGGCGTCAAGTGCAGAAATCACATGGATTATCTCCTTATTTTTCTTTGTGGCTTCCCTTCACAGGTAATCCCTCTTTTTTAGAAGGCAGGTCACAGCTGATGCATGCAGGGACATAACTAACAAAGACTGGGCCCTATAGCAAACTTTTTACTTGGGTCCCCCCACACGGCATAGTGCACCCTTTACTGGCCCCCGCAAAGTGTAACACTCCATTTACATACAGTATAATGTCCCAAAGTGGCCCCTTCATACAATATAATGTCAGAAAGTGGCCCCTCAACACAGTATAATGCCCCATATTGGCCTCCACACAGAATAATGCCCAATAGTGGCTCCTTCACACAGTATAATATTCCACAGTGGTCCCTCCATACACTAAAATGTCACACAATTAGGCAATTAGCAAGACCACCACTATAAAGGAGGGTTCTGCAGGTGGGACCACAGACCATTTCTCTGTTCTCATCCTTTCTCATGAGGCTCAGGTAGTGCAGCTCATCCAGGATGGCACATCAATGCGAGCTGTGGCAAGAAGGGTAGCTATGTCTGTCAGCACAGTGTCCAGAGCATGTAGCAGATACCAGCAGACAGGCCAGAACATCAGGACATGTGGAGGGGGTCGTAGGAAAGCAACAACTCATCATCAGGACCGCTACTTCCACAAGGAGGAACAGGAGTAGCAGTGTCAGAGCCCTGCAAAACGATCTCCAGCAGGCCACTAACATCCATGTGTCTGCTCAAACTGTCAGAAACAGACTCCATGAGGGTCCACAAGTGGATGTTGGGCCTACAGCCCAACAACACGCAGGGCGATTGGCATTTGCCAGAGAACCCCAAGATTGGCAGATTCGACATTGGCGCCCTGTGCTCTTCACTGATGAGAGCAGGTTCACAATGAGCACATGTGACAGACGTGACAGTCTGGAGAAGCCGTGGAGAACGTCCTGCTGCCTGTAACATTATCCAGCATGACCGGTTTGGCAGTGGGTCAGTAATGGTGTGGGGAGGCATTTCTTTGGAGGGCCACACAGCCCTCCATGTGCTAGCCAGAGGTACCCACACTGCCATTAAGTACTGGGATAAGATCCTCAGACCCCTTGTGAGACCATGTGCAGGTGCAGTGGGCCCTGGGTTCCTTCTGATGCATGACAATGCTAGGTCTCATGTGGCTGAAGTGTGAAGTCCTGCATGATGAAGGCATTGATGCCTGAATCCAATAGAGCATATCTGGGACATCATGTCTCGTTCCATCCACCAACGCCACGTTGCATCACAGACTGTCCAGGAGTTGACTGATGCTTTAATCCAGGTCTGGGAGGAGATCGCCGTCTCATCAGGAGCATGCCCGGCAATGTAGGGAGGTCATACAGGCACATGGAGGCCACACACACTGGGCCTCATTATCTTGCCTTGAGGCATTTCCGCTGAAGTTGGATCTGCCTGTAATTTCATTTTCCACTTTGATTTTGAGTATCATTCCAAATCCAGATCCGGACCTCCATGGGATATCAATTTAGATTTACATTGATCATTTTTATGTTTTATTGTTTTCAACGCATTACACTATGTAATGAATAAAGATTTGTAACTGGAATATTTAATTAATTTATATCTAGGATGTAGTATTTTAGTGTTCCCTTTATTTTTTTGATATATTTCATATACATTGGTTGAATATGACCCTGCATAAAGACAAACTGACAAGGCAATTCTTCCAATCATTAGGTCCGTTTATAAGTTCAAGACTTTTGTATATTAGAAGGTTGTTATAGGACTGTTTTCAAGATACGACATGGTAATCTTTGGAAGTTTTACATAGTTCACAACCTATCTCGTTGGTGTAACTGATTTATTTTCTACTGCACGTAGTGATAGGGGAGAGTGGGGATTGGGATTTTGTGTTATATTATCCATTGTTTATTGACCATCTGTTTTGGTCTTTTGTTATGAAGTCTTGATTTCCTTTTTGCTTATCTGAGCACAAATTGTACTCTTGTTTTATTGTATCTGTTTAATTTTCCAAAAAAGAGTATATACCGTAATAGTCAACATTAAATAATTGAAATAGCTAATGTAAGTGGTAGATGTATGGAAATTTGAAGACAAGAATATTTTACCATATCTACTAGTTATCACTATTGTTTCTAATGTTACCTTTATGTGTTTATGTGTTGCTAGAGTGGTCTAACTGTGGCTTGGATTGCTTGCTTAGCCAAGTGTGTATCTAGATGAAAGATTTTGGAAAGATAACTGTTGGACAAACATGCAATCGAAGGTTATTTCATGTACATTTTCAGCATTATGCTCGTGTCACACATAGGGGGTCATTTGTTAGTTGCACAAATATTTTACGCTTTTTTATACCTCATCAATTTGTGCACCTATTTCAATAAAAAGGCACAATTGCATCATAAATTTGCGCAAAATTCACCTCATGGAAGTTGTGATTTCATTGTTGACAGATATTTCTGTCTTTTTTTTTTTTTTTTTTATACTGCCCAGGTACTGGCTGCAGTTGCCCCCTTTTCACACCTTTTTTAATGTCATGTTACAGATATACCATGCTGAATTTCAGAATAACAAAGTGATGGGCCTTGTGTAAAAGCCTTAATGGTAGTCACAAACACATGATAAATATTGCGCACGCAGCATAAACCTTTAAAAAAGGGGAAGAATTAGAAGACAATAGTTGCAAAAGGTTTAATAAATGCCCTCATAGTCTTTTTGAAGGATCCCAACTGTGATGTAACTGTGATGTGATTTATAGAACTGGTGTCCTCATATTGGGAAGATATAACTTATGGGTCCCCGAAGGCTCCTGGGCGCACGTATGCATGCACCCTTTCCATTTTTCCAAGTTGCCCCCCTGCTCTAAAACCAAAAGTGGATTCAAAAGGAATGGAAAATATAAAAGAAGGACTTCAACTTCTCCTTCTGTGACACTAGATTGTATCTTAAACATAAAGGTTTTTGTACAATAAGATGAGCATCATCTTTTCAGACTTCAGAATGATCAGTCCACCTAGCTTTGGAGAAATGATTGTCAAGCGATCAATTGTTACATAATTAGACATATTGGTCACTTAGTAACCTGAGAAAACTGGGTGACCTAGGCGAAAAGCACCGGTATAACTAACAAACAGGTGAATGCATTGGTTACAAATAGAAGGGAAAGGAAAACACCAAGATGGCGCCGCTGGAGTGGCTGCCAGCTACAGCAGCTCTGAGACTCTCTATCTTATTTTTCTTTCTATGTCTCGTTTTGTACCTCTCTACTTAAGGACTTTGCACTATGAAGAAACACACACAAAGACTTGGACCCTTGTGATACTTTTTTTTTGTTTTTTATCTGTCTTTTTGTTCTGCTTGAAAATGGGATCTTTTGTGTATGCAGACAATTCCTTTGTCTATACAAGAGAGGAAATTCTGCAGCTCAGAGGCACAGCAGGGCGGCATACCATCTGGTCACACATCCCCCGCGAGATTTGGAGAAAGAAAAAGCGGGTGAGGGGATGCAGAGCTGGTACTCTTCAGAGGATTAAAAGAGGCATTACCGACCAGCTGTTCCCTCCATCATCATGGGCAATGTGAGATCTCTTGCAAACAAGATGGATGAACTAACAGCGCTCACCAGGCATAATCAGGAGTTTCGGGCGTGCAGCATGATGCTACTTACAGAGACTTGGCTCACTGAAGTTACTCCTGACCCTCTGGTCTCCTTGGATGGTTTTAAACTCCTTCGGGCAGACAGGACAAGGGAGAGCGGTAAGAAGAAAGGAGGAGGGCTGGCAATGTTTGTGAATAATAGATGGTGTAATCCTAGGCACATTGTGATTAAGGAGCAAACTTGCTGTAAGGACATTGAACTATTAGCTGTGAGCATGAGACCTTTCTACCTACCAAGGGAACTATCACATGTCATCGTGATAACTGCATATGTCCCCCCTCTGCGAAAGCTGACACTGCCTGTGAGGTCCTACAAGCCACGCTGAGCCAGTTACAGTTAAAACATCCCCAGGCCCTCTTTCTTCTGTCGGGTGATTTCAACCATGCCTCTCCATCATCCACACTGCCCAGTATCACACAGTATGTAACCTGCCACACAAGAGACAACAAAACACTGGACTTGTTCTTTGCCAACGTGAGGGAGGCATATAACTCATCAGCCCTACCGCCCCTGGGGAGATCGGATCACAACCTAGTACATCTCCGACCTGTGTACAAGCCACTTGTACGTAGAGAACCAGCTGTCACCCGCACAGTGAGGATATGGTCCGAGGAGAGTGATGAGGCTCTGAGGGATTGTTTTGACACAACCGCATGGGAAGTGCTGCAGGATTCTTATGGAGAAGATATAGAAGGACTCACACACTGCATAACAGACTACATTAATTTTTGTGTGGACAACACAGTACCCACAAAAGTGATGAGGTGCTTCTCCAATAACAAACCATGGATTAACTCTGATATAAAAACACTACTTAAGGAGAAAAAGATGGCATTCAGGACAAGAGATAAGGAGGGGTTGAGGGAAGTACAAAAGGAGCTGAGGCATCAAATCAGGCAGGGAAAAGCCAGTTATAAAGAAAAAATGGAAAAGCAAATGGAAAGAAAAGACATAAGGGGGGTCTGGGAGGGGCTTAAGTCAATTTCGGGTCATAAACAGTCTGTCTGCCAGATTGAGGCAGATGTTAATTGGCTTAATGAACTAAACCTATTCTTCAACAGATTTGATCACACACCAGCTCCTCCCACCCCAGTATGTCCTTCAGCTTCCCCCACCACAATGACTTCTCCCCATGCGGCCACTTCCCAACAGACCAGTAAATCCAGAAATCCGTCTTTATCTGGCCACAGTCTGACCTTCACACGGGCCCAGGTGAGGAAGGAGATGAAAAAGATCAAGGCGAGGAAAGCCGCAGGGCCAGATGACATCAGTGCAAGGCTAATTAAGACTTGCGGGGACCAGCTGTGTGGTATAATTACATATATGTATAATATGAGCCTGAGGCAGGAAATAGTCCCTGAATTATGGAAATCTTCTTGTGTGGTACCAGTTCCAAAGAAACCCCACCCTATGGACCTCAACGACTACAGACCTGTAGCATTGACATCCCACCTGATGAAGATCTTGGAGAGATTGGTTCTCACACATCTCCGCCCTCTAGTGTGCCCCGCTATGGACCCCCTCCAGTTTGCTTATCGGCCGGGCATTGGGGTAGATGATGCCATCATCCATCTTCTGCACAGGGCTCTGTCTCACCTGGAGAAACCAGGGAACACAGTGAGAATAATGTTCTTTGACTTCTCCAGTGCTTTTAACACCATACAGCCCAGGTTATTGAGGGTCAAGCTGGGCCTTGCTGGAGTGGACCACCATCTCTCCAACTGGATCCTAGACTACCTCACAAATCGACCTCAATACGTGAGAGCCCGAGACTGTGTGTCAGGTACCGTGATCTGTAATACGGGGGCACCTCAGGGTACGGTTCTCGCCCCTTTCCTCTTCACACTGTACACTGCAGATTTTAGGTGCAACTCATCCAGCTGCTACCTACAGAAGTATTCTGATGACTCTGCAATAGTGGATCTCATCACAGATGATCATGACAGGGATTACAGAGAACTGAACCAGGACTTTGTGGACTGGTGCCACCGGAACCACCTGAAGATTAACGCAGGGAAGACCAAGGAGATGGTGGTGGACTTCCGCAAAGGCAGAAGCCCTCCTAAACCAGTGGACATCCTGGGGACGGGCATCGAGATTGTGAACACCTATAAGTACCTGGGTTTGCTCCTTAATAATAAGCTTGACTGGGCAGATCATATGGAGGCCCTGTACAGGAAGGGCCACAGCAGGCTCTACCTTCTTAGGAAACTGAGAGCCTTTGGAATTCGGGGGGCACTTCTTAGAACTTTCTTCAACTCGGTAGTGGCATCAGCCATCTTCTTTGGAGTGGCCTGCTGGGGGAGCAGTATATCAACCAGGGACAGAAATAAACTTGACAAGCTGATTAGAAAGGCCAGCTCTGTCCTGGGGAGCCCACTGGACCCAGTGCAGGTGGTGGGTGACAGAAGGATACTGTCCATGGTGAGCTCCATGCAGAAGAAGAAGTCCCATCCCATGCATGAGACTGTGATCGCGCTGAGCAGTACTGTCAGTGACCGACTGCTCCACCCTAGGTGTGAGAAGGAGCGCTATCGGAAGTCTTTCCTCCCCACCGCGGTTAGGCTGTACAACCAACACCGACCTAAGCGGAGATCATTACACACAGAGAACTGAAATATCTCTCTGCCTGTTAAATCCCCCCCCCCCCCCCCCTCCTCTGCTACGTCCTATCTGTCTGTCTGCTATTAATGTAATGCCTCTCACCTTGGAACATTCCTGTACATGTTGAATTTGTATTTGTATCTGCTTATCTTTGCTGCTATAACACACTGAATTTCCCCATTGTGGGACTATTAAAGGACTATTATTATTATTATTATTATTATTATTATTATTATTATTATTATCAGTTTATACTAAAGTTGAAAACCTATAGTAATGGTACAATAAATAAATTAATACATTTATGGCATATATGGAAAGTATGATAGGGGTCCTGTCAGGTCTGTTTGGGGCGCTAAACTAACCACAGGTCCGTATATTTACCCAGCTCATGGTACTCCCAGTGCCTGCCCAGTCTTCTAGAGTAGCACACATGGGAAAAAGTGGCACTTTTTCTGGAAAAACAGGCATATTTTTATCATTCTGGACTGCACCTATAAGTAAAAGAGATACACTTATTTTTGTTAGAAAGTCATTAGTTACATGCACTATATAAAAATTGGTGGTATATGTTAACAGAATGTACATTTGTGGTGCACAGTATCACAAAATGCTTAAACGGATTTAAAAGGCTTTAGCGTGGGGTTTCTTTTGACTGCAGTGATGCATATGGGAATTTTCTATTCCGCTATGAGTTATTTTAAGAGATGAGGTTTGCATAGTCGTCTGCTTGTGCTATAAGACAAACTTAGATGTTCATAAAAATAGCTGTCTATTCAGCAAAATCTAAGTCTAGTATAAATATAGACAAGCCAAACTTAAAGAGTACATGTTAATGCAGACCTCAGAAACATGTGGCATTCCAACCATTGCTAGATAATGGCTCCACAGCTTGTCACTGTGTAAGACCTTGGTCATAACACAGCACTCATACAAAACTATCAGTCTTGAAGTACTTCTGTATGTCTCTAGTGTCAGTTATAGGTTTTTTTCATAAATTGATATGGATTCTCTCATTATTACTTGTAACATGCTGTTTTTAGATACTAGATTACGCAGCACATTGCTTCTATTGAAGACCTTTGTAATACAATATTGCATGGAGCACTACCCAACAGAACATCAAGCTCTGACCATACTATTGTGATTGTTGGTCTTGTTTTAAACTAAATAGTTGGAAATTCTGTAGACCCATTTTTGGTCTGATCTTTATTCAAGCCACAGATCATAAACACAAACAATGCATTGTGGAAAAAAAAATGTTATTTTATGAAGTACAGAGCTATAAAATTGTGAGTGCATAACTTGCTGAAAGATCTGTTTTCAATAATAAAACCAATTACTTTTACAAGTTGGCATATAAGTGGTATGAATGTGTTGTAGCTGAGCTAAAAGAAGCAAACAATATTACTGCTGTTTCTCTGAGTTTGCCATTTACATAGGCACTAAGTTATCCTTTTTGTGAAGTTATCAGTGTGTTGGGGAAAACTGAAATCAAAACATTTAGTTCTGCCTTAGACTTAGTGAAAAGCAGTAGTACCACTATATATTCCTGGGTTGGCATCTGCAGTAGCCCATAAGAGGAAGACCAGAAAGTTGGAGATAGTAGCATGTGCGGTCATGGTGGCAAGGAACTTTACCAGATCCTCCAGAACTCATCAAATGGTTGTTGCAATGCAGAAAGAGGCCTGTAGGGTGTATAATAGTGGTAGTAGCATTCCCCAGGGCACTTCCTATTGGAAAGTTTCCCTGAGCCTTTTGGTGGTTGGAGTGCCCTTGATGGTAAGTGCAGGAATGTGACTCAGGAGACAGGGTTGCAAATGAAGGAACTTACGGTTTACCAAGGAAGAACAGGCATTAACAAACAACTTCTTCCATTAGCTAGGAGGTACAATGCTTAGAGACATGCATTTAACAGCCTCTTAGGATTCCTACCATAATGAGTAAATTTAGTTTTATAATCTAGAATTTAATAAGTAATTGGTTATCTGTTCTAAACATGCCTATATTTTACCATAGGCACTTGAAGTGCAATACCTAGATAGGTATCTGCACAGTTTATAATGTAGTATGTAGTACTATGAGAGGGATCGCTAACAGTATGAGACATCCTTTTACTGCATTCTATTACAGTACTGTTATTTAGTATAGCACTCGGAAAACAGAGGAGCAATGCTGTACAACATGTTCCACTTCAAAACTCCTGCCATCCCAAAATAGAGGCAGGTTGAGAAGGATGTGTCTCGGTTGCACTTTAATGGGGCACCAGCAAAATAGCACTTGAAAGAAGTTTGAAGACATGGAACTAAAGATGTCTGATAGTTAAACTATACTGAGTTTACTATATGTACTTGTCAGAACTACAGCATGATGATATCCTGCAAAATGTCTGTGCAGAGCACATATGTGACCACTATATGTTCATAGTATGACATTATTATTCAGTTTCAGTATAGTGGTAATATTAGTTGTTTTCATTTATTTACAGTATGATTTAATTATTATATTATCCTATGTTATGGTGGTATACAATTACTATGCATTTGTAGTATGTGATTGTGTCACCATATTAGTATGTGAAATAATATCTGGCCAAGGTATAGTGGGAACCAATGACCAATGGTTACCAATCAATATGTGATGGTAATATTTGTGGTATCACATCATTATGTAGCAGTAATATTTCATCATGGTGTGGACTATAGAGGTATTATTTGGTCCTTAAATAGTTGTATTATTTGGTCTACTATGGAACTATCTCCTATGGTTGCAGAACTTGGATTCTAGCAAAACATAGTGTGCACTATATTTGCCCAAACAGCCTACATTACTGAACACCAGGACTCTAGGATTGTTCACTGCTACTGCCAAAAAGCAAAGTGAACAAAAGAACATTTAGTAAAGCTGAAACTCTTTTTTCTGAATTTTTTTTTATGTGTGTGCGTTAGCAAAATTGGTTGGGATCTTCATTAATGTTTCATACCAGATATAATTTATTTTTTTCATTTTGCTTACTGCAGAAACATGACCTCTATTGACTAAATGGAGATGTATCCAGACTTAGTGCATAGTATGTGCTTTCAATACAGCCCTAATTCTGAAAATTAACTTCATTCAGTTGCAGGCTGCAATTATTTTAATGTGCTGTAAAGTAGGAGGAGATAACTTACTGCAGTACTTTACTTACTCCCTGTTGATGTCATCTGCAGGAAGAGAAAGAGGGAAAGAGAAAATAACTTGAAAATGAGAAATGATACGCTGTTTATATCACTGTAGAGAAAACCTACTAGTCCTGTGATTACAGCTGCATTGGCACTGACTCAAGCAGGTAGTCTCTGTGCTATGTCATTGGGGTGTGATCACAGAAGCATAATAACAGGGAAGAGGGCAGGAAAGGGGAGTGGCAAGTGTAGTGGGAGCTAGTAGGCTTATAGACAGTGCAATTGCCACAAACACTGGTTGTAACAGTACTGAATTACATGCAAGGTGGTGGATATTTTCAGGCTTTGTTAAAGTTATCTTCTAATTATGTTGAAAACCCTTGCATGATGATGCCTTTCTATCAAAGCGGACATGTTCTTGTGGTTTCTTTAATGTGCTGCCATCATAATTGTCTGTGTTTGCATTTTCATTTTTCTTTACAAAACCTTATATGTTTGATGTATTTAAAGTATGTGTTTTGCTATGCTTTCAAGCGCAACTGTAAAAGGAAACATATGTTATTACAAGATTTATGAAGAGCAAACATACTTCAGATTAAACGCAGCACACAGTGTTGAAATGTTTTCTTCTTGCTTTAACAAAATATTCATTTAAAGTAGTTTAAGAGCTGAATTTATTGTACAAAAAGGAGCAGCACATACTGTATGTAAAGAGGAGTTGTAAAGCAAAATAATACAAAATAATAAAACATTTTTGTTATCTTGTTTAAAGGTAATATCCCTATAGAAAAACATTAATTTTGAGCTACTTATTCCAAAAGTGGCAACACTTTTGTATATCGGCAGTGTCTGGTATTGTATCCAAACCCCATTTATTTTACCTGTCTGTATTGCATTATGGATGACAGTACTGTACAATAAATACTGAATATGAGATACAGTCAGTGAAACATGAGAACTCTAACTTGAAAGGCTGAGACGTGTATAGCCTTTCTCATGGTCTTTTTGTGGAGAGTCCCTTGTTAAAATGATGTTCCATTGTATGTATGTGGCTCAGATAGTCAGCTCTTGATAGGAGTAACTGTGTTGGTGTATATATGAGTATGTTTTGTGACAGGCATTCACTCTAATGATAGTATGGTTATGTAATTATTATATGGCCAGCGTGAGTTATTGTCATATGACCAGATGTGGGATACATACTGTATTACTAGTATGTTATATATATATATATATATATATATATATATATATATATATATATATATAGAATCAATTTAAATGGAGCTAAGACATTTGGGTTGTTATAAGAGATCTTCTTTGGGCCATGGGGTCATTAATTGATGCAAGGATAGTATTTGTCTATAAAATTCTACTTTGATTTATGGGACTCCCATTCAAGTCCATAGGAAAAGTTATTTTATTATATTTGAATGTGGGTTTCTGATGCAAAGTCTGTTATAAAGTCCCCCATCTACCATATGCCATTTGTAATATTGGTGCCTCTTATGTGGTAGAAAGCCTTTGGGAAACCTCAGACACCAATACCCTCTGTAGCTCTGTTGATCTATAACATTGTATATACTTGGGGAAAAAGAGTCAAATGTCCACATACTGTAGATCCACCTATTACGCGTACACAATACTATATACAAATTATTATTAAATTATGAATATTGTTTTATGTAGGTAAAATGTTAGATTTTAACTTGTGCAGGTCAAGATTTTATTTACTTTACAAGCAGTTGCCTGGCATTGGTTTCTGACTTTTATTTCTCTTCTTTTTAATGTGCCAGATCAAACATATTTTCCTGCGTAATATACAACTGTCCTATAAAATTTAGCATAATCTGCACATATGGATTTTCTACCGTCTACAAGATCAATAAAGTAATTAAAAATATTGAAAAGGACAAAGCCCAATAATGATCTCTGCTTACTCCACTAGTACTTTGCTGCAGATTGGGAATAAATAGAGCATTAAAAAAAAACAAGGTTGAAAAAGCTAGAGGTTCCCACAACTATGAAACTTAGTACAAATGTTTTTTGAAGAAAAAAAAAACTAACTTGGACATTTGAGTTCACTAACAAGTATACCTGTAATTTGTCATTTCTGTTACTTGTGGGATCTGACACACCTTTTTAAAAGTACTCCTTTTCCTGTATTCTGCTCATATTTCCTTTGAGGATGATCTATTCAGAGAGGAGTGAGAAAAAAAATTGAAAATGCATCACTCTCTTGGAGGTGTTGGCTATATAGATTAATTGAAATGAGAAAAATTATGGGAAATAAGTAAAAGTAATAACGGTGTGAGATTTTTCCAAATAAATTCTTGATACATATAAAAGACTCATTAAATCCCGTTCTGGCTATTTCATCTCTATGAAGAATTTGACAGCAGCAATTTCCAGGAAAGGCGGTAAAGCAAAATTGCAATTCATTAAACTGCCTGTGAAATTTCATGCAAAACAATCTTTACAACAGTTTAATTAAAAAAACAATAACGCTGTAATGAAGAAGCATTATAATGACTCCACTACACTGAATAAAATGAGATAACCTAATATATTTGTTTTCATTTAAATAGAAATATGAGAAGTCATAGCATCAGTATACTGCAAAAGGCTAGATAATATCTAGCATCATATCGAAGCATTTTTTTTTTTTTTACCATTAAGCATTCTGTCGGGATGGCAATTAGGAAGAGGGCAAAGCAGGGAGCTACAGCTGCATAAAGATGCTTAACTTCCCCCGAGGAATGCCTTGAATCAATAGAATTTGTTTTTTTTTTTCAAAAACATAGACTAATGCCAAGAAACTGAGTAATGTCTGTGGAAAATGTTTCAAATTATTAGTGAAGTAAAGCCTTTGAGACTTCACAGCTGAATGACGATTGTCTAAATGTCAAGCTGCGCATTGCTAAGGATGGCAATGCACATAAAGCTTAGTGGGCTCGAGATTTTTTGGCTGGAAGATTAAATTAAAGGACCCATATTGGCTTGAAATTAATGATCTGATTTATTACATACAAGTATAATTAACTGCTAAGGATGTGCATCGGAGCTCCTGTTTGTTTGTATGTCACTATGGCAATAGAAACCAAGGACTTACTATGGGATGAAAAACATCCCAAATCTTGGTCAGCAAAACACACATCTTATTCCCATTCCTAGTAAATAGCAATAACAGCTTATCCCCTGTACTACAAGCTAAGGCAGTATTTCTCTGCCATAATACATTTTTAACCGTTTAAATAACATTGGCCATTTTTATACGGGGATTTTCAGCCTTATTACCATGGGGAAACCCTTGAAAATTTGCTCCCGATCCTTTGGAGTTCTTGTTCTGCTACCACCTCAAAGAAGCTTGGTGTAAGGTTGAGTAATGCATTTTATGATTCTCACCCAAAGCTATATTTTGAGAATTGTTGACTGCTTTGCCCTACCCCCATGCTAAGCATTTTTGATGGGATAAATAAAAGTGACATCTCTTCTTTAGAAGTAATTGCACTTACTGTTGCTCTCTTCCATGGAACCCCTGGAAAGGAATCCAGGATTCAAAGAAGTCAGGGGAACCCTAGCTGAAAAACACTGATCTCATGGCCTACTTACTTTGGATGGTGAGCTGTGCCGTTCCTTCCCTATTTAATGTGCTGTGTACATCTACAGTATAACCATGGTGCCCAACTAACAATGCTATATGCTGATCAAATAACACTTCCACACTGTTGCTTAAAATAATACTGCTATGAAATGCTACCGCAATCTCGCATTGCAAACAGAACATATTGTAGATTGCCTAAATAGCAATATCATGCACTAACTAAATACCATCATACAGTTCCTAAATAATACTGTATGCATTGCATTTAGTGACCAAATAAAAGCTTCAAACATAAAGTCATATAATAAAAGTACATTGCAATGTTTAAGTCATACTGCTTTACTTTAAATATTACAATTTCTGGAGGTCATGAGTGCCAGATCACTTGTGATCCCCACTGCAGGAGGGGAGATTGACATGTGCTCTGTGCGATGGCCAGCCATGATTGATCTAGTTTACTCAGGCTCATATGTTGCAAGTACATATTTGAATGCATATAGATTGCATATAGTACTTGGTGATAAATGTAAGAACGGTGAAAGCTCCCCAAAAGACCATCTTTCTGATCAACCAGAAACAAGCAGTTAGCAATGATAATTACCAGGGTAAAGTGTTTTTAGAATATGGAAACATGAATGCAATATTCAGTCTTTTTTTTTCTTTACTGTACTCTCTCATCCAACAGAGGATAATGATGTATTCAGTGTGTCAAAAGGAGAGCCAAGCATGTAAAGGTTCAGTGGTCTGGAGTAGTATGGCCTTTGTCTGATATCATTTATTTGCTGTACCTGTTGTGTTGTTCCATACTAGATAAACAATTTAAGCATTGCGAGTAAAAGCTATAACTACAAAAGGCAGTGAATATTAAGTATAAACTAAAGCACAAAGTAAAATGATTATCCTAATTTTGTGATAAAAAGAAAATAAAGATCCCACTATCTTTATTACTAGGGGGGTGGTTATGTATGGGAGAGTCTGAAAACTATGTTGTACGTTTCTGCAGATTACACTATAGAAACAATTTCACTTATCCTCTCTATTCCTCATTTACACTTAGATTGCTTTATTCCACGCTTCATTACTTCAAATGTACTTTCATTCGCAGATTGGTCCCTGACTGAACAGCATTGTTAAAGATTCCTCAGTCTCCCTTTACCAATTCAGCATTATGTTTGATTGCATATGATATTTAGTTACTTTGGGAACAATAAAAAAAAAAAAAATACAAAAGTTTTCAGAAAATCGTGAAAAGATGAAAGAAAATGATGACAAGATAAAATTGACGTGGGAGGGAGGTTTGCAACTATAACATAACAGTAGTAAATAGATCTAGAATTAGTTTTAAAGGAAGATACTCAAAAATATGGGTGGCTTTCTCATGAAAATAGGTACTGTGGAATCCCTTGGCTTTCGCTGTCACAGTATAGTGAACAGATAACAGTGTAGTACATGGATGGCCTAGTCTGTTGGAGCCAGAGCCATTCTCACTTGATAACTGTCATCTGTGGCTCATAGAGGAGTTCCTAAAAGACTTCTCTCTATGATGTCAGTAATGCTCCATAGAGCTACTAGCTAATATCCCCACTTATTTGTTCTCTAACTTGCATAACACTAACATATTCCACAGTGCTTTACAGACATTGTCATCAGTCACTGACCAAAGTTTGGTATAAGTATGGAGGATACCCACATATGCTCTCTGCACAGTATAATGTCCCCTTATGTACTTTGCACAGTGTAATGCCCCTGCAGCATATAAAGCTCCCTTAGGCCTGTTGTGCAGTATATGTGCAGTATGCCCACACACATGATGATGCATAGTGATGAGCATGGAGTCATGTCCCTAATTGCTGGTGTTATTTTGATGTTGTGTGCATTGACGCACACATCATATCAGTGCAGAGCACCCAGAACAGAGAAGGACCGGTCAGCAGGGTCCTAAAAGTGGTGAGCAATGCATTCAAGCTCTCAGCTTGCTCTCCAGACCTCCATAAGTAATAAATGCTTCCATCACAGTACTGATGGAAGCACTCATTGTGTCTCATGTCATGGGTGGTAAGATGTCACTTTAGGTTGTTGCCTATCTTTGTCTACCTGTCATTCCAGTTTTTCCTATTCCCCCTAGACCAAAGGTTGGCAAATTTTTTTCTATGGTGTGCTGATTGTGGACTTTAAAATTGGGTGGAGTTTCCAGGATATACATAAATATATCACAGCTAAAAACAGACATAAATTATTACTAATCGATGGTCATATTGAAATAATGTTTCTACAAGGAAAAACAATAGTCTACCAGGAGGTAACTGGAGACACCTGAAATGCATTGATGTAGTGCCTGGAGTTTCCATAGTTGTTTCTCACTGACAGCTTGATATAGTAAAATATTTATTATTATTACAAAGTCATTAGAATATATCAGTATCATGTAAGGCGATGTACGGAAAGTTTCCATGCTAGAAATAATACATATTCAATGAAGCATCTTGTTTTTTTGTGGGAGACGCTTAGTTATAAAGAACATTTCTGAAATCACTGCATCCTTTAATGATTTCTGAAAAGGAAAATTGATTGTAATGTTCTGTAACAGATGAGAATTTCTGCCATGAAAGCGTTTCCTCAAATCGACCTACAGGCACAAATAAGAACATCAAAAGTAATATTGTAACTTCAATAAGGAAACCAGAAAACATGTTATTTCCCTTGCAGTTTACGTTACATCAGGTATATTTTCAGAAATAATAGAGTTCTGTTAAGAATGCTGAGATCAGCCACTTATGTATGGAGACAGATTGTCAAGCACCTCTTGAGTTACCATGTGAACAAGTAATACCATCTAGAGAGGAAGCCAACTAATCAATACTCCATCATGTTTCCCTTCCATGGTAGGAAACATTAAGTCCAAGGCTTAAATGAGTATTACCTCTACAAGATATAAAACGATGATGTTTTTGTCGTCGGAGAAATGTAAGCCATTAGGGAATATACAATATTCTAAGACTAAAGGGTAACTCTAATTCTCAATGATCCCTTTGTAATTATTAATGAGGAGCTCCTTAAAGGGATAATCTATTGATTTATACATGTATCTGAAATTTTATTATGATTTATGCTGAGCTAAAAACAACCACACAAAGCAGATGACATCACCAGATCACTGTCGATATCCCCTGTAGAAATCCATGATTTGGGATTTGTTGGTGATACACCACCAGTACTTACTAGCTAATAGGTAATTTTTATAATTATGCTGTTAAAATCATTTTTAATTATTGAAATAATTATTTTTTTTCTGTACTGAAGTAGCTCATACTTAAAGAGAACTTGTCACATTAAAAATGCAGTCCTTGTTAGTAGTCAAGTGGGTGGATGCACACTGATCTAGAAACGGCTGCCAGTCAAACATAACTGTCAGTCACTATGTAGGATCACTCACTTGACAACTACACTCAGAATAAGCAGAGAATTACATTATTAAAATAGAACGGTTACATTAAATTTGTCTCCACAGAACTGTATATCTGTATGTTCAGCTACACCGGCTCTAATATGCTGCATGTAGATTGGACTGTATTTTAAGTGTGACAGGTTTACTTAAAATCTGAGTTGTGTAAGGGACTATTCTCATGTAAAAAAATGGAACTTTTTTCAGTGTGTTATTTTTCATCTTCCTAACTATCCTTGCTGTTACATAATCATCCACTTATTCCACTACTAACAAAATATTTCTTGTAGCACTGGGTAATGTGCAATTCCACAGCATAATGTATTCTTCCTCATACTGTATATAGCAGTTGTCAGATTGTTCCTTTTTTCAGCAAAAGCACATGAAATGAGCTCCAATCAGCTTACCACATATCTGCAGTCCTGCCATGCTTAGAAAAGATTTAGCACACTTGTAAGAACATCATCAGGAATAAAGAATAGTACCAGCGCTTGCCAGGCCCATAAAAAAACAAGATACGTTTAGGCATTTCAGACTATGGAGCCGTTAATCATAGCATAGCAATAAAACCACATACGAGTGTTTACATCACATGTCAGGGGATATCCAGTAATATCAGTAAGCTGCACTAAACCATACAAGCATAATAAAAAAACAACCTAGGGTAATATATACACATAACACAATGAAAACAAACTGTATTAAAGAACCCAGCATATCAACCCAGCTCCGCAGATATATAGGTTAAATAAGCGTTTTACGCCTGTTAAATAGTGCCTCCATTGCCATATCGCTGTTTTTGACAATATGTAAATGAGCTCTTTGGAGCAATGACAGCGCACTTATTGATCGAAAGAGATCATATTGCATATTGACAAACATACTGATATCTTGGCAACAGAGGCACTGATTCACAAGGGGAAAACACTATTTGAGACTGATGAAGCTATCCTATCTAACTGTGCTGGGGGCTGGGTTGATTTGCTGAGTTCTGGTGCTCTTGCTGCTTTTGTTTTTTAAATAGGCCATTAACTGCTGGAGTTACTCCAGCAGGTAATGGGCCCTATTCACTTATCAGTCCCCACTCCTGCTGCCCACGGCTACCCCCGCTTCCCCTTCAGCCCTTCAGGGGACCCCATACTACCCATATCATGTTGTTGACACTGAACAGTGTCAGTACTTTGCTGACAGGGACGTGATATGGAATGCACGGGGCACGTGGATCGGTAAGTACGGCCACAGTACTTGGTATTTGTTGGCCGAACCTCACAAGATCCGTCTCGTGAGGTTTGCCTGGCAGTTTCACTCGGACAAACTGCTATTATTATATTCTGGGGTCCTTTCTGACCTCAGAATATAATGTTCAGATGCCTGGGGGAGGTGAAAAAAAAAAAAGGTCTTACTTACCTTTCCGGTGCTCCAACGCAAATTCCTGCTGTCTTCGGCCCTCTTCAATGATGTCACAGATGTTACATGGATCTGACTGATGCACAATGACACCGACATAACCCATGTCTATAATGTCATTGAACAGGGTCGAAGACAGCAGGAAGTAGCACTGGAGCACAGGAGTGGTAAGTAAGACCCTTTTTTTTCTCACCTCCCCTGGGCCTCCGAACATTATACTCTGGGTACTCTGTAATATTTGCACCAAACATGTAGGGGACATTATACTGTGTGAAGGGGCCACTATGGCACATTATACTGTGTGAAGGGGCCACTATGGGACATTATACCTTGTGAAGGGGCCTCTATGTGACATTATATATATAATACCCAACCAAAGCAGAATCAGGTCATGTAATCCCAAAAATAATGGGCGGAGACAAAAGTCCTGCATGAAGAAATTTTCTCTCCGCCAATTTCAAGAGGACCTTTCATGTCCTCTGGCACCCACAGTTTTATATACCGCTGGAAAGTTGACAGTGCTTTGAATTCAGTGCACAGTCAGCTTTGATGATATGCGCCCAGGTGCTGGAGATATCGGTGCCGTTAGTTTCGGCACTGATATCCCTTCACCATCAGAAGGGCGGGTCTTACTGCTCAGCGTCATCGCTGGGCAGTAAGGAAGGTCCCCTCTGACAGTACAATGCTATGGAAGAGTACTGTCGGGAGGCGTTCCTTATACTGCAATGACGCTGAGGTGGAGAGATATCGATTCCGAAACTAACGGCACCAATATCTCCAGCACCCGGAAAAAACTGACAGCACATCGGGAAATTCAGCGCACTGTCAGCTTTCTAGTGGTAAATAATAATCTTGGTGCCAGAGGACGTGAAAGGTCCTTTTTCAGTTTTGAAATGGCGGACGCCATTCTAGTCAATGGGGTCCGCGGTTATCTGTGTGTAACCTCTAAAACAGTGGTGTGGCTTCCCTGGTGGACCAAACGATGGAGAGGCCAGAGTAGATGTGAACCTAGCCTAAGAGTTTTCAATTCAATTTCATTCACATATATAGCAAGAATCTTAGAAAATATAGTGCTGATCAGGCCAGATTCACTCCAGTGTTCACACTCCGTTCGGGGATTTCGTCCTTGAATCCACTTAAAAAAAGCGGAGGGAAAAGTCCTGAATGCTAGTTTGAACCTAGCGTCATCTTGACAAATGTAATGCAAAACATTGCATTACACTGCAGTAGCACAGTGTAATTGATCATCCTCTGTAGTGCAAGATTCCAGGAGGAGGAGGAGGGAGGAGCTGTCAGCCTGTGCAGACACTTGATAAGTAAGTGGGGGGAGAGAAAGGCATTCAGCACCCAGTAGCCCAGTGGGCCCCCTCAGGAGCTTGGGGCCCCAGAACTTGCCGGAGTCCAATTCACAGCTAATGGTGCTGAAGTCAGGGGCCCCCCTAAGTTGTGGGGGCCCTGGGCGATTGCCCAGTTTGCCCCCCACCCCCAATGCCATCCCTGCCTATCTGTTCCCCTGTAGAATATGTAGGAAAAACCCTTTAAGTTACAAAATGTACAAATAGTAACATATAGAAATATTGTGACCATCTAGAAATATCTTACATATCTCTTGAGTGTAAACTGCTTCACATTTATTGTGGCAAATGTACATGAGCAAGGTATTTGGAATTTTTTTGGGTTGACTGAAATAATAACTAGAAGATGATACCTTACTCACAAAGGAAGCAGCAAATTGTATGGGGGCCAATAAGGAGGCAATATACAGTGTTTGGGGGTAAGGCGGGCCTTTATACTGTTTGGCTCCAGAAAAAGTGATGTTATATCATGTGGGGGCCAGTAAAGGGATTGTTATACCAATGAACTCACCAGACAGGTCAGAGATAAAGTTGTGGAGAAGTTTAAAGCAGGGTTAGGTTATAAAAACATATCTCAAGCTTGAGCATCCCAAGGAGCACTGTTCAATCCATCATCCAAAAATGAAAAAAGTATTCTAAAACTGCAAACCTACCAAAACATGGCCATCCACCTAAACTGACAGATTGAGCAAGGAGAGCATTGGTCAGAGAAGCAGCCAAGAGGCCCATGGTCACTCTGGAGGAGCTGCAGAAATATACAGCTCAGGTGAGAGAATCTGCCCACAGAACAACTATAAGTTGTGCACTCCACAAATCTGGCCTTTATGGAAGAGTGGCAAGGAGAAAACCATTGTTGAAAGAGAGACATAAGTGTCTTTTGCTGTTTACCACAAGCCATATAGGGGACACAGCAAACATATGGAAGAAGGTGCGCTGGTCAGATGAGACCAAAGTTGAATTTTTGGCCTAAATTCAAAGTGCTATGTGTGGTGGACTGCTCATCACTCTGAACACACCATCCCCACTGTGAAACATGGTGGTGGCAGCATCATGCTGTGGGGAGGCTTTTCTTCAGCAGGGACAGGGAAGCTGGTCCGAGTTGATGGGAAGATGGATGGCGCTAAATACAGGGCAATCCTGGAAGAAAACCTGTTGGAGGCTGCAAAAGACTTGACACTGGGAAGGAGATTCTAGTCTCTAGATGCGCAAAGCTGGTAGAGACATACCCTGTGATGATTCTGCTTAAATATGGCTATAACTCAAAGCTGTATTTTGGTCTCTGGGTAGCGTATCTCTTTACTCATAAGGTGCGCAGCCATAATCCTAGTTGTATGTTATCAGTAGAAGCAACATTGTAACAATAGGGCTTTGTATCCATCCCAGCAGGGCTCCATTGTATCCTTACACAGCCCTGAGTGATCAAACAAAAGCATGCATTGTCCAGTCTGCACTGGTAGATCAGACATGGTTGATAACATTGTATCATTTCACTTGGTCTCAGCTCTCTATAAAGAATCTGGACTTGAGTGGATTAATTCAATCAGACTTGCTGCCGCCGGTGACCTCATTCTGGGAGGTGGCATAAAGGATATAAAAGATGAGGTAAGAGGCAGTGGGAGGAGATTGGGCTGAGACCATCACAGACTACAGAGTTTTTACAGACAGACCACTGTGAAGAGCATGCAGGCTGGATTATTGTATTAATGTCACATGCTAACAAGCCTCCCCTGGTTATTCACACATGACAGAACATGTGTGAGTGTTGGACTATAGAGCCACGTCAAGGAGATGCGTGGTAAAGTAATTATTTCAATTTTAGTCCCTTTTATTTCATTGCACTGTATCTTGTAACTAGTAACTGTTAATGCTTGTATATATCTGCATATCTGTTCTGAACTGCATGTGTTAGATGTTAATACCGACCCATTTAGGGGTTAACCTTCCTCTAGTGTTAGCTTTCTGTTACTCTTTCTTATGTTAACGGGTCGGTTTTGACCCGTGTCTTAAATCACCCCTAGGATACCCTATAAACAGTTATTTATGATCCAATTTGTTTCTTACCTCTTAGTTACCTTGTTAGGGTTTCTCATCCATGGAAGGATTGATTTTAATATTTTTGTTGTGGCCCCCTGGGCCTTTCATTTGAGAGCGTACCCTTCATTTTCAATATAAAAATATTGTCAAATGAACCTCAAGAGAATAATATAAACTTTAAAAAGTTTGTTATATTACCTGACTATTACTGAAGGGTTTTAGAACACATTTCTTAAATGTAAAAAAAAATATACATATATATATATTATATTATTAACTCTAGTAACATCTATGGTGTTACGGGTCAATTTTGACCCATATCTAACTACTTTATGAAAAAGGCAAAAAACAGATTTTTTTTTTTTATAGAACTTTAATACAAATAAAAGATGAAAATTATATTAACATTAATAGCAATAATAATAAAAAGTAGCTTTTATAGGTCAAATAAACAACAATCAATCAAGCTAATCAAATCAACAGAAATCAAGTACTAGTTTTTAGATGCATTAGTATTTAGATGCATGTGTGGTAAAAAGTGACAATTTTTGTGTGTTCTTTGCAGAGGTATTTTTTGCAGGTGAAGCACGATGTGTTTGTCTTTCTGTCCTTATTGCTAGGGCAGACCTGACACCTCTTTCTTTTAGAATCAGGTGGTCTCACTGGGGTTGTGGCTGTTGTGGTTGATGTTGAGGCAGGGCTGGTTGAGGAGGATGCTGGTGATGATGCTCTTTGTGTTGCTGTGGGTGTGGGCGAAGCACTTGTTGAGCTCTGGAGTTGTCGGACCAAGGCTGCAGCGGCTGGGTCTCGGGGCACCCGTTCCCTTTGGTCAATGTGCGCCTTGACAAGGGATCTTCCTAGTTCCTCAAGAAACATCCTCCGCTTGTTTTTTTTCTTTGAATTCCATCTTTGGTGAATGTGGTCCACAACACAAATGCATTGTATGCTGACACATCAAGGATGTTGGAAAATACAACCATTGGCCATCTCCTAGTCATTCGCTGGCAAGTGTAGGTGGCAGTCAGCTTGTCCAGGTTGTCCACTCCTCCTTTGTTTTTGTTATAGTCCAGGATGATTCTGGGCTTTTTGTCACTTCCTGATGACACAGCTGCATCTTTGTGAAGTGTGGACATCAGTACCACATTCCGTCGTTTTTTGGGGCAGTATGAAACAGCAGTGGTGGTGTCTGTAAAAACAAACTTTGAGGAAAGTGGAGCCCTGTCCTTCATCTGCAACAATTTAGCGGGCAGCTCAGGTTTGTTTTTTTTCACTGTGCCCACCATGGTGATTTTCCTCCTGAGAAGTTCTTGTCCAAGGTCATAGCTGGTAAAAAAAATTGTCACAAGTAATGTTGTGACCCTGCAGTCCAGTAGTCATATCGAGGACTACACGTTTTCCTTGGTTTTTTTCAGGGATGCCGCTTGCAGACTTGCCTGTGTAAATCTGTAGATTCCATGCATAGCTAGTTTTTGCATCACAGGCTGCCCAGATTTTTATGCTGTATTTGCCTGGCTTACTTGGCATGTATTGCCGGAAGGGGCATTTTCCGCGGAAAGGGAGAAAACGTTCGTCTACTGTCACCTCTGGCCCTGGGTTGAACATCAGTGGAAGGAGCTGCACCCATTTCTCCCAAACATCCCTGATGGGAGCAAGTTTGTCAGATTTTGTTCTGGTGTCTCTGTTGTCAAATCTGAGGACTCTTGATATCATTTGAAACTTTTGAAGTGACATTGTTGCCCGGAAAATATTCCTGCCTGTCGATGCGTCCCAGAGACTATCAGTGGCCTCATTGCAGGATTTGTACACTCCAGCAAGGAGAAGAACACCAATGTAGGCCTCCAGGTCATCATCATGAAGGTCATTCCACATGTTGCCGTGGACTTTTTTTCCTTCAAGGTTTGTCATAGCAATAATGACTTTTTTTATTGACAATGGCATAAACAGATCAAAACATGTCTTGATGTCACTTACTCTTGTCACAGCAAACCTTGTGATCCCAGGGGTCATTTTTATGACATTTGCAGCATCTGCCCTGCCATGTACATCTGGAGGTACTGAGCTCCAAATGATCTTGCCACTTTTGGATTTGAATCTTTCAGCGGGAGCAGCTTCAGCACCGGTGACCTCCTCATCAGACTGATCAGAACTGTCTGTGTCTTCCGGTTGATACTCCACATCATCTTCCTCCTCAGAAACCTGTTCATCTGTATCAGTTTGCTGCTGTGTGTCCTCTGATTCATTATCATCCAAGATATAATCCAGAATTTGGCTTGCATCTAATCTTCTCCTCATTGTTGCATGGTGTAAACTGAAGATGTATACTCTGCAAAGTACCAACTGTAAGCTGATTTGGCCATACATGCCTGGACATGTCCCTAACTCAAGTTGTTGGAGGTAGAGCTGGCTGTGGGCTGTTGGTTTATATTGTGTTTATGAGTTCAGTTTTGGGACTTATTATTGTTTTTTTACTCTTATATTAGACCTGGGTCGAAATTGACCCCAACAACACAAATGTTATAATTTTAATAAGAGCATTTTACAATTTAGTAAAATAGTTTTATTTTATTGTATTTTGTTTAAAAATAAGTTCCTGAAAGAGTCAAAAAGTCTTGATGCGATAAACAAATGTATGTAGAATTTGTATGCATTTAAAACCTAAAATGGGTCGGTCACAACCCTAACACTAGAGGAAGGTAAATATATAAAATTTAGAAAGCTTGTCTTGTATTTATCCTGTGGACCCGGCACTCACTGGAGGTGAGTGTGGTTTTATATGAAAGAGGACTCAGGTGTGAGCCAAAGCGGTATTGGCGCACTGAGGATCTTTCACATTGGTGGCAGCGTAGTGGGATCTTAGGATAAACAGCGTGTGTTGGTGACCTTTATCACTCACATGCTGGGGTTGTGGTAATCCTATGAGACAAGCTCGGTATTAAAGCAAGCATTAAGATACAGTGAAAGTTTGATACAGTGCTGTTCCCCTCCCTTACTCTTTGTATTCTATCCTATCTTTTATTTGGCAAATGCCAGTGGATGGCTAGTGGGCTCAGAAACAGATCTCCAGAACTGCTGAACCAGGCTTTTGGAGATCCTGAGCGTATGGCTGAAATGGAGGCAGCCACAGTCATGCAGAGAATCGAGCAGAGTCCTGATTTTGGGGCTAGGCCAGGAAGTGCAGAAAGCAGCCCGGTCCCAAGGATTACTTCACCAGGAGAGACCAGTAACCCCAGCCTTGTAGGGGGAATGGTTTCATACTGGCAAATGGCCCTGCAGCAAGTAGGCACCAGTGACCCTAACACATACCTGCAGATGTTGGACCGTTTTCTGGAAGCTGTAGAACAAGAACGGCAGGCTGATCGTGAGGCAGCAGAACGACAGGCTGTTTGTGAGGCAGCAGAACGGCAGGCTGGTCATGAAGCTGCAGAACGAGAGCAGCAGTATCAGCTTGAGCTCAAAAGAATGGAGCTCTCCCAGCGGGCACAAACCGCCCCTGTGCAAACTCCAACAACCCTGCAGAGACCCTCAAGTTGGAAGGAGAAGCCAGGCCGGAGTTCACCACAGCCGTCTGTCGTCAGGTCGGGTGAGACAAACTATGCCCCGGGTGGTCTCTCCCCTGTCCCAAGAACTCTGGGCACCCTAGTGACCTTTCCCAAACCCCAAGGGGAGGTGCGGCGGGGCCATGCCTGTAACCAGACAGGACATTTCAAGGAGGAGTGCCCCAACCGCTCTGAGAACTTCCCTGCTTCACAAGCCACAGCAGGTGGCCAATCTGTGTATCTGGACTGAGGTGTGGGAAAAGGAATGCGGACTGTGGGACTATTGACTGATTTGCCTGCTAATGTACTGTTGGGAACTGATTTAGGACCTATGATGTCCCAATATGGGGTGGGGAGCGCCCCAATTTACTGTGATAAACTGTCTATGATTAATGCTGATAATGTGTCTGTCATATCTGCAGAGAGGGCCCGTAACCCCCTCTCTGAGATACTTCCCATGGCAGTCAATGTAAATGCTAATGAGTTGCCTTCAGCTGAGAGCAGGGAAGATGCCAATGAGCTTCCTGCAACCCAGCTCAGCAAAAATGTTATTGATGCTTTGTTCAACCCTGTGCTAGGAGCCAATGAGACTTTGTCTGTAGACACACCCACATCTGCGGGGGCGTCTCCCTCCCAGCTTGTTAATATGTCTACTACAGATCTTATTGAGGCCCGGTGTGAATTAACAATTGCTAATGAAGGTACTGTCAATGTAATTGCCAATGCTTGTTGTGAAAGTGTACAGGGTAGCTCTTCTGAGTCACTGGAAGCGACTTCTACTATTTCGCCCAGTGCATCCGATAAGCACCCAACTGCTGACCATGTACCAGGTGGTCAGGTAGGCTATGGGTATCTTATGGCCGATCCAGGTGAGGGACGGACTGCTGGTAGTGCGGTGTTAGCCCGCAGCCAGAGTGCAAAAAGGGTGGAGGGCGTTCCGACCCTTAAACCGTTGCCTACACCACCTGGAGTCGGTGCTGAGACCGCCATGACTATCCTCACTCCCTTGAAGCCGGAGGAGTCCGGCTGGTATGAGACATACACGTCTCTTCTGTCCAGTTCTATTCCAGGAGTGCCCATGGCCCAAGTGCAGATGGCATGGGGTACTGGAGGTGTGATCCAAGAAGGGGGTGTGTCAAATGTATTACCTGTTAATGTATTGTGGGGGGATGGTTTAGGGAAGCATGATCTCAGTCATTTGCCCAAAGTATCACCATCACCCACCCAAGTACAGGAGGAACAGGATGTAGGTTTGTAAGCAAAGGGGGAGGTGCAAAATCCCCTAGAACTCTCCCAACTAGCGGCTAGTGTGAGAGAGACCCTGAGAGACCGCCGGGATGGGGTCTCCGAACTGGTATCCCAAAGACTTGGGGTTATGAGTGTGGCTCCACAGGGTGCCAGCACTCCGAAAGCGGACCCAGAACAGGCAGGAGGTAGCCAAGTGTACGTGGATCAGGGCCTGAGCCTTAGAAGTGTCCCTAGTCAGACTAGGGAGTCAGAAGGGTCCGGCAGCTATGTAACATGCACCTCTCTTTTGTCTCACTCCAGCCAAGAGTTCAGAGATGCTGTCCAAGCTGACCCTAGTCTGGACATATTGAAGGCGCGTGGCGCTCAACCACCCTCGGAGTCTGACAAGGCCCGAGTCTGCTGGGACCCCGGGGGGAGGTGAGGGAGCCTTGGGGCCAGAGCCTGAGAATCTGGAGGCGGAGGTGCTTTCAGAAGAGGGGCGTAGGCCCCTACTTCCTACAAGCCCCATCTAAAGGGGGAGGTGTGATGATTCTGCTTAAATATGGCTATAACTCAAAGCTGTATTTTGGTCTCTGGGTAGCGTATCTCTTTACTCATAAGGTGCGCAGCCATAATCCTAGTTGTATGTTATCAGTAGAAGCAACATTGTAACAATAGGGCTTTGTATCCATCCCAGCAGGGCTCCATTGTATTCCTACACAGCCCTGAGTGATCAAACAAAAGCATGCAATGTCCAGTCTGCACTGGTAGATCAGACATGGTTGATAACATTGTATCATTTCACTTGGTCTCAGCTCTCTACAAAGAATCTGGACTTGAGTGGATTAATTCAATCAGACTTGCTGCCGCCGGTGACCTCATTCTGGGAGGTGGCATAAAGGGTATAAAAGATGAGGTAAGAGGCAGTGGGAGGAGATTGGGCTGAGACCATCACAGACTACAGAGTTTTTACAGACAGACCACTGTGAAGAGCATACAGGCTGGATTATTGTATTAATGCCACATGCTAACAAGCCTCCCCTGGTTATTCACACATGACAGAACATGTGTGAGTGTTGGACTATAGAGCCACATCAAGGAGATGCGTGGTAAAGTAATTATTTCAATTTTAGTCCCTTTTATTTCATTGCACTGTATCTTGTAACTAGTAACTGTTAATGCTTGTATATATCTGCATATCTGTTCTGAACTGCATGTGTTAGGTGTTAATACCGAACCATTTAGGGGTTAATAAATATATAAAATTTAGAAAGCTTGTCTTGTATTTATCCTGTGGCCCTGGCACTCACTGGAGGTGAGTGTGGTTTTATATGAAAGAGGACTCAGGTGTGAGCCAAAGCGGTGTTGGCGCACTGAGGATCTTTCACATACCCCAAAAGAATTGCAGCTGTAATTGCAGCGAAAGGTGGCTCTACAAAGTATTGATATAGGGTGGCTGAATACTTTTGCACATCACACTTTTCAGATTTTTATTTGATTAAAATTTTTTAAACCAAGTATCATTTTCATTCCACTTCACAATTATCTACTACTTTGTGTTGGTCTATCACTTAAAATCTCAATAAAATACATTTAAGATTGTGGTTGTAAGGTGACAAAAGTGAAAAAAGTTCAAGGGGTATGAATACTTTTGCAAGGCACTGTACATATAAAAGTTATTATTTTGGCAATGCTTTTAGTACAAACATATTATCTTTCTTTCTACAAAAAAAGAAAAACCACATGACAGCCAAAAATTGTTCTCCAGTGGTAAAACTGTAAATACTTTTTATTACATGTTCTGGTCAACACAGTTATTGATTTTATCCTTGCACTAGCTTCACACCTGTGTTGGAGTTTCCCTTCTCCGGGTCTGCTTTGGGACCCGTAAAACGGAAACCCAATTCACTTAAAAAGCAGTTACCCACATAAGCCCGTGGATCCTATAAATTATAATGTGATCCACCTGGTTTCCGTCCAGTTTCCATTCGAAAAATGCAGAGAGAAAAGTCCTGCTTGCAGAACTTTTCTCTCCACAATTTTCAAGCAGACTTGGGTAAAGTATCCCCAAACGCAGATGTGAACCTAGTTTTATGTGGTACTATTAAAAAAATCTAGGCATGGTCTATAGCAAACACAATATCTCTATACAAAAATGGTTATATCCCCTCAAGCGACAAATGGTCTCATTTACTGATCCAAATGTTATTTTACATTACTTGGATAGAGTATCTACTACTGCATGTGCATCAGTATACCTAACTTGAGCTCAATGACCTTTCTAATTTTTAGGAAATTTCCCATATGTTGCCACTGTAGGAACTATGTTAATATTAATCCATATATTGGTGCACTGGAGAAAACCCGGTAATAACCTGACATCAACAAAAACGCTATGTTGCAAAAATGTTCGGCAGCACTTTACAGATATTGTGAACACTGTCCCAAGCAAGGCTCACAATCTAAATTCAGTATGTGTTTAGAATATACAATCAGATAAAAAGTCGCTTAAGCTTTTCGAGACTGTCGCCTCATTGCTATGCATAGGCAACTTTTTATCCAATTATATGTGACATTATTTTATGGTATCCATTTTTTGAAGTAAAAATTATGTTTTATATACAGTGCCTTGGAAAAGTATTCGGCCCCCTTGAACTTTTCAACCTTTTGCCACATTTCAGGCTTCAAACATAAGGATATAAAATTTTAATTTTTTGGTGAAGAATCAACAACAAGTGGGACACAATTGTGAAGTGGAACGAAATTTATTGGTTATTTTAAACTTTTGTAAAAAATAAAAAACTGAAAAGTGGGGTGTGCAATATTATTCGGCCCCTT
This sequence comes from Leptodactylus fallax, assembly GCA_947044405.1. NCBI lineage: Eukaryota > Metazoa > Chordata > Amphibia > Anura > Leptodactylidae > Leptodactylus > Leptodactylus fallax. The sequence goes on along the minus strand of CAMRHE010000012.1, from coordinate 8,910,542 downwards.
TACTTTCAGTGCAGCAAACTCACTCCAGAAGTTCCGTGAGGATCTCTGAATGATCCAATGTTGTCCTAAATGACTGATGATGATAAATATAATCCACCTGTGTGTAATCAAGTTTCCGTATAAATGCACCTACTCTGTGATAGTATCAGGGTTCTGTTTAAAGCGCAGAGAGCATCATGAAGGCCAAGGAACACACCAGGCAGGTCCATGATACTGTTGTGGAGAAGTTTAAAGCTGGATTTGGATACAAAAAGATTTCCCAAACTTTAAACATCCCAAGGAGCACTGTGCAAGCTATCATATTGAAATGGAAGGCGTATCAGACCACAGCAAATCTACCAAGACCCGGCCGTCCCTCTAAACTTTTATCTCAAACAAGGAGAAGACTGATCAGAGATGCAGCCAAGAGGCCCATGATCACTCTGGATGAACTGCAGAGATCTACAGCTGAGGTGGGAGAGTCTGTCCATAGGACAACAATCAGTCGTACACTGCACAAATCTGGCCTTTATGGAAGAGTGGCAAGAAGAAAGCCATTTCTCAAAGATATCCATAAAAAGTCTCGTTTAAAGTTTGCCACAAGCCACCTGGGAGACACACCAAACATGTGGAAGAAGGTGCTCTGGTCAGATGAAACCAAAATCGAACTTTTTGGCCACAATGCAAAACGATATGTTTGGCGTAAAAGCAACACAGCTCATCACCCTGAACACACCATCCCCACTGTCAAACATGGGGTGGCAGCATCATGGTTTGGGCCTGCTTTTCTTCAGCAGGGACAGGGAAGTTGGTTAAAATTGATGGGAAGATGGATGGAGCCAAATACAGGACCATTCTGGAAGAAAACCTGTTGGAGTCTGCAAAAGACCTGAGACTGGGACGAAGATTTATCTTCCAACAAGACAATGATCCCAAACATAAAGCAAAATGTACAATGGAATGGTTCACAAATAAATGTATCCAGGTGTTAGAATGGCCAAGTCAAAGTCCAGACCTGAATCCAATCGAGAATCTGCGGAAAGAGCTGAAAACTGCTGTTCACAAACTCTCTCCATCCAACCTCACTGAGCTCGAGCTGTTTTCCAAGGAAGAATGGGCAAGAATTTCAGTCTCTCGATGTACAAAACTGATAGAGACATACCCCAAGCGAGTTGCAGCTGTAATCGCAGCAAAAGGTGGCGCTACAAAGTATTAACTTAAGGGGGCCGAATAATTTGGCACACCCCACTTTTCAGTTTTTTATTTTTTACAAAAGTTTAAAATATCCAATAAATTTCGTTCCACTTCACGATTGTGTCCCACTTGTTGTTGATTCTTCACCAAAAAATTAAAATTTTATATCCTTATGTTTGAAGCCTGAAATGTGGCAAAAGGTTGAAAAGTTCAAGGGGGCCGAATACTTTCGCAAGGCACTGTACATCCTTTCCTCTGGTGCTGGAAATTTTTTTTATTTTTACATACTTGTTTGATGATACATTCCGCTTCTGAGGGAATAACCATGCATGGAAGGAATATACACTGACCACCAGAGACATTTTCTATCAAGTGAGTGGGCTGTATTTTTTGCTTTTTTGTTTATAAATGTCTTTAGAATGTGGGAGGAAACCAGAGTACCCGGAGGACACCCAGGCAAACACAAGGAAAACATACAAAATCCATGCAAATGTTGTGCTTGGTTAGATTTAAACCTAGGACTTCAGTACTGCAAGGCATTTTTCAATGTATCAATTAATTTTTTTTTATGACTAAAATTATAGCATATATATAATTACTATACATGTAATTAAAGGGGTATTTCTAGCATAGACATTTATGACAAATCCACAGGATATGGCATTCATTTCTAATAGAGGAGATTCTCACCTCTGGGACCCACACCTAATTCTAGAACAGGGGTCAGCAACCTTCGGCGCTCCAACTGCTGTGAAACTACAACTCCCAACATGCTCCATTCACTTCCATGGGAGTTCCAAGAACAGCAGAGCAAGTATGCATGCTGGGAGTTGTAGTTTTACAACAGCTGGAGTTCCAAAGGTTGCCTACCCCTGTTCTAGAACATGGGTACACAGACTCCAATACTGCCTGTTGGAGTAGTTACTGTATCTATGTGGAGGGTGAGTAAAGAGGAGTATCCCATGACTCCCATAGAAGTGAATGGAGAGTGCACAAAGGTTGGTTGACCCTATTTCTAGTGACAGGCATAGGTCCCAAAGGTGGAAGCCACATATTTAGACATTTACAGATTATCCTGTGGGTATGCCTCAAATTTCTAAGATGGGAATTCTCTGTTAATGATTTTCTTAGTAAAGGTGTCTTAAAAATAATGTGATCTTTTTGGTTTCATTATTTTGCCTTGCTGTCAGCAAAACATTCTTAAAAATAAGGGTAAAACTGAAATGAACTCACTGGACATTGATGTTTTATAACTTAGTCTAAAAATAACTTAAAAGAATTACAGCCAAGAGATCCTTAATAGCCTCATGCAGAAATTGAACATTTTAAGTGCTTGTGGCCATCTTTCTCTGCCAACTTCAGCTTTTCCATGCTCTATGACTACTTCATTCATCTACTGAAGATATGAACTGGGAGCTGTTCTACGCTACAAAATCACAGAAGACCTTTCGGAGTGTCAATTTCTTGCAATGTCTGCAAGAAGTCTGTGCAAGATGTCTCAAAGGCTAAGGCTAAAACTACATTAACAAGTCCAATATTTATCAACTCTTGGATCACATTTCGGAACATAATGCCTCAGGTTCTTATTTACATGTAATTTAATAAATGTGAGGTTTCTTTTCTCTCAAGTTATGAAAGATCATTGCAATTTATTAATGAAACATTTTAAAGGAGACTGTTGTCAAAAAATAGAATATTATTTAAAGCAAGTATTTTTAAAGGGAATGTTCACCAAAAAAACTTTTTCTAAAAAGCTGTTATGTTAAACATATTTTTTTCGAAAAGTGTAATGATTTTTTTTTTTATTTTAATTGTCACTATCTATTTATCTACCTATGAATGTATATATATATATATATATATATATATATATATATATATTATTTTTTTTTACTAAATCATGCAATTTTCACTTGGGCCACTATGCCTAATAATAGACTGACACTTGCCAATTGTTTATGGATTTTCTTTGCAGTTAACTCATTTACATGAGGCAAAATGGAGAGTATTACAATAAAGATAACACCTCTATAGATAACAACACTGACTCATCATTGCATCCACTACTGACAATAGATATATACACTGTTCAAAAGTTTAGGGTCACTTAGAAATTTCCTTATTTTTGAAAGAAAAGCACAGTTTTTTTCAATGACGATAACATTAAATGAATCAGAAATACACTCTATACATTGTTAATGTGGTAATTGACTATTCTAGCTGCAAACGTCTGGTTTTTAATGCAATATCTACATAGGTGTATAGAGGCCCATTTTCAGCAACCATCACTCCAGTGATCTAATGGTACATTTTGTTTGCTACTGTGTAAGAAAGCTAATGGATGTTTAGAAAACCCTTGAAAACCCTTGTGCAAGTATGTTAGCACAGCTCAAAACAGTTTTGCTGGTTAGAGAAGCTATAAAACTGACCTTCCTTTGAGCTAGTTGACAATCTGGAGCATTAGATTTGTTGGTTCGATTAAACTCTCAAAATGGCCAGAAAAAGAGAACTTTCATGTGAAACTCGACAGTCTATTCTTGTTCTTAGAAATGAAGGCTATTCCATGCGAGAAATTGCCAAGAAACTGAAGATTTCCTACAACGGTGTGTACTACTCCCTTCAGAGGACAGCACAAACAGGCTCTAACCAGAGTAGAAAGAGAAGTGGGAGGCCCCGCTGCACAACTGAGCAACAAGACAAGTACATTAGAGTCTCTAGCTTGAGAAATCGACGCCTCACAGGTCCTCAACTGGCAGCTTCATTAAATAGTACCCGCAAAACGCCAGTGTCAACATCTACAGTGAAGAGGCGACTCAGGGATGCTGGCCTTCAGGGCAGAGTGGCCAAGAAAAAGCCATATCTGAGACTGGCTAATAAAAGGAAAAGATTAATATGGGCAAAAGAACACATTGGACAGAGGAAGATTGGAAAAAAGTGTTATGGACAGACAAGACGAAGTTTGAGGTATTTGGATCACACAGAAGAACATTTGTGAGACGCAGAACAACTGAAAAGATGCTGGATGAGTGCCTGACGCCATCTGTCAAGCATGGTGGAGGTAATGTGATGGTCTGCGGTTGCTTTGGTGCTGGTAAAGTGGGAGATTTGTACAAGGTAAAAGGGATTTTGAATAAGGAAGGCTATCACTCCATTTTGCAATGCCATGCCATGCCCTGTGGACAGCGCTTGATTGGAGCCAATTTCATCCTACAACAGGACAATGTCCCAAAGCACACCTACAAATTATACAAGAACTATGTAGGGAAGAAGCAGGCAGCTGGTATTCTATCTGTAATGGAGTGGTCAGCGCAGTCACCAGATCTCAACCCCATTGAGCTGTTGTGGGAGCAGCTTGACCGTATGGTACGCAAAAAGTGCCCATCAAGCCAATCCAACTTGTGGGAGGGGCTTCTGGAAGCATGGCGTGAAATTTCTCCAGATTACCTCAGCAAATTAACAGCTAGAATGCCAAAGGTCTGCAATGTTGGAATTGCTGCAAATGGAGCATTCTTTGACGAAAGCAAAGTTTGAAGGAGAAAATTATTATTTCAAATAAAAATCATTATTTCTAACCTTGTCAATGTCTTGACTATATTTTCTATTCAGTTTGCAACTCATTTGATAAATAAAAGTGTGAGTTTTCATGGAAAACATAAAATTGTCTGGGTGACCCCAAACTTTTGAACGGTAGTGTAGATGTATAGATGTCACAGTTAATCTACACAATCTACAACCCTTCCCTGTACAAAGCATGTCTAGAAAACTCATCCACAGAACTCAATGAGTTGGCTTCAGACTATTTCTGTCTATGGCCATGACAATGCTATAAATCACATCATTAAATTACTGTTTAGACAGGGTTCACACTACCGTTGATGTCCATTCTGATAGTGTCCGTTAAAAAAAGAAAAAAAACAAAAAAAAACGGACACCTACAGACATTAACGGACACTAACTGTTGTTAATGTGTCCGTTTTTTTAACTGATCCAATTAATGGATTAGTTAAAAAAAATGGACACATTAGCATCAGTTAGTGTCCGTTTTTTAACACTGTCCGTTTTTTTAACACTGTCCGTTTTTTTTTTGTTTTTTTTTAATCTGCTTTCTGAGCATGCGCAGGAAAAAAATGGACATAAAATAACGGACAATAACTGATGGCTATCAGTTACTGTCCGTCAAAAGTCCGTTACCCATAGACTTCAATGTTAAAAAAATAACGGACACTTGCTGTCCGTCAAGAATCCATTATTTCAAATGGACAAAAAAGTCCTGCATGTAGGATTTTTTGTCCGCGAAAAAAAAACGGACTTCTGACGGATTGCGTGTAAACGGACACAAACGGACACTGACAGACACAATATTAAACCCCATTGAAATGAATGGAAATTTTAATGGATTTCTGACGGTTCAGCTAGTGTCCGATGCGAAAATCTTGTAACGGACAATAGCAACGGACACTACTGACGGTCACCAATGGTAGTGTGAACGCCCCCTAACAGAGCAAAATAGATGTTCAGACAAGATGGCTATCCCCATAATCATGCACAGAAAAGAGAATACAGATATATTTTATCAGAAAATAAAAATAGATTAGAGAAAAAGTGATATATTTCATTATCTGGTTTTAATAAATGTGTTACAAAATTGGTAACACATTCCCTTTAATATTGACCTTTTTAAAAATGTCCATGATATTAAAAAATAGTCTTGAAATCTTGTAGTTTTCACTCTGGCCACTAAGCTGACTTTACCTATTCTGTAGAGGTCACTTCTCTTTAGTTATCTCATTAAAATTACAGGCAGTATTAAAATGAAAGGTTATGTTCACATCTGCGGTAGAACCCCGCTATGAGCCTCAGTTGCCGATTTCATCAAAAATCACCAATGAAAAAATGCTACAATCCATGCTTTTTTGTCTGCCAAAATACAACATTCTGTAAACTCAACAGACCACATTATAGTCAATAAGATCTGTTGGGCTCCGTTGGTATCCATGTGGTTAGCACTGCAGCCTTGGAGTCCTGGGTCCAATCCTGCCAAGGACAACATCTGCAAGGAGTTTGTATGTTCTCCCTGTGTTTGCGTGGGTTTCCTCTGAGCACTCCGGATTCCTCCCACACTCCAAAGACATACTGATAGGGAATGTAGATTGTGAGCCCTATATGGGACAGTGACTGACAATGTTTGTAAAGTGATGTGGGATATGATGGTGCTATACAAGTAAGCATAAAAAATAAAGTATCCATAATGTAGATCTGTCCCTAGCCTATATTCCGTTTTTTGTATTCCTAGTCTTATACTGCTGGAGGCAGGTAACACAGGATCCACCACTGGCAATAGGTGATGGGCATAGCTCACCTACACCGTTTCCCTGCACAGTGACCTTTGCACAGGTCACAGAGCATGCCTAGGATACTTTCCCACAGAAGTCAATGAGTCATCTCCAGACATCAGTTTCTTATGTGCATGCTGCTGCTGTAAAGCAAACCCCTCAACTGCTGTTTGAAGTTGATAATACAAATTCCCTTTAAGAGCAACTGTAAGAGATGACTAGTATTGTAAGCTTTATAAGATACAGAGAACGATTTTTACGTTACAAGTGATTAAAAACAAACATAACAGGAATGTGGTAAAAAGTTTGGTCACAAAACAATAAAATAACTCAAGAAATACTTACCTTTATCTGTTGTATATTATAATAGGCAGCGGTGCTGCTCCACATTAATGTGTAAAAACAAACTCGCTTCTCTATTATCTCTAGTTTGGTGAGGTAAATCCCATTGGATCTCTCTTCTAATCTCCCTTTGTAGATATCACTGAAGTTCCTGGCTTATGTTGATGAACCAAAACACTTAGAAAGAACATGACTATAAATTAGTGAGCAAAATGTATTTTTAAATTAGCAATTCTGCATATATAAGGGAAATATTAACATATCTAAGTAACATCTAATTGTAAACAGCACAGGATGCCTATGGTTCTCAATGAATTTCACACTCTTTGAGGAATATCCTGCAAGCGCAGCAGAGCTGAGGTACATTAGATGGGAATACAATTAAGGCAATTGTCCAGATTGCTGGTCTATGCTACTTTCCTTCCCTTGAAATAAAAAGATCACTGTTTGCACAGCCCTTATTCACAACCTACTCATTTACTTTACTTGTAAAATTAAGTTCTTAAGATTCTTGTACTAAAACAAAACACGTTTTACTATGACTGAGTCATTCATTACTAACAACAAGCGATACATTATAGTCGGACATTGCTTATTAGTGTTGTCCCTAAAGCCCTTAGAAATATTACCAAAGAAAACAAAGTCAAACAAGTAGAAATGAATGCTGATGCTACTGCCTCCTATTCTAAGTGGTCTATCAAGATATCGAACTTTCTTATAGAGAAGAATGACAAGTTTAGCAGATTTTAGCTGACATGAGAAGTCCCAAAAATTTATTGGAAAATGTCACTGTATTTGAAAGCTGGAGGTAAATAAACTACTCTCAACCTATTATTGAGCAGCCAATATGTTTTAGCATCCATATGTTATGAAATGTTAGAAAATCAGTATTATTTAGGACATTTTAGCCGTCGTTTTATGGTGGCTCTGATTTATTTGATGCTGTGATGATGTGGCACCAGAGAGGAATTCAGCAAATTTGTACCTCCTATAAACATCAATTCTCTGGCTTCTGCTTTACTTGTGAGATCCATGACACTAAGGTCACAACATTAGTTAATGCATTACAGGAAGCCTGAGTATCAGTACCCATAGAAAATGGACTAGTCCAAGTAATATCCTTAAAGAGAGTTTACTATCTCCCCCAAGCATATTCAACTGCCTCCACCATGTTACAGAGCACATTACAGTAATATACAACATACCTTTGTTTGAAATGCTATGTAAATGAGGCAGTTGGTGCCCTGGGGGCGGGCCTTCAGCTAACAGGACGATAATGTTTCAGTGTTGAGGCCGCCTGATTGGATATTGAAGAAGGCATATTAGCATGCTCTTTCAGCTGACAGTTATGAGCTGGTTAATCCGACAATGGGAGCAATGGACAGCGTCCAATATAGTCATATGCACCTATGATACGTGACATACTCTATATGCGCTGGGGTTTTGAAAGCTGATCTGGATATTGGCAATTTATTGGAAGACGCTCCTGTGGTTATATACTGTAGGGCTATAATATTAAAAACAGAATGGTTCATAGCCATTTGTTACCACTTACACACACACAAGGCTTCCGGTTCAGATTTCTGGAACTTACAGATGTGGATCCTGTAGGTCCATATTGGTCAGCAAGTTCTTTAAAAGTAATTAATCAGGGAAATCCTATGAAAAAAGGGATTTCATAAACTGCAAGACACAAGGGGTGTACTGTTTGGTGACCTGCTCCTGTCAATATATGGGGAAGATTATAAGAGAATTCCGCAAGGGAATAAGAGATCATATTAATGACTCCAAGGGCAGGAAAGAAACTCTGATCTCACATATTTGGGAATGACATGTGGCCATTTGTGATTCCAAGGAGTAGAACTTGTTAAACCAACCCCATGTAGAGATGATTTTGACAGGAATGTTTTACAGAGGGGGCCCTGTGGATATTCATTTTGCAAACAGAAAAACCATGCGGTCTTAATTACAGTATTTCACATACAGTATATGCTTTATTTAGGTAACATTGTACATTAGGGAAATGAATATTATGAACATTCTCCTGGATAAAGGTTGTCACCTTTGTTATTTCCCATATGTGGGTGGGTGGGGGTTTAATTACCTGAGATAAGAATTTTGAGATATGTGACCCTTTCTCTTGTGATCCAATATGTGAGGTTGACATTATCTGAGATACAGAGCTTGTCTGTTTATTCTCCAGTGATAAATTTACAGGTTTCCATGTGGATTTGTCAATATTAGTGCATTTATATATACTCTTAGACTTTATTCAGTGATTATGGCTGGACATTATCTATTAGTGACAATATGTGATATGCTATGGTCAAGTTGTGCCATGCTAGAAGTTGGAATAATTGTGTAAGAGACTGTTGGCTCTTACTGGCATGCTTGCTTTGCTGTACCTGATATGATTCTGTATTCCATTTCTGCACTGCTTGGAGTTTCCAGGGATGTGTTGCTTTCAAGCGGAGTAGAGTAAGTAATGTTGTGTATTAGGTGGTACCTTCTCATTGGCAGAATACTGGATCTTGATCTACCCTCAGGCAGGGCTTACTTGATGCCCTGCCACCATGCATTAGTGCTGTGGACATGGAGGAGGAAGGTGAATGTGGGATCTACTGCATAGGTTGTATAACACTGACACGTCATGAAATTGTTGCCTTGCAGTGCACTAGAAATACTACACGTTCAATTCCACATCAATACAAGAACAATATTTATACAGTTTGTGTTAATCCTTTACAGACAGCAAAGAAAGGGAATATTAGGCTGTTCAAAAATAAAAAACTCAAAAAGTTTAATGTATATACTGAAAAAATGTTTGAGATTTCACTTTACTTTGAAAAACTGAACTACTATTTAGTGACCAAACCATTGTTGCATGGAGTCAATCAATTTCTGGCACCTTTGAACAAGTATTCCAGTCCAGGAAGATTGGACTACATTCCACAGTTCTGCATTTTTGGCTTTTGCCTTATAAACCACATTTTTGATGTTACCCCACAAGTTCACTATGGGATGAGGTCAAGGGATGGAGCTGGTCACTCCAATACCTTAATCCTGTTTGTCTGTAACAAAGATGTTTGCTTACTGGGGTGTTTTGGGTCATTGTCATGTTGAAACACCCATTTCAAAGACATTTTTTCTTTGGCATAGGGGAACATGATCTCTTCAAGTATTTTAATATATTCAAACTGATCCATGATCCCTCATATGAGATAAATAGGCCCAACACCACGGTGTGGGAAACATACCTGTATTATGACAGTTGCACCAACATGCTTTCACTGTCTTCACAGTCTGGTGTGGCTTGAATTCAATGTTCAGGGGTCATCTGACTTACTGTCTGCGGCCACTAGAACCAAAAATAACAATTTTGCTTTCATCAGTCCCCATTTTTCTTTGGAGCAGTCAATGTGTTCCTCTTCAGTGAACTTTCCAATTAAAGTAAGTTCTTCATCAGAACAATGTCTGGAACAAACCATTTTACCCAGAAGAAAATGCACTATAACCAACATGTGCAACATTTGCCAACATTAACCCTTACTAGATGTAGACATTTTTTATTTTTGTGTTTTCGTTTTTTTACTCCCTACATTCCATAAGCCATGACTTTCTAATTTTTCCGTTTATGTAGTCATATGAGAGCTTGATATTTTACTTCAAAATGGTACCATTTATTATTCTGTACAATGTACTGGGAAGTGGAAAAAAAATTCTGAATGAATAGAGGAATTGAGAAAAAAATGCAGTACCATTTTCTTATGGTTTTGTTTTTACTTCTTCCAATTTGCTGTAAAATTGCTATGTTAGCTTTATTCTGCAGGTCAGTACGATCATGGTGATACCAAATTTATATAGTTTATTTCATGTTTTAGTTTCAATAATTTTTATTTGCATTTTCAAGAGAATAAGGTAAAGAACACAATTGACATATATTGCGGTGCATCTTGGTATACAATATAATATAATTTGCGAAATAATAGAATGCTTCATTTCCAAAATACATCCTCATCAATAAGACAGATATTTAAAATACTAACATAGTAAACTATAACTATAACAATAACTTTCGGGCACACTTAACGGGCTATCATGAATCACTCCTAGAACGTGTTCCTCATTTCCGACCTTCCCTTGGTTATAAGGCCTCTGTTTGTGTGTATGTATCGACACTCAGCTTCGTCATTTCCCGTTTCCTACTCCTCCTCTGTTCCGTCTGCCCTGATTTTAGCAAGCTAAGCCCCCATCCATACGGCACTACATCCTCCCTCCCGGATTTCCTGTAACAGCTTGGTCGTCTTACAGAGCGAACCTGGAATAGATCCATGCTTCCCAAATCTTCTCAAAGCTATGGAAGGTGTTATTTCCCAGTGCTAGTATTCTTTCATATAAGTATGTATTATTTACTGCCATTAGCATATCCGACATAGGCGGAGGAGCTACTGTCTTCCATCTCTGCACTAACATCAATTTGGCTATGGTCAAAATTTTGCATATAAGTTTTTTGTGTGCTTTCAGTGCATTGGGAATTCCGATTATCAAAATAGCCAGGTTAGGGGTGTATTGGAGTCGGAAGTCGAACATCTCCGAGAGCATCTCAAAAACCCTGACCCAGTATCCTTGAATTATGGGGCAATTCCCAAAATATGGAGAAGGGATCCTCTTCCTCCACATCCCCTCCAACAATTCCCTGATTCGGAGGGATAAGCTAACTGTAACATAGTCGGGGTCCTATACCATCGTAATATAATTTTCATGGCTGTCTCTATATGTGTACTACACTTTAAGGACACATGGATCAGCCTAATTGCCTGCTGCCATTCCTCTAGGGTGATGGCTATCCCTAAATCTCTTTCCCAATAACGGAATGGGGTAGATCTAGTAAAGGTCGAAAGTTCGTCCATACTGTCATATAGAAAACGCAATCCTCTCACCTTGGTTGATAACCAAGTGAAAAGTGCACCACTATGGGGCAAAAGTGTCACAGGATGTTTAGACACGAAGTGCCATATTTGAAAGTACTTAAGGAAATCACCATTAGGGACCCCATATTGCTGTCTTAGATCTGCAAACGGTATAGGTTGTTTAGTGTCGGAATATAAGTGAGAAATCTGCGTGATTCCTCTCGATTCCCAATCCGACACTTCTAAATCATCGATTTAGTTTATTTCATGTTTTAATAACTTTACAAAAATTCTAAATTTTAAAGAAAAAAAAAAATCCTTGAATCACCATATTCTGACACCTGTAACTTTTTTATATTTCAGTGTATGGAGCTGTGTAAGGTGTCTTTTTTGTGGGACAATATGTAGTCTTTATTAATACCATGTTGGTATTAATCTATGGTATTATCTATGATGTTTTGATCACTTTTTATTCCATTTTTTTTAGGGAGGCAATATTGCGAAAAAACTCCAAATCTGCTATTTTGATTTATTTTCCTGTTACGGCGTTTATCATATGGGACAAATGTTTTTATATTTTAATAGTATGGGCATTTTTGGACTTATGGATGATTAATGTGTTTATGTTTACTTTTATTTATTTATATTTATATGTGATCTACTGAAAGGGGGTGATTTAAACTTTTTTTTTTTTTTTTTTTTTTCAAGACTTTTTATTCAGCCCCCGTAGGGGACTTGAACGTGTGATCTTCAGATCACCTGTGCTATAGACTGCAATACTACTGTATTGCAGTCTATGGCAGATTTGCTATTTAACTATTGAAGTCTGCTACAGGCAGGCTTCAGTAGTAAAAATACTATGGCAGGGCCTTCAGAAGGCTCCCAGCTGCCATGGTAAAGGGATAGCTCCCACGATCGCGCCGCAGGGGGGCCGCCCCATTACCGAACATCAAATGGAAAGTGAAAGTAACCACACGGTATCTGAGTGGTTAAATGTCCATGATCTGAGTCATCTCTGATCACTGGCAACTAGTGATTCGGCAACTAGTGCGGCAGCCATATTTAGTCACATGCACATATACGTCCTGGTGCGTGTAAGGGTTAACTTTGGAAATCTGTGGGCCCTACTGTTAAATCTTTAGATTGTGTTACTCTACTATATGCCTCAGCCTGTCCAGTTTTTCTCCTATAAAAGTCAATTTAAATGTCACGAAATGGCAGTTTCATTCACACATACACTATGTAGACAAAAGTATTGGGACATCTACTGGAACTTTTATGACATCCCATTCTAAATCACTTAAATGTGGAGTTGGTTTCCTCTTTACAGCTGAAACAACTTCTGCTGTCTTGGTAAGATTTTCTACAAGATTTTCGAGTGTGTATGTGGGAATTTTTGCCCATTCATCCAGAAAAGCATTTATGAGGTGAGACACTGATTTCGGATGAGAGAAACTGGTTTGCAATCTCCATTTTAGTTAATCCCGCAGGTGTTTGATTTGCTTGAGGTCAGGGCTCTGTGTAGGCAAGTCAGGATTTTCCACACCAAACTCACCCAAGTGTATCTTTATGAACCTTGCTTTATGCCCTGGGCCAGTCAGGCTGGAACAGAAAAGGGACTTCCCCAACTTGTCCCCACAAAGTTGGAAGTATATATTTTTCCAAAATGTCTTGGTATGTTGAAGCATTAACTCCCTGACAATCACATTAAAAGTGCAAAAACCTCTTTTTGCATATTCTGAATTTATGGCTCAAATAAAAATTGCTGGCACATAACTTCGGTGTCTTACATTTTAACCCTTTAGCGATCTAAAACATTTTAGCTTTAATCCGCTAACATTTTATCCCTTTCTGCATTAACGCTTTTGTAACTTTTATGTTTTATTTCAATGTACTTAATTTTGTGGTTGCATAAGACTTTTTGATCAGTTTTTATTACTTTTTGTTTTTGAGAGGTGAGATGAACTGTATGGTTTATGGGCTTTAACATGTAGAATAAATAATGTACTCATTTTATTTTAGGGGTTGTTATAGATGTGGCAGTACCAATTTTGTGGGTTTTTTTTTCCATTAACAAGGGGGAAAAACGTCTATTTTTACTGTTTTCCTGTAAAACAACTTAGGTGCTGGGGTCAGAATATAAGGGGTTAAATGGCAATTATGCTTTCTGATTCATAATGGGGAGGGTGAGCTGATATCCTCAACAAAATTACTTGGCATCCCCTCCCCTCGGGTTATCTAAAGTGATAGGGACAGAGAATAACACTGGACAACAAAGATTTTGCTTCCTGAACACTTTTGAGTGTTTCTTATTTAATTTGAGCTGCTGATTATGAAAATCACCTCAAAATTTTCCTGTCACGTACCGTTTTTCAGAAATCTTCTGTCTTAGGGCCGGTTCACATCTGCGTTCGGTTTCCGTACACGAAACATGTGGAAATACGCGGAGAGAAAAGTGCAGCAAGCAGCACTTTTCCTCCCCGCATGTTTCCGCACGAAACATGCGGAGATGGAGCGGAAACCACATGGGGACCGCAGGTTTCCTTATGTAAACTGCATCTTTCTGCGTATAGGTTTCCGTTCGGGGGTCCCCAAGCGGACTCCCCTGTACGGAAACCGAAAGCAGATGTGAAATGGGCCTTAGCAATTTGCAGGCTGTTCAAGTATTATCCACAATATATGTGCTGTGATGTAATTTATAGGCAAGCAAAGGCATGAATTCCTTGCATTTCATTGAAGTTGCAAAACTTCAGTGGAATTGTTACAGATGAGGCACACCTACAACCTACACATGTCTAGACATGTCTGGCCACTGCCTGCAGAGGCTGTAATATCTGCTTGCAAAGATTCTGCAAGTTATTTCAAATCTAAGCAGTTATAAAATACTCCAGTACGATCTGATATAGCTAAAATGTCTCGTCAGTGTCAGAACTGTCACAATACCTTCTGTTACATTTGTGGTGAGTACACGCTTAAGTTTCAAAGACGCACAATGACATCTCTTATCATGAAAGCCTATGAGCTGTACTTTGGATACAAGATTGGTGATCAAGACAAATCCTGGGCTCCTCACATCTGTTGTGCAAGATGTGCTGTTGATCTTAGAGGTTGGCTGAGAGGTTCTCGCAAGTCAATGCCGTTTGCTGTCCCAATGATATGGCAGGAACCGAAGGATCATGTGACTGATTGTTACTTCTGTCTAACCAATGTATCTGGTTTCTCTGCTAAGAATAAAAAATGCATTGAATATCCCGATCTGCCATCAGCTATGAGACCCGTGCTACATGATGACACTCTTCCAGTGCCAAAGTTACCAGAGACATGGAGCCTACAGGAGGCAGCAGATGAAGATGTTGCAGTCCATAGGTCAGAGATGGGGAACGACACTGATACAGACTTTGAGCCATGTATGTCTGGTGAGCCTCATCTTAAAACACAGCTAGAACTGAATGACTTGGTCCGGGACTTATGTTCGTCAAAAACAAATGCAGAGTTACTGGCTTCAAGACTTCAAGGATGGCATTTGCTGTCACCTGGTACAAAAGTTTTTGTCTTTCGAAGCTGCCAAGATGACTTAACAGTTTTTTGAACAGGTTGACAACCTTGTGTTTCTGCACAGACATTGATGGGTTGTTTGCAGCTTTGGGTTGTGTACATGACCCAAATCAGTGGCGTCTCTTTATTGACTCATCAGTATTAAGTCTCAAGGCTGTCTTGTTACACAATACTAGTAGTATAATGTTGTATCGTGTTAGCCATAGAAAGTAGTGGAAGAGTGAAGAAATCAGGCGATACCTTTTAGAGGCTGAGTATATTTGATATCAAATATACTAATTTAGCCTCTAAAAGGTATCGTCTGATTTCTTCACTCTTCCACTTGTTACACAATGGTAATGTTCATCCTTCAATAACTGTTGGCTATGCTACACACATGAAAGAAACATACGAGAACATGGAACTGATGTTGAAACACATGAAGTACAATAACTACAACTGGAACATCTGTGGAGATTTAAAAGTAGTGGCACTGCTGCTTGGATTGCAGCTTGGATATACCAAGTACTGCTGTTTCATTTCCGAATGGGACAGCCGTGCTAAGCAGTCACATTACAGTAGAAGGAAGTGGACAATCCATAACCAGTTGACTCTCGGGCAGAAAAATGTTGCACATAAAGCACTTGTGGACCCAGCAATGATATTTCTGACTCCACTTCATATAAAACTCGGGCTGATGAAAAATTTTGTGAAAGCAATGAACAAGGAAGCAGAAGGTTTTCGTTATTTGAGACAAATGTTCCCAGCAATAACCGATGTCAAGATTAAGGAAGGCATTTTTGTTGGTCCACAAATCCGAGACATCATGAATGACAAGCACTTCAAAGAGCTGCTGGTGGGGCCTGAAAAAATTGCTTGGAAATCTTTAAAGGAATTTCTTTGGCAACTATCGAGCACCAAACTACACTGAATTGGTTGACAACCTTCTTGAAGCTTACAAAGCGATGAAGTGCAACATGTCATTGAAAATTCTTTTTCTGTAGTCTCATTTGGATTTTTTTCCCTGCAACTCTTGGTGCAGTCAATGACGAACATTGCGAACGGTTTCACCAGGATATTTCCATGATGGAAAAGCATTATCTAGGCTACCGGAATACATCAATGCTAGCTGACTATTGCTGGACACTAATACGGGATGCACCAGACATTGAGTAGAAAAGAAAATCGGCAGCAAAACACTTTTCATTCATTGGAACTAATGGTAACATTTACATGCTTCATAATCAAAAAAAAAAAAATCCTCTCCCTGCAGACTGTCATCTGCGCATGTTCCCGTGCACACTGGTTACAGTAAAACTGCCAGTCTCACATTCTAGGTGGGCTACAGCTATGATTCTTGGCTTTATAATAAGACCAAGATCCCGCAGCTATAGCCCACGTGGCTCCGAAGTTAAAGCTTTTTAAAGTGACTGCCATCTCTGCAGTTTCCCTGGACGTATCCGGATTGGGGTGAACTCTAATGCACTTCGCTCAAACCCCGAGCAGGGTTCATCCAGAACTATGGGGAATGAAAAATTCCCATGACTAGAATTTAGGGGTCTAGGAAAAACCCCTTACAAAACACCATAGCCCTCCTTCACCAAACTTTATGGTTAGTACAATGCGGTCAAACAGGTAACGTTCTCCTGGCCTTTGCCACCTCCATACTCATTTTACACCACCCCATCTGACACTTTGCACTGTGCTTGGCAATGTAAGCTTGCATCTAGCTGCTTGGTTATCAGGGTATTGGCAAATTTTACACACTATGTGCCTCAGCACTCAGTGATTCAGCTATATAACATTACATAATCTGTTACTTTGTGGCTGTGGTTCCTAAGCATTTCTACTTTTTAATGCCACTTAGGGAGCGTTCACACTACCATTGGTGTCCATCAGTAGTGTCCGTTGCTATTGTCCGTTACCAGATTATAGCAACGGACACTAGTTGAACCGTCAGAAATCCGTTAAAATTTCCATTCATTTCAATGGGTTTTTATATTGTGTCCGTTAGTGTCCGTTTACACCAAATCTGTCAGAAGTCCGTTATTTTTTCATGGACAAAAAATCCTACATGCAGGACTTTTTGTCCGTTTGAAAAAAACGGATTCTTGACGGACAGCAAGTGTCCGTTATTTTTTAACATTGAGGTCTATGGGTAACGGACTTATAACGGACAGTAACTGATAGCCATCAGTTACTGTCCGTTATTTTATGTCCGTTTACTTTCCCTGCACATGCTCAGAAAGGAGAAACAAACAAAAAAAAACTAGCAGTGTTAGAGGACATTTCGTGTCCTCAGGCACATGCGGTTTTACATACCGCTAAAAAGCCGACAGCGTGCTGAATTCAGCGCACTGACGGCTTTCCCGGTATGTGCCCCGGGGCTGGAGATATCGGCGGTGTAATGTTTTACTGTTAGAAGAGCGCTGCGAGGAACTCCCTCCCCGACACTTCTCTTTGTTCAGAGACTTGTACTGAGGGGGCGTTCCTCACAGCTTGAGTGTCATCGCTGGGCTGTGAGGAACGCCCCCTCTCTCTGTTCTCTTCTATAGCCGGGTACTGTCAGAGGAACTCCCTCCCTGATAGTTCTGTTGGTTCATAGTGCTGTATGAGGGGGCGTTCCTCACAGCTGAGCGTCATCACTGGCCTGTAAGGAACGCCCCCTCTCTCTGTACTGGTCTATAGCCCTGTACTGTCAGAGGGGGCGTTCCTTACTGCCTGGTGATGATGCTGAGCTGTGAGGAACGCCCCCTCAGTACAGCGCTATGGACGAACGAGAAGTGTCAGGATGGGAGTTCCTCACAGCGCCCTTCAAACAGTAAGTAAAGTAAAACATGTAACTTACACCGCCGATATCTCCAGCCCCGGGGCACATACCGGGAAAGCCGGCAGTGCGCTGAATTCAGCGCGCTGTCGGCTTTCTAGCGGTATGTGACATTAAAAAACGGACACTACCTGATGCTCATCAGTTAGGGTCCGTTATGATAGGTGTCCGTTTATTTTCATAACGGACTCCAACGGTAGTGTGAACCCTGCCTTACAGTTAATGGTGGGATATCTAAGAGGTAAGAAATTTCACAAACTGTCTTGTTGCAACAATGGCATCCTATTACAGTACCACACTGGAATTCAATGAGCTCTTTAGAATAAGCCATCCTTTCACAAACGTTTGTAAAGGAAGACTACATGGCTAAGTGATGAATTTTATACACCTGTGGCAATGGGACTGAATGTAACACCTGAATTCAATGATTAAAGACATTCTACCACCTCCCCCAAGTATATTCATAGATCATAGAAGTGGTAGGATCAACTTTCGACGGCTTGGGCTGGCAGGCAGGAGATGGTAGAGATCTCAGAAGCAAGATCAGTGCTCCAGGTAGCTGGGGGTAGACCCACCCCCCAGTGAACCAACTGCCTTATTTTCTTAAGGCTTTAAAGTTGTTTTTCTTCATATTTACAAAAAAAGAGACATACATAACAAATGTATATTATTTATCACAGTAATGTGTTATGTAACATGGTGGTGACAGTTGAATATACTTGGGAAGGTGGTAGACTGGGGACCAATATTTTTCTCAAGATAGTGTATCTGACAAAGTGAAATCCACATGCCATAGTGTTGTGAAGGATCATAATGAACTTTTTATAATTTTATACTTTTATATTTTCATATCTGCTTAAGGTGTACTGTGTGTAAAAAACATTGTTATAATTTAAGTTGAATATTAGATGTGGTTGTTTATGCTTGAAACTGAGTGTAATGTAATGTTACACTACCAGATAGTGTCGGCATACCAAAGTGAGAATCCTTTGTGTCCAAGAAGATATGTGCTTGGCTTGGTGCCAGAAGACATCTCCCTGGGTCCCAGCACAAGACAGGAGATGGCTGACCATATACGGAACTGCTTATATCTGTTATCTATGCATTCAAGATATGCTACACCAATTAGGATTGAACATGAGGACTTACGTGGCTGGTTAACCCTTTCCTATACTTGCTGCTATATGAACTTATGCTGTCTTAATAAAGGCTCAGGGGCCCCCTTTTTTTCTATTAAAAAAAAAAAAAAATTTAAAAAATATATTTTTTGTGGAAAAAAATCGCCTGCAACAAATAAATTATAATAAATAAAAAAAAAAAAAAAAAATGGGGGAAGGGGGGAAGTGGGCAAAAAAAGGGAGATAATAATATCAAAAGAAAAAGATGTTTTTTTAAAGAAAAAGTTTAAAAGAGCGAGTATATATAAGTACTAGCCTATAGCAGGGGGTGTCAAAACTAAAAGGGGGTTTTTATGAATTTTTAATTGATTGGGGGAGGGAATTAAAGTTTTGTGGGGGGGGTGGAATCCGGGGTGGCCGTGGGTCAGTTGTTCAAAGTGTCAGTGGCTCTCCGTGAATGGTGCTTCGGCATCACAGGCCATGTCACATCACGTTCATCCATCACATGACCTAATTGCAGCTCAGTCCTATTCAAGTGAATGTGCTAAACTGCAATACCAAACACAGCTGTTGCACAAATGTACGGCGCTGTGCCTGGTAAGTAGTAGAGAGGATGTTGTACCCCTGCTGACTTTTAGTTGATGATTGATCTTATGGATAAGTCAACCATTGATAAGTCTTGGAAAAGCTCTTTAATCCTATCTTGTTTTAAAGCTGCACACCATGTCAATAATGAGATTTGGTATTATAATTTTATAGTATATAATTTATAATGTAATAAGCCAATCATCTATGTAACCATCAACCAGTTTCACTACATTCTTCATTAATTACTTGTGTTTGCATAGGCAGAACATAACATTTTTCACCTTTAATAATAAAGTGTGTAGATTTAAGAAACTGAATTTGTTTTCGTCTTCGTTGATTAAACAAAGGCCTGTGTGTTAAAAGTAATAAAATATGACAGTAAATTACCACTGTATGTGTGCTTAATCTGACAACTCATAAAGTGATTGAGTTAAAAATATTCTCTTTTGAAGGGAGCAACGTGTTTGTAAAAGTGGATTCCTGTGCTAGTAAGTGCTACCTAAAGCCAAGAGATGTATCAGAGGTACCACACTGTACCAGCTGGATGAAAACTACAATCCTTTACTACTGTGTGCAATAAAACTTGCCAAAGGTGTCTGACAGCAATATTTGAGTATGATTAAACTAGCAAGCAAACAGCACACCAACAATTCTCAGAGTGATTTCATTCAGATCCATTGAAAACACTGCTGATACAAATTCTGACAGGTTTCAGGAATTAAAAACACACTAGCCACATGATAATGTAGAATTCTGGCATAGAAAAGGAGTCAGGTATAATGCAGATAGAAAAGAACCTTGTGGATTCTAAAACCCAAGGAAACCGCAATGGAGCAGCAAGCATCATTAGTGTGCTGTACTTTTCTTAGTTACAGATAATGGATGGAAAGAAGTCAGCCCATCAGGAACATGCAACAAACACTCCAAGATTGGGAGCTGTTCTGCTTGAAACCCACCATATAATAGTGTTTGGTAGCAACGTAAGCCTCACCTATGATAGCAAACGTGTGCTTGGTTGATCCAAAGCATAGTATTGAGTATTATTTAGCAATCATAAAATAGATGAGGAAAAACAGAACTAATAAGGCAGGGATTTTCCAGGCTAAAAATATTGATGACCTATTCTAAGGATAGGTTCCTTAACACCAGATTGGTAGGCGTCTAGCATTAGATTTGTCATCTAGTACTGCAGATCGGCTGTACTTCATTCGAATGGGAATGAGTGATTCCTGCTATTTTGCAAGCCACTTAAAGTGTAACTAAACTTTCGGACAACTTTTGATTTTCTGGCAGTATTTGTGTCATTAATTAATGTTATAACATACTTTATTAACAAATTTTGGATCCTTTCTGTGAAATCCTGCATTTTTTCACGCTTTTCCTTGCTTCTGTATTGAGAGCTGATCCTGCCTCTCACTCTGTAACTGTGTATTGAGTACAGGCTTGTGAGGACAGGCTGTGTAACATGTAGTGAAAATGAGGGTGGGGGAGGGTCACTTCAAACAGTGATATTCCGGACATTATACAAGGTACAAACTTTCTTCTGGCATCATATGCAAGATGAGATTCTCTTCTTGCAGTGCTATCTACATTATTTCTAGAGATTTCACTAGTTGAAAACAGTCGGGAAAGGGATTTTTATATCATATGTGTTATATAGTTGCATATAAATATCCTAACCCCAACTGTGTTTTCAACCAGTGACATCTCTGGAAATCATATAGATAGCACTAAAAAGAATCTTGCATAAGGCACCAAAAGCAGGTTTATACGTTTTATAATGTCCGCAATATAACTGTCTGAAGTGACCCTCCACCTACCTTCATTTTCTCTACATGTTACACAGCCCCCCTACTCCCGTACACCATACACAGTAACAATCAGTGAGAGGCAGGAACAGCTCTAAATACAGAAACAATGGAAAAAGTGAAAAAAAAAATGCAGGATTTCACAGAAAGGATCAAAAATTTGTTAATAAAGTATATTACAAAATTTATTAATGACATAAATACTGCCAGAAAATCAAAAGCTTCAGAATATTTTTCCAATCCACCACTGGACATATTAGGTGAACATTCCTAAAAGGAACAAACAGAACAGAAGAGGGCACCATAACAAATACACAACAGCAATATTTAGACAGAGGAGCATTAAAAAAAACAACAAAAAAAACAAAAAACAAAAAAAAACAGACTGAAAATGTGTTAGTGTGGAACATCGCCTTCAAAATATTAAAGAAATAGTGAGATAATTGATGAAAAGCAAATATATTTATTATGCACTTTCATATACATAGGAGTCTTTTGCTGAATATCATACAAGGAATAAAATAAAAAGAAATTTACAATGTTTAATTCAATTTACATTGGATATTTACATTCAGAAACAGAAAAAAAAAAAGTCAAATGAATGTTTTTCCATAAAAGATGGAGCAAAATACATTTGCATAGCAGAGTAAATGATTTGTAAAAGTAACATTATACAGACAAATGAAATACTGCCAAATTTAGAAGCAAAACCACCAATAATAAAGCACATTGGCTGATAAGAAACAATGGATTAAATGTAATGGTTTCAGAGCAGTTCTTTGATTCACTTTTTCCAGCCGATATATCTTTTATGGATTCAAATAAAAATACTAGTGGTTTTACGAGTTAAAACAAGTTCTTAAGGGGAAAATAACCAAAGGGGGAAAAAAATAAAATAAAAATAAAAACTCCCCCCTCCCCAATTGTGGCATCTCAAGCGATTGGTTGAAAAGAAATTACTAAACAGCCCTAGAAAAACAGCAGATTGACTACACAAAATGTGGGCAGCCATGTTGTGTTAAAAACTACAAGAATGGACTACTGGCTACGATGATCAATATAGCAGTGTTGTACGTAACCACCATTATTACTGGTCCAGTGCACAAGATGGCTGCCTTTCCTTTATACTGGCAAACTGTGCACTATTTCGTAAAAAAACAAAAACATAAAAAGAGTGTCATTACTGCCTAATAAACTTATTTTGGTGCAAGACAGTGGACTAATACAGTTTTACAAGTATACCTTTATGTGCCTAGACAGAGGTCCAGTTTCAGGGAAATATAATGATGTGCAAATTAGTTTGCAAGTGCCCAGGCTCTCCTCGCTTGACCCTGCTTGGCACTGCCCCACTGCGGTCCATCATCACACGTTCCTGCACGGAAATCTTGCACATGCACAGTACAATACTAAAAGATTTCAGTGCAGAAGGGTAATGCTGTATGACACAGTAGCCTTCCATCATTTTCTTGTGCTTTGACCTCGGTCCAGGGACACAAAGGTATGTTTGTAAAACTGTTTTAGACTAAGCCACATGCAACAAGAAGTTGCTAAAAAAAAAAAAAAAAATTGCAGAAACTTTTTTTCCAATGGATTTAGCATTTTTGCTTCGCTCCTATGGGAAGACTGCAGTGTTTTTGCATGTAAAATTAACATACTGCATAAGACACAACATTTTTTATTTTTTTTTTAAATGCAGTATTTTTTTACGCAATGTGGGGATGAGATTAAAAGAGTTCTAGGAATTGGACAAAACACAGGAAAACCAGGGAAGTTGTAACATTTAAAAAAAAAAAAAAAAAAAAAAAAAAGTTATTCACCTTTCCCAGTGTCCACTGCCATTCTCTGAAGTCCTGCGCGGAAAACTGTGATGTCATCGGGTCCTTTCCAAGGGAGTATGAATTTCTTTTTTTTCCGTTACACCTTCCCTGGCCTACTCTGTGATTTGTCCAAATCCTGGACATCCCCCCCCTATAACATTTCATTCACTTTGATGCGTTTTTTTCCACAACGCACTGTTTTTTACAACTGCGTTTCTGCAACATATAGCGTCAGCCTGAGTTCACTGTCTGATGCTGGAATTACCTTAAATGGCAGGAAGGAGCCAACAGAAACCCTTTAAGGGGAAATCCGTTCATGATTTATCAAATAATGTGCATTTATCAAAAGATAATAAATAAGTAGTCCGTAAAATGAATGGTCAGTAGAAATTGGCAACTTTTAGGGAACTTAAAACAAAAAAACTGAACGAACCGGTGACCGAGCAGTACAGAAACCCACTGTACTCCCATTTTATAACTTTATTAGCCATTTGCATTCTTAAGGCTACTATTTAAGAACTTGCTTTTATTATTAAGTATATGTCCCACAGGGACAAGAAAATTCTAAACTTTGATGATATGTTGCAATCCCTCAGCAGAGACGTCACTAATATTTTATTACCCTCGAGCGCCGTGTGGAAAATAAATATGCATCAACATTACTATGTAGAGAACAAGAGTCAATTGAGCTCATACATTTGGATCTGTCCACTGTTGACATAAACAGGTAAATATGTACTCCTTCCTCTACCTGGACAAAGACAACATAACTGGTTACAAAGTTTCTTTAAATAAGCATCAAGAACATTAACACCAGAAAAATACATAACACTGAAATTGTCAGTGGTGGATAAATACGGTTTGAAGGAAAGTTGAGCTTTAATACATTCAACTCCACTGCAAAAGGGGGATGGGCACTGCTTGACTCTGACTGTGTAGGGCATGTCGAGGCAAGACGCAGGTTGATAATTACTTATTGTAGGTAAATACTGCAGAAAAATAGGCTTTTTTTATTATTTACAACTCTTGCCTGCTTTGCACAGGTTCTATTTTCAGACGCTGTCAGGGCTGGACTTCATCCTGCTGCATGTCTTCATAAACACGAGAAACAAGACAAGTGGGGAGAGTCATTCAGTTCATGGCAGGACATGCATATTTATTATGTTTCACTTCCATCTGAAAAGCTGCTAGCCACAATTGTTTTTAATGGGAAAAAGGGCTGGAGGTGCAGTTACAAAGTGCATTTTTGTGCACAAAACGTCTTTAAGCACATTTTTAACATTATGTTGCCTACAGGTAGGCACATTAAAGCAATTTTCAAGTCAATTTCACTGCAGATTTTATGGAAGCCAAAACTGAAAGCTTTGCAGTTGTCGGTATCTTCTCTAGAATACTACAGTCTTGTGCTTTTTCTTTTAACCTGTAAAAGAAAAAAATATACGATTAAGATGTTAACTAGAGATGAGCGAAGGATTCAAAAATTTGATTCAGCAACTTCGACAAATTTTGCGATATGAATTTATTCGATCGAATTAACTTGCGGCGAATAAACAGCTATTTGCTGTCTGCAGAGAGCCGCGGTGGGCGGCAAAATGGCGGAAGCCTTTGGATGCCGCGTTCATGTCTCTCTCTCCAGCACGGACAACTTTTATTCGTGTGGAAGGATCTGCTAACAAGCAAAGACACGCCTACCCAATCACATCACTAGAGAATATCTTGTGACCGTCTGATGTCACAAAGGATCTTACTAAATATTCGTTACCACGAAGCATCAGGAAATCCGGATTCCATGTGAATTGAATATTTCCTGAAATTCGGATCTAATTCCACTTCTGCAGCTTCGATTCGCTCTTTTCTAATGTTAACCTTACCATGGCTAGAGACTGGCAATAATGAAATGCTGAAATGCCAAGAACCTAGTCTAGAGTCAGCTGTGTATACAATGCAGGTTCCCTCTACTCCACTACAGTGAAGATGCAATGGGAGAAGAAAGCATGCATGGTATATATCAGATTCTGGGGAGGGCTAACATGGATTTCAGGATTCTGATGATAATGTAATAACTGCCCAGCCCTAAAGCTGCACCACACTCAAAGGCCATAGTGCAGCGCTGCAGTCATCACAAATGATTAAAGTGAAGGCGTTTGTGTTGCGACTCACAATGTTTTAGATTTCTATGACCATTTGTGTTAGTCTGAATGCAACCATTTCCACTTTCATTACTTGTGATGAAGGCAGCACTACACTGTGACCTTTGACTTAGGCAGGACTGTGGAGTCAGTAGGCCAGACCACTGACTTGTATTTTTCCACATCCAAACTCTAACCATGGCTGTCGGCCATTTATGGAGGAGTCAGTCAGGAGCAGTAATAATTCTCCAAGTTATTAAAAAGCCAGTAAATTAATTCCTATGAGATATGTAAAAGTATACATTCAATTTATTATACATTAAAAATAGCATAATTAAAAATAACGAATAATTGTATTTTGAAGTCGGAGTCGTTTACTTATTTTCCAATACCACCCACAATTGGTCCCGACTCTCGACATTGCACTGCTGCTAGCTTAAAGTCACAACATGACGACTGTAACAACATGTGGCTCAGTTTCTCATATTTTACTTTACAGCATACACCAGAAGCATAATAATTTTATGACAATCAAGTTCCCTGCAAAACCTGACTCCTTTTTATATCCTACTGAAAGTAGTATTGGCAATTCAGTGGGCACTAAAAATAATAGTAGCATAAAGTGTCAACATAATACTGTCTATACGATGCACAAGGACAGCAAAATCCCTTGTAACTATAGAAATACAGTTGTTACCACCACGTCTTGAGTTGTAAAATGGTGTAAGACCAAACTAAACATTTAACCTGAAGAAGAACATATATCAATATATGGTGTCTCCTAAATACAAACTTCTTCAGATGACAAATGCTTGTTCTTACACATCTAGAACACCAAGGGAAATTGTCGCATGGCATGGGCTACATTTTGTTGGCGTCTATATTCATTCAATTTTTTTTTTTTTTTTTTTAACATTTTTATAGATCGTTAGGATGTCATTACTTTATTTTTTTGGAGAAATATATAATTTATCAGAATTATGTTTTCTACCACTACCTCTGATTACTATTTGTCTATTGTTTACACTGAAGTGAAAGTCAAAACCTCTGTATTGGGACCTTTGACAAAGCCTCATTCACAACAAAACACTAAATATATGTGAAGCTATCCCCTGACTAAAGCAGGACCATCGGACAGTCTGATAAGTATGGGCATCGACTGATTTTTCTTTCATCCTTCATGTTGTGGGACATAATCCATTTCTTGAAAAGTGTATTGCAGCAGCACCCCCATCTGAGGGCAGAGATAGATATTTGACAGTTATCTAATATGTGGCTGGCTTTTCTGACCTTGTATTTATTAGAATATGACGGTGGGGGAGAATTAACATTTTATGGGCTAGAATACAGTCCTACTGCATAAGAGAAAACAGAGAAAAAGACTCCATTGTTGCCTCTTATGGGACCGCTTCCCATTTTAGGTGCCAGATGCTCACAATGCCAGGGCTGAACCTTGGGGTGCATCTGTATACATGGAATCCAAGTACAGTACACGTGTACTAAGCACAATATTACATTTTTCATTTCATTTCACCAATACTCTTGGGATAAGCATTAAGGCCAACAAAGATGTAACAGGCTAAATTTCATTTAAAATTCAAAAACACACAGTATTATAATTTAGAAACAAAAACTGGCAAAATTCACAAATAGCAATATAACCAAGAAAAATGCAAATACAGTGAAAAGGTATTTCCAAATGTAGGCATTCATGAGCAAACCTTTCAGAAACTGTAATGAAAAGTCATTGCTGATCTTGCTATGTAGTGCACTAAAAAGTTTGGACAGTTGCCTAGCAACAGGGTACGTCGCCAGAGAAAACCACACTATCACCACTCTTTTAGGGAAACTGGTGCGCACACCTTCTGTACAAAAGAAGTGTTATATACAAACCCAACAGTATTTTTTGGGGGGCAAAACATGGCTCCTGTACTAAAGCAGGGCACATTTTTTGCTTAAAGTGATTTTTCCTTAGAATAAAGTCATCAATAATTGGTCAGTAGGGGCCTGATTACTAGATCCCCACTAATCAGCAGAATTCTGCATGTCTGGTACTGCAGGTTAGGTCTCATTCACATGTTTTTGTTCCCAAAATATAGAAAAATCACTATTTTTGGAACTATAAGATTTGC
This sequence comes from Leptodactylus fallax, assembly GCA_947044405.1. Taxonomy (NCBI): domain Eukaryota; kingdom Metazoa; phylum Chordata; class Amphibia; order Anura; family Leptodactylidae; genus Leptodactylus; species Leptodactylus fallax. The sequence goes on along the minus strand of CAMRHE010000012.1, from coordinate 8,882,831 downwards.
TGGACGATAACAAATTAATGCTGAAGAAAAGGCTTTTTTTTAATTTTGTGTGGGACAAATTGTACTTTATAATGGTACCATTAAATATTACATACAATGTACTGGAATGCTGAAAAAAAAAAAAAAATTCAGAATGGGGTGGAGTCAGAGAAAAACTGAAACTGCACAATTTGTCTTGCACGTGTCTTTAAAAATAACATGCTCCTTACACTCTTTGGGTTGGCACTATCACAGCGATACCAAAACTATATAGTTTTTGTTATGTTTTAATACTTTTACAAAAACCCAAAACTTTCAGAAATGTTAAATATTTTAGTCGCGATATTCTGACATCCATAACTTTATGTTTCTGTGAACAGAAGGGTGTAAAAGTGTCTTTTTGTGGCACAAAATGCTGTTTTATGTATATCATTTTAGGAAATTATTATTTTTTGACCACTTTGAAGCTAATGCTCCATATTGCGAAAACGCTGCATTTTACAGTACCTGCAAAGTACAGGCTAATCCCATCCACATATTGCAGGAAAAAATCCGCATTTTCAAAAATGCCCGTGCTTTTGAAAATCGCAGCGTGTCCATTATATATTTTCATATTTTTATAGTACAGGTATTTTTGAACGTGGGGATGCCTAATTTGTTTATGCTTATATCTTTTTATTTTTATTTGTCCCTTCTGGGGAAGGGGGTGATTTGTATTTGATATACAAATATTTTTTTTCAAACTATTTTTAAAAACTTTTTTTTTTTTTTAACTTTCTTTTTAGCCCCCCTGCCATAGTTTGCAATATGCCTATGCATCGATTATGTATCGATTATGCCTATGTATCGATTGAGACTTGGCACACGCAAGTGTCAATAAATATATTACTATGACAGGTCTGAGTCATTATAAGGCTCCCAGCTGTCATACAGGCAGGACCACAACCACAATCTTGATGCGTGGGAGCCATCCTCAAAACTGAATGGATCAAGGAGAGAGGCATAGAGAAGATCTGCCTCTGAGTGGGTGCCATATTTAAAGACCGACATCCACCATACTATTACTGTGGATGTCGGGAAGGTTAAAAATAGTGTTAAAGAGGACCTGTCACCAGGGCGGTAACACTGCATGACATACAGCACACAGAAACTCCACCCCCAGAGAAACACAGTGTTACTGACCACTTGACTAGTATATCCTAATATGCATCAACACTAAAAGGGCTTATATCTTTGGAACGGCTCAATGAATTTGGATTAAAAAAAGAAAAAAAAAACAAAAACAAACACCACCACCAAAATGGTTAAGGCGACAGGGTAACAGATGAGGTATGTCATTGGGCTTTTGAGGTCTAGCTAAAAGTCCTCTTTAAGAAGCATATTTACCTACAAAGCAGACACTTTCTACAAGGTGCAGACGTGCTTAGAAAAGCAAGTAGAGATAATATATCTCATTTATGAAATCTAGTATACACACACGGTGGAGACAAAAATTTCTAAACTGCACTGCAGAAGTAAGGGTACAGTCACAGAGGGGACCAATAGTGTAGCAGTTTTATATGTGACTTTGCACCATTACCGCCATGTGTAAATAAGTTTAGGAGATGAAATTTGGTGAAGTCTGCTTGGGGCTGAACTTTGTGCTAGTTTTTAGAAATAAAGAACCATGTATCTAGTATCTTCTCAAAGAAACAGGACAGAAACCATCCAAATCTGGAGAAAAAAAATAAATAAACTTACCATTTATAGTGGCGTTTCCTTTTTGTAATTAAAGCTAGGGTCTGTTCCATCGATCTGAAGCTTTAGCGACTGTTTAAGGCCTAACTCAGTTTCTGTTGAAGGGTAGCCATCCAAAACCTCCTGATGTCCTCGACCTTGTACTGAACGTGGCACAGAAACTCTACCGAGGAAAACCTGGTTTCCCTGAAGGTGATAATTGGGATTGGTCATGATTCCATTTCTTTTCTTTTGTTCCGCACTTTGCTGTTGAATAAGGAACTGCTGTTGAGAACGACCGACCTCCTGCTGTACTGAGGTAATCTGAATTTTTGATGCATCTTCAGGGATTTGCTTTAGTGGTACATTCACACCAGTTACAGAACTTGGAGCATGCACTCTTTTGTCAAACTGAGTCATTTCATACTCTAAGACCTTAGACTGGGAACAGCTGCTTTGCTTGGTTTTCTTTGATACAGAACTAGATTTATTTGAGGTTTCTGCCTTGCCTCCTTTACTTGTTTTTGTTGACTTTAAGCTAGGCTTGACTTGGCTCCATTCAAATTCACTTGTGGGAGAATTATTCTGCCCTAAAGAATGAGTTGTTGAAGAAGGGGATACTATCGACTGCCTACTTCTACTTCGTGGAAGTGAATGCTGTTGAATCTGCTCTGTAAAAGAAAGGCAATGGAAACTATCAATAGGCACGGTTTGAGCAGTTGCTGTAGAAGAGGTTGTACGAAGTGAAGAGTTTTTAGAACTTTTTAGGGAATTATTTGATAGTGATGACTTATGTCTGTCCACGGTAGAATCTGGAGATTCTGAAGGAGAACTAAAAGCATGAGATGGGCCATTGCATAAGCCACGCATTGTAGGATGTACATCACCACCTCCGGTGCTAGAAGAGCTATTCGATTTAATTGTTAAAGACTGTACTTTTGTAGATGAAGGATTTAAGGCTTTTTGCTCCATGGTGTGAACAGGTGAAGGGTTGCATCCATTGAGAGTTGATGCTCCATATTTTTCTAGCAGTTTAAGTATTTGGGAATGTCCATTTTTAGCTGCAACACGCATAGCAGTTCTGCCAAATTGATCTGCGTGGTTAGGGTCAGCACCATGTTCTAACAAAACTTGTACAACATCAGTATGTCCTTCTTGGGCTGCAATGCAAAGTGCAGTGGCTCCTTGGTTACATGCATGGTCAACAAGAGCACCATTCTCAATTAAAAGCTGAACAACTTTAACATGGCCTTGCCAAGCCGCAGATTGTAAGGCAGAACGTTTTTCATTGTCTGAAGAATTGACATCAGCTCTGTAGGATACGAGGGACTGGACCATCTCAAAGTGTCCCTGCCAGCAGGAAACGTGTAAAGCTGTCCTTCCTTCAGCATCACTAGCTTCTACATTTGCGCCACTCTCTAAAAAATATTCAGCCATTGTTAATTGATTTTCCAATGATAATATATAAAGTGTTGGTCTTCCATCTGCATCTTTGGCATTTATATCGGCACCATGACTAAGAAGCAACTCAGCTATATCTCTATGTCCTTCTAGTGAGGCAACACGCAAAGCATTTTGCCCATCATATCCCTTTTGATCAACTGGAGATTTATTTTCCAAAAGAATTTGCACACAGTCATAATGACCTTCCTGCGCGGCCAGTACTAAAGGAATTCGACCATCGTTATCAATTTCACTTGTCCGAGCTCCTTGTTCAATTAATGCTTCACATATCATTCTATGCCCCTCAAAGGCAGCCATATGTAAGGGAGTCCATCCACCACCATCCCTATGGTTTTCATCAAGGCCCCTATCCAGGAGTGTTCTCACAACTTCAACATTTCCTTGAGCAGATGATATGCTAAGAACCGTTCTACCTTCACTATCAATGCTATCTACTGCAGCACCCCAAAACAGTAGTGTGTTAACTACAGATGCATGTCCCATAGAGGCTGCTGCAAGAAGGGGCGTACGACCATTTTTGTCAGTATGATCAACATCTGCACCACCTTCTAAGAGTAAGTCAACAACATCTACATGTCCTTCATAAGCAGCCACAAGTAATGGAGTCATTAAATCTTTATCACAATGATCCACTTCTGCTCCCCGTTCGATTAGAAGACTCACTACAGATGCATGACCCTTGCTTGCAGGAACACATAGTGCAGCTACTGATAAAGCAGTCCGTCCATCAACATCTTCGTGATCAACTTCTGCACCATGATTTAAAAGATGCTCTACAATTTCTCGGTGACCCATATATGCTGCGGCAATCAAAGCAGTTCTACCTTCATTGTCAGCTTTATTAACCTCAGCTCCATGCTGTAGCAAATTCAGTACAATATCTTCATGTCCCCCCCAGGATGCTGCTCTTAAAGCTGTTCGACTATCTGCATCTGCACAGTCAACTTTTGCTCCAGCATATAAAAGTGCAGAAACAACTTCAGTGTGCCCACCCCACGCAGCAGATCTTAAAGCCGTCCATCCGTCATGATCACAATGGTTTATATTTGCACCACATCCAATTAAACAGTTTACAACCTTAACATGTCCTTGGCGAGCAGCTAAAGTAAGTGCGGTTTGCCCATTGGAATCTTCTATTTCAAGATCAGACCCTCTCGATACAAGTAAATTGACAACATCAAGATTACCACTATAAGCAGCATTGGCCAACAAAGTTCTTCCGTTTGAGTCACACTGATTAACAGATGCTCCATTATCTAGAAGAGTGCGGATAGAATCTTCTCTCTCCAAGGCTTGTCTTACAATGCAGCAAGTTCTATCGTCTTCACTGTCAACATGTGCACCTGCCTTGACCAACAACTGTAGCACCTCTTGTTCCTTTGGTATTACAGTACACAGAGAGTCTTTAACACATGTTCCATTCCAGATCATCCATAACGCCAATTCAGAGTTTGTTAACTGCAAGCTTGAATGTATGAGATGTAAACCGAACTCTTGAACCTCTACTGGAATCAGTTCTTTTGCTCGACACGTATAACTCATTGCAAGCATTCGATGTCCCTCAGCTGCGTTACATAAGTATTTCTGAGTGCAGTGCTTTACATCAAGCAACCACTCTGCAAAACTGTAATGGAAGAGGATTTTAGTGTTTCCTAACCCATCTACAAGGACTTTAGATAGAACATCCAATTTCCTTTGAAAATCTTCCATGGTCAAAGACATGTTTTTGGTCCAAACGGCATGAAAAAGTTCAGTGGTTGTTAAAGGCCTGCAAGCGGCCAGAATCACATTTAAGATGGGTTGGACCTTTGCAAACTGTTTCCTTACAAATAGCCGCTGACAGAGCCAGAGGTATAAACCATTTAAAGTTCCAGGGATGTCGCGAATTTCACGAAGCATAATAAAATTCTCTACAACACCGTCCAATACACGTTCTAGGTAAAGAAAGCACCCGCTGCTTTTTATGTGTAGTTGATTTAACATTTCAGCTGTTTCCTTGGTTAAATGTTGCCTTAAAGCTTCTTCCTGGTCTAAACGATGTAGAATATATTGCTGTACATCTTTAACTATGTAGGCTTTTCGGAGATCATCCAGACTTATCTTTCGGAAACCTGTAATTAAAAAGAAAACAGGCTTAATTAAGTTTAGGAAGACTCTATTCACATTTATACATTTATCTAAAGCAAGGTAATATAAATAATATATTTTAAAATATGTATCACGCACACAAATATACACACAGTACTGTGCAACACTTTTAGGCATGTGTGAAAAAAAATACTGCAAAATATGAATATTTGGTGTGAACACCCTTTGCCTTCAATTCTTCTGGGAACACTTGCTCATAGTTTTTGAAGGAACTTGGCAGGGCGTTTGTTCCAAACATGTTTTAGTACTAACTACAGGTCTTCTGTAGATGTAGGCTTGCTCAAATCTCTCTGACGCTTCATGTAATCCCAGGCGGACTCGAGCATGTTGAGTTCAGGGCTCCATGGGGCCCATATCATCATTTCTAGGACTTCGCTTCCAAAGGTTGGTCACATCAAATATTGATTTGATTTTGATTTCTTTTTTGTTCATTCACTTTGCATTTTGTTAATTGATAAAAATAAACGCTTATATTTTTGAAAGCATTATTACTTTGCAGCATCTTTCCCACACCTACCTAAAACTTTTGTACAGTACTATAATATAAACCGCACACCCACACCATATCTGTTTAATATTTTTGACAATGACTGTGTTTTTGGATGTAAGAACATATTCTATTCCATCTACCCCAACATCAGTCAAACTTAAGATATATATTTTAAAGCCTTTATCCTGCTAAGGAAAAAAAAGTCGTTCCCATTTCAACAACATTCCAGCATCATTTAAGACAATAAAGTGACCACTTTGGCACTTCCTATGTTTATTTTTTTAATAAAATTCCTTCACCTCAGTGTGGAAAAAAAAACCACCATAAAAAGGAAAAACCATTAAAGGGAATATACAAATGTTTAACAGTAATAAAAGAAAAATCTTACTATCATACTTTATGTTAATACTAATAAAACATTAAAGTACTGATTATATATTTTGTGTTTAATTTATTTTTATTACTTTTTTTATTTAATTTGTTAAAAACCATACACATTTTATCTCTCCACACTATTTACAACAAAAAAAATACAATGCACATGGGGAACAGTTTAGAGTCCATTTACACAGGTACATATTCTGTCCGTTGCGAGCACCACTTGAATATAGTGTGTGGATTGGTGCCTGCCTATAAAACGTCTATTGACAATCAACTAGAAAGCAAACTGTATGGGGACAAATGATCATTAATATAATTGTCCTCATACAGTCTGTATTATTGTCAGCAGCACAACCTCTGTTTACATGAGGGGATCTGTCGCGGACAATTATTTTATGCCCTCCATAAAAGATGAAATCAAAGACAAATATATTGCAGGATAATAAGATAAATGGATGGACTTGTGTCTTTTTGTCCAACCTTACAATCTGTGTTAGTATACTACATACAGTGGAGGGATGAGATGTAGGTAAGAATACTGCCTACAGCTATTTTCCCATTTTATTAAATGACTTTTGCTCTGATGTTTTATACTTTTTCTCCTGCACAAATTGCAATTATATGAGCCAGCATATTAAGATGCATTCACTTTATGCAAGGCGCCCATAAAAGTATTCACCTCCCTTGGACTTTTTCATGTTTTATTGTGTAACAGCATTGACTAATAGGAGATTTAATTTTTTTTTTTTTTTTTTATACAATGATCAAAAGGAAATCAGACTAACAATGTGAAGAAGCCTTCTACAAAGTGATCTTCATTCATTATGATTATTAAACTCCATTTAATGAAGAAGTATTTAACCCTGCCCCTCCCAAGTCAGTATTTATTAGAGGCACTTTTAAAAGCAAAAACACACGAGAGTCTGCAAGGATAGGGCTGTACTTTTGAGCACTGAATACTGCAGCTGTTCACCATAGGACAATTCAGGTTATGAACAGTAATGCGTTTTAAAAGGATTTTAAAGGCAGTGTCTTGTTGTAGTGGTCACAGGGTAGATTGGGACATCACTGCTGGGGCTGTGGCCACGACACCCGCTGCGCAACCAAAAATCGCGACTCCTACACTAATGTAAGTGGATGGAGTCATATTATGACTTTGAGTGTGCTACAAATGAGACCTTGCAAAGACAGTGTTGGATTTTTTTTGTTGCGACTAGAAGTTCAATGAAACTCGATAGGTACACTTGCACACAGTTTTTAAAGGAACTTAGCAGGGAGGTTTTTCCAAACATGTTGAAGACCTAACCACAGATCTTCTATGGATATAGGCTTGCTCAAATCCATCTGTATCTTCTTGGAATCCCAGACAGACTGAAAGATGTGGCTAGGAACAGTACCTCATAATCTCCTACCTAGACTACTGTAACTCCTTTCTCCATGGCCTCCCAGCAAATACTCTCGCCCCCTCCAGTCCACCTTAAACTGTGCTGCTCGCTTAAATACACCTCTCCCCCCGTTCTTCGTCGGCCGCTCCCCTCTGCCAATCCCTTCAATGGCTACCCGTTGCCCAGCAAATAGAGTTCAAATTACTAACGCTGACATACAAAGCCATCCACAACCTGTCCCCTCCATATATATCCGAGCTAATCTCCCGCTACCTGCCCGCACGTAACCTCCGATCCTCCAAAGACCTCCTACTCCGCTCTGCTCTTATCCGCTCTTCACATAACCCTCTCCAAGATTCCTCCTGTGCATCCCCCATACTCTGGAACTCATTACCAAGACACATAAGACTGACCGCCCACATTCACAAGCTTCAAGAAGGCCCTGAAGACTCACTTATTCAGGAAGGCCTACAACCTCCAATAACGCTACTATCACCACACCACCACCTGTACAGTCTCTCCCCTCACCTTCTGTCTCTATCCCTCATAGATTGTAAGCCCTTGTGGGCAGGGCCCTCTATCCCACTGTGCCAATTGGTCACTGTTAGTATTATATTGGTTTTGTATATTTTGTGTACCGTATGTAAACCCTCAAATGTAAAAGCACCATCGAATTAAATGGTGCTATATAAATAAATAATAATAATAAATAAATAATAAATCTAATCTCTTAGAAATATCCATTCTTTACTAACTTGCACTTTTCAGTAATTAAGAAGTTACTAAGAAGTTGTGAGAAGCATCCATTCCTCTTTATCACTATAAAAGTACTCCGATTTTAGGAATTTACAGCATATTCACAGGATAAGCCATAAATGCCAGACAGATGAAGGTCCGAGAGGTGGGATCCACACCTATCAGGCGAACTAAGGTACCTGGTTCCGTTCCAAGTGACTGTCAGCAGCTGCTTTCCCATTAAAATTAGGCCGTATGCAGAATGCAAAAGTTCCAAACTAATCTTTAACTGACATTTTCCAATTATTTGAGTAATGTACTAAGCTAAAGTGAAGTGCAAGATGCAAAATACCATAAATAAGAATGGATATGCCTACATGTACAGCTGTGGTTGACAATATGTGATTTTCCAGCTGTTGTGCAGCTAAAATTTCCAGCATGCCATGAAAGCTGCAGACGGTCACTACATGCAGAGACCTGTCCTCTTTAAACAGCTGGAGAGACAAAGTTAGAAGGTCACAATGTCAACCTACAAACTACAGTATGATTAGGATTTACACAACTTTAAAGGGAACCTGTCAGGACTATTTGGGACACTAAACCACGCACTGGTTCTTATGTACCGGTGGTTCAGTACCCTAAATATCCCTATTGTAACCCTGTACATGCTTGCAGTATAACAGTAGGCAGATATAAAACCCACAGCTCACACGGACCTCCTGCACTGCCCTCACAAACATCTGATCTCTGAATGCAGGGCACTGTACTTCATGGGTGACATAGTAGAGGAAATTTACCGCCTCTCCAGCAGTAGATATGAGGTAGTATGTTTTATCCCATTTTATTTCATAATATAAGTAACATTACTTAAACATCTAGTGGTTATGTAATATCCTACCTAAAAGCTATAGTTCAGCAGCAAACAAAAACATGAAGCTACTTGTGCGGAGTGCTCACTGCTCACATGTAGGGCAGCATGGAAAGCCAGTGTACCAAGCTGTACACATCTATGCAGGCATGGAGACACCTGAAGTACATGAAACTCTTCAGGCTTTACAGAGATCACAATGGCTGAGACAGATGCCTCTGTTCATGCCTCAACATCTCAGTTTTTGCTCTTTTTATGTCAGCAGCCACATCAAAGATACTAAATACAGTTCATTGTATTGTTTAGTGTCAATAAATACTGATTCTCTAAGAAAATGGTGACTTGTATGCATTGCAATGTTATCCTTCCATATGGGGGGGGGGGTAGGTTCCAGCGTATATCATGTGGCATTTCAGGCATGTTATCTGTGATACTGTATGATTTTGCATGAGAAAACCTTGTATGCAATAAGTCCCTCTAAAGTCCTCTATTAGTAATGTTTAGTTTACCCACTGCTGAATTATTGCTATATATTAACAGTACAGGGGTGACTGGTTAGTTACCTGACAGCCACAATATATTCAAGCTGTAGTTCAGGTGCCATACTAAGGAATGGAAACACATCGCAAGAGACTATGGATGTATGCGCCACCTCACCTCTTATCTTAGCCACTCCAACTAAACCAACTGGGGTAAGAAGTTCTTATGCAAAGAGCTAGCAAACCAAATGATGCCCCTGAATTGTTCCAATTCATGCTCACAGTACATTGTCATAAATTGTGGCACAAGACTCATCTGCACCACATATGGAACTTGCTTCTCTCTACTTTCTGAAAATGACAAAAATGTAGACAGGCCTTCCCACAGTTGGATAGATTTACTATAATTTATGTTACAAATTAGCATAAATTATTGCTCAGATCCGCTTTTCTGGTCCACAGACTGCCGAAAGATAAAGGATTAAGATGCATGTGGCTCCTAATCTGAAGTGCGCTAGAGTAAATCCTGAAATCCTAAAGATTTTTTTAAAAGGGAATTGCACTCAAAATGGAAATGCATCAGTAAATCAGAATTTAAGAAAACAACTGATCCCCAGTAGTTATTAAATGAACATGCTGACAAAACATGGCGATCATTTTTGAGAAGACCATTTACTTGCATGTGACCATTTTCACATTTTGGAGGAAAATCCTCTTAAAGGGAGTCTGTCACAGTTCAAACCAACCATAGAGCTATGTAGAGACCTTGAAACATACATTGTGGGGCACAAAATGATAACGAAATACACAGAAAATCTTCTCATCTTTATGTAAATGTGTCTGTAAGTGCAGTGGGCCTTCAACAGCAGCTAGTCTCATGCTGCCCAGTGCAAGCCTTCAGCTGCGATTGACATCCCCAAGCTTTGGAAATCCTGCTGATGCCCATCACTCCATGGCCAGCACATGTGGCATAGTGTCCTTGGTCTTAGCTGCATCATCAATGATGGTACTGTGGAGCGATAGACTCAGGCACAACTTGAGGATGCCAGTAATATATGAGGAGAGCTGATGCACTTGCCCACTTGGTTTTGCCACCAAGGCACTTACCAACTTCTTCACATAAAAATACAAATGTATTTTTAGCATTTTCACAAGGTCTTCGTTTTTGCCCACCAATATACACTTCAGCCCCTACGATCAGTTTGTGCAGAGTCTGGGGGCCGACATACTCCCTTTAAAGCGTCAAAACTTTCTCATGTACTTTTATTATTATGCAGTTGTAGACAGACTGACGTAATTCATATCATATGTACACCAAGAGGTTTTGTAAAACACATTCATCCCCTACATGGTTAAATTCTATACTATGCAACATAATCTTCCATAGGATCAAACAGCTGGTCTCTTAAATAGAAACTCCGTCCATAGCAGGCCACATGGCACAATGCACACACTACATGGGTTAATGAGTAAATGTCTTATCGTGGGCATGGAGAGTCTTCGCCCATTTGAAGCCTGCTCTCCCGCCTTATGTAGTACAGCAGCTCCTTTTCTGAAGAGAATGTCACACCTGGCCTCTAAAGAGCATAGGTAAGCATTATTTCAAGAGAAAATTAAGAAAACTAGAAATCTCTTGCACCTGGCAAACCACCTGCTGCGTATACAACTCCACTCTGTTGCCACGGCAACATTCACAAAAGCCAAAATTGTCCATATGACTAACTAGTATGGCATCGCCAATGAAAATGCTCCTAGACAATCCGGTTGGATCAGATTTCACTGTTATTTTTAACAGGTTCAAAAATAAACATGAAAGAACGGTACAAAGCTATGCGCACGTGTGCAGAAACTCAGCACTCCGGCTGCTTCGGGGACAATTCATTGTTTTCTGCAGAAACCAGTATGTTTATATACCAAAACTTTCTAATAGAATTTTATTAAGGGAAACCTTTCTAGTCTTCCAGCAATCTGCAGTTCTCTTTTCCCAACCTGGTCCCTAATAAGTCTATCTGCAGTAATACTGTTTGGGGAGCTGCAGTTTCTCTCTTTATAGGTAACCCTGCATGTAGCGAGGGGAGCGCAGAATCGGTAGCTAGTACAGCAATAGCATTAGGGCTGGCCAATTAATTGCAAAATAACCGAAAATCATCCCAATACATACATGTGAATTTGCTCACAATAAATATTTCAATTATTTTGTGTCCATGTCATCCGGTTGGTCTCACACTGCCATTGGCTAAAAGACACGTCACAAACTGTACACTATGCGATCAGGGTTGATGACAAGTGAGTAAGGAAACCAAAAATCAGTGGCCTGACGTGGCATATAAATAGGGGTGCAGCATGTAAAACAGGGAGTGTCCTAAAATAATCGTTCATTAATCATAATCAAGGTAAAAAGTTTCATTAATAGTGATTTTGATTTCAATCATGATCGTCCAGCCCTAGCTAGCAATGCACAAAGAGCCCATCCACTGGACAGACACTGAGGGAGAAAAATGCTAAAAAGGTGTGGAAAAGGTATTTTTAAAAAGAAAGAATGGACAGGAAAAGAAATACAAATTAGTTTGGATCTGATTCTCAAGTGATTCTATATATAGACCATGTGCACAAAGTTGGAACAACTTAAAGGGGTATTCCCATGAACATAATCATATCTATATTTGTAGATAAGTAACAGTTAAACATTTTTGCAAATAGAAGTAGTTAAAAATTCTGCAGAGTTTTAAAGATTTTCTCTAACTATCTTAGTAGTGACAGTCTGTTTTCCTGATCGGTTGCCAATGGATACGACCACAAATGTAGAAACTTTCTATGGTCTGGGACTTGTCAGGAACCCAGCCATGATTTTCTTATTGTAGCTGGGTTATCAGGCAGGAACACTACATGTATCAGAAGATATCCGGGCCACAAAAGAAATCATGGCTGACTTTCTGATCTTAGAAAGGTCCTGCATTCATGGTCGTATCCATTGGCAACCGATCAAGACAACTTGTGACCACAAGATATTTAGAGAAAATCTTTAAAACTCTGCAAAATGTTTAATTACTTACAGTCATATGAAAAAGTTTGGGCACCCCTATTAATCTTAATCATTTTTAGTTCTAAATATTTGGGTGTTTGCAACAGCCATTTCAAATTGATATATCTAATAACTGATGGACACAGTAATATTTCAGGATTGAAATGAGGTTTATTGTACTAACAGAAAATGTGCAATATGCATTAAACCAAAATTTGACCGGTGCAAAAGTATGGGCACCTCAACAGAAAAGTGACATTAATATTTAGTAGATCCTCCTTTTGCAAAAATAACAGCCTCTAGTCGCTTCCTGTAGCCTTTAATCAGATCCTGGATCCTGGATGAAGGTATTTTTGAACATTCCTCTTTACAAAACAATTCCAGTTCAGTTAAGTTTGATTGTCGCCGAGCATGGACAGCCCGCTTCAAATTATCCCACAGATGTTCAATGATATTCAGGTCTGGGGACTGGGATGGCCATTCCAGAACATTGTAATTGTTCCTCTGCATGAATGCCTGAGTAGATTTGGAGCTGTGTTTTGGATCATTGTCTTGCTGAAATATCCATCCCCGGCGTAACTTCAAATTCGTCACTGATTCTTGTACATTATTCTCAAGAATCTGCTGATACTGAGTTGAATCCATGCGACCCTCAACTTTAACAAGATTCCCGGTGCCGGCATTGGCCACACAGCCCCAAAGCATGATGGAACCTCCACCAAATTTTACAGTGGGTAGCAAATGTTTTTCTTGGAATGCTGTGTTTTTTGGACGCCATGCATAACGCCTTTTTGTATGACCAAACAACTCAATCTTTGTTTCATCAGTCCACAGGACCTTCTTCCAAAATGAAGCTGGCTTGTCCAAATGTGCTTTTGCATACCTCAGGCGACTGTTTGTGGCGTGCTTTCAGAAACGGCTTCTTTCGCATCACTCTTCCATACAGCTTCTCCTTGTGCAAAGTGTGCTGTATTGTTGACCGATGCACAGTGACACCATCTGCAGCAAGATGATGCTGCAGCTCTTTGGAGGTGGTCTGTGGATTGTCCTTGACTGTTCTCACCATTCTTCTTCTCTGCCTTTCTGATATTTTTCTTGGCCTGCCACTTCTGGGCTTAACAAGAACTGTCCCTGAGGTCTTCCATTTCCTTACTATGTTCCTCACAGTGGAAACTGACAGGTTAAATCTCTGAGACAACTTTTTGTATCCTTCCCCTGAACAACTATGTTGAACAATCTTTGTTTTCAGATCATTTGAGAGTTGTTTTGAGGAGCCCATGATGCCACTCTTCAGAGGAGATTCAAATAGGAGAACAACTTGCAATTGGCCACCTTAAATACCTTTTCTCATGATTGGATACACCTGGCTATGAAGTTCAAAGCTCAGGTGAGGTTACAAAACCAATTTTGTGCTTCAGTAAGTCAGTAAAAAGTAGTTAGGAGTATTCAAATCAATAAAATGATAAGGGTACCCAAATTTTTGCACCGGTCAAATTTTGGTTTAATGCATATTGCACATTTTCTGTTAGTACAATAAACCTCATTTCAATCCTGAAATATTACTGTGTCCATCAGTTATTAGACATATCAAATTGAAATGGCTGTTGCAAACACCCAAATATTTAGAACTAAAAATGATTAAGATTAATAGGGGTGCCCAAACTTTTTCATATGACTGTATATTTGCAAAAATGTTTAACTTTTAATTATCTACAAATTTAAAAATGGTTATGTTCGTGGGAATACCCCTTTAAGGTTGCAGTGCTGAGTATATTGACATGTGAGTCTTACCATACCTTGTCAAAGGGGTGTGTCCTGTCTAAATCTTACACTGTAAGCATCGATTGGACAGCATCAAAATGTGTAGGACTTAACTAATAACACCCAGATGTCAAGGAGGAATAAAAAAAGAACTGCACAATAAAATACAAAGCTTGGAAAAAAAAATATATATTGCCGAATTGTAGTCAGGAAAGCTGAGCAGTCCATTTATCAGGTACAAGCCTGAGGGGATGCTGTTGTGTCCAGCAGGACAGACGCCGTGGCAGGTTGCCTGCCTGCGTGATGAACTGCTGCTGAAACAACACTGCCACTCTGGCATCTATACCCTAGTTACACATTATGCTTATTTGTATAGCACCAACATAATCCGTAGCACTTTACAGATATTGTCAATCACTGTCCAATGTAGCTCATTATGTAATGTTTCCTAAGAGACAACAAGAAAATGTGAACTGGGAGAATGTACACTTACTACAGGATTATATGCAGTAAGCAGTATATTGCTGTAATAATTGCTGTAATGTTGCAAGACAGCAAAAAGAGCTGCCTGCCAAGATTTACATGACTATATTGTCCAAGACCTCAGCCATGACTGTGCACACTTCACACAGGACACTTGTGTGGAGAAAATGTAACTAACACATGGTCACATAACAAACACTACCTGCTTCAATGTAGAAACTATAAAGCAAAGCCAAAACACAACACTTTCTCAATGTGCAAGTAAGAAAAGGAAACATTCAAAGACTGTGAAAGACAACTGGCTCCAACAAGTATGAGCTTAGACGTGGAGGTAAATTCAGGCATGGTTGTACAGCGATTTACAGCGGTTTTCTATACCCATGTAGACGCCATCTAAATATGAACACAAAGTTACTACCATAACAATGAGTGCTAGAGGAGCCAGCAACAAGCCTCATGACAGTAACAGGACCCTTTCAAGCTGTCACCCGATCTGAAAAGCCCAATGACATACCATCTGATAGGCACCCTGAGCATTTTGGCGTTTTGTTTATTCACATCGGCTCAGCCTTTCCAAAGATATATGCCCTTTTTTTATGCAAATTAGAGTATACTGGCCAAGTGAGCGGCAACACTGTGGTGTCTTTGGAGGTGGTCTCTGACTGCTGTATGTTATGACTAGTATACCCTAATTTGCATCAAGACCAACAGAGCTTATATCTTTGGAACAGCTGAATGGATTCAGATAAACAAAACACCAAATTGTTTGACAGCGCCTATCAGATGAGATATGTCATTGGGATTTTCAGACTTGGTGGCAGGACTTCTTTAAAGTTGATGCGTCACAATTTTGCAGTGAGCAGCAAGTATGTGGCACTTCCCTCACCTGTACAGAGAGACAGGAAGAGGGTATAAACCTGTCACTCCTTTTTCAACATCGCATTTTACACTGTGATACACAGTTCTGTGTCTTGCTCTACCAGGGTGAGTCCTCAGCCTGCAATACACATCTTTATACCAGCAATACACAGAACAGAGTCCTTAGTAGTAAAATAGCTGTCATCTATCTTTGTAACCACTCCCTCCATAAATAAAGTGATTTTAATAAAGTGATAACCTATTCACTCTGCAAGCTACTGGTGAGCCACATTAAAGGGGTTGTCTGGAGTTTAGGTATTTATGGCCTATCCTGAGGATAGACCATAAAATACTTATAGGTGGTGTGCCAACAGCTGTATGGAGCAATTTTTGGCACCCACCCTGTACACAATAAAAGGCTGAAAGCAGAAAGCTCCGTCCCCTGTATAGTGGCCAGGCACATTCACTGCAGCTTAGCTCTCAATGATATCAATGCTGGCTGAAATGCATTGAATGGAGGATAGGCCATAAAATCCTTAACCCTTACAACCCCTTAAACTACATAAAACAGGACATTTGTGAGAGTGAAAACTACAATATTTCATTACTTGTCCACTGGATCCCCCGCCACTCCTGAGTCTCTGACAACAGCACTTGACCGTTGCAGCCAATTACTGGACGATCACTGCCACGTCTGACCTTTCCCCACAAATACATGTCTTATTCCCCCTATCCAGCAGATAAATGAAACACTCAGCATTAAATAGAAGATAATCCTTGTTGAGACCAAGTGGTAAATGGAGGCCCAAGCATCCGGACTGCCAACTATATAAATTATTAGTGTGGCAAGTTTATTTAAGAACACACCCTGACTGCGTATATTAAAAATAATTGAAAAATATATAAAATGGGTTACTTAACACTTACTGTGAACTTTGGTAAAGAAGATCAATATGTGCTGGGCGATTACACCTTTAAGAGTTATCTAATGCCAAGTTAACAGCTGTTTCTCATTACCACAGAGCCTTTTGTCTAAGCTTTCTTGGAACAAGCGGGGCATTAATCATTAGAAGCATTCCATCTCAGCTAACCCTTTCCTCCTCATTTCTTGGAATCCTAAACAGCAGCTCATCCTGTGTCCAATGTGAAAACCTGATCCACAAACAATTTGTGTCTACTTCAGAGCACCCGCCTGTCTTGCTACCAAGACATCTAATGGAGAGGCTTCCTTGCTCTTCTTGAATTCTCTTTTGTAAAGAATTCTTTATCTTTATCAAAGCAATCTTCTCTTGACTTTAAGGATCCCTTACACATAATTATCACAATCTTAGTAATAATGGCCCAGTTTAAAGGGGGTGCTCACTAGGTTGATGACCTAAAAGGTGATTAACCAATAATTGTGTGACACTTTGGCACCTTTAACTACACCTGACACTGGTCATGTAGCTGACCCACACAACTGTTTCCTCTACTGTACTTAGCAGCATCTACTTTTGTTCAGGTCGTCTACAGCAATGTGTCAGTCATGTGCACAGATATGGGAGAGTCTATACAGGTAAATAAGGCTTCACTGCAGTAGCAGGCATACCTGCAATTTACGACACAGCCCATGGGGCCTAGATCTAGGGAAAGTCAAAAAAAAAAAAAAAAAAAAATAAAAGGTTTTTTTAAAGGTGCCTGTAAACAGTGTCACCAGCCCACAGTAATCACATGTGTATGAAACTTGCATGTATGGGAGCAGGCCAGCAATCAGCAGTAAGTTGCCAGGCCAAATCATATACAAGCAGCCCATGACAACCGGATAAATTATTTTTTGTAAGCTATATGTTTGCTAGGCAACACCTGGAATAGGTCCAAAGTATTGATTGATAATGCCTGTTATCATACAACACAAAACTCCATGCTTCTTTGAGGACAACCCTCCACCCTACCCCTCTCTTCACTGTTGGCTGCTTTTTAGTTTGTGGAGAGCATCAACGAGCAAACGTTCATCCATAAGTAAGGATCTAAGTGGTGAGATACTTTTGAGGCATTTTTTGGTATTTCCTGCCTCAACAATCTAAACGGCTCCTTACTCAGAGACGAAGAAGAGCCGGAAACTAAAACAGTGGTTACACATGGAGCCCAGCGGACTCATTGAATATAAAGGGGTCTGTCGGGTGTTCGTCGGTTTGAAATTGAAAGCAAGGGAGAAAAAAAGTCCTCTGGAACTGAGTCTCTAACGTAGACTCAGACGCAGATGTGAACCTAGCCTTAGTCTGACAGGCTTCAAAAGTCTACAGTAATTTGTCTTGGGCTTGTTCCTATACATAAAGATGCTAAACATCCATGGTCAGCTACGTGTACTACAGATTCAGAGAGCACTAGGAATTACTAATACCTACTGAGAAATTCCTCCTGAACACAGGATGTCCAGGGACATGTTTATAATAAACCAGCTGTCCCAATACACTAATAACAGTCATCATTTACCAGTAAATGTGGCGCTTCGTAGCAGCAGTATGCAGTTAATTGTAAAATCCAAATAGAGGCTTGTAGGGGCATTAGTTACTCGTCCTAAATAATTACAACCAGATGTTTTACATGCATTTCGGATGGTCTTAGTGATATCTATCACTTTCCACTGAAAGCTTCTAAATGACCAGTTCCAACTCATTAACAGAAAAATGCTAAGAACTGTATAAAGACCAATACACCAGGATGTCTTATATATAGTACTGTGTAAAAGTTTCAGTCAGGTTTCAGTGAGCCTGGCCTGTAAAATGGACAGGAAAAGGACCTGACCTGAGTTTTGCCCCGGGCTCACAGTCCTGTGATAATAAAAGCGCCCTAGAAATAAAAGCGTGCTAGCCGTGAAAAGCATGGCTAAGACACTGACCATACACACACAAACATCTATTAGGCCTAAAAAGATTTTCCATGAAGTCTACGAGGTATGTGAAGTCTATGATTTTTTTACTATACATCCACTTTTTACCAGTGATTTTGCCATCTGCATTTACTATGCACACGTAAGCTTTATGACTACTTTCAGCACTTTCATTCCCTCACATAATAGCAGAGTGACCTTTGACCACCAAAGAGAGCGACCAGCAAAGCGTGGCCTCAGGTTATTTCATAAATAGCAAAGGGGTCTTTCACTGAACTCTGGGGCCGCTTTGTTAAACGCACATAGTTAACATAGCTCTGCAAAACCCATAAATTATCTTGTTCCTTACAGGCCTGGGCTTCAATAAAACAAGTGATTTTAATAGCTATTAGAGAAAGAAAAGGCTGACATGATTAAAAAATGAAAGGCCACAATAAAACATGTGACCGATTTACTGGAATTTATCTTAAAGTAACTTCACCACACACATAAAAGGAAGCCTAGAGAGACCCTGGCTGGCGGGATGAACAGTATTGTACAAAAGATTCAGGCCGGTGTGTAAAAAATTCTGCAAAGTAGGAACGTTTTCATACATAAAAGTGTTAAAGTTATTTTTGAAAGATCTAAACCAAATCAGTATCTGGTGTGACCTCTGCCTCCAAAACCGCATCAATTCTTCTAGGTACACTTGTACAGTTTTTGAAGAATATCGGCAGGAAGGTTGTTCCAAACATCTTGAAGTACTAACCACAGATCTTCTGTGGGTGTAAACTTGTTCAAATCCTTCTGTCTCTTTATGTAATCCCAGACAGACTGGATGATGTTGACTCCTCCTCCAACGGATGGTCACACCAAATATTGATTTCATTTCGATTTCTCTTTTCTTTACTCACTTAATAGCTTATATTTATCAACTAACAAAATTAACACCTCTAATTTTAGAAGCATTCTTACTTTGCAGCATTTTTCCCCACCTGTCTAAAACTTGGAATTATGGAAAGCCTAGTTATTTTGTTTGTTCTGGTTAAAATTGAGTATTAACCCTTTAAAGAACCGTCTCATGGTTTAGGGGAGACCTTTTTTTTTTTTTTTTTTAACCCATTAGGTGTGAACTTGCCAATAGAGGTACCACAGAGACAGCCAGCCTCTGAATGGAGGTGAACTCTGGCTGTATGGCATCGGCAAAACACTTTCTTCCATAGCTTTTGGAATGATTTCCAGATTGTCACGTACAACTCCTTTGAAGTGACACGAATACGTACCTGTAAACATTTTAGTGACTGTTCTGCTCTGCTTGCGGGCCGAACATATGAGAAGTAGCCATGGTGGAAAGAAATCATGATGTGTTGCTAAAAGATCTGCTATCGTTCCAGATAAACCAGATGGTCGGTGTTCTCCTTCAGTAACATTGCATCCTTCATCAACTGAATCAACCACCAGTAGAAGGCTCTGAGGAGGAGCATTCAAGGCCAGAAGAGGAAGAAGAACGCACCTGCAGACAGAAGGAAGATTATTAAAAGCTAGTCTCCAAAAGCTTTATTCTTCCCATAAATATGATGGACCCCATTAGAAGTCCATAGCTGTTGGAATCACTCACTGCTTGCTAGTTTATGTTCATAATGGAACGCTCCTAGTGCATCTGGTAAATCGTTCATTCAATGGAGGACAAAAGAAGCTATGTTCAGGTGGTATCTGGCAGGGTTTGCATTTTTTTTTTTTTTTTTACCACAGCACACTAATTCCATGCAGTTATAAAAAAAAAAAAAACCCACATGTTGTGCAGTTGCTGTTTTTGTTTTTAAATCATGGACACCAGCGTGGCATCTGTTTTTGGGTCCATTTACCGTATTTAGCGCACCAGGAGATTTCCCAGGGAACATGGTAAACTGATTAAAAACCATAGAATGAAAGCAGTAACTAATGTTTTCCAAAGTTGAAATACATTAGCAGGAAGGAAATACTGGATAGAAACTATAGTGTTAAATTCTGACCCTATAATTCAGATAATCTAAACTACCAGTGGAAATTTCCAGCCTGGGACTTGAGTGCACTGTATACACAGGAATAGGAAACCTCCTGCAGAACTGTATACAAAAACACTTGAAGCACAAAGGTCAAGAAAAGCGACCGTTTCTCAAAGCCATTCTTGTTGTTGCTGCACATCATATACAGGTTACTATGGCTAAATCTGCATCAATACTAAACCACACTGTGAGATGCACAAAGCAGAGACAAAACTGCCCTGCCGTACTGAAAGAGGCCTTGTTTTCATGCCGAGCTTTTACAGACTTTGAAAGATTCACAGAGACTGTAGATGTGACTCGATTTTATCACTGCGCTTCTATTAATCCCAGGTCACAGGAACAATAATATGACCTTGAGACACAGTCATAACAGAAGACGTGAGGAAAAAAATTAATAACTTAAGGTCACCTACTCCCAACAAGTGCCAAAAGCACCCCCGATATTTATTTCTAATACTAGTTTTATCAACCTGATGTGAAAAATAACTTCAGTGCTACTTCCTGTTCTATGTAGGCTTTTGTTCTCCCACACGATATGAGGATCTGCCGTGGTGTGATGCTCCTGTATAATACAGTTGTCATGAGTAGCTAAAACTATAATACTACAACACAAAAAAAAATAAAAAAAAATAAAAATATATATACAGTCATATGAAAAAGTTTGGGCACCCCTATTAATCTTAATCATTTTGAGTTCTAAATATTTGGGTGTTTGCAACAGCCATTTCAATTTGATATATCTAATAACTGATGGACACAGTAATATTTCAGGATTGAAATGAGGTTTATTGTACTAACAGAAAATGTGCAATATGCATTAAACCAAAATTTGACCGATGCAAAAGTATGGGCACCTCAACAGAAAAGTGACATTAATATTTAGTAGATCCTCCTTTTGCAAAAATAACAGACTCTAGTCGCTTCCTGTAGCTTTTAATCAGTTCCTGGATCCTGGATGAAGGTATTTTTGACCATTCCTCTTTACAAAACAATTCCAGTTCAGTTAAGTTTGATGGTCGCCGAGCATGGACAGCCCGCTTCAAATTATCCCACAGATGTTCAATGATATTCAGGTCTGGGGACTGGGATGGCCATTCCAGAACATTGTAATTGTTCCTCTGCATGAATGCCTGAGTAGATTTGGAGCTGTGTTTTGGATCATTGTCTTGCTGAAATATCCATCCCCGGCGTAACTTCAAATTCGTCACTGATTCTTGTACATTATTCTCAAGAATCTGCTGATACTGAGTTGAATCCATGCGACCCTCAACTTTAACAAGATTCCCGGTGCCGGCATTGGCCACACAGCCCCAAAGCATGATGGAACCTCCACCAAATTTTACAGTGGGTAGCAAGTGTTTTTCTTGGAATGCTGTGTTTTTTTTGACGCCATGCATAACGCCTTTTTGTATGACCAAACAACTCAATCTTTGTTTCATCAGTCCACAGGACCTTCTTCCAAAATGAAGCTGGCTTGTCCAAATGTGCTTTTGCATACCTCAGGCGACTCTGTTTGTGGCGTGCTTTCAGAAACGGCTTCTTTCGCATCACTCTCCCATACAGCTTCTCCTTGTGCAAAGTGTGCTGTATTGTTGACCGATGCACAGTGACACCATCTGCAGCAAGATGATACTGCAGCTCTTTGGAGGTGGTCTGTGGATTGTCCTTGACTGTTCTCACCATTCTTCTTCTCTGCCTTTCTGATATTTTTCTTGGCCTGCCACTTCTGGGCTTAACAAGAACTGTCCCTGTGGTCTTCCATTTCCTTACTATGTTCCTCACAGTGGAAACTGACAGGTTAAATCTCTGAGACAACTTTTTGTATCCTTTCCCTGAACAACTATGTTGAACAATCTTTGTTTTCAGATCATTTGAGAGTTGTTTTGAGGAGCCCATGATGCCACTCTTCAGAGGAGATTCAAATAGGAGAACAACTTGCAATTGGCCACCTTAAATACCTTTTCTCATGATTGGATACACCTGGCTATGAAGTTCAAAGCTCAGTGAGGTTACAAAACCAATTTTGTGCTTCAGTAAGTCAGTAAAAAGTAGTTAGGAGTATTCAAATCAATAAAATGATAAGGGTACCCAAATTTTTGCACCGGTCAAATTTTGGTTTAATGCATATTGCACATTTTCTGTTAGTACAATAAACCTCATTTCAATCCTGAAATATTACTGTGTCCATCAGTTATTAGATATATCAAATTGAAATGGCTGTTGCAAACACCCAAATATTTAGAACTAAAAATGATTAACATTAATAGGGGTGCCCAAACTTTTTCATATGACTGTATATATATATATATATATATATATATATATATATATATATATATTATACATATATACATGTGCCTATTTTGGTGGAGTCGGAGTCGGTATAAAATGGACCAACTGCGACTCCCAAAATATATAATAAATTGCTACAGTTAGTAGTACAATGCAGTATGTGCTGAATATATTTTCATAAGAATTTGGGAAAATGATGAAATGTTGAAAATGATGAAATGTCCTGTAAAGGTCTGTTCTATTCCTCATATAATGATGGGACTGAGTTCTGAGTGAACCTATAAGGTTTAGCACCATTATCTGGAGTAAGCAAAAGATACAAGTGTTGTGATTGTGAGGACTGAAAAGCTTGACTTTATCTGTAATTGTGCTGGAGACCCACCCACAGCCCGAGGACACAGACTGACTGCTTGTCAGCAAGTGAATCATTGTGCTGAGACTGAGAAAACTGTTTTTGTTGAAAACTGTTTTTTTACCACTTACTGCAGCGTTTTGCATATTTGCAATTTATTAAAGTTTTTTGTGTTCTAAAGTTGTATCCAATAAATATATTTTATGTTCTACCTAAATAGCTTGATTATTGTATCATAAGGATGATAAAAAGCTTAAATTAAGTTATCTCTTAAACATGCGCCATGTATGTCGGAGTCAGGGGAAATTGAGGAGTCGGAGTCGGGGCTTTGGCGTACCGACTCCACAGCCCTGCTTTAAAGGCCATTCTTCTCCATACCTTTCATTGTTGTCTTCTCCCAGCCATATCTGTAAAAATCCATTTCTTCAGTTATGGAAATGATCCTCGCGGAGCACCCGGGGCGTTACTCCTTGGCAACGAGCACCCACCGCGTCATCGCTTGTCACCACCCATTAGTCTGTTGTGGTGACTTCCATCTTGGTCTTCTCTGTATGTTCTTTCTTCTACTTCCTCTGACGCAGTGCTGGACTGCCGACATTTTCCGGTGGTCTTTCGCAAGAGGCGCAGTACAGACCACCGGAAAGTGGCAGTCTGTCATGCGCAGTCGCTGCCGTCCAGTGCTGCGTCAGAGGAAGTAGAAGAAAGAACATACAGAGAAGACCAAGATGGAAGTCACCACAACAGACTAATGGGTGGTGACAAGCGATGACGTGGTGGGTGCTCGTTGCCAAGTGAAGAAACAGATTTTTACAGAAATGGTTGGGAGAAGACAATAATAAAAGGTAGGAGAAGAATGGCCTTTTTAAAGGCCATTCCAATGTGCCATTAGCTTAAAATTGTTTTTTTTAATGATAGATTCCCTTTAATAATCAAATGTGCAAAGGGGCTTATAACCAGCTTTGCTTCTATTTAAAGGGAATCTGTCAGGTCAATCTGGGACACTAAACCACCCACAGGTCCTTATAGACCTGGAGTTTAGTGTCCCAGATCGCCCTGTTGTAATGCAATCAGCAGGGGCATTAAAAATAAAAAACCTTTATACTTACCTAGATAAGGGTCCGATTGACGCTGTTTGGTGAAAGTGGTCCGGCTTATTTATGAGGCACGCCTCCTGGCGCCTGCGCTGTTCTTCAGTGAAGCCAAAGATGGACACTTCGGCTTTACTGCGTGATTGTGGGGCATGCGCACTGAAGCTGAGGTGTACTCCTCTGGCTTCATTGAAGAACTGCGCAGGCGCGGGGTGTACAGCGGCAGTGTGAGTATAAAGCTTTTTTTTATTTTTAAAGCGGCCATGGATTGCGTTATAACAGAGTGATTTGGGACACGAAACCCCAGGTCCATATGGACGTGTGGATGGTTTAGTGTCCCAAATTGCCCTGACAGATTCCCTTTAAGGGAATGGGAGCACAGCATATGTTCCAGGTACCAACTACAGTGTACACAGCACAGTAACTTCATATAGCTTTCTTTATATATACTGTATTGGTGGCGTCTGGAAATGGTCCCATTCAATCATTAGTTTCCTTTGCTAGGTCTGCTCAGATCTGTCCTCAGTTAGGGTAGCTTAGCAGCTTCATGAAGGAACAGATAACATACAGGTCTATACACTAGACACACACAAACATTATATATATATATAAATATATATATATATATATATATATATATACATATAAATGCTGGCTAGTAAGTTTTACAGTCTCACCCCACTTCTCAAATCAGTGCTAAATTGCTCAGTACTGCTTTATAATATTCTCCAGTAGATCCTCTGTGTGCAGTGTATGGGGGACATCACATCGGCTCTTCTCCACCCGCTAGCTCAAAGACATCTAACAATTCGAGAGGGAGTCCAGAAACGTAACTTGTAGCACCTGCTACCATGTGCCATCTATAATAATGGAGTACTCCTATGTCGTAAAGAGGCCTTTGGGCTCCCTCAGAGCTCCCTATAGCTACACCCCTCAATGGAGCTTTAAGACTCATCTCACGAGGTTCACCAGGCGGTTTAATATGGAACAAAAAGCTTCGGAATCAAAACTGCTATGATTATATTCTGGGGTCTTTAGACCCCAGAATATAATTAGAGGCGGCCCATGGGAAGTAATAAAAAACCAAAACAAAAAAAAAAAAAAAAAACAGTGTAACTCTCCCCTCCTGTGGTCCGGTGCTTGCTTTTGTCCTCCTCAGGCCTCCTGAATGAAGTCAAGGGCTGCTGAGGCCCAATCTGACATTTGTCATGCTTGCGTCTTTTCGTCAGCAGTCCCTGATGTTATTGCGGAGCCCAGAAGAGTACAAAGACCAGCGCAGGAGCCCAGGAAAGGTGAGTAACAATTTTTTTTATGCTCACTTCCCCTGGGCCTCCACTAATTAAAAGACCCCAGAGTATAATAATAGCAGTTTCGGTTCCGACGTTTTCTGGCAGGCAAAAGTTTGCAAATATGGCAATAACCAAACCGAAATAACAGACGTGCGCAAAATCATGTTCATTATCTGGATTGACGGTTGGTTTTGGTTATTTTTTTTACAAACTGACCAGCTCTATGACAGGGACACTTACAGCTCTCATTAGCCATTTGTTGGACACATGGGCATCTTTGGATTCATTTATCTCACCACTTTTGTGATGATTTGTGAGCAACTCAATGTCAATGTGGTGCAAAAAAAATTGGAAACCTCCAGGTTTGCAACTTTCTAAATCCCAGTTGCAACAAGTTGCGTCTCAATTGGTGTTTTACACTATCCTTGCCACTTCCTGAAAAGGAGGAGTGGAGAGGGAGAGCTGCGGCGAAGCTTACAGATTTATAATTATTTCCACCAGAAAACTGTTGTAAATGAGGACTGGAGTCTATGTCAGCTTTGAGTTGGAGAAGATTTCAGTGCAGGGGCATGGCCCGGCAGAGGTTGCACATGATTTATAAGCAGGTCCAACCTTAGCCAACGCAGGAGGTATGAAGACTGGCATTGAAAATACCAGTCTTCATAAATCTCCCTCAATGTATAAAGATTTGGAGGCTCTACAGCAAACACACACCGAAATGGTGCACAACAAAAAGCCTACAGCAAAATAAATAACTTTACCACATATAAATGCATTAAAATCAGCTCATTTATTTACAAGGTTCAGGTAGAAAACCAGAAGACGACTCATATTAAAAAGCAAACCGACAGGCATACTGCTTATCTTGGGCATACGCCAAGTGAAATATCCTGTTCCTGTCTCCTCCATATAGTTAATATTTGGAACATGAGAAATGCCCGGCATGCCCTTTTACTATTTTTAATGTGGATGATACCTACTTATTTTAAATAGCATTAAAAATAAGACATCCCTTGTATCCTGGCTCTGACACACAGAGTAGTAAAAAAAGGATAGTTCCTTTTACTATTATTACCATGAAGAAGCACATAAGAGCAAACTCTGCATGTCCCTCTTAGGTGACAATGACATTTTCACTGTGCTTTTCATAACAATGACAAAAAAGTAACATAAAAAAATGCACTGAAAATGCCACAAGTGAACAAACCCTAAACCTGTGCAGCTGCACCTATCAAACAAATACCCAGTAATGGGCAACCATACTGCAATCGGTCAATTTATACAACTTGTCAATGAGTTGGGCAAGATCTGTCAACAGCAGGTAGTAATAGGAGATCTGCTACCTAGTCATCATCCAAACACAACAGATATACCTTCAGGATTACACTAGGTTCTACACTACACTAGCTCTATGGACTGGAACAATGGAGAGGCAGACTGCTAAAATACCGATTACGCACGGAGCCCAATGAACCTAACTGACTATAATGCAGTCCGTCGGGTGTCCATCGTTTTAAAACTAAATCCGGCAGTTTTAGAACTAAAAGTCCTCCATTTCCTCTGCTGATTTTGGGCAGACACTGCAACTGAGAATTTATACAAGTCTCTTCTTGATGCCACGCTTTGAGGGACGGTGCCTGGGTTTTACATTGCTTCCATTTCCTCACCATTGATACAACATTGCTCAATAGCATAACCAAACACCAACAAACATCAGATAGGAACAGATTACAAAGTAATGTTAAAGGGGTGTTCCAGTCAAAACTGTTTATTAACCGACTGGATAGGTGATAAATATATTGAAAGAGTCTGACCATAGGGATTCCCCATCAAACCTATTCAGTAGTCTAAGAATACTTTTTGGCCTTCCTTTTCACCACTTTCCTCCAGTTCTGACCAACGATACTTGACTTCTACAGTATTTTGCCAAAAAAGCAGGGCTGTGGAGTTGGTAGACACAACCACTGACTCAGACTCCTATTTTATCATAGCCCATCTCCTGCTCTGACTCATTCATAAATGACTGGCAGCCATGACCAGTCAGAAATTCATTAAAAAGCTAGTGATTGAAGTGCTATGACAGTAAATATATAACACTATACATCTTATTATACAATATTAAAAATTGTATAATATAATCATTTTAATTTGAAGACAGAGTCAGTAACATTTTTCCAACTCCACCCAAAATTGGCCTGACTCCAACTCCACAGTCTTGAAAAAAGCTGACTTTTTAAATGATTTTCACATAGAGGACAACTGGAAACCAACTATTATGGTGATAACTTGGCATCTGTGTTATCCAGAAACTTCCATGATATTCTTAGGTGTAAGGCCACATGGAGCAGAAGCTGGGTGGCTGCGACGGGGCTATAGTTTTCAAAATTTTCAGAACTTTTGATAGTTTCAACTTTGCTTGGTAATGACTGGAAATTCATTACTGGTCAATTCAATAATGGCTACACTTACAAGTAGAAGGGTCAGTATAACTTCCTATAACAGCCTTTCTCCTTCCAAGTACAATATTCAAGCTCCATAATATGTACAAGGGCTATTAATGCCCTATACTCAGGGCCGGTTTTAGACAAAGTGGGGCCCTGGGCAAAAATTAAAAGCGGGGCCCCAAATGCTGATATGCAAACAACACCATCGTCTTCCAGTGGCAACCCCTATAATAACGCCTCCTTTCTGTCAACAAAAAAGTAATAACAAGCCCTCTTTTACCACATACAATTCAAATGAGCACCTTTGTACCGCCTATTAGATTTTTGCACCCAGTCATCAGTTATTATAGCGCCTACTTATAAATAATAGTTCCTGCTTATAAATAATATTACACCTTTATCAGTAATAGCTCCCTTATAAATGATAAATAGTGTCCTGTATCAGTAATATTCCCCCTTATCAGTAACAGTCCCCCCGTAAAAATAATACTGCTCCCTTAAAAATAATAGCCCCCTCATAAATAATAGTTACCCTTATAAATAATAGTCCTCATTATCACTAATAGCCCCCTTTATAAATAAGCCCCACTTAACAATTATACCACCCTTATAAATAGTTCCCCTCTTATAAATAATAGCCCCCTCATACTTAAGTTTCCCAATTATATATAGTAACCCACCCTTATATATAATAGTTCTCCGTTATACAGTGTCGGACTGAAGGGCCTTAGGCCCACCAGAGGAACTTGTTCTGGGGCCCCACCCAACAGCTTCCTGCTAATAGCCTACACCACGGCTCCTTCACTGAAGTCTTACATATGTGCTGACTATCTGGTGTTACTGAGTATGTTCCCCGTATAGTCAGCCCCTATAGTACTGTGCAGGCCCCAATAACTCCATGGCCGGTTCATGCACAGTACTGTATGGGGAATGACATGGCCATGGAGCACTACACGTATGTGCAAGATTATAGTGAGGGAGCTGTGATGCTGACATAGCACACAGGGCTGCCAGCAGGAATTGTGAGCCCCACCCCCCACAGTATAATGCTCTACATGGTATATAATGCTCCACAGTATAAAATGCTCTCTGAGCTCTCCACTGTGTGGGGCCACTGTGGAGCATTATACTGGGGAGGAGGCCCTCTGGAGAACATGTTATATTTTGCGGAGCCTCTATGGAGTATTATAAAGTGGGGGGGCTCTGGAGAGCATGTTATATTCTGTGGGGCCACTTTGGAGAATTATACTGGGGGGCCCCTCTGGAGAGCATATTATACTGTGTGGTGCCACTGTGGAGCATCATACTGGGGGGCCCCTCTGGAGAGCATAATGCTCCAAAGTGGCCCCACAGAATATAACATTATACTCTCTTCAGACCCCAGAGTATAATAATCGAAGGCCCGGGGTAAGTAAGGTAAAATAACAAACAGTTATACTCACCTTGTCTTACCTCTGCTGGGCCTCCTCGCGCTACTCCGCTGTCCCCGCCGGCGAACGCTTCTTCTTCTCTGCGGCTGACGTCACGCGCTTCTTCTTCTCTGCGGCTGACGTCACGCGTTGTGGACGTCACCTCTGAGGCCTGTGATTGGGCCTCAGCGATTACGTGAGGCACGCCCCACATGACCGCTGAGGCCAGGCCTCAGCAGTGATGTCCGGAACGCCAGAAGATGACGTCGGACGCCAAGGACAGGTGAGTAAAAATGTTTGTTATTTTTACTCATCTCGGTCCCTTTCTGTTATTGCTTTGGCCGGGCCTGACTCCGGGATCCGGAGTCACCAGGTTTATCCTTATATTGTGGGATCGGGACAAAAAGTCCTATAGGCGAGGCAAGAAAGGTTATGCAAAGTAGCACTTTCCCAGTAATAAGACATACTGGGCATATTTATTAAGACATGCGCTCCGGCCTGTACGTAAATAGGGCGCATGCCAGTGCACCAGAATGAAAATATATGCCAGTTGAGGACTAGCGCTATTACTAGCACTGGCATGGGTAATAAATATATATGTCCCCTCCACACAATGTGGAGGATAAGGCACAGAACAGAGGTTGTGGCACATGTCTAGCGCAGGAAAGGGCCTTAAGCCAAATGTGCACCACAATATCATCCCTCTGCACCAGAAAACTGTAATAGAGGGATTGATAAATTCCTCCAAGTTATTTGATAACAAATAACACCAAAAAGGGCACTAGACAGTTTTACTTCTTCCTGAAGGAGTGCTACTTTGAATACATTTCCTCCCTGACAGGCTTGGCCCTTCAGGCTCCCTACGTTAACTTAACCCAAGGAAAAAGATTATCCTCCTTAGACCTACCCCCAAGGCCACTTAACTTTCAACCAATACCCTGCTCTGTATTGACAAAATGCAAAAACCCTTGCAATTTCTGTCTATGGACAGGTCTCTTTTCCTTATAGAGAAGACTCCGGTTTGTTGTATATCATTAGTTATGTTGCAAGGCCTGTTGAAAGGTTGGACGTTGACTTGTAGGGTAGCTAGTTCCAATAGGTGGCAGTAGAGACAGCTCTTCTTGCTGGAAGAGAGTTATATAATGTAACATTCCAGAGTGCTTCTGAAACGGGACTTCATTATCCTACATGTGTGCTACTGATATTTTCTGTTCAGATAACAGCTAGCACGGTGGCTCAGTGATAAGCATTGCAGCCTTGCAGCACTGAAGCCATGGGTTCGAATCCTGCCACGGACAACATCTGCAAGGAGTTTGTATGTTCTACGTGGGTTTCCTCCGGGTACTCTGGTTTCCTCCCACACTCCAAAGACATACTGATAGGGAATTTATATTATGAGCCCTATATGCGACAGTGACTGACAATATCTGTAAAGCGCTGCGGAATATTATGGCGCTATACAAGTAAGCATTAAATAAATAAAATAGTGCTGTGTTATTTCTCAAAAATAGTTACATGCACAGTCAGCCTTAGACTAATATATATTTATGTAACAAAACCATTTACAATACTAGGATATAAAAAGCAAACTTACAAAAAAAGTGCTAAACTTTGGTAACAGTATTGTTTTATCAGTGGATTCTTCCCAAATGGAGACCTATAGCAGTCTACATGCACAAAAATCTAAAACCAGGAATTCCAGTTAATGACATATCCAAAGGATGCGCTCTAAAAGTCTAATAGGATGGTATCTCTGCAGTCTACAGCCTGTTGTACATTATCTGCCATTATTTCTGAAACGGTCTAAATGGAAGACCGTCTTTGTTGCCCATAGCAACCTATCACAGTGCAGTTCATTTTTCAAGCATAGAATACAAAATAAAAGCTGTGTAATTATTGATTGCCATAGGCAAAAAAAATGGTCTAATTTTTAGACAAATCTCCCCCAATATGCTTGGTACAGGTTCTGAGACGCCGTCACATAACACATTCTAAGAACACCAAACAGGAGAAGGCCTGTGTCATGTTTAGGCCCTGACCTAGGCATTACACAATACCAGTTTTGCCCATATTGTTATTTTATATGCAGTCTATTAGCGACAGCAAACACTGTGCCAACCATTGACATTTTCCTTTCCCTACTGCTGTTATAACTAATGGGCCCCCAAGGGCGTTCAGCTTGGGGAACCTATTAGGGCATAGCCCCCTTTATTCTTTCTAGGGATGCTTATTATCTTTGATATTTGTTGTATTTCTGTGTGGTGTTGCTGTCCCCACCCCTTCCTTCTTTTATATTGTTAGTGTTACTTACAAGCTGTCATCTCTCCTGGCAACAACTTCCTGGACATCGGTATCCAGCGAGAAAGTAGGCCGCCGTGGTCAAACAGTTTGTGTAGAAAAAAAGTATAGCATCCCTCCCAAGTTCAAGAATGCACCAGTCACTATGTTTTGTTAGAGGGGCTGTGTCACCCAGCTAATACTGGGTGGACTGGGTCTAACTGGTTCATAACGAGTTCATTAGTTTGTTGAATTTCAGTGATGGATATTTTATTTATTGTTTATTTATTTGATTTGCTTATGATGTAATAATTATTTATGGTATATGTGTTACCATTAGTAAAGCATCACAGCCTTTATCCAAAAGAGAATTTGGTCTTATTTTATTATGAATTTATATACTGAGGCAGTGGTGCTTGCGCTACCATGACAAATGACAGCACTCCGTTCACCTCAGAAAGATGTGCCAGGGTTTTTTCATCCACATCTTTCTGTACCATATCCGGGATTTATTAGATGTGGTCGACATAGAACAGCATTGCGGGCCAAGTGTGGCATCCGGGCTAAAGCCTGTGCGTGCGTCCCTGTATTACAGGGAACCCAAAAAATAGAGAGATATGTGGCAATATAATACTGTAGTACTGAAACAAGTCATTTAAGATTGTGCTGATCCTGGCTCCTGACTGAAGATTACATTAGCCATCCCATACCCCAAGAGACGCTATTACTTCTCATAAAAGCTGCAAGCGTACACAATGAAAAAA
This sequence comes from Leptodactylus fallax, assembly GCA_947044405.1. NCBI lineage: Eukaryota > Metazoa > Chordata > Amphibia > Anura > Leptodactylidae > Leptodactylus > Leptodactylus fallax. The sequence goes on along the minus strand of CAMRHE010000012.1, from coordinate 8,850,254 downwards.
GTTATAAAAGAGAAGCAAAAATTAATTATCCTTGTCCTAAATGTGATTTTTATAACTACAATGACTCAGCAAAGCTTCCCTAATTAACGCCACTTTTATCTCTTCTCTGCCAGGTGCCCATTGCAGAGACTGCCACAGATGCTCTTACAACCGTGTCTGCAATTCTTTTATTACATTGTTTAACAAGTCATCTTAAATCTACCTCCTACATCACAAGATAGACAGACCCCCTACCCTGTCCAGCCACCATACTTCACAGTGCATCTCTGCTTGTTCAGATTAATGCTTGTGCAATTAGACCAATGTTATTCCCATTAACGTAACTACGTCATTACGTGAACTCCTGGAATTCTGGCTAAACATTTAGACTTTCCTTAAAAGGAATGTTTTGCCAATTTTTTAATACATTTATTAAAAGCAGATGGTGAAATATATCACTATTTTCTATTCTGTTTTTATTTTTTGATAAGCAAATGTAAAACTGCTATTAGGCTTGCGGGATAGAGTGAAAATTGCAGGATTTAAAAAAAAAAATGATTTAATAAATAGGCCATTTTTGGTGACACATTCCCTTAAAGCATACCTAACCTTCAACAAACCGTGTAAAGCAATAGTACAGTGTGAATATGAGAAACACTTACTTACCATTACTTGCATTCTGCATTGTTTTAGCAGTTTTCCCCTCTGCAGGCTCTCTAAGTTTAATTTCTCCCTGAGCTGCTGTATGCTGACTAGCTGCTATGTGTCCTCCCATACACTGCACACAGTACAGAGAAGAATCTGCTCATCTAGTTTTTTCACATTCCAGTAGAAGAAGGTTTACATAGGACATTATGGAGAATTACTGACCTGTACTGATGTGAATAAAATACTGTAGATGATACAAGTTTACGATTTAGCTGCAGCAGCCTCTGCCTGTGCCACTATCTCTACTCTCTCACTCAGCATCTGCTATCTCTTTCTGCCTACCATCTACATAGACTTGTATAGGTTTAAAGAGGTGTATTACCACTCTTGAGATGTCTGTTTAACTAACCACGTCCCATTGAATAACTATTCTGTCAGGAGGGGTGTTTAATGAATGGGGTTAGTCAGGGACAAAAAGAAAACTTACTAGTTTATTCCCTGCGATGGATAAGTTTACTTACTAAAATACAGTACAGACCAAAAGTTTGGACACACCTTCTCATTGCAAGAGTTTTCTGTATTTTCATGACTATAAACATTATAGATTCACACTGAAGACATCAAAACTATGAATTAACACATGTGGAATAATATACTTAACAAAAAAGTGTGAAACAACTGAAAATATGTCTTATATTCTAGGTTCTTCAAAGTAGCCACCTTTTGCTTTGATTACTGCTTTGCACACTCTTGGCATTCTCTTGATGAGCTTCAAGAGGTAGTCACCTGAAATGGTTTTCACTTCACAGGTGTGCCCTGTCAGGTTTAATAAGTGGGATTTCTTGCCTTATAAATGGGGTTGGGACCATCAGTTGTGTTGTTCAGAAGTCAGGTGGATACACAGCTGATAGTCCTACTGAATGGAGTGTTAGAATTTGTATTATGGCAAGAAAAAAGCAGCTAAGTAAAGAAAAATGAGTGGCCATCATTACTTTAAGAAATGAAGGTCAGTCAGTCCGAAAAATTGGGAAAACTTTGAAAGTGTCCCCAAGTGCAGTGGCCAAAACCATCAAGCGCTACAAAGAAACTGGCTCACATGAGGACCGCCCCAGGAAAGGAAGACCAAGAGTCACCTCTGCTGCGGAGGATAAGTTCATCCGAGTCACCAGCCTCAGAAATCGCAGGTTAACAGCAGCTCAGATTAGAGACCAGGTCAATGCCACACAGAGTTCTAGCAGCAGACACATCTCTACAACAACTGTTAGGAGGAGACTGTGTGCAGCAGGCCTACATGGTAAAATAGCTGCTAGGAAACCACTGGTAAGGACAGGCAACAAGCAGAAGAGACTTGTTTGGGCTAAAGAACACAAGGAATGGACATTAGACCTGTGGAAATCTGTGCTTTGGTCTGCTGAGTCCAAATTTGAGATCTTTGGTTCCAACCACCGTGTCTTTGTGCGACGAAGAAAAGGTGAACGAATGGACTCTACATGCCTGGTTTCCACCGTGAAGCATAGAGGAGGAGGTGTGATGGTGTGGGGGTGCTTTGCTGGTGACACTGTTGGGGATTTATTCAAAATTGAAGGAATACTGAACCAGCATGGTTACCACAGCATCTTGCAGCGGCAATGCTATTCCATCCGGTTTGTGTTTAGTTGGACCATAATTTATTTTTCAACAGGACAATGACCCCAAACACACCTCCAGACTGTGTAAGGGCTATTTGACCAAGAAGGAGAGTGATGGGGTGCTACGCCAGATGACCTGGCCTCCACAGTCACCAAACCTGAACCCAATCGAGATGGTTTGGGGTGAGCTGGACCGCAGAGTGAAGGCAAAAGGGCCAACAAGTGCTAAGCATCTCTGGGAACTCCTTCAAGACTGTTGGAAGACCATTTCAGGTGACTACCTCTTGAAGCTCATCAAGAGAATGCCAAGAGTGTGCAAAGCAGTAATCAAAGCAAAAGGTGGCTACTTTGAAGAACCTAGAATAGAAGACATATTTTCAGTTGTTTCACACTTTTTTGTTAAGTATATAATTCCACATGTGTTAATTCATAGTTTTGATGCCTTCAGTGTGAATCTACAATTTTTATAGTCATGAAAATACAGAAAACTCTTGGAATGAGAGGGTGTGTCCAAACTTTTGGTCTGTACTGTATATATGCAGGTTCCCCATTGGCCACATTCTTTGTTTTGCAGAGCACATTTGGGACTGGGGTGGGGGAGGGGTAAAGGTTTTGTTCCTCTGCCTCTCCTGCCAACATTCCGAGTCTTGTCACATGACCAACTCCGCTCTATTCTATGTATAAGGAGGAAGAGTAGAGCAAAGACAGTAATGACACAGAGAGCCTGAGTGCCAGCAGAATAGGCTAAATATAGGGCATCCCGCTGCACTCTGCAAATTAAAATTGAAAAGACAGGGGACCCACAAATATATTAGTAAGGCTCTAGTCAGATCAGGTTTTTTTTTGTTTTGTTTTTTACATACATTTAACGGATGCAAAAAATGGATGCAAACGGATGGCCAACCATTTACATAGACATCAATGTTACAACAGATCCGTTGCTATCCCTTTTTTTTGGTTTTTTTGTACAGACACAAAAGTATGATATACTATGTTTTGTGCTTTAAAAAAAAAAAAAAACAGCAAGGGATCCGTTTTTTTTTTTTTTTTTTTGTTTTTTAACACTGACGTCTATGCAAACAGATAGCCATCTGTTTGCATCCGTTTCTGTCTGTCCTTTTTACGGATGTAAAAAAACGTGATCTGAATAGAGCCTAAGCTAATTTAGCCATTGCAGAGAATGCACTGGAAACTTTTTTTTTTTTTTTTTTTATATATCCCCATATAACCCCTTTAAGGGAAGAACTGAAGCTCTACTGTGCAAAGAACATTGCCACAAAATCAACAGAAGGTTTGATGAAAACTTAGAAAAAATTTAGTAGAGAGCAGAATGATCTTCAGCTGGGAAAATGGTTAATAATGCCTTTCCTATTATATGAAAGGAGTTATCCAGTTTCTGCTATTGATGAATAGATCATCATTATTAGATTGGTGTGGGTCTGACACCAGGGACTCCCTGCAGATCAGCTGTCCTGAGACAAGGAAAATAGGTCATCAACAGCAAAAACTGGATAACCGCTTTAAGAATCTGCAATTCCATCAAATATACTCAAAGCCAAAAAGCTTGCTGTATGATCAAATAATTCTGGTACCAGGGTATCACAGGTACAGAAGAATAAAGTTCTCTGTAGTTGTATGTGCCAGCTCTGACACCTGTATACAGATGGCATTCTCCGCCTTTGTAATCTTTTGATGGACAAAGAATATTGACAGTTGTAGTTTGGGAAAGACCATTACAACTTCCGCTCGCCATTAACAAAATGAAGATGACACAAGTTGTGCTTGTACTTTGTCAATGGAGAATAGGGCCTGTAAGAAGTTGCTGTAAATGCTATTTCTTTACCCATAAGTGAAGGCTCATCATTAAGATTAATCACCAGCAGATCCACCTGATGTGATCAAGTGGATGAAACTTCAGATAAAACCATGGCTGGCCAGTCATACTGCGACACGGAAAGGCTAGAATGTACGGAGCCATTTCATCACAGCAGAACTGATCTCCATGGAAATTTTACTATAGTTAGCAGGACTACTACCTCAAAGCAAAGTTTCTATCGATGTGTGGAAACAATAAAGGTGGACATAGGCAGAGATTCTAGTCTGTGGAAGACAACAGATCAAATTCGTCCACATGAATCCTATTCTTTCTACTGAGGTACAGATAGCCATATAAATTAGGCAATTTGGCCATGATACAGCATAACATTGTGATGTTACAGGAAATCGGCACGTACAAAGATATTGCCAACAGAAAATAGCTTGTATCGTGGGAACGACTGTAAATGTATTTTACACAGATAATAGTCTTCTAAATGCCACAACTGAACTACTTACAACTAACTAGAAAAAAAAAAAAAAATCACAGAATGAACAAAACACCTAGAAATCTCCTGGAGTCTACCTTTTTTGGTAGTTTTAAATTTATCACCATGTTGAGAAAATGAATACAGTTCTTGAAGTAGTCTCACTAGCCCCTATAGTCAACAGTAATTCGTCACTCCTAGACGTGAATGCCCACTTACCCAGTGCACTGTCACCACCTAGTAAGTCAAAGGTCAAGAAAATGCATTCACTGACAAGCAGTACACAGAAAACTGTTTAACCATTGGTGGGTCGACAATACTGTACCTCTTGAATGCCTCGGATGGATTTCGTTCACATTCTCCAGGCTGTAAAAGTTTTTGAACTGAAGGGTCATTCAGTTTATCCTCAAATCCTGGCATGAGCCCTCCTTGACAGATCTGTTCAACCAGTGCCCTTATAAAGTTTCCCACACAAAGAGTATCAGAGTCTTGAGCCTTGCAAAAGTGGAAGGCCAAGACCTGGCGGTGCAAGCCCCTCTGTAAACCTGCAGGTGAACTTGGCCACAGCAATTCTGTACAAAGAGCTGTCTTCCCACAGCCAGGGCCGCCAACAAAGAGTAATCCCCATGCTGTGCCCTTGCCAGTGCTGCCGCCATTGCTGCCAGAGTTTGCCACCAGTGACAGTTTGGTTGCTGTGCTTGTGGTGCAGCTTGTCTTCTCCTGCAGACAGTGCTGGAGCTTGTGGAAGATCCATTCCCTGCAGTAGAAAGGTTTCCCCTGCAGCAAACTCGTCTGAGCCATTGTAGCTATTGGTCAGGAATCTGAGCTCTCACACCAAACCGTGTTACTTTAGCAGAATAAACCTCTGGGCAAAAACTAGAGCTGAATTCCAGTAGTGACATATCCCAAACAAGAAAGGGCAGTGGAATGAAGGCTGAAATCAATGGTTCCAGTAAATGTCACTAAACAGATAGAAGACGCTTACAATTCTCCATGCGTCTTCCCCCATTTTACTATGGAGTACAATCCCTGCTCGCAGTTCTGCTTACATCCAAGAGTAATACTTTTCAGATGGTTCACAAAGTCAAGTACTCTCATCACTGCATCTGGATTTCATAGAGCTGTGCATTCTCTCTCTACAAGAAGGACACAATACATCTGGAAAAATCAAGGGGGAGAAGAGGAGGGGGGGAAAAAAAGACAGCCGTTAGTATGTACTAAAGCCAACTGCTCATCACATGCTACAGTTCATACTCAAGCAGCATTTCAACAACTTTATTTAAAAGAAAACAAAGGGCAGAGTTTACTTCTGAAATAGTTACAGTCGTGTATTGTAAACCCAAGGACTGCCATGTATACCAGAGAGATTATAACAAAACATACATTTAACAATACATTTTTAGTACTAACTAATAGGAATCTATGACCAAGATTTTCATATATATCTTGTTTTATAGCAGACTATACAGCTGCCACTGTAGCAAATTTAAGCTCTGTTCACACATGTTGCAACTTCTGTTCATAACGAAAGACATATCACTGTGCCAGATCCCAACGGAAGCCCTGACAAGACGTCACTGACCTATGATCAGACTGGTTGAAGTCTGTCATTTTGACAGCTACAATTGCAGTTCTATTCCTGCCTTTATAGCTGACAAAACTGGCAACAGAGTCTCCAGCGCAGATCCACAAAACTTGTATATGCACTCCATATTAAAATACGGTGGCTCAGTGGTTAGCACTGCAGCCTTGCAGCGCTGGAGTCCTAGGTTCAAATCCAGCCAAGGACAACATCTGCAAGGAGTTTGTATGTTTGCCTAGGTTTACTCCAGGTACTCTGGTTTCCTCCCACACTCCAAAGACATACTTCACATATGTATATGTGAAGCTTGAAAAATCGCGCTCAGCGCGTAACGGACGTTGCCTAGCCATCCTATGTGCAGTCTCTCTCTCGCATGTTTTTTCCTATGGACATGTTTTTATCTAGGACTGAATAAAAGAATGTTTCTATGAAGAAAAAAAAAAACTACGCTTTGGTGAGTGCCCCCTTACTTACACTCCTTCTACATATTTACAATAGAATGTAGTGAAGTGGTCGATGACGGCACCACCTAACCTCCACCGACAGGTTGTGGCATACTTCTATGATTTTAGGTGTCAACTAGAACATGCCGAGGCAACACAACATCACTAAGTTCTATTATAGGTACAACTCGTGGCATGTAAAAAATACAAGAATGCCGGGAGCCACAGTTCCATAAAAATAGCTGATTGGCAGTTCCCCAACAGTCAGACTCCCACCAATCTATAATTGAAAACCCATACTAAAGATGAGCCATCAATTTAAATAAAATGGAAAACCCCTTTAACCAACAGCTATCTGAATCTCAGAATACCTGCTTAGGCCTCCATAACACAGCTCCTTTTTTAGTATTTGTAAACTAACAGTTACATAAATTTAATTCGTCATGTCGGTTTATACAAGCGTTTTCTCTGGCCTTTTTAAGTCTTACAGAAAAACTGGCATAAAAACAGCAGGCACAGAGGATTGTGTGTGCTAAAAAAGCCACTGCAAAACAAAACTCTCTTTGTTGCCCATAGAAACCGCATCACAATGCAATGTTCCCTTGTTACGCTAGGTTGACACTAGGGTTTATGTCTCCGTCATTTGGGTCCGCATTGGGACCTGAAAGACAGAGACCCTATCCGCTTAAAAAGCAGTTTCTGCGGACCCCATAGACTTTTCTCACCTTTGATTTTAAGCGGAATCTGCGGTGGAGTCTCCGATGGAAACTCTAATGCAAATGTAAATCCAGCCTTAAAATGTTCTGATAAAACGAGAGCTGCATCGTGACTGGTTGCCATAGTCAACAAAGACAATTTTTCTTTTAGTTGGTTGGTCAAGTTTTTCCTGATCATAGGTAGGGTTTTGCATTTTTCATTATAGGTTACCGTACAATTTTGACCCCCAAAAAAGCAGAAATGACAAAACAACACATGAACACATTGTGTGTGATTTCAGCCTTAAAGGGGTTGTCAAAGCAAAAATGGACAATAAATTTATTTTTCAAATAGGCCAGGGAGGTGTGAAAAAAAAAAAAAAAAAAAAAAAATCACTCTCACCTTTCCTGGTGCTCCGCTGTCTCCCAGGGCGGTCCGGTCGTCTCGGTCCAGTGTTGACTTGTGGCAGAAGTCCCAGTCACACGTGACCGCTGAGGCCAATAAGTGGCTTCAGCAAAAGGGATCCAGGACGACACAGAAGGGAAACAGTTTCACTTTCAGAAGACGCTGGAGCAGCAGGACCGGACCGCGCTGGGAGGACACCGAAGCACTGGGGACAGGTGAGTATGATTTTTTTTTTTTTTCACATTACCCTGGCCTATATAAATTATAAAACATTTGCCTAGACTCTCTCTTTAAGGCTGAGGCCCCACATTGCGGAAACGTAGCTTCTTTTGTGGCAGATTTTGTTGCGGTTTTTTGAGCCAAAGCCAAGAGTTACTACAAAAGGAATGGGAAATATATAGGAAGTTCTTATACTTCTACCTTCTGCTCCATCCACTCCTGGCTTTGGCTCAAAAAAGCGCAACAAAAAAAGCTGCTTTTCCGCAACATGTGGCCTTAGCCTAAGGCTATTGCCAGAAATCTGCGTTTTTGGTGGAAGATTTTGCTGCATTTTTTTTTTTTTTTTCTTTTTGAGTCAAAGCCAAGAGTGTTTCAAAAGGGATGGGAAAGTTATAGGAAGTACTTATACTTAGGCTAAGTCCACTCCTGGCTTTGGCTCAAAAAAACACAGCATAACTTGCAACAACAAAAAAAGTAGCTTTTCCGTAACATACAGCCTCAGCCTAAAGGAATTTCCTATATTTAAATTTGTAAAAAAATTTAAAAAGTTAAACAATTTTGCAAATATAAATAATTTATTTAAGTGAGGAAAGACTTTAGTCCAGGTTATCAGGCAGGGACACTAGATGAGAAGATAACCTGGCCACAATAAGGAAATCATTAATGGGTTTCTCACAAGTCCCAGATCACAGAAAGTTCCTTTAATCAAGGTAGTAAAACTATCCATTGGTAAACAATCAAGGCAAACACACTAAGAAAATCTTTAAAATTCCGCAAAATTAGATTTTGCTTATAGTTGAAAAAATGTTTAACTTAACTTGTTATTGTCTATACTAGTATAATGTTATACCGTGTTAGCCATAGAAAGCAGTGGAAGAGTGAAGAAATCAGGCGATACCTAAAAGGTATCGCCTGATTTCTTCACTCTTCCATTGTCTATACTATAAATTTAAAAAGGACCTTTCGCCCCTCCACCAATTCCAGTTATTAGCATCTCTTAATAGATGCACCTACACCGATTCTGGCACAGTTGGAATTTTTTCTCTAGCGTCCACCATTACTGAGCAATCACTGCTGTTATTTTTTGTGCCCGATATGCTCTTCAGGTTCTGTACCGTCAGGTGGGCAGTGTCAAGCAGGAGCTGAAAGGGGGGGGGGCATGATTTAGAGCTCCAATCAGAGGCAGCCAGTGTCAGCGCTCAGAATGACACCCCATTTGCTGCTGCTGTCCAGCACCACCCACCTGACAATAAAAAGCCTAAAGAGCATATCAGTCACCAAAACTAACAGCACTTATTATTTAGGAATGGTGGTGAAAAGAGAAAAAAATACCGACTGAATCGGAATCAGAGAAGCAGCGCCTATTAGATGATACAAAGAGCTTGACTTGGTGGAGGAGGTGAAAGGTTCTCCATAAACATGGCTACATTCATGGGAAAACACATTGGGGCATATTTATTATGCCTTTTATGCCAGTTTTCTGGTGTACAACGCATAAAAAGTTGCAATTTTTTTTGCTCAAACCGGCAATTGCTACTATTTTACTTTTAAGCCAGCTATGAGCTGGCAGACATTTTCCCTCCTGGTGCACTGCCTAGTGGAAGATGTGCGCCATTAACGGTTGGTTCACATTGGTGCCTCTGTCCGTCCGACGTGAATCCGACCTAAATATCAGGAAAAAGGATTGGGAAAGGTTTGCAAATGATTTGTTTAAAAACCCATTCACTTCAATGGGTTTTTAAAGCAATGCGAAGGTGTCTGATTGCAGCCTCTGTGCCGCGAAGCCGCTTTTTTTTGGTCGGAAACAAAGTCGGACATGCAGGACTTTATGTCCGACCAAAAAAAGCAGAGGCTGCAATCGGACATCTTCAGATTGCTTTAAAAACCCATTGAAGTGAATGGGTTTTTAAACAAACCGTCTGCAAACCTTTCCCAGTACTTTTTCCTGATATTTAGGTCGGATTCACAGCAGACGGACACGAGGCACAAGTGTGAACCAACCCTAATGAGGAGGTGTGCGCCTCCTATGGCAATACTGTCAATGTTCTCATGGAGATCTGTGAGCTTAAAGGGTCACCAGCAGCATTTCATGGCACACATGTTTTGAATGTAAACAAAAAAAAACTCAGTGCCAGAGATGGGTGAGGATCCAGAAATGTCATCTGTTGAGGTAGGCCTGCTCCTAGAGACTTCAAGATGGATTCACTAAAAGAAACCTGGTCCACATATCTACAGACAACTGCACACATCGGCTGTAGTCTGCTGTCAGTAAAGTATCATGGCTTTCTCTGAGCCAGGTAAAGCCTATTAAAGAGTTGTCCAGCCTAGAAGTAACTAATACAGAGTAACTCCCTTTAGCCAGAAGCACTGACATGATAATGTAGGAGACAACAAGCTGTCCTAAAAGAGTCTACAATCTGAAGATCAGTTAAGCAGAAAAGCCACAAGAAATGTGTGTGACCTGCAGCGTCCCCTTCTATCATACTCAATACCGCTAAAAGGAGCACTGCCGACAATAACACTAAGGAGGAATGGCTATTTCTGTAATTCCCTAAGGCATCTGCATATAGGTCTAACCTGTGTGGGCTCACCTAACAGACTTGAACTAAAACACAACCACCAAATGCCTGATAAATCTACATCATAAGAATCTGTCAAGCAGAATTATTCCCAATATAATTCATATTCTCTAGACATTGTCCTATGCACCTGTCAGCAGAATACAAATTCTCCACTGTAGCACCGCCCATAGCTAACTGGGAATCTGAACTTCCGGTGGATATTACTGTAACTACAGTTCTGATGGAATAGAATGGAAAATTGATGGTATGGTATTTCTTGATATATTGATGTAGGTCAGAGTTGTGGGGTCTGCTTCTTTCTGTCACGTTTTTTACTTTTCTGATGGAAGAAAAAGCCCCAAATGCATATTGTTTACATTAGAGTAAATGGGAACAGACACAGATGGAGGGGGCTCCCGTTTGTGTCCGTTACTCTGCTACTGTTAATATCCGTTGCTTTCATCTATGACTGATGACATCAATGGACATTAAGAATGGTAGTCTGAACGTAGCCTCACATTTACATAACAAATGTTGCTGTCTATAACCATGTTATATATCAATGCTGTGTGTACCAGATACAATCTCATAGGAAGGAGCACACAACATGACCCAAGCCTGGTGACAGCACACAACACAGGTTTACATAATTGCACATACATATGTGATAACAGCCATATTAACTACTCAAGTGTATATTAATTTATACCACAGGTTCAGACAGCATTGTGCTACACTGTTTCCTCTTACACAGCACTTTGTAAAAGGTTTACCCACAGGAGTCATGTGTAATATATAGTGCAGTCAAGAGGACGGAATAACGTCCATAGCAACCAAACGCTGGCTTTCAATTTTCTCATTCATCAATAGAGTCCATCCTTCTGCACATCTAATGCCCTATTAATTCTAAACTAATGGATGCAACTGTACCCAAGCAGGCCAAAAACATACAAGCTCTACATGCCAATGCTACGCCCCACTTCTTGGTGAGCCTTTTTTGCCCAAACAGATAATCTTAGAGCGCTTGTGATATGGTATACATTTCTGCAACAGCAGCCCGATTCCTGCTTCCCTAAAAAATGCTTATTCAGCAAAACTTAAAGCTCTGAAGGCACTTATCGCAGGGCAAACAATCCTTGGCTGGAATCTAACCAGGGGACTTACAAGGAGATTGCTGAGCTTCAACAAGAGAAGTCAAGTCCACACTTTGGACTGGTCATCTGGGCTCAATAAGGGTGGTGGGGGTGCTGGTACTCTGGGCATAATGGGGGTCAGCGAATTCAATTTCACTGAAAAATATCACTTCATTAGGAAATTGTTCAGGTGGTCAGGTTACAGATTCACTTTTCCTTGTAAAACTGCAGCTGGCATCTAGTGGGCTTTCAGTACCTTTGACATGACCCATTTCTGATACCGTGTACATTTTATTAACATGGTTCAGTGCTGCTGTCACTTCAAGATAAGGAAATCTCTATATGGTAAGGAATTACTGCAGGATCCTATGGTGTGTATAAGGTGTGCTGGTCTAGTTTACAAGTACATGCATGCTAAGTGACAGCTGACGCTCAGCTTGCTCTATTAAAAGGGACAATATGAGGCTGACATGAAACACATGAGTCGGATGCTTTCGCTGGTGCCAGTTAAGGTTTATACATAACTACTGTGGTCTCCTATGTCAGGACTTTCTCCCTACAAGATATATGCACTAACATATCATGACTAGACTCCAACACAAGGACACACTCTGTTTGCCAAACCTACCTGGCATCACCCATCTCACCACACAGCCCATGCACTACAACCTACTGCTAGCATTTATGATGCTAAACCCGTGTATTGCCCACTGGGCACACAGTTGTATAGGTACAGCCCTGTGACAGATCATCCCTGACCCTATATATCCTGGAGAAAAGTAACAAGAGTTATAGTTAAACTTAAGCCAGGGCAAGGACTATTGTGGAAAGTGGAACATGCCCGAACACAAGCATCAGGGGATGTGGCAGCAGCTGCATGGGTGGACGTGGTGTGTGCTCTTGGGCATTTATGACCCTCTTCCTCCTCCTCCTCCTCTCCCACAGCACTCGGGCAGCTCCAGCCATCCGTGTCTGGCCGAGCAGACACACGTACACACAGCACATACAATGAGGGACAGCCAATGACATGCTGTGCGAGCTGGAGGGGGAGGCGGATCTGTGCAGCTGGATGTGGGGGGCTGACAACCAGGGTGTCAGGGCACAATCATACCCGTCTCCGGCCGCCGGTGCCCCCAGGGTGTGGAATGCTGCACGGACACAGTATGCTGGGACTGAGCTCCACACCGTAGCAGGACTTGGGGTGCACACACACAACTTCTGTAGGGTAGTGGACAATAGAGCTCGCCAGCCAGCCAGCCAGCCTGCCTGCCCGGTGACAGCACACATAACATGCATGTTTACATAGGTGCACACACATACACATATGTGCCCGCACGCCCCGTCCTGCCCCGAGATATTTACCCACACACCGGCTGCCAGTCAGTGGCGCTCCTCTCCCCGGGGTGCTCGCTCTTTGTTTCCCCTCTTTCTCGGGTTCACAGTCTGGCTGAGCAGCGGCCGCTCCTCCCAGAGAGCCGGGGGTCCCCGCCTACAAACAGCAGGAGGGGACGGCGGCCATACAACTTGCTGGAAGCACAGGACACTCGGCCCGTGGCCGCACCCACCCGCTGACGTCACTGCTCCCAGCCACATTCCCTTCTCCAAGGTCTGGACAGCGGCCAGCGATTTCTCTGTGCATCATGGGAATTGTAGTTTCGAGGACTTTGCGGCGAACAGTCGTCACGTGAGCAGGCGTCCTGGTGTAACCCGCTCATGTGGTGGCTGCACGTCAAGTTCAGTTTTTTTTTTGTACTGGAGAATAACTGGAAGAGGAAAAGTCGTTTCTTCTAAACATTAAACATAAAATCTACTGCATTTAGTGCGATAAAGTCTACTTCATCTGCATTAAGTGTTCAATTGCTTTAAATTTATTGCACCCTGCTAACAGCCATTTCATGCTAGGGAGTGGGTGTTCTTTACTGGAATCTTTAAAAAAAAAAAAATAATTCTGACCAAGACCAATGCTTTGTATTAAAAGGGCTGGTGGTCAAACCTGTGGCTCTGAGGCTCTACTGAAATACTACTCCCAGCCAGGGGAGTTACCATGGGGCCCTAGAGTAAAACTTGTAATGAGGCCCAACTATACCATGACAACCATAAAGGGGTTGTCACCGGGGAAAGGTGACAGAGGGAGCAGAGGTAGCCCTTTGTGTTCTTTAACCCAGTGACTTCAGGGATGGACACTAATTTGCTTGTGTCCTGAAGTTCCCATGCTTGTGTCTTTGTTTTTGGGCCGAGATGGACACTAACAGACCAGTGCCTCAGGATCCCTAGATGTCTATGCCCTTTTTTCCTTTTGACATTGACGACTATCAGTAGCTGACTGACGGACAAGTGTTTGTACAATGTATTTTATGGTATTATGTGTGTATATAATTTTCTATGCACTGTTATTTTCTACCTCTTACTGCACAACCGATTCCAATCCAAAGATTTGCAATATTTGCCAAGCTGGCTCAGGCTAAATCTGGGGGAAATTGAGAATACCAGTGGACACTGCAATATATGTTTTGCGCTGTTATACCTTATGTGTATGCCACTGTGACATAATTATGCAGCTTCCTTAAGTATTTCCCCCTGTTTTAGGGGCATTCCACTGTGTTGGAACACCACTCCTTTTTAGGGGAGCTTGGTCCAGCCCAGCCAAAGGTTGGCTGGGATTAAGGGGAGGAGACTCTGAGTCTCAAAGTAAGTTCTGTGGAGTTGAGTCGGTGGTTAGCAGCAGAACACACCACTGTTGTTGCAGCCTCATTTGAGGGACGTGTGGTGGATTCTTTTCAAAGCCCTAGCCCAGAGAATTTTGCTGTCAGCCTCCAGAGAGGGAAGGAATTGCCAAGTTGGAGGATAAGTTAAGGCTTAACTGAGCCTCACAGCCTGTTCCCTGTGTTACACAGTTAGTTAGGGAATCATTGGGACTTATTCATATCAGCCCTCACATACAGTTGTGTAGGATACCAGTAGTATTATTGGAGTGGCGTTAATAGGCACTGGACTAACATCTTATATTGGGCATCCCCTTGCTGTTGTGAAATTGCCATCTACTACAGTGGAACTCCCATTGCACTACTATCCCCATTCTGGAAGCAGCATTGGTTGTTGTTATCTCAGTAAAGTTGCATCATTCGGTGCAACTGCTGTCTCCTTAGTCATTCCTGCGCTTACCATCAAGGGCCCTTCAGACCACGATCACCTGGCTCAGTGAGAGTAGAGGACTCCTCACAACTTCAAGTGCCATAATCAGGTACATTACAGATTGTCTCAACATTGCCCCAATCCAGGAGGTAGGCTGGAGGAGTCAGTGGAGTGCCCCTGGCCACTATTGACAACTACAACTACTATTCCCTTTTTCCATGTCCCTCCAGTGGGTTGCAGCAGATAGCATAAATGGGGACAGAGCAGTCACAAGATGCATCAAATCTTTACCAGTGATTAATGCTATTTGATAAAATTGCCACATCTTTTAGATCATCTCCAAGATGTGGCACATCTGTTCTTTTTGGCACAAATCAATAAGAAATTGATTTGTGCCAATTCTGGCTTAATAAAAATAGTAAATCTGCCCCTCATGTTCATGAGCCCTCTATTGTATCTCCAGGTTCATGCAGTATGTATAAAGGTATTCCCTTCTAGGGGAGGATCATTTAGTGCATTGAATTCTGATGGAGCCTGTAATACAGCACACTGAGGCTTTAAAGTGCTGTACTAGTAACGTGCTGTGCAGCATCTGTACACTGCCATACAGGCCATATACAGGGCTCTACTGAAAGATGGTTTCAGTAGTCATAGGTGGACAATCTGCAGTGCAATAAGCATTGTGCCACCCACATTAGACAAATTTCTACATGACGTTTTTATGTTAAAAAAAAAATTAAAAATGGACTGTGCAAATCCAACCGAAAGGATGTAAACCCTAAATAAAGAAATTGACATGATATTTGCTGCTATTAATATCTCATCATGCAATCACAATGCATTATGAACAGCCTGCCATTTGTCATACATGCCTGCTTGTCCCATGTGATGAAATGCTGAATAATTGCCAGCATCACACATGCAAATAATGGCATTTATGTAGATTGTGTTCATTCGTAACAGAGATGGAGGAAGGGAAAGCAAATATTTCTGTATTATTTCACTTTTATTGATATAATCAAGTTTATTACCATTTATTGTGTAACCATTTAAATATGGCATTGCAGTAGATGCCAGGCACAGAAGCGATTGTGCATGAAGAACATGTAACATACTTGATCTATTAAACACAATTTAATATTTGGTAGGATATGTACCATGTAGAGGTCGTCTCTGAAACAGTTGGTGTCCAAGAAGAGACAAGGCTCAGGTTTATTTTTATACCCTTCCGTACTCAAAAGGATGCCCAGCCCAAGAATAACCCTAGAGCCTTAGGGTGAATTAATAGTGTAGATCAGAAATTTTGGTAAGGGGACCCTTTCTAGATCCCATACCTTGGCAACCCTGACCAATGACAATCATATATATATATCAGACTCTGTATATATACTGTAGAGGCATTCTTGGAGTCTGTTGGGCTCTAAAGCAATCACATTGTGGTTTTACAGTTGCTATATTGCCTGCATACACAGGGCTCTGCTGTATGCATGAGGCCTAACTGATAGGAATTCATTGTACCTCTGGGCAGTCCATCTCATCATATTGCCCTGGTAACTATAAGATTTTAATGGGCGTTTTTCATTTACCCAGATACAAAAACTGTCAGTTTTGTTGAAATAATAAATATATAGTTTTGTCTTCAGTAAGATTTATAAAAGTCTCCAGGGCAACATCTGCTTACTTATGCTGAAGGTTAATGGTGTTTGGATTGATTTTTTGCACTGCACAGGACAGGGCGATATTGAATGGATGAAAGGTCTGCTTCTGCTCCTGAGCAATGACCACAACACTACCGATTTTTTATTGGGTCATTATCTGGGGACAGTGCAATACAAAACCATAGCTAAAGTGATTTAACTGGGTATTTCTCTTCATGTTACTACTCCAGTTTACTGATCCATCGGATTTATCATTTATGTTCATTATGCTTAGGAGGGAGAGACCATAGAATTTATCATAGTGGTCATTTCAGTGTTCATTTACACCCTATGATATTTTGCTAGGATATACACAACTGTTCTGTTTCTGTGAGAATTATCACCGTAGTACCCTAGGATTCCTTATGCTTCTTCTTTGCTGTTCCATCATTGATCAGTTGAAACTGCCGAAACTGATCTATCAGGTCACATCAATCATTTTATTATTATTTCTAAATATATTTTCTATTAAATGAATATTTATTCACTAATATATAATATATATACTATATATATATATACAGTGCCTTGCGAAAGTATTCGGCCCTGTTGAACTTTTCAACCTTTTGCCACATTTCAGGCTTCAAACATAAAGATATAAAAATTTTAATTTTTGGGTGAAGAATCAACAACAAGTGGCACACAATTGTGAAGTGGAACAAAATTTATTGGTTATTTTAAACTTTTGTAAAAAATAATAAACTGAAAAGTGGGGCGTGCAATATTATTCGGCCCCTTTACTTTCAGTGCAGCAAACTCACTCCAGAAGTTCAGTGAGGATCTCTGAATGATCCAATTTTGTCCTAAATGACTGATGATGATAAATATAATCCACCTGTGTGTAATCAAGTCTCCGTATAAATGCATCTGGTCTGTGATAGTCAGGCAGGTCCGTGATATTGTTGTGGAGAAGTTTAAAGCCGGATTTGGATACAAAAAGATTTCCCAAACTTTAAACATCCCAAGGAGCACTGTGCAAGCGATCATATTGAAATGGAAGGAGTATCAGACCACTGCAAATCTACCAAGACCCAGCCGTCCCTCTAAACTTTCATCTCAAACAAGGAGAAGACTGATCAGAGATGCAGCCAAGAGGCCCATGATCACTCTGGATGAACTGCAGAGATCTACAGCTGAGGTGGGAGAGTCTGTCCATAGGACAACAATCAGTCGTACACTGCACAAATCTGGCCTTTATGGAAGAGTGGCAAGAAGAAAGCCATTTCTCAAAGATATCCATAAAAAGTCTCATTTAAAGTTTGCCACAAGCCACCTGGGAGACACACCAAACATGTGGAAGAAGGTGCTCTGGTCAGATGAAACCAAAATCGAACTTTTTGGCCACAATGCAAAACGATATGTTTGGCGTAAAAGCAACACAGCTCATCACCCTGAACACACCATCCCCACTGTCACACATGTTGGTGGCAGCATCATGGTTTGGGCCTGCTTTTCTTCAGCAGGGACAGGGAAGATGGTTAAAATTGATGGGAAGATGGATGGAGCCAAATACAGGACCATTCTGGAAGAAAACCTGTTGGAGTCTGCAAAAGACCTGAGACTGGGACGGAGATTTATCTACCAACAAGACAATGATCCCAAACATAAAGCAAAATCTACAATGGAATGGTTCACAAATAAACGTATCCAGGTGTTAGAATGGCCAAGTCAAAGTCCAGACCTGAATCCAATCGAGAATCTGTGGAAACAGCTGAAAACTGCTGTTCACAAACGCTCTCCATCCAACCTCACTGAGCTCCAGCTGTTTTTCAAGGAAGAATGGGCAAGAATTTCAGGCTCTCGATGTGCAAAACTGATAGAGACATACCCCAAGCGACTTACAGCTGTAATCGCAGCAAAAGGTGGAGCTGCAAAGTATTAACTTAAGGGGGCCAAATAATTTGGCACGCCCCACTTTTCAGTTTTTTATTTTTTACAAAAGTTTAAAATATCCAATAAATTTTGTTCCACTTCACGATTGTGTCCCACTTGTTGTTGATTCTTCACCAAAAAATTAAAATTTTATATCCTTATGTTTGAAGCCTGAAATGTGGCAAAAGGTTGAAAAGTTCAAGGGGGCCGAATACTTTCGCAAGGCACTGTATATATATATATATATATATATATATTTTTTTTTTTTTTTAATTATTATTATTTTAATTCTTTAAGGGTAGTTAGTACGTTAATGCTTGCCAACTTTTTTGCTATTTTCCTTCACCGCCTTCCAAAATTAATAACTTTTTTATTTTTCTGTTGACATAGCTAATTGAGGGCTGATTCTTTGCATGACAAGTTGTATTTTCATTTTGCACCATTTTGGGTACATATAATGTTTCGATTAGCTTTTATTAACGTTTTTTGGTGGTCCATGTGAAAAAAAAACACAATTCTATCATAATTTTTTTGCATTTTGTTTACTGCATTCACTCTGCCTTACAAATGACATTTGTCCAGTGGCTCATTACGATTACGGCGATACAATATTTATATTGATTTTATTATGCTTTACTGCTTTTACAAATAAAACATCACATTTTGAAAATGAACGATTTTCCTGGGGTCACCGTATTCTGATGCCTATAACTTTTTTACAGTTTTGTTGACGGAGATATGTTAAGCATTACAGCGTCATACTACTACAGAGCTGAGCGTAACTACATTCTTAGCACAACGTAATAGTACGTCGTAGAGCGAGGAAGGGTTAAGGTCAGAGGTTTATTTATAGGGAATGTACAGCAATTAGCAGTTGCTACTGGGCCCTGGATTCTGAAAGTGCCTCAAAGGTCCCTCTGCCACATAAAATACTCCGCCATTCTTAATGGCACAAGGTAGGTAGGGGCCCCATTTCCAGATACCAGGTACAGCAAACGTTAGCCTTAACATAAATAAAAAATTATTTTCGCTTAAATAGGACCCATCAACTTCCTTGACATGTCTGTTTTAGTAAGTCTGCCTTGTGCTATTCCTCTTGTATCTCTCCTAAAAATTTATGAATAAATTTACACCTGGGTGTTACCAGTTGGGAGTGTCACACTGTCCAGTCAGTTCTACTAGGTTGACAAGAGGGATGATATCACCCAAGTTTCAAGGGATACATACATTTCCAGGAGGAACAACAGGGGACGACACAATGCAGAGGCATAAGAAAAGATGCTCCAGAATTGTTATTTAATGAAGACCATAAGTACCTACTAAACAAACAAGCCAGTAGGGGTGACAGGCCCTAGTTAATCACATTATAGCAATGACATTTTTTTTCTTGTATGTAGCTGCTTGTTTTGTGTACAGTTTATATTCTGTTTATATTATTATTATATTCTATTTAAATTAGTCTTTAATATCAATTCATTTTTAATTAATGCCCGCACATCAGGGGCAAAAAATGAATGGATCACTACACCATTCATAGTAAATATAAATGGCATATGGATGTTAAAAAACAGAAATGTGAATAAGGCCTGACACCTTTAGTTGTCGTTGTTTAACCATTTCATGACCAGGGTTTGTTAATGCCAAAATTAATTCTGCTTGGAAATTCACAGAAACAAGTGAAGGAGACCGTGCTGAAAAAGTGCAAATTTATATTTTAATCAGGGTCTTCGGAAAGTTGGATAACAATACCAATGAGCTCTGCAGTGTCTATCATTACACATTTTATGTGTGTGTAACATATGTTTATTACTGATTGTTTTACACAAGTCAAGAAAGTTTTATTTAAAGGAAATAGCTCAGATTCTCAGTACATTTCCTTCTGCTTTGCTTCAGTCTGAGTTTAAACAGTCCCCTGGGTTTTTGTTGCTTTTTTTTATTTCATTTATGACTATGAATCATTATCTTTTTCATCTTGTATTCTGGATGTGCTCTTGCCATTTGGCAGATGGTCTAGTTCTTTTGGGTACTGTAATTTTTACTTACTAAATATAGTGCCCTGGAATTAAATCTTTCAGCAAAAATGGTAACATATGCACTTCAAGGGCACAATAGCATTGATTGAAAAGTACTTAAACATTGTAACCTCAAAAGGCAATAGATTGTGTAAGAAAGAGACATAACTTCCCAAACTGACAGAAACATGCTCATAATTATTAGCAATGATTTTCTTATGTCTTTCAGCGTGAAAAGAGGCAAAAAATATGAGTCTTAAATTCTTACGCCATTCCAACACACACAATAAAGGCCTGGGGGACCACTGAGGCTTTGATTGGGTGCCCAGACATCATGATGGATGGAGGCCAGAAGAGCTATGTTTGACTATTATATTTACTCACCTCCCACTCCACTTATTAGAGACCACAGAGTATAATAATGGTTCATGCGTAGCAAACCCAAAAATTTTTAGGTTCGGATGAATGTGACATTTTTTGAAAATTGTTTGTTACGAACTGATTTGCTCATCCCTATCATTTCAATGACAAAGGTGGCCAAATGCATTAAAACCGTAATGACAACATAACTGTTAACTTAATTTTCTGGTAGTATTTGTGTCATTAATACATGTTGTTATATAGTAATATACTTTATTAACACATTTTGGATCCTTTCTGTAAAATCCTGCTAGTAGTATAATGTTGTACCGTGTTAGCCATAGAGAGTAGTGGAAGAGTGAAGAAATCAGGCGATACCTTTTAGAGGCTGAGTATATTTGATAGTAAGCTTTTGAGAGTCTAGCTCTCTTCTTCAGACATACAAGAAACTGAAAATTCACACACTCTTTATACACACAAGACCTGGATCTTCAAAGAGTCTTAGAATCTTTAAAGAAAATCAAAATACAATATAAGTAGAGAAGTTATTTACAACAAGATCCTGTATTTTTTCACTCTTTCCCTTGTTTCTGTTTTGAGATTTTTTTCTGCCTCTCACTGAATGTTACTGTGTATGGGAGTATAAGGCTGTGTAATATGGAGAGAAAATGAGGGTGGGGAGGATCACTTCAAACAGTTATATCTCGGGAATTATAAAATGTACAAACTTGCTTTTGGTGTCATATGAAAGAGGAGATTCTCTTCACAGTCAGGATTAGGATATTTATATGCAGCTGTATAATATATTTGATATAAAATCCCCATCCCAACTGAGTTTTCAACCAGTGATATCTCTGGAAATAATTTAGACAGCACTTAGTATCATATGATAAACGCATCGCTTTTTTTCCACTGCAGACATTCTGTCCCCATTATACCTATACGTAGGTATAATTGACATGCTGCAGATATTTTTCTGCAATGTGTGGATGGCATTAGCCAGAAAACCATCCACTTTGCAGGTACTGTAAAACGCTGCAGCCAAATCTCTGTGTTTTTGCAACGTGGGGCTCCGGCCTAAAGGAGATATCCATTTTTTTATTTTATTTTTTTTAGAATTAATGGCCTATCCTTAAAATAGAGTATCAAATTTAGATGGTTGGGGGTCTTCTGATCAGATCATTATGCATCATTCTAGTGAATGGGACATGACTGTAATGCTATTAACAGTCACTATAAAAAGGCAGCGTGTAAGCGTTGTAGCTCAGCCATGGTCCCATGAAAAATCAAATCAGCTGGTGTCCCAATGGTTGGAACGCACCCAACTAAAATTGATCAATCAGTTTCAATCTATTTAGTCAATCAATTTTATATGTACAGTTCATAACAAAGCAAGTAAAACACAATGCTTAAATGGGGTCTGTTAAAAGTAAATTCTTTGCAAACCTAATTACAGTATCTTGTAGAGGTAATTCTACAGTTTACAAATATGCTCTGGACACCCATTTTCATGTAAATTGCCATTTTCTTCATGTGCAAATTAGGGGAAGTGCTTTGGGGGGTGGTCTGGGCTCTCATCTCTAGATTCCCATTCAAGGCAAATAAAATGACAATTTACATAAAAATGGGGTTCCCAAGTTGAATAACAGGCATATTTGGAAACTGTAGAATCAGCTCTACAAGGTACTGGAATTAGGTTTATAACCAATTTACTGCTGACGGACTCTCTTTAATAAAAGCCTTTACTGTTTGCTAAATATGTACTATTTTCTACTAGCCTTGACAATTCAAACTGCAATGTAAATGTAGGTTTATTCTGTGTTTTACTATAGAACTCTCTGCATCCTTTATTCCATGTCCTTTACATTTCCTGAAAGGTGATTTTATTTATGCTACCATAAACTTTATTTTTGACAAACATCCCAGAGCAAAGGTCTTGTGTGATTTATCTCTTTAGATGAGTCTTGTATTTTACAACATTGGCTCCAGGGACACTCCGGAGCCAGGATGGGAATGACACATGGTAATTTTAGTTTGGAACATAAATACTGCCATCTAAACATTTTACTATGCCAGTAAGGACTCTGTAGCTAAAATATAAATTCCCATATATGAAATAAATAACTACCATACTGTCTCAATGTGAATTAAAATGTCAAGTTCAATCTGCATATTGATCAAGCCTATCACTGAAAATGCACATACTGTATGCACACATCTATTATTGACGCCTATTGAAAGTAATATTTATGGGACCAAGTAAAGATTTTACTTGGCTTTCTACACCAAATGTTAAAATTTTAGTCTTTAAAATGTGTAAGTGTTATAGAATTTTCCACACTGTGTATTAAATATTTTACGTGGCATTCCTCCTGTAGAAATTTAACATTCAAATACTCTATTGAGTAAATCTAAACTAATAAAAAAAGGGGGCATTTGAAATCACATATTATCTATTAGCCAGAGTGGATAGAAACTATAATGAGTGTCTCTTAATTTGGAGGACTAGTCCTGTCCTTACATTAAATTGAAAGCTCATTGGTTTCAAAAAGAATTATGCAATACTTGCTTTCTCCAGTGGTGGTGCTGCTGGAGATCTGAACACTTGCTGCTAAGCTCACTCCAGAGATTGCTGCTGACTGCTAGGGGCTCCAGTAGTAGGCAACCCTGTGAGCAGTTTCCCGATGGTGGACCCTTCTAAAAATACCAGTTGTCCAAAGTGGAAAATTTTGAGCAAAAGCAAATTGGGGTCACAGTTATTTAAGGGGATATGTCAATAGCCTTCTTGACTATCTCTCTCTATTTCAGATGTGCTTACTATGACCCCAGATTGTGGACACAAGTTCTAGCCATAGATCTAAAGACCCATACTGACAGCAGCATAGATCCCTATGATGCTGACTGCCTGGGTCATGAGTTTGGAAATCGTCAGTGACTTGCATGTATAATGTAAGTACACAGATATGCTCGTATCTGAAAGTGGGCATGGCAAATTTGTTAAAGAAATTTCTATAGTTCTGTAAGTTCCATTCATCTGAATTGTTTTAGTAACGTGGATTTCTGTAAACCCCATTCATATAGATGCGGCAGTCAGAGCAATTTCTGCATCAAATCTGCCCCAAGTTGCAAGCAAATGTGCTATATGATCTCTCACTATTCTGCTGATCCTCTAATGTTTGGCATGATCCACTGACAGTCTTGTGTCTGTAGAG
Source organism: Leptodactylus fallax (assembly GCA_947044405.1). Lineage (NCBI taxonomy): Eukaryota > Metazoa > Chordata > Amphibia > Anura > Leptodactylidae > Leptodactylus > Leptodactylus fallax. Next base: position 8,826,372 of record CAMRHE010000012.1, on the reverse strand, counting down.
GCAAGAATAAGATTGGATTTAAACCTGTTTAAATCTATTGTACTGAAATAACATTATTCATACTCAACTATGAGTATAGTCCTACCATATCTTCTTTAGAAATTATAACCAAACTATTTTATTTAGGAATCAAAGTGTCTTTTTGGCTTATGTTATGCGAGTATACATTAGTCAAGTAATCTTCTCAATACAAGAATTGGCATAAAGCCATACAGTTGTATGTGTTTGGGGAATACAGTACATGTTTGGGTGTGGAGTCAACCTCGCCTTAGAAATACATGAGCTAAAGAAGTTGCTTGTAAATAAGGCACAGATTGTGCAAACATTGCAATCAAAGCTGTAACATAACATAGGGGGCTTTACACAGGACCACATAGGGCAAACACAAGGAAATTCTGCAGCTTCAGTCAATAAACCTCATCCCCAGAGCTGCTGCTGTAGATTGCAGCCGGTTAGCTGTCAGCAACAAGATTGGTGTGGCGAGTCAAGAATTTGATGCCAACTGTGAATTTACATACATGTATGCCTAAAATCTGTCTACGTGTGGCGAAAATTCATAATGTCATGAATGCTACACACCAATGAATGATCAAGTAACAAATCATCATTTCCCAATAGGCAACGATGGTCTGCTTTCCGTACAGGGAATTAGTAAAATTTCTCCCATCAAAATCTTCCTATCTGTGTATTAGTGACAGATCCTCTTAATCCACTTTGCCAGCTATAATCTTTCTAATCCAGATTAGTTTCTTATACTGCGCAGTGGAAAAGTTTATTTCTATACTTAAACATGCTGAAATGTACAATGTAAAAAGACTATATTGGAAGAGTGATTTTTAAGACTCTACTCGGACTCTGATAGATACCATTGATGTATACAGCTATATATTATATATAAATATCATCCATAGACCACAGTGTAGAAACAAGAACTGAAAGAAAAACATGTCACATGGTGAAAACTGTTTCCACTTGCCAAAGATGGGGCCCTATTCCCGTTCATTTATTTGTTTGCTGTTCTGAACTCAGAAAGGAACCAAATATAGTTAAAGTCATTGGAGGAGATTTATTCGATGCCATTCTTCATATCTCCTGCAACCGTGGAGCGTGCGCCTCCTCATAAATCAAGCACCCCCCCCCCCCCCCGGGCTGTGCGTCTGCACTGAAATCTATGCTAGCTCATAGTTGGCTTACTTTTCAGGAATCGTTATATCAGTAAACTAGTGTCAAATGATGATAAATAAATAAAATTATAAATCTAGTTCACCGTCTGTGCCATGCCCCCATCCATGAAAGTGAAACAGAAAAATGTTGCAATTTTTGCGCAAAAGCCAATTTGCAAAAAAAAAAAAAAATTGTGACCTTTTTATATCTCAAACATCAGGTAACTGGAGTACTAGCCATAATAAATTTGTCCCATTGTATATATTAAATTAAGGTCTCTTCCCTTTAAGGCTAGGGACACGTGAGTAGTACTCACAGCAGGCTAGCCACCACAGAGTCTCCAGTGGCTAATCCGCCATGAGATATAGTAGCATTATATTTTACAATATTTCTCCGAATTTCATCCACTTGCTGCAACTAAAACCCACAGTACAAAGTGACTTGTGTGTTCTAAAACAATAGCACGTCAACTATTTCTGCAAGTTTCATCTGCAGCTTTTGCCCTTTGGAAAGCAAAAGCTGAAAGCTACAAGAGGCCAGCGATGATTGAGTGATTTCTATCACCACAGCTTTTAGGGGAACATGCTTGTCTGTCCTGTGTGGCAGAAGAGATCACAGAAAGGGATCATTGCAGACATCAGAATTTTTTTCTTCTAATGCCAATGGCCTAAAAGCAGAACTGTCTTAGTTGACCATAGCGACCAATCACAGTGCAGGTTTCATCTTTCAGGCGCAGAATACAAAATGATTGGTTGCTATGGGCTTTTAGACTGTTTTAATAAATCTACCCCATTAGTTTCAACTGTATAAACTGCCCCTATGTATTCCCACACATGATGTACATTTTTGTCATGGAGTTTCAAGGGGTTAGAAGCTACCCACCAAAAGGGTATTAAAAGACTTGTAGTCCTCATTACAGATGTTAGACGTTTTGTGTTATATTAATATGTTTCTGTGTTAAGGAGTGATTGTTAAATGACTGATGTGACATTAGATGTGGAAGACAACATAAACTGCTTTCATTTCTGTCAGGCACAGTGTTGTCATGGAGACCTGCAGTCATCAGATCCATCATGTACTGTACATCCATCCTGGCAAGTATAGTGGCAGCTATGTGCGGACAAAAGATATTTGGTGATTTAGTAAACTCAGTGGGTCAAACCTATTAAGACTGGACCATCACTAGTCTTATTAAATGGCCTGACTAGCACAAGGACCAGGGCTGTGGCCTCTTCATAAATCTGGCACAAGGAGCAGGGTTGTGGCCTCTTCATAAAACTGGCACAAGGACCAGGGCTCTGGCTTCTTCATAAATCTGGCACAAGGACCAGGGCTGTGGCTTCTTCATAAATCTGGCACAAGGACCATGGCTGTGGCCTCTTCATAAACCTGGAACAAGGACCGGGGCTGTGGCCTCTTCATAAACCTGGCACAAGGACCAAGGCTGTGGCCTCTTCATAAAGCTGGCACAAGGACCAGGGCTCTGGCTTCTTTATAAATCTGGCACAAGGACCAGGGCTGTGGCCTCTTCATAAATCTGGCACAAGGACCAAGGCTGTGGCCTCTTCATAAAGCTGGCACAAGGACCAGGGCTCTGGTTTCTTTATAAATCTGGCACAAGGACCGGTGCTGTGGCCTCTTCATAAAACTGGCAGAAGGACCAGGGCTGTGGCCTTTTCATAAATCTGGCACAAGGACCAAAGCTGTGGCCTCTTCATAAAGCTGGCACAAGGACCAGGGCTCTGGCTTCTTTATAAATCTGGCACAAGGACCAGGGCTGTGGCCTCTTCATAAATCTGGCACAAGGATCAAGGCTGTGGCCTCTTCATAAACCTGACACAAGGACCAGGGCTGTGGCCTCTTCATAAATCTGGCACAAGGACCAGGGATGTGGCCTCTTCATAAATCTGGCACAAGGACCAGGGCTGTGGCTTCTTCATAAATCTGGCACAAGGACCAGGGTTGTGGCCTCTTCATAAATCTGGCACAAGGACCAGGGCTGTGGCCTCTTCATAAATCTGGCACAAGGACCAGGGTTGTGTCCTCTTCGTAAACCTGGACAAGGTCCAGGGCTGTGGCCTTTTCATAAATCTGGCACAATGACCAGAGTTGTGGCCTCTACATAAATCTGGCACAAGGACCAGGGCTGTGGCCTCTTCATAAATCTGGCACAAGGTCCAGGGCTATGGCCTCTTCAGTTAGGAACTGGCATGGATTTCCACTGTAACTCACGGCAGAATGTGGCAGGTGAGGTTTGGATTGGGGCTTGAGGTGCATGTTTGGTGCAAGAAAGGGCCTTGCGCCCAATGTGCACCTCCATATCATCCCTCTATGCCAGTTTTCAGGCGTAGAGGGAATGATGAATTTGCCACAGTGTGTCTCGTGAAGTGTTGTCTTAATAACCTAATGTTTTTATTTCATGGAATTGCATCGTACATTGTGACAGAGGTGTATATTTACAGATCATAGGCTGCTGTAGCTCACATCTGTAGTGGTTTATAACACCCTGTTTGGGAGTTTCTAGCACTGGAATAGGGACAAGCATATTATGCAGAGTTTGCAACTCTTTTTGTTTTAGTTTCCTTCCAAGAGCCATAACTGTTTTATTTTTCCATTTACATACTGTAACTATATAAGCACTTGTTTTTTATGGGACAAATTGTATTTTTTAATGGCAACATTGTAGGTAAACAGTTATTGGTAGGGTGAAGTGGGAAAACACAATTGCATTATTGTTTATGGGTTTTGTTGTTATGTTATTCACTGAGGAGTAAAAATAACATGTTAACTTTTTTCAGGTCAGTACAATTACATCAATACGAAATTTAAATGCAAAATTTACTTTGTCTTGGCATATTCTAACACCAAGTATTTTATATTTCTGTACAAGGAGCTGTATTTTGTGTAGTGAGCTGTAGTTTTTAGTTGTAGTATTTAGGGTGCATATGAATTGTATATATATATATACAGTCATATGAAAAAGTTTGGGCACCCCTATTAATCTTAATCATTTTTAGTTCTAAATATTTGGGTGTTTGCAACAGCCATTTCAATTTGATATACAGTAATACCTCGTACATTCGCGAGGTTAGGTGCCAGAGCGGGTCGCGGATCGCGAGGAATCGCGAATGTTTGGTACAAGCGCTTAGAAGCGCTTACAATGCCGGTTTCTAATGTTTAAACCCTAAATATCAATAAACTTTACCCTACAGTACTGTACAGTATACTAAAGTATACTAAAGTATACTGTACAGTACTGTATATTAATACATTCATTCATTTTTCTTATACACTCACAGTAAAATGAAACTAATTACCGGGTACGTAACGAACAGGACGCTACTACCCAATAGCGAAGGTGTTTTTTTTTAATTAAATTTCACAGATCTGAAAAAAAAAGAGCAAAATCTATATATGTTAGTTGCCAAAAAAATATCGCGAATCTGTGAATTTGCAAATTCGGAAACGCGAGTGTACGAGGTATTACTGTATCTAATAACTGATGGACACAGAAATATTTCAGGATTGAAATGAGGTTTATTGTACTAACAGAAAATGTGCAATATGCATTAAACCAAAATTTGACCGGTGCAAAAATTTGGGTACCCTTATCATTTTATTGATTTGAATACTCCTAACTACTTTTTACTGACTTACTGAAGCACAAAATTGGTTTTGTAACCTCACTGAGCTTTGAACTTCATAGCCAGGTGTATCCAATCATGAGAAAAGGTATTTAAGGTGGCCAATTGCAAGTTGTTCTCCTATTTGAATCTCCTCTGAAGAGTGGCCTCATGGGCTCCTCAAAACAACTCTCAAATGATCTGAAAACAAATATTGTTCAACATAGTTGTTCAGGGGAAGGATACAAAAAGTTGTCTCAGAGATTTAACCTGTCAGTTTCCACTGTGAGGAACATAGTAAGGAAATGGAAGACCACAGGGACAGTTCTTGTTAAGCCCAGAAGTGGCAGGCCAAGAAAAATATCAGAAAGGCAGAGAAGAAGAATGGTGAGAACAGTCAAGGACAATCCACAGACCACCTCCAAAGAGCTGCAGCATCATCTTGCTGAAGATGGTGTCACTGTGCATCGGTCAACAATACAGCACACTTTGCACAAGGAGAAGCTGTATGGGAGAGTGATGCGAAAGAAGCCGTTTCTGAAAGCACGCCACAAACAGAGTCGCCTGAGGTATGCAAAAGCACATTTGGACAAGCCAGCTTCATTTTGGAAGAAGGTCCTGTGGACTGATGAAACAAAGATTGAGTTGTTTGGTCATACAAAAAGGCATTATGCATGGCGTCAAAAAAACACAGCATTCCAAGAAAAACACTTGCTACCCACTGTAAAATTTGGTGGAGGTTCCATCATGCTTTGGGGCTGTGTGGCCAATGCCGGCAGCGGGAATCTTGTTAAAGTTGAGGGTTGCATGGATTCAACTCAGTATCAGCAGATTCTTGAGAATAATGTACAAGAATCAGTGACGAATTTGAAGTTACGCCGGGGATGGATATTTCAGCAAGACAATGATCCAAAACACAGCTCCAAATCTACTCAGGCATTCATGCAGAGGAACAATTACAATGTTCTGGAATGGCCATCCCAGTCCCCAGACCTGAATATCATTGAACATCTGTGGGATAATTTGAAGCGGGCTGTCCATGCTCGGCGACCATTAAACTTAACTGAACTGGAATTGTTTTGTAAAGAGGAATGGTCAAAAATACCTTCATCCAGGATCCAGGAACTGATTAAAAGCTACAGGAAGCGACTAGAGGCTGTTATTTTTGCAAAAGGAGAATCTACTAAATATTAATGTCACTTTTCTGTTGAGGTGCCCATACTTTTGCACCGGTCAAATTTTGGTTTAATGCATATTGCACATTTTCTGTTAGTACAATAAACCTCATTTCAATCCTGAAATATTACTGTGTCCATCAGTTATTAGATATATCAAATTGAAATGGCTGTTGCAAACACCCAAATATTTAGAACTCAAAATGATTAAGATTAATAGGGGTGCCCAAACTTTTTCATATGACTGTATATATATATATTTATTTATTTTTTATCATTTTCTAATTTTTCAACATTTATGTGCAGGATTAATAATTCCATTATGTATTAATTGTATGGACATGTTTAAATACAGCAATAGCAATTATTTTTCTGTATGTAAATGTACTAGAAATTTTTGAATAATAGACATTATTATGCCATTTGTCAAAGGGGTTTGTCCCTATACAGTTTGATTCTATCAGCACTGATGCAACAATGCCAAACTATGTAAGGACATGTGGTAGCACCCAGTTAATTTATTTAAAAATTTCTAGGAGGAATAACAGAGGAACAACACAGAGTTCTAAATAAAAATAAATGTTTCCTGTATTATTCAAGTTCTTTCCTGGGAAATACAAATAATAACTAAAACAGATGTGTGCAGAGAAATGTCGGGTCCCCTTCAACTCTTTATTAGCTTGTTTTGAGAAAAGGTGCTACAGAATTGTTATTTTATGTGAAGACTTACTAAGGCCATATGCTGCAGAAAAGCTGCATTTTTTGGTGCTGATTTTTTTTGGGTATTTTTTATTTTAGAAAAAGCCAAGAGTAGCTTCAAAAGGAATGGGAAGTATAAATGAAACACTTGCACTTCTCCATTCTACTAAATCCACTACTGGCTTTGGCTCAAAAAAACAAAAATTGCCGCTTCCACAATGTGTGGCCCCAGCTTAAAATAGACCTATCAGGAGAGTTGATATGTCCTCTTTATACAAACCACATCATCACACTCTCAGAGATGAGCCTAACATATAAAGGTGAACTAAAAGATACTTTCCAGACAGAAATCATTTACCCTGTAATGCCTAGAGGGGAGAGTACATGATACAAGGACTCGAAGCAAGAATCCCTATGTCATAAACCATCTCCTCAGGCCTGCTCTAGGCTTAACATGGTGTATCAGTTTTCACTAGAGTGTTCCTTTAAAGTAGTAAACCCCAATAAATTTATGCATAGATGCCATTTGCGTGCTTTTCTTTCAGACACCACACAAGAGAGCTATATTCATATTTTTACCTTCCTCATCATAATGTGAGAGCAAGTTCCCAAATGAATGGAGTATGCTTAAAGCCATGAAGTGGATAGTGATTCAGCGGATTTACACTTATTAATAATTATACACAGGGTTTGATCAGATGCAAAGGTCACAGTATTGTCATCCAAATACTCTCATTAGACAGTGCGTCAGGCCAGAGAGACGGAATTATTCTGTGTCTCCAGGAGAACACGTGCAGGGAATCATATGACTGTCACAGAGGCTTTTTGTTTAAATGTGTCTGCTCCCCTAGGTATTAGTCCTTCTTGTTATACTGATGAAAATCTAATTCCATAAGTACTTTTTCAAGCGTCTACTTAAGACCGTGCGCACACAGCTTTAATGAGGCAGCGTGCTGCAGGAACGGCTTTTGTGTTTATGTACACAGAATGTTATACGATACTGCACATAGGAGGATAGAAATTTTCGCTGCTCTTTTTGGAGGGGTAATTATGTGAGTTTGGTATTGATTAATGATTGTATTCTCATGAGGAGGACAGAAGTTATTGGAGTATTGATTTTCTGTAATTGTTTAAATTTTCATTTCTTGGAAGGTTAGAATGTGTCACATCAATATATTAAAATCCTGTGACATGGAATATTTTAATATTTAAAAGCTGATTAGGATTCATTCTTGTCTTTTTTTTCCCCTTTTGAGCATTTTCACCCCCCCCCCCCCAAAAAAATAAAAAATAAAAATGTTTGCTATATTTTCATCAGTTGTTTGGTACTGGTATCTTCTATCTTCTGAAATAACACATGCAGTTCTTATAACAGCTTTTGATACAGTTTTTTGAACCGAAGTCAGAAGTGGACCCAGCAGAAAGGAGAGCTATAAGTCCTTCCTTTATATTTACCATTTCTTTTGAAGCCACTTCTGGCTATGACTCAAGAAACTGCATTGTAGACTGCCACAAAAACTGCATGTGTGATTCCAGCCTAAGGCAAAGGCCCCACGTAGCAAACCATAGCTAAAAAACGTAGCAGAAAAAGGCGCATCATGTTTTTTTCTGCAACGTTTTCCATTATATTTTTGCTGCGTTTTTCTCTGCAATTTTTCTTCCCTTGCCAATTCTATAGAAAAAAACAGAAGCGTTTCCTCAGGTAAAATTGGCATACGGCGTTTTTCACTTTGTTGGTACTGTAAAACGCAGCGTTTCTTTCTGCTGCGGAAAAACAATGCGTTTTCTCAATGTGTGGCCTTAGCCTAAAGGAGCCCTTCTCCTCGGACAGTCTCTACTTGTTAAATGATTACGTTACAGTAAGCAGATCCCTTGCAGCGCCCCCAATATTTGTAAGGAAAGATGAAAGCAAGGTTGTATTCACAAGACTATGGAAGGGAACAGCCATGAAAAATGGACTAAATAGTCAGTTTTCTTCTCTGTCGCATGGCATGTGTCTGGGACTCTTTTCACAGATCACTTATACACTTCTATTGAGGGATCCATGAAAACAGACGAAGATTGGACATGTGGTATTTTTTTACTTTGTGTTAAAATAGACCAGCAAAAAAATGGAAATGTGTATAGAGCCTCAATGAAATCAATGTGTGGGTTGTCAGTGTAATGAGGGAAAGTCCTCCAAAGCAAAAGACACTCTATTAACATTTTCCAGTCTGGCCAAGAGATGAGGATCCTAAACAAACCACCCCACTTTTCTAAGGCTGGGTTCACACCAGCATTTGAACTACGTTCAGGGTTTCCGTTCCTGAACCCGCTTAAAAAATGCAAGCAGGACTTTTCTCACCCCATTTTTCAGGCAGAAAATGGGCGGAAACCTGGGGGACCCCATTATAGTCTATGGGGTCCGTGGGTTTCTGTGGCTAACTAATTTTTAAGACGGTTAGCTTTTCGGAAAGCCGAACGCTAGTCTTAACCTAGCGTATCTCAGAATTTCATAATAGGGTATATGAAAATATTCTTACTCTGCCTTGAGAAGAAATGAGATATTATAATATCTTGCTACAGTGATAATATTATTAATTTTAATGTTGTATTTAAATCAATCCACAAATTGCAACTATCGCAATATATATATTTTTTTGGCTGCGACTCGCTATGTGGAGCCTTAGCCTAAGGCTGAAGCCTAACGTTGTGAAAACACTGCAATTTTGCTGCTGCGGAAACATTGCGGTAAAAAACACTGCATTTTACAGTACCTGCAAAGTGAATGGGATTCTAGCTAATCCCATCCACACATTGCAGAAAAAATTTGCAGCAGAAAAGCTGCATTTCCAAAAATGCTCGTGTTTTTGAAAATCGCAGTATGGAAATTATACCTGTGGAAATGCTGGCGTTTTCCATATAGGTATAATAAGGGCAGAAAGTTTGCAGAGGAAAACTGCAAAAACTCTAAGAAAAATCTAGTGGAAATAAACACGATGCGTTTCCACAACATTTTTTTTTTCTGCAGCGTTTTTTGTTTTTTTTTTTGCTGCATTTCGCTACATGGTGCCTTAGCCTTAAAGAGAACTCTGCCCAATATCTGAAAGCTAGATTTTTCAAGCATTCTCAACTACCCAATATTGTTTCTTACCTAACAGCTGCGATCAGTGTCCACACCCATCGCAGCTGTTAACACTTTAGATGCCGCGGTTAAACGTGATCGCGACATCTAAAGTATGCAGGTGCCATGGGTGCCGCCATCTTTGACTGATCGCCGTCCTCCGGATCGTCATCGGAGGGCAGAGATCAGTTGCCATGACAGCCTATTGAAGACTCCCAGGCTTGTCATTACATCAGTTCTATTACATGCTGGCAGAAGCAGCGTGTAATAGAAGTGAATGGATTTCACTATACCCTGCAATACTTTAGTATTGCAGGGTATAGTGTTAGCGATCAGACCCCCTAGAGTTCAAGATCCCTAGGGGGTCTGAAAATAAAAGTAAAATAAAAAATAAAAAAGTTTTTAAAAGTATAAAAAAACACAAAAGTTCAAATCACCCCCCTTTCCCTAGATCACATATAAAAATATATAAACAATAATAAACATAAACACATTAGGTGTCCCCATGTTCAAAAAAAGCCTGAACTATTAAAATATAAAATATTTATCCCATATGGTAAACGGCGTAGCGTCGAAAAAATCAAAATGGCCATATTGCTGTTTTTCAACACTTTGCCTTTAAAAAACAGAATAAAAAGAGAGCAAACCATCAGAACTTCCCCAAAATGGTATCAGTAAAAAACGTCATCTTGCCCGGCATAAAAAGAAGCCTTATCCAGCTCCATACACATAAATATAAAAAAGTTACAGATGTCACAATATGATGACACAACATTTTTTTCTATTTTGCAAAGGTATCAAAACATTACAAATACTATATCAATTTGTTATCGCCGTGATCGTATTGACCCACAGAATACAGGTAACATGTCATTTTTACCACTTAGTGAATGCCGTAAAAATTAAACCCATAAGAAATTGGCACAAATGCGTTTTTTTTCCAATTCTTCCCAGTACTTTGCACAGGATATTAAATGGTGCCATTACAAAGTACAATTTGTTTCAGAAACAAAATGCCATCATGCAAACTGCAAAATGAAAAAATTATGGCTCTTGGAATGGGCAGAGGGATAAACGGAAATGCAAAAACGAAAATTGGCCGAGGCATGAAAGGGTTAAAGGGGACACCTTTAAATGGATGCCATAAATGCAATGTGAATGGTTATTTTCTTCACATAACTTACACCAGGGGTTAGCAATCTTCAGCATTCCAGCTGCTGTAAAACTACAACTTCCATCATGCATCATTTACTTCTATGGGAGTTCCAAAAGGTTGCTGACCCATTCCTTACACTATTGTCCTGAATTTTATCTGTATACCTTGTGTGATCCATTAAGGTTTCCGTAATGACTTCTATTGCTCTGATGGGAAGAATATCACTACATGCTGTGCTGTTCTCTCAGTCCAGCATCAATATGGAGCCTCTGATACTGATGTGAATACAGCCTAAACTGTAACATTGAACAGCAATAACACTTACTAGTTATCAATATAGATTACAGATTGGAATGTAATTTCTGGGGTAGACTTTGGAGACGACTGCTTGTTCTTACTCATCAATCTGTAGTTACGACAAGTTTCCGTTCTGTCTAATTCTACAAATCAATGTTTTCCATACAAGAAATGGCATTAGCCTGAATGAGTATAATACATTATTCATAAACTATTGAATTATTAGGTTACTTGAACCTAGGAAAAGAAATGAGCTGTACTGCAGCAATTTTACCATAACAGTCCATGATCCCTATCCCTTTAGCATACTGTAAATGTCAGACATATAAATTTATTTTGCCACATACATAGCTATATAATAGGCAGCATGTTCAATGCACTTGTTTCATAGAGTTTGAATTAGATGACCAAGTTCTAGGAGGGTGAATAGTACCATCTATATTATACATATTAGCTGGTTTGGTCTTAGTATGAGGTCCATTGTTGCAAAAAAAGGAGTAAAATGAAAAGTAAACACAAGATAATGCATAATAATGTATTTTTTTGCACAGTGTTGTAAATTCCACAGGGATTTAGAAAATTACTTGTAGCATTCATTACACTGTATACCTGAAGGGCAATGGTATTGACGCAGACTAAAATGTATTGCCACAATAAGCCACTATATTGTTTCATGGTTAAGGTTACATTCACATCTCTGGCCTTTTTTCTGATTTTATGCTCCATAATAGGTAGTATCAAATTTGTAGAGAAGAGCGAATTTCCCAAAATTAGTTTTGGGTCTTAGTTGATCAAATCAGCTGTCAGATTTGTCAGAAATAAATTTGACAAATTCTATCTGTGGTAGAGCACAGAGTTTGGAATTCTAAGCTTGCCCTTTTGTTAAGCCCTAGCACCTCAACTATTCACTGACCAAAAATGGAATTTTGCCCTCTATTCTTTTTATGGTTTCTACAAGATTGATTGTTTCAGGAATGTTCTGAAAATGTGTCAGACCAACAAATCCCATCAGGTTATCTTGTGTTTAGTTTTATGATTCATTTCTAGATGCAATATCCCTTTAAGACATCAATCTGTGGTCAATGAGATAGCATTCACGACATGGTAGTGAGGAGGTTGTGAGGAGCTCCACTTACATAGCACAACCTAGCCTGAGCCACTCATTGCCTCCCACCAAGCCAGCCAGTTCACTCTGCTCTGCACTGATGAGGGACAAAATCCCGAAACAGCGCTGTATGCAGATGAGTGATACTGGCTTGGCTAATATCCTTTTTGCTTTCTCAAGACTCAGTGGGTCAAAAGCAAATTGAGGATTTGTTACATCCAACAAAGGGAGCTTGAGCTTCCCAGCTCCTTTTCCCATAATGCCTTGTGATAGCACAACCTTGTAACTAAAGGGTTTAGACTAATTGAGAGCATACTAGTGCCTTGGTGCCAGGTCACCTGACCCTTTTCAGTGCCTCTGATTTGCAAGAGGGATCACTAAGAGAAGGGTATCTACCATTAACTTGTAGGGCATTCTAATTTTAGCATCCCTTATTAGCACTTAAGTGGACGCCTTAGCGTGTACACTAGGTTAGGAAATTTTTTAGATGCCTAAATTTAAAGAGGTCTAAAGCTAAGGCCCTACGTAGAGGGCCCGCAGCAAAAAAGCTGCGAAATTCCATTTTTTCCCACTGTACTTTGCACAGAAAGTCCACAGAGGTTTCCTCTATGGACTTTCTACTTCCATTATACTTATAGGAAAACCGCCAGCATTTCCGTAGTTATAATTGACATGCTGCAATTTCCAAAAATGTGACAGTTTTGAAAATTGCAGCATTTCTGCTGTGGGTATTTTTCTGCAATGTGTGGATGGGATTCGCAAGGACTTTGCAGGGACTGTAAAACACTGCGGTTTTTGGCATGTGGGGCCCCAGTGTAAAGAGGTTCTTTATGTTCTGTCAGGGTTTTGGTATTTTAGTAGCAAAAGCAAGGAAAGTCTATAGTGTTATTTTTGCTATCAAAACTACTAGAACATTGACAGAAACAGACTTCATTATAAATCAATGTACTTGAAAATGGTTTGGAAACATCATAATCAACATGGCTCCATGTGTGAACAGAGTGCAAAATTAGAATACCCATGTGCAACCTATATCAACTGCACAAACTTAGTATGGGAAAATAAAAGTTTGGCATGTATATATCTAGTACAGTGATGGCTAACCTTTTAAGCTCGGTGTGTCAAAATTTGTAAAAAAAAAAAAAAAACTAGCTTAACACAGGTGGCGTGTCAAATCCAGAAATATCCATAATTTTGTGATATTTGTAGCTCTAGTAAAAAAAAAAAAGTCATATTTTTGATATATGTATTTATATTATATGTATTTCTGGCCCATAACACTGTATATGACCCCCTTTTCCTGGCCCATCACACAGTATATGACCCCCTTTTTCTGGCCAATCACACAGTATATAACCCCCATTTTTTAGCCCACCTACACACAGTGACCCCATTTTTGGCCCACCACAGTATATGAACCCCTTTTTTTACCCCCCCCCCCACACACAGCATATAATCCCCCTATTTATGGCCCTCACACAGTTTATGGCACATTTTATACCCCCCACACAGTATATGACCCCTTTTTTAAAGCCCACCCACAGATCTATTCAAAATAGACAGGACAAATCACAGGATTGGGTTTTCACAAATGTAATATGTAAGAAAAAATTTAACCTTTAATGATATAGATTAAAATGAGTGCCAAACATACAGCTACATTACACTGAGATACCCATAGTCCCTTTAAATACCCCATAGATAAATATGGGCTTAAATACACTCTTATACTGGAACTGATAGCATGCATCTTTCCCCCTCTGAAAAGTTTGGGCTGACTGGTTAAGATAAAGCCTACATGCCACCTTGGGGAAGGTGCACTACAAGTCCCAACAATCAGGAGCAAATACATAAATGTTCTCCTACAGATTGCTAATACCCTTACTAGTTCTATAAATGAAAGTGGAATATAGCTAGCTAGATAATAAGCTAATGAACAGATGAAGCATGACCAGCTAAACCCTAGGATATACAGGTCGACCGTCTCCCCCAGGATATATAGTGTCCAGCTCCACCCAACACTGCTAAATAATGACCACTCAGGACAGCTAAGGGTAGCAACTAATATATATCATAAATTCTCAACATGTTTCTCTCGCCTACTGAATAGCGCAAGATCATCAGGAGATAGTAAATAGCAAGATAAGTAAGGAGAATTGCGGTTAAAACCACATTTCCCAGAGCCAGAATGGTCGGCTGTGGTACTTGCAAAATAGTCAGTGAGAGAAACATGTTGAGAATTTATGATATCTATTAGTTGCTACCCTTAGCTGTCCTGAGTGGTCATTATTTAGCAGTGGTCATTATTTAGCAGTGTTGGGTGGATTTGTCCACCCACAGTATATGTTCCTGTTGCCGACGCTGACGGCCGGGATGCTGTACGTAATGTCCCGGGGTTCTTCAGCGTCATGATGTCAGTGTAGCACCGCCTAGAGGAAGCAGCGGAGGGCAGCCAGGACAGGAGCGTGGACAGGTGAGTAAAAGTATTTGCAATAACACAAAACGTAGCTGCCGATGCGTGTCACCCAAAATGTCTTGGCGTGTCACCTGTGACACGCGTGTCATAGGTTCGCCATCATTGATCTAGTACTTACTCTACAGTGCTGTACAGGGAGTCCTTTTACTGTCCCTGTCCAACTGAGATAAGTCGAAATCAGTCTCTAAAGAAGTCAAAGAAATTGTGGAAGACAACAACATATTCATTGATAAATTATTGGAGACATCTAAAGCATAAGCCAGGAGCTGCTAACCAAAACACATTTACAGCCTGCATATGCTAATTAAACACTGTGCCAATTGGCAGAAATGAAAGAATAAAATCTATGCAGACACAGCTAATCACATTACTGTGCTCAATAAATCATCTGCACACTGCTCACTGCAAAGTGGTAATGACGGTAACACTTGATACGGGTTAAATGAAAACACATAAATTAAGAGTCCTTGTCAATGACTATCACAGGAATAAATAGCTGTGAGCTCAAATTCCAACATTACTGTAGAAAGCACCAAGTTTTAATGACAACTCAACATCCATTTAGGGAGCCACACGACTTGTAATTATATTCACATCTATTCATTATAGTAATAACCCTAAAGTCTGTGACGAAAGAAGATTACATGTCTGAACCTGCATGGGTTCGAGGTAAAACAACACTTGTAGAGTTCATTTAGTTTTATTACATTGACCGAAATATTTAAAGGGCACCCGTCACGTCCAAGGCATCATGATCTTAGGTCATTTATGAAACAACCTAACAAATAAAACAGAGTACTTGCAAGTGCATCTAATGCCTAAGGGTATGTTCACACGGTGGAAAATAAAGAGGAAGTCCTCTTCATTTTCCTCCGATGGCATTTTCGCAGCGGTCTAGCCGCAACGGGATGCTGATGTAGTGCATCGGCATTCAGTCGCGGCATCCCACTGCTGACTAGACCCGGATGAATGGGCCTAATCAGCAGGGAGTCTCGAGCTGCGGACTCCGTGGCCGAATCAGTCGCAGAATCCGGGGCAAGATCGAGCAGGACGCTTCTTTTTACTGCGACCTGCTGTGATCTCGGCCTCCCATTGAAAACAATGGGAGGCGGATTCCGGGAGGAATCTGCCCCGGATTCGGGGGCGAAATCCGCCCACAATTCCGCAGCAAATTCCTCCGTGTGAACACAGCCTTACTGATCTTCCAGTCCATTCAGCCTGAACAGAATGTAAAAAGAGGACTTAAATAGCAGCAGTACCTTCTATGTGTACTCATTTACATCTGAACTAATCTATGAAAGAATATACCAATAAGGCTTCTTTGGTGGAGAAAGGGGATCTTGCTGTAGCCAGGATATCTACTCCAAAAGGAAGAGAGACCCATCTGCAAACAGCTGTTTCAAGGTTACTCCCTTTCATCAGTGTGAAGCAAGATATTGGCTGGCTGAGTGAGAGGTCACAGATGTAGTTCAGAAGGGGCACTAGGTGTGCAGTTACTTATTAGACTATGCATGTCCTGCAAAGAATTCTGGGAAAAGAATACGCAAATAAGTCCTCTTTGCACTGATCAGAGGCAATAACCATGAAACAGTTGTCTGCAGATGGATTCCTTTTGGAGGAGATAGTCTGGCTTGGCTTTGTTCCCAAATTATGTCACTAGGTTTAAGAAAAACCTTGTGCCATTGATGCAACTCTATATCTAACATATTACTATACCTTGAACGGGACAAACCATTTTGGCTAGTAATAGAAACTGATGGTACAGCTGTGACTTAGGAGCCTCCTGAGATAGGAGGAGTTAGCACTCCACAGTAAGGTAGAGTGTGAGTAGACTAAGCCAGAGTCCCTGGTTAGGCAAGCCTCAAGTCAGCTCAAAGTCAGATATTGTGTTTTTTAGCAGTCAGGGAATGGGAGAGATCCCTGCTCATTTTTGTGGAAATTGTGTGTAAGAGAAGAATGTGGGTACAACATTATATAGACCTCATAGCTATGACCCTTCTTGTTAGCTACAGGTCAGACAGGACAACACTTTTTGGATCTGGACCCCACAGACAGGACATTGCAAATACCATTGTGAATTAGGAGACTTAAAACATACTGTACAGACTGTCCTAGTAAGGAAGACACAGGCTGACTGAGACATGCTATCCTAAAAACTCAGCTCTAGCCTCAGTGGTTTTTACCTAAACACTGCACCTCCGCTATATCGATAAAGTTACCTGTTTTCACCTGTTCTTATACCTGTAAACTTTGAGTTTCCTCTTTTGCAACACTGCCCCCAAGTCTTAATCCAAAGGCCCTCCAACCATCATCAGGCTCAGAGAGACTTACCATTAGGATGTGCCAAGGGGAATACTACTACAACCATCTTATACTCTTGCCAACTCTACACTTCACCAGTCCTGAGGAGTGCCAGGAGAATCTTGGAGAGATCCTTGCCACCGCGACTACACCATCTACTATTCCCAACCTCCTGGTCTTCCTTCCAATGGATTGCTGAACATATAAGTGGTTTATATATATATATAAAAATATAAACTGAATAATGAAAACAATCCTCACATGATGATCAAACACAATCAACATGGAAACTATTATGTGTGTAGCACTGTAGTGTACTACACATAGAAGGGACACTCTTACTATATATCAGTATGATGACCAGGACACTTGCTTTCTCTAACATGGTGACAGTGTCAATCAAAAACGCAACTGATAGAACTGGCATAAGCTGAGATGATTTATGACAACATGCACCTTGTTCATCCCTGTGAACAAATTGGGTGAACAAATGTATTATAAATTGAAAGCAGCACAATATTATGGCAAATGGTAGTTACAACAAATCTATAAAACGTCATGTCATTTGTCAAAGACTTTTAGTTGAAGACAAACCCTCTCCTCTTGCACCATTGGGCCGTGGGGACCTCATTGGGACTGCTTGGGACCCACTCTATCAGTAGAGGATGCTAAGTACAATGAGGACTTCCTCTAGCTGAACCATTCTGTCCATGTATTACATGATTGGAGAAACAAATTTCACATGAGAATAACAGCAGATCACGAAGAATTGGATAAGTCAGCTGGATAATTTGCGGACCATTTTGTCTTTAGAGTTATATTCATGAGACTGACAAACCTAAGCCCAGAGATTCCCTTCTTGTTACTTTAGCTAAAACTGCAATTATGCTACCAGCAGTAAAGAACTTTCTTGAGACATTTCCATTGAAGGAAGTGCTCGTCATTGTGTAGTAATCCAACAACAATATATTGTATCGCCAACAATATTCGCCTTGAACCAACACCCCAAGAGGCTGTCTTATTATTTCTGCATTCCAGATTTGTTTGGCTGTGACCCAAAGCTCAAGCCTGTTGCTGAGTTCAGGTCTCTTGGTTGGTAAAACAAGCTGTTATTACATCAGCAGCCATCTGTTTGCCTGCTTTGCATGTTTTGGTTATAGGAAAGCAGTTGATGAGTGAAGGCAAACTTACAACTTCAAAGGAGTATGATCGTAGAACTGATGAGGCTTGTAAGGGTCATTCATGACTTTCAACTTATCTTTAGAACTCAAGCTTCCAAAATTATGTTTTTTTAACATTTGTATTATTTTTGACCAACTAGTGTGATATCACCATTTTACACATAAAGCAGACATGTAATGGTGGAAAGACAGCGGTGGCCCTTCCCAATTGATAATGTTCTACGCATTAAAGTCATTGACAGATGTAACATTTTGCGTATGATGGTTAATCAGTGTTGACACGTGTCGCTGTGTCACAAATGCCTTTTTGTATTACCAAATACCTTTGACATATTGTATTTCTCAGCTAACAGACCTATGAGACCTACTTCTATTTTCCTTACACCAAAGTGTAAGCAGTAACATGCATGCAATTGAATGCTGACAGTTGTTTTCTGTAACAAATTGTTAGTCTAGCATACTTCCTGGCTTCATTTATCAGCAACACGTTAGAAAAATAGAATATAGTATAATAACAGATTCATGCAATGTTTTATTAGATTTAAGGATGGATAGACTAGATCAAATATATTTTTTTACCTATATGTCAATGCACAGGAAGGCTGTGTTAACACGCTAGACCATAAAAGCTCCTGGCAAATATGATAAACTGATACACATGATTTCATTCAAAAGAGACACAAAGGGTGTCTATGCAGAGGCCTTCTGAAAAAAAAAACACATACCACAGGAGTCTATGGGCGACATATGCCACTGTAAGCAATACTACCAAAATAAACAACTGTCAGAAAGCTCTAATGTTTTGTGAATAGAGCCTAATATATACCCAGTACTGTAGCTTCATGAGCCTCTGATTTTATATGGAGGCACAAAGTTATTTTTTCTTAAATTCCATGTGAATCTTTGAGAAATAAACCTGTGTCATACTACTGTAGTCTTACCATGTTTTTGCTGCAATTTATTCAAGATAATTGAAAAACCGCAATATGACTGCAGCATGTCACTTTAAAGAGGACCTTTCACATCCTCATGTATATGCTGTTTTACATACCGCTAGAAAGCAGATAGCGCGCTGTCTGCTTTCCCATTATGTGGCCCGGGGCTGGAGCTATCGGTGCCGGTAGTTCTGTGCCCCATCGTCAGAAGGGCGTTTCTGACAGTCTAGCTGCGCTGTGAGGAATGCCCTCCCTGACAGTATTCGTCCATAGACTTGTACTGGGGGGCGTTCCTCACAGCTCAGCATCATCACTGGGCGGTAGGGAACGCCCTCCCTGACAGTACTCATCCATAGCCTGTACAGTCAGAGAGGGCATTCCTTACAGCCCAGTGATGACGCCGAGCTGTAAGGAACGCCCCCTCAGTACAAGTCTATGGACGAGTACTGTCAGGGAGGGCGTTCCTCACAGCCCAGCTAGACTGTCAGAAACGCCCTTCTGACGATGGGGCACAGAACTACAGGTACCAATAGCTCCAGCCCCGGGCTACATAATGGGAATTCAGCGCGGTCTGCTTTCTAGCGATATGTAAAACAGCATATACATGAGCACGTGAAAGGTCCTCTTTAAGGTAAGGCCCCACATTGTGGAAAAGCTGCTTTTTTTCTTGCAAATTTTTCTGCTTTTTTGAGCCAAACCTAGTAGTGGCTACAGAAGGAATGGAAAATATCTACGAAGCTCTTATACTTTTCCCTTCTGCTCAATCCATTCCTAGCTGTGGCTGAAAATCTGCAACAAAAAAAGCAGTTTTTCCGCAACGTGGGGCCTTAGCCTAAGACTGAAGCCCCACGTTGTGAAAACGCTGTGTTTTATAGTACCTGCAAAGTGAATGGGATTCTGGCTTATTCCATCCACAGATCTGTAGCAGATCCAAAAATCTGCAGCAGAAAAGCTGAGTTTTCAAAAACACCCGCAATTATACCTGCAAAAATTCTGGCGTTTTCCATATAGGTATAATAATGGCAGAAAGTCTGCCCAATAATCATAAACACAAAGTACATTTAAAAGAGTCCAATGTTTATCTTGAGATTCCTGTTGCACCTAGCAGTCAACTACTTCTTTACCTGATTTCTTCTCTAGGGCAAGAACAATACTGGGGCAAGCATAATACCTAGCAACTGAACTCACTGCCAAAGGAACTTCTATAGGTGGAATGTGGGAGGGATATGGTTTATTTCTTTCCCTGCAGTATCTCATAACCAGGTGTGTTATATGGCTCTGTTAAGCTGATCTTTTTGGCAAATATTTTTTGCCTAAATAGGGTGTAGATTCAGAGCTCCTCATCTGGTATTAGCAGAAATAAAGCAGTTGGAATAAAATGATTTGTGAAAACCTCAACACAAGGGAGAAAAGATTTTCATATTTTTGAAGCAGAAAATTTTTTGGAACCACCTAGTTGTATACATGTTTATGATTATTGATAAAGGTTTAACTTCAGATGCTATAACAGAAAAGGAGGGACATGTACTTTATAAATGGCAATGATAGGATATAAAGATATAACATTTGTTATATGTATATAAAGTCATGAGAAAAAGAAAGTACACCTTCCTTGAATTCTATGGTTTTACATATCAATAACATAAATCTGATCCATAGCAGGTCTGAAAATTAGGTAAATACAACCTCTGAGGAACATGATAAATTACATTGTGTTGTGTCATTATTTAACAAAGCTCTGGGCCAAAATTCAGAAGCAGTGCTTACTGCCTCCATAGCAATTAAGAGGGTAAATAGCAGCCGGGTGCTACTATCCAAATAAGCTTGATTTAGGGTGAGTTCACACTTGCGGCGGCAGTCCGTCTGCCGCAAATCCGACCTAAATGTCGGAAAACTGGATAGGGAAAGGTTTGCGACGCTTTGCTTAAAAACCCATTCTTCCTTGCAGATCCTCTCCAGTTCCATCAGGTTGGATGGTGAACGTTGGTGGACAGCCATTTTCAGGTCTCTCCAGAGATGCTCAATTGGGATGAGGTCAGGGCTCTGACTGGGCCAGTCAAAAATGGTCACAGAGTTGTTCCGAAGCTACTCCTTTGTTATTTTAGCTGTGTGCTTAGGGTCATGGTCACCCCCATAGCATGATGCTGCCACCACCATGTTTCACTGTTGGGATTGTATTGGGCAGGTGATGAGCAGTGCCTGGTTTTCTCAACTCATATCGCTTAGAATTAACGGCAAAAAGTTCAATCTTCATCTAATAGACCAGAAAATCTTATTTATCATAGTCTGGGAGTCTTTCATGTGTTTTTTGGCAAACTCTATGCAGACTTTCATATGTCTTGCACTGAGGAGAGGCTTCCTTCGGACCACTCTGCCATAAAGCCCTGACTGGTGGAGGGCTGCAGTGATAGTTGACTTTGTGGAACTTTCTCCCATCTCCCTACTGCATCTCTAGATCTCAGCCACATTGATCTTTGGGTTCTTCTTTACCTCTCTCACCAAGTCTATTCTCCCACGATTGCTCAGTTTGGCTGGATGGCCAGGTCTTGGAAGAGTTCTGGTCGTCCCAAACTTCTTCCATTTAAGGATTATGGAGGCCACTGTGCTCTTAGGAACCTTGAGTGCTGCATAAATTCTTTTGTAACCTTGGCCAGATCTGTGTCTTGCCACAATTCTGTCTCTGACGTTTTTGGCGTTAATTCTAAGCGGTATGTGTGGAGAAAACCAGGCACTGCTCATCACCTTCCCAATACAACCCCAACAGTGAAACATGGTGGTGGCAGCATCATGCTATGGGGGTGTTTTTCAGCTGCAGGGACAGGACGACTGGTTGCAATTGAAGGAAAGATTAATGCGGCCAAGTACAGAGATATCCTGGAAGAAAACCTCTTCCAGAGTGCTCTGGACCTCAGACTGGGCCAAAGTTTCACCTTCCAACAAGACAATGACCCTAAGCACACAGCTAAAATAACAAAGGAGTGGCTTCGGAACAACTCTGTGACCATTCTTGACTGGCTCAACCAGAGCTCTGACCTCAACCCAATTGAGCATCTCTGGAGAGACCTGAAAATGGCTGTCCACCAACGTTCACCATCCAACCTGACGGAACTGGAGAGGATCTGCAAGGAAGAATGGCAGAGGATTCCCAAATCAAGATGTGAAAAACTTGTTGCATCATTCCCAAGAAGACTCATGGCTATACTAGCTCAAAAGGGTGCTTCTACTCAATACTGAGCAAAGGGTCTGAATACTTATGACCATGTGATATTTCAGTTTCTCTTTTTTAGTAAATTTGCAGAAATATCTACATTTCTGTTTTTTTCTGTCAAGATGGGGTGCTGAGTGTACATTAATGAGAAATAAAATGAACTTTTTTGCTTTTAGCAAATGGCTACAATGAAACAAAGAGTGAAAAATTTAAAGGGGTCTGAATACTTTCCATACCCACTGTAACCAGTTTGTTAACATTGTCAAAAAAATATTGTCAAATAATAGACCATTACATGGATGGATAATAAACTGCTGAGCATTACATTAGGAGCATTATTAAGACTGAAGAAAGCTACATTAAGCTTCTGTTTTGCTGTTCACCGCGATTGGTCTAAACCAGACTATTAGTAAAATGGTGTAAAGATTATATGCTCAAATAATTGACTATTACATGGCTGGATAATACATTACTAAGCATTACTAGGACTGAAGATTGGAAAAAGCTACTTTGAACTGCTGTTTGACTATCATTGGTCTAACCAAGGCCGGTAGTATATTAGCTATTACATGGCTCAATAATATGTTGTCAAGTATAAATTAGTAGCATTATTAAGATCAAAGAGGAGAGAAACCTTCTGGGCTGCTGTTCACTGATCATTAGTCTAGAAAAAAACAACAAAACATCTGTTGGTTATAAATATATTAAATTCAAGATTCTTATTGTTGAACATGTTGGATTCATTTCTTTGTAAATATACAAGGCATCAGCTTTCAATAAGAATCCTTGGGGTACATCCACACAAGACAGAAGCACTGCACATTTTTTGCACTAAATTTCTGCAGCATTTAACAGTAGCAACAAAGTGGAAGAGATTTTAAGAAATCTCATATATGCACCAAAGAAGGGCCATGTTAAACCAGTGTCTAGTCGCAACCACAATAGTAAATCTGGGGCTTTGTGTGCTGCCATATGGTGCCCTGTATGCAGGGCCGGTTTTAGACAAAGTGTGGCCCTGGGCAAAATTAAAATCGAGGCCCCAAATGCTGATATACAAACAACACCATCGTCTTCCATTGGCAACCCCTTTAATAACGCCTCCTTTCTGCCCCCAAAACAGTAATAACAACCCCCATTTTCCCACACACAATTCAAATGAGCACCTTTGTACCGCCTAATAGATTTTTGCACCCAGTCATCAGTAATTATAGCACCTCCTTATAAATAATAGTCCCTGCTTATAAATAATATTACACCCTTATCAATAATAGCTCCTTTATAAATAATAGTCCCTGCTTATATATAATATTACACAAAAAAAGTATTTAGTCAGCCACCAATTGTGTAAGTTCTCCCACTTAAAAAGATGAGAGAGGCCTGTAATTGACATCATAGGTAGACCTCAACTTTGAGAGACAAAATGAGAAAACATATCTAGAAAATCACATTGTCTGATTTTTTAAGAATTTATTTGCAAATTATGGAGGAAAATAAGTATTTGGTCACCTACAAACAAGCAAGATTTCTGGCTCTCACAGACCTGTAACTTCTTCTTTAAGAGGCTCCTCTGTCCTCCACTCATTACCTGTAGTAATGGCACCTGTTTGAAATTGTTATCAGTATAAAAGACACCTGTCCACAACCTCAAACAGTCACACTCCAAACTCTACTATGGTGAAGACCAAAGAGCTGTGGAAGGACATCAGAAACAAAATTGTAGACCTGCACCAGGTTGGGAAGACTGAATCTGCAATAGGCAAGCAGCTTGGTGTGAAGAAATCAGCTGTGGGAGCAATAATTAGAAAATGGAAGACCTACAAGACCAATGATAATCTCCCTTAATCAGGGGCTCCAAGCAAGATCCCACCCCGTGGGGTCAAAATGATCACAAGAACAGTGAGCAAAAATCCCAGAACCACACGGGGGGACCTAGTGAATGACCTGCAGAAAGCTGGGACTAACATAACAAAGGCTACCGTCAGTAACACACTACGCCACCAGGGACTGAAATCCTGCAGTGCCAGATGTGTCCCCCTGCTTAAGCCAGTACATATCCGGGCCCATCTGAAGTTTGCTAGAGAGCATTTGGATGTTCCAGAAGAGTATTGGGAGAATGTCATATGGTCAGATGAAACCAAAGTAGAACTGTTTGGTAGAAACACAACTTGTCGTGTTAGGAAGAGAGTGAATGCTGAGTTGCATCCAAAGAACACCATACCTACTGTGAAGCAACATCATGCTTTGGGGCTGTTTCTCTGCAAAGGGACCAGGACGACTGATCCGTGTACATGAATGAATGAATGGGGCCATGTATCGTGAGATTTTGAGTGCAAACCTCCTTCCATCAGCAAGGGCATTGAAGATGAAATGTGGCTGGGTCTTTCAGCATGACAATGATCCCAAGCACACAGCCAGGGCAACGAAGGAGTGGCTTCGTAAGAAGCATTTCAAGGTCCTGGAGTGGCCTAGCCAGTCTCCAGATCTCAACCCCATAGAAAACCTTTGGAGGGAGTTGAAAGTCCGTGTTGCCCAGCGACAGCCCCAAAACATCACTGCTCTAGAGGAGATCTGCATGGAGGAATGGGCCAACATACCAGCAACAGTGTGTGCCAACCTTGTGAAGACTTACAGAAAACGTTTGACCTCTGTCATTGCCAACAAAGGATAAATAACAAAGTATTGAGATGAACTTTTGTTATTGACCAAATACTTTTTTTCCACCACAATTTGCAAATAAATTATTTATAAATCAGACAATGTGATTTTATGGATTTGTTTCCTCATTTTGTCTCTCATAGCTGAGGTCTACCTATGATGTCAATTACAGGCCTCTCTCATCTTTTTAAGTGGGAGAACTTGCACAATTGGTGGCTGACTAAATACTTTTTTTTCCCCTCTGTAAATGATAAATAGTGCCCTGTATCAGTAATATTCCTCCTTATCTGTATTAGTTCCCCCTTATCAGTAACAGTCACCCTATAAAAATAATACTGCTCCCTTATAAATAGTTTGCCCTTATTAATAATAGTCGCATATCCAAACCCTCAACACCTCCTGCTGCCTTCAACTCAAGAACATCCATCGAATCCGCTCCTTCCTCACCCCTGAAACTACAAAGATGGTAGTCCATGCTCTCATAATCTCCCGCTTAGATTACTGTAACACCCTTCTCCATGGCCTTCCAGCAAATACTCTCGCCCCCCTCCAGTCCACCTTAAACTGTGCTGCTCGCCTAATACACCTCTCCCCCCCTTCATCAGCCACTACCTTTTGCCAATCCCTTCACTGGCTGCCCGTTGCCCAGCGAAGAGAGTTCAGAATACTAACGCTGACATATAAAGCAATCCACAACCTGTCCCATCCATATATCTCCGACCTAATCTCCCGCTACCTGCCCACACGTAACCTCCGATCCTCCAAAGACCTCCTACTCCGCTCTGCTCTTATCCGCTCTTCACACAACCGTCTCCAAGATTTCTCCTGTGCATCCCCCATACTCTGGAACTCATTACCAAGACACATAAGACTGTCCCCCACAATCACAAGCTTCAAGAAGGCCCTGAAAACTCACCTGTTCAGGAAGGCCTACAACCTCCAATAACGCTATTGTCACCACACCACCACCTGAACAGCCTCTACCCTCACCTTCTGTCTCTATCCCTCTTCCCTCATAGATTGTAAGCCCTTGCAGGCACGGCCCTCTATCACACTGTGCCAGTTGGTTACTGTTAGTATTGTATTTGTTTTGCATATTTTTTGTACTGTATGTAAATCCTCAAATGTAAAGCACCATGGAATTAATGGTGCTATATAAATAAATAAATAATAATAAATAAGTCATCAATATAAAAGAAGACATTGCAAAGCAGGTAAAGTACCGGTAATACTATTGCAATTGCTATTTGATACTGAGCTATGAAATCGAGGATCAGAAAATTAATTTGTCACTGTGATCTATTATTGCAAACAAATCTATAATTTTCACTGACTTTGATACAGATCATATGGCCAAATTCTAGCTCTATACCTCATAACTGTTTGATCGTTTATGTCCAGTGATACAGTGAAACCTCACTGGAAGTTGAAAAGGTCTTCTGTGTTTATAACACTGAGCCAAACCCTTATTCCTTATGGGGACAAAATGGGAGTAGTCTCTACTTAGTATACACAGGATGTTTTTTCCTGCTTCTTCTCTTTTTGCAGAGGAATAGTTCTGTGGTTTTGCACATAACATTTATAGTTTACATAAACAAGCTTTGGCATTTATTTTATGCAGACAGTATTTCTGAACATAAGGTTGCAGCCTGTAAATAATATGCTGCAGATCTGTCGAACATGGTCATGCAAAGGTGATGTTTGGCCATGGCCACCAGTTTTTTAGGATTTATGGTTGCATGACCACTCAAAGTCAATAGGGATGTATGTACTCTATGACAAACTTAATTTTACTGCCACTTTCCAACCTTGAAACCCTTCCCTATCCACTATACCAGTGATGGCGAACCTTTTAGAGACCAGGTGCCCAAACTGCAACCCAAAACCCACTAAATTATCGCAAAGTGCCTACACGGCAATTTAACCTTAATACTGTTTGGATCCACAATTGCAGACAGCTACGGATCCGCAAAATACAGTCGTGTAAATGGGGCTTTACAGAGTTTTCAATAATACAAACAACTTTGTACTGAAAGGTAAAAGTTTGCATTTGGTATACTTTTATACATTTACAATTAATGTTCACTATTTACATCGCATAGGATCTGTTTTATAGTGACCGTGCAATGTTATTACGGCCTGCAATAATATCACATGTCTGCTATAAAACAGATACTGTCTGCTATAAAACAGATACTGTGCTCCACAGTGGGCCCCCACACAGTATTATATGCTCCACAGTGGGTCCCCACACAGTATTATATGCTCCAAAGTGGCCCCTACACAGTATTATATGCTGCATAGTGGCACCCGCACAGTATTATATGCTCCACTTTGGGCTCCGACACAGTAGTATATGCTCCACAGTGGACCCCCACACAGTATTATATGCTCCACAGTGGCCCCACACAGTATTATATGCTCCACTCTGGGCCCCACACAGTAGTATATGCTCCACAGTGGCCCCCACACAGTATTATATGCTCCACAGTGGGCCCCCACACAGTATTTTATGCTCCACAGTGGCCAACACACAGTATTATATGTTTCATTTTGGGCCCCCACACAGTATTATATGCTCCATGGTGACCCACACACAGTATTATATGCTCCACAGTGGCCCCACACAATATTATATGCTCCACAGTGGGCCCCCACACAGTATTATATGCTACTTACCTGCAGTCCCACGAAGAGCAGTTAAATAGCGTCCTCCTTCTTCTGACTACTGGCGCTGATGACTTACATCATCGCGCCTGTGTCGGCTCATAGGTCACACTGCAGTCAGTGTAAGCCATGGACCCATACCCTACACTGACAGTTTTCAATTGTATGTACATTTGCACATACAGCTTAAAGAAGCGATCGCTCACTAATGGGGAATCCTGTATCGGCTTCCCCATTAGTGAGTGATTAGGGCGACGGCATGTGTGCCAACAGAGAGGGCTCTGAGTGCCCCCTTTGCCACGCGTGCCATAGGTTCGCCAACACGGCTATATACTATTTCCACTACTTATTATGTTCATGATTATATACATTATATCAGCTATTTAATACAAACATTGCTTTGACACACTTTGTGAACATGGTGACAGGCACACACCTAACAATTTCAAAAAATGTCACTGTTAAATGGCACCATTGAAGCCACCCACACATCTTAAAAAGTCAACTAAACTATATATCATATACTGTATCCAGTAATAGATTTTAATCTAAACTATTTCTATGCACAACATGTTTAGTGCTCATTGCCTCGCCAATCATTATAGCCATAAACGCTGTGATTTGGCCGCGGCAGAAATGCTGCGCCAAAAACCACGGTGTTTTACAGTACCTGCAAAGTGGATGGGATTTTGGGATGGGAGTTTGGAAAAAAAAACGTGATGCGTTTCTGCCGCAGTCTTTTCCACAGTGATATTTGGCTGCGGCCCACTACGTGGGGCATTAGCCTAAGGCCCCTTGCAGACCGTCGTGGGCGAGTTCAGTGTGCTATCCAGGCTTTTCCCGGATAGCACACTGAACTATTCATTTCTATCGGCCCACGCACATGACTGTGTATTACACGGCTCAGTGTGCGGGTTGACAGTCCAGGCCACAAAACTCAGGACAGGTCCTATTCCTGTTCTGTTTTGTGGCCGTGCTTCCATGGCTCCAATTTATTGAATGAATGGGGCTGCGGAAGCACAGTCCGTGCATGGGTGGCACATGGATAACATCCATGTGCCGCCCATGCACCAGCCTTGTCGTTCAATCACGGCCAGCAGCCAGCCATGGCCATCTGCAAGGACCTAAAACAGTATCCTCACTCAAACTTACAAGTAATATATCACATAGTACATAGCACTCTTGTGCATATTTTCTTCTAATTCTTCCCTCTTTTTTAAGCTTTTACACCATGTGCAAAAGATTTAGCGCTTTTTGTGCTTATTTTGAAGACTTTTACGCAAGGCTCCTCACTTTGCGTTTTTGTTGGGGAAAGTTTTCAGAGTTTATATGCAGTTTAAGTTTTATGATGCATTTATGATGTGACCTTTTAAAAAATAAAAGTGCAGAAAAAAAAGGGGGTAACTGCATTCCAGTACACAGACACGGACAGCATAAAAAAGCCTAAGATATCTGACTGCTTTGGAATCACAATTTCGATTAGGTGAATTTTGCGCAAGATTTATGACGGAATTATGCCTTTTCATATAATGAAAAATGCAGTTTAAAAATAAATAAATGAAAAGCTCCCAAAAATTGTGCAAATTATAAATGACTCCCAGTGTATACACAGTATATCCATAATGGCAATACAACAGTGACATTCAATTTAGCCATTTAATTACTGTATGCTAGTTCCAGTGATCCTATAATAGTGGCAGCCATAGTGCTCTTGCAATAATGTAATCCACAGTGCTCTTATAATTGTGCTAGTAAGTGTGTCAGTTGTGCCAGCTACAGTTCCCTTACAATAGTGTCAGTCACAGTGCCCTTGAAATAAAGTTAGCCATGATTGAGCATGGCACACACCTGTTGATGAATATGTATTTCTAAATTCTTTTTGAAGCCAATTCTAGCCTTGCGTTGAAAAAACTGCCAGAAAAGCTGCAGTGTTTTTAAATAAAATGTGTGTGAAACTGCCCTAAGGTAGTGTAAACATGGGGCGAGTTCGCAGCAGGTTATGCTTATCTACCGTAGCAGTGTAGTGGATGGGGTTTAAACAAATCCCATTAACACAGTGCAGAAAAAAATAATGCAAAGCTTCTTGTACTGCTGTTTTTGAACCACAGCATGTGAACTATTGCTGCAATACAAAGGTTGAAAACCGGGTTTGCAGCCACCAGTAATTGTGTCCAAAAGGCTTGGCAAACAGCAGCCAATTTTGCTGTCCCGCATGTGCATAGCCTAAATGTATCTCTCCCCTCTGTAATAGTATTAGCTACTCTGCCCCTCTAATAGTGTTAAACATACACACGTGGACAAAATTGTTGGTACCTCTCGTTTACTGAAAGAAAAACCCACAATGGTCACAGAAATAACTTGAATCTGACAAAAGTAATAATATATAAAAATTCTATGAAGATGAACAAATGAAAGCCAGACATTGCTTTTCAACCATGCTTCAACAGAATTTTTTTTAAAAAGAAAACTCATGAAACAGGCCTGGACAGAAATGATGGTTCCCTTAACTTAATATTTTGTTGCACAACCTTTTGAGGCAATCAAACAATTCCTGTAACTGTCAATGAGACTTCTGGACCTCTCAACAGGTATTTAAGGCCCACTCCTCATGAGCAAACTGCTCCAGTTGTCTCAGGTTTGAAGGGTGCCTTTTCCAGACGGTATGTTTCAGCTCCTTCCAAAGATGCTCCATAGGATTTAGGTCAGGGCTCATAGAAGGCCACTTCAGAATAGTCCAAAGTTTTCCTCTTAGCCATTCTTGGGTGTTCTTAGCTGTGTGTTTTGGGTCATTATCCTGTTGCAAGACCCATGACCTGCGACTGACACCAGGTTTTCTGACACTGGGCAGCACATTTCTCTCTAGAATCCCTTGATAGTCTTGAGATTTCATTGTACCCTGCACAAATTCAAGACACCCTGTGCCAGATGCAGCAAAGCAGCCCCAGAACATAACAGAGCCTCATCCATGTTTCACAGTAGGGACAGTGTTCTTTTCAAGATATGCTTCATTTTTCCATCTGTGAACATAGAGCTGATGTGCCTTGCCAAAAAGTTTTCGATTTTTGTCTCATCAGTCCATAGGACATTCTCCCAGCAGCTTTGTGGCTTGTCAACATGTAGTTTGGCAAAATCCAGTCTGGATTTTTTATGATTTGTTTTCAACAATGGTGTCCTCCTTGGTCGTCTCCCATGAAGTCCACTTTGGCTCAAACAATAACGGATGGTGCGATCTGACACTGATGTTCCTTGAGCTTGAAGTTCACCTTTAATCTCTTTAGAAGTTTTTCTGGGCTCTTTTGTTATCATTCGTATTATCCTTCTCTTTGATTTGTCATCAATTTTCCTCCTGCGGCCACATCCAGGGAGGTTGGCTACAGTCCCATGGATCTTAAATTTCTGAATAATATGTGCAACTGTAGTCACAGGAACATCAAGCTGCTTGGAGATGGTCTTATAACCTTTACCTTTAACATGCTTGTCTATAATTTTCTTTCTAAGCTCCTGAGGCAACTCTTTCCTTTGCTTCCTCTGGTCCATGTTGAGTGTGGTACTCACCATGTCACCAAACAGCACAGTGAGTATCTGTAGCCCTATATACAGGCCCACTGACTGATTACAAGATTGTAGACACCTGTGATGCTACTTGCTGGACACACCTTGATTTAACATGTCCCTTTGGTCACATTATTTTCAGGGGTACTATAATTTCTGTCCAGGCCTGTTTTATGAGTTTTATTTTTAAAAAAAATTATTTTGAAGCATGGTTGAAAAGCAATGTCTGACTTTCATTTGTTCATTTTCATAGAATTTTTATATATTATTACTTTTGTCAGATTCAAGTTATTTCTGTGACCATTGTGGGTTTTTCTTTCATTAAACAAGAGGTACCAACAATTTTGTCCACGTGTGTAGTACAGTACACCAGTACACCTCCCCACTTTACTACTTAACCCCTTAGCGACCCAGGGCATAATAGTACGTCCTGAGTCGCATGACGATGTATGGAGAGAGCTCAGGAGCTGAGCTCTCTCCATACACAGCAGGTGCCGGCTGTATAATACAGCCAGGACCTGCTGCAAACATCAGTGATCGGTGCCTGCACCGATCGCGGCTGTTAACCCTTTAGATGTCTCGGTCAAATGGGACCGCAGCGTCTAAATTGCGCAGGCGCCATGGACGCCGCCATTTTTCCCTGATTTCCGCCCTCCAGAATGTCATCGGAGGGCGGTGATCGGTTGCTATGACAGCCAGGAGCCTATTGAAGGCTCCCAGGCCTGTTATTACATTAGATCTATTACGCGATGCCAGAGGCATCGTCTAATAGAAGTAAAGGCATTTTGCTATTCACTGCAATACAGTAGTATTGTAGTGGATAGTATGTGCGATCAGACCCCCTAGGTTTCAAGGTCCCTAGGGGGTCTGATCATACAAGTAAAAGTAGAAAACAAAAATTTTTAAAAGTATAAAAAAAACAAAAAAAACACAAAAGTTCAAATCACTCCTCTAGATCAGATATAAAAGTAAATAAACAAAAGTAAATATAAACACATTAGGTATCCCCGCGCTCCAAAATGCCCGAACTATTAAAATATTTATCCCATACGGTGAACGGCGTAGCGGCGAAAAAAAATCAAAATAGCCAAATAGTTTTTTTCAAAACTTTGCCTCCTATAAAAAATAGAATAAAAAGTGATCAAACCATCAGATATTTCCCCAAATGGTAGACAGCCAATGTTGTCCTAAGCTTTATTTGTCTGTATAAACTGTTAATGTTGAATGTATTTCTGTGATTCTGTTCCTTTAAGACAGCAGCCATTGTAATTGTGACATGATGCTGGAGTGAGACCCCCCCCCTTTATGTCAGCCTGCCTGTTCTGCAGACAGAATGTGAGCAGAGAAGCAGGAAGTGACGAGACAGAGAGCAGCAGCCATCTTGGCAAGTGTTGTATTGAACTGGTGTGGAGATTTTTCTGTACAGCTAAGCTGTATCTTGGTCCAGAGACAAACAGAGTGTAAAGAGACAACAGGACTAGTGAGTCCACGTGAAAGGAACTGTGCTCAGTGGCTGATCAGTGAGACTGACATTGTGACTGTGTATATGGATACCACAGATAGAGACTCGCAGTGCTGTTGATGTACTGGACAGCACCTGCTAAACCCCGGCTTACATCCCAGCTCAGTGTATGGATTCGGCAGGACTGTCAGTGTGCTGAGTGGAATCTGCTGTTGGATTACATTGCATTCATTGGGTTTCCCTGTTAAAGAGAACTTCATTTCTCCCAAGATCCTGATGACAGTGAGGAGAGGACGTTTCACTATAAAAGAAAGGACCGACTTTGGGCCCCACCGCGCGCTTCTACGGACTGTAAGCGGTCCACCTGGACCACTGGGGAAAAGGGGGTGCACCCAAATGTGAAGTCAGGGTCAGTTAGGGATAGTTTTGAGTATATTATTCATTCAGTGTCCATACTGCAGAAGTGGACAGAGTAAAAGTAGAAACCATTGCAGAATTTGCCTTGAAATTGTTCATGCTATATTGTATATTTTGCTTGTCTTTATCCCTGTCATTTTACCTTCAAATAGCCTTTATTAACTTATAGTAAATATATATTCTTTTCTTGAACTACCGCGTGTGCGTTCATTTCTGGTTGCGGAGACCAAACCACCTGCCTTGCTCTCGGTTCACAAATTGGCGTAGTCGGCAGGATCCGCTTACCAGAATGGACGGTGACGCACCCGTTCGGGAGAATGGTGCTGGAGGAAGAATGCCAGCAGGGGCTATAATGAGTCAGTTAGCTAAATTTGATGGCAATAATATGTCAGTGAGTATGTGGGTGGAACAGATACGAATGATACAGCGAATGTACCAGACCGCACCAGAAGTACTAGTAGAGCTAGCAATATTGACATTACAAGGGGATGCTAAGACCACGGTGATATTGAGGCCATTTGAACAAAGGCAGACATTTGAGCAAGTAGTCCAGATTCTAGAAACCATTTATGGAGAAACTGCATTGCTGGGGTCTCTGCAGGCTCGGTTCTTCCAGAGGGTACAACAGGAGAATGAAAGCCTTCCCCAATATGCAAATGCCCTACAAGAACTGCTCCGAGATATTCAAGTGAAGGAAAGAGGGGGCTCGCCAGCCTTCTGTAACCCTGATCGGACTCTCCGTGACCAGTTTGTCCTGGGGATACGTGACGGCAGTTTAACTGTGACTATGCAGGATTTTATACGACGAGAGACTGATGCTAAATTCCATGATGTACAGGTAGAGGCCATCTCCCGTGCCAATAGTATGTTCCCGAAGCCCCAGACCGCAGTTGGAGTTACTTTGTCACAGGGGGCTAGTTCTGGCTCAGAGACAGTAGAAAAGGGGACGGTTAAAGAAATTCTCACAGTAATGCAGAAACTGCAAGAGCAAATGGAACACTTGCACACCCGTTGTGATGAACATTCTATGAAAATTGCAGACTTCCAGAAAACTGGAGGTGAAAGGGTGAGCCATCCATACCCAGAAAATCAGAATCACCCACCACCCCGCTGGAGGGATGAGGATAGGACCTACCGAAGGGGTCCAAATCAGTTAATGCAGTGCTCAGGAGAAATCGAAGGGGCTTACCGAAGGGGCCCAAACAGATGGCCAGAACGACGGGGGATACGCTGCTGGGAGTGTGGACGGATGGGCCACGTTGCTGCTAGATGTCCAGAGCAGCGACAAACTTATGAGAGACCGCCGTTAAACTGAAGTCCCCTGCTGCTGTAGGGCGTGTAGTAGGGGAGACTGACAAGGAGACTATGTGGGGAGAATGCCCTAATGATGACCTGATCGCTGCAAGTCCTGTTATACAGGTGGAAATGGAGGGTATTCCGGTTACCGGGATGATTGACACGGGTTCCCAAGTAACGACCTTGAGTAGAGACTGTTATGAACGGTACTTCCAGCAACATGTGAAATATGATCCCCATACATTCGTACGAGTGGTCGCAGCTAACCAGTTACCAGTTCCAGTCGTGGGAGTGGCCTGGATGAATGTCCGGGTATGTGGCCAAGATCTGGGTAGGAAAGGCATTGTGGTGGTACAGGAGTCACATGAAGTAAAGGTCCCTGTCATTTTGGGGATGAATGTGTTAAAA
Organism: Leptodactylus fallax; assembly: GCA_947044405.1. Classification (NCBI taxonomy): domain Eukaryota; kingdom Metazoa; phylum Chordata; class Amphibia; order Anura; family Leptodactylidae; genus Leptodactylus; species Leptodactylus fallax. The sequence continues at coordinate 8,791,492 of CAMRHE010000012.1, read as the reverse complement.
GAATTAGATCAGATCCTCTTTGAAAAGAAAGGTCACGGTTATTGGAAAGAAACCACCACCCATCGGCCTACTCAAACAGCTTTCCAGCGGCTGATCCGGACATGTGGCTTACAGAAAAGTTCGGATGCGCAGCGTCCTCTGGCTCGAATTTCAGTTCCTTTGCATACAAAAGTTACACTGCCACCCAGTCGGGAGACAATAGTGTCTATGCCCGTAGGCACCTGTCGGAAACTAGAGGGCATAGCTGTGTTGGTAGAACCACTGCAGGCAGCCGAAGGAGGTGTTGATCCGCTAGTGGCCCGTTCCTTGGCAATAGTTCGCAATGGAAGAGTACCACTTCGATGTGTAAACACTCAGGACCAGAGTGTGGACCTGACCCCAGGGAGGCAGCTGGCTAACATCTATGTGACTCCGGAGGAAGTAAGGAAAGTAACTCCAATGCAGCTGAAGCCGACTGAAAGGGATGAGTGGACCGTAACTGTGTCCATGGGAGAAGATGAGGAACCCACCTCTGAATGGAATGGCCGTGCAATTCGAGAACAGATGAAGATGGATGCAAGTTCATGTTCTCTGGAATGTGTGCAGAAGGTAGATGAACTGTTGTGGGAGAACCGAGCCGCCTTTTCACGGTATGCTGAAGATTTTGGATGTACCACAGGGATCTACCATGAGATTCCCACAGGAGACACCCTTCCAATTAGAGAGCGCTACCGACAAATTCCTCCACAGTTGTATCAAGAAGTAAAAGAACTGTTAGCTAAGATGCTACAGGGTGGGATCATCCAAGAAAGCCAGAGTCCCTGGGCAGCTCCTGTGGTGTTAGTAAGAAAAAAAGATGGGTCCATCCGATTTTGCGTAGACTATCGGAAGTTAAACGCTTGCACCGTACGAGATTCCTACCCCTTGCCACGGATTGAGGAGTCCCTCTCAGCGCTGGGGAGAGCCCGGTACTTCTCCTCACTAGATCTGGCTAGTGGGTATTGGCAGGTGCCGATGGCCACAAAAGACAAGGAGAAGACGGCATTCATCTTGCCCATGGGGCTATACGAATTTAACCGGATGCCCTTCGGGTTGACAAATGCACCCGGAACGTTTCAGCGGTTGATGGAGAAATGTCTCGGTGACTTCAACTTTGAGTTCACTCTCATCTACTTGGATGACATTATAGTGTATTCTGCGACCTTTGAAGACCATCTCCACCAGTTGGGGCAAGTATTTCGAAGATTGCGGGAACATGGGCTCAAATTGAAACCCAGTAAATGTCGGTTGTTCCAATCTGAAATTGATTACTTGGGTCACCACGTATCAGGAGAAGGGGTGAGACCATCAAGAGACAAGATAGCGGCTGTTCAAGATTGGCCAATACCGACTACCCTGCGAGAAGTGAGGGCGTTCCTTGGAGTAGCCGGTTACTATCGACGGTTTATTAAGGATTTCGCCAAGGTAGCAGCACCACTTAATGCTCTCCTACGAGGCACATCCGGTGGTCCAAAGAACCGGTCCGTGAAGTGGGGACCTGAACAGGAACAAGCCTTCCAGGCATTAAAGGATGCACTGACAACAGCCCCAATCTTGGCATATGCTGATTACCACTTGCCGTTCCAGCTGTATACGGATGCAAGCCTGTATGGTCTTGGAGCAGTGCTTTCCCAGCTTCAGGATGGCCAGGAGAGGGTCATAGCGTACGGCAGCCGGTCTTTGAGAGATTCTGAAAGAAACCCCGAGAATTATAGTTCATTTAAGTTGGAGCTGTTGGCACTGGTATGGGCCATGACCGAGAAATTCTCTGAATATTTGACCGGTGCTGAAGTTTTAGTACTGACTGACAACAACCCACTAGCTCACCTGGAAAATGCCAAGCTCGGGGCGTTAGAGCAGAGGTGGATAGCCCGAATGACTAAGTTCAATTACCGCATTAAGTATCGGTCCAAGACAGAGAACCAGAATGCTGACGGGCTTTCTAGGGTAACCGCCCAGACCCCCACAGTAGACGTGGATCATGAGTTGGAGCATGTGGAGGTGCCCGACTTCAGCAGATTTTCACAGGGCTTGACCGCCACTAATCAGTTTGAGATGGAGGGGACTGAAATGGCTCCTTTCTTTGGTCCCTCACGACAGGAATGGGCACAGATACAACAGACCCATGAGGGGCTGGCACAGATGATCAAGTGTGTTGAGAAAGGCCAGAAGCCCTGTAGAGAGGAAAGAGAACGACTGACACGTGAGATATTATCTGTTCTGAGTCAGTGGGAAAAGTTGGAGATGAAAAATGGAGTGCTATGCCGAAAGGTCTATTTACCTTCTGAGATCGACATTCGATACCAAATTGTGGTGCCTAGTGAACTGGCTCGCTCGTTGGCAGTTGAGGCTCATAATAAGAATGGACATTTTGGTCATGAGAAGACCTTTCGTTGGTTACAGCGACTGATTTACTGCCCTGGTCTTCGTCAAATGGTCGAAGAAGTATGCCGCAGCTGTCGAACTTGTGAGATCCATAAGGCAATAGAACAGAGAGCTCCCCTGCAAACCATCGTGACCCAGGAACCTTTAGAAATCGTCATGATAGACTATCTAATGGTGGGCCCATCCAATAGCGGACACCAGTATTGCCTCGTAATGGTGGATCACTTCACCAAATTTGCGGTGGTAACTGCCACCAAGGACCAGACAGCTGAGTCAGCAGCTCGTGCTCTGTGCCAAGATTTCATTCGAGTATATGGGTGCCCTAAACGCATCCACTCCGACCAGGGCGCCTGCTTTGAGGGACACGTAATGAAAGAAGTTCAACGTATCTACGGGATAAAGAAGTCGCACACGACTCCATACCACCCTCAGGGAAATGGGGCCTGTGAAAGATTCAACAGAACTCTGCTACAGATGCTGCGGACTCTGGAGGAAGACAAGAAGTTACAGTGGCCTCAGTTCTTGTCTGAAATGGTGTGGGCCTATAACAATCAGGTCCATTCTACAACGGGGTACTCTCCTTATACACTTCTCTTTGGGCGGTCTGGGCGAAGTGTAGGAGAATTACAGTTGGATGATGTGGATGGGTTCCCTCCGAGGGATCCAACCTCTTGGGTGCGGGCGCACCGGCAGAGACTTGAGACGATCCATCGATTGGTGCGGCAGCGCCTGCAAGAACATCCCCATCCTGATAAGACCCCAGTGCAAGAAGCACCATTGCAACCAGGCGACCTGGTGCTAGTTCGTGTCAAGAAACCCCAAGGGAAATTGGAAAGCCGATGGGAGGCTTTGCCGTATCGTGTTGTTGGCCGCAAGTATGCGAATGGGCCAGTGTACCAGGTCCAGAAAGAAGGAACTGATTGTGTTCGAGTACTTCACCGAAATATGTTGCGCCTGTGTCATTCTGAAGGGACAAATCATGATGGGCCTGCCAATGTGAATGAGCTCCCACAGTCAGAGAATGGAGGTGCGGAATGGGCCTCAGACGAGGAGGATGATTGTTGGCCGATCCCTGCTCCTGGGGATGTTCCACCTGTGACTACTGTATCTCCGGCCTGTGCCCCCTCTGGTGCGGAATCCGCTGGTCCTTCTCAGCCCATAGCTGCAGCACCCCATAATATACCACCGGTCCTCAGACGGACCACTAGGCCAAATGCTGGTATTCCCCCTGTTCGGTATGCGCAGGATGAGTTTGTTTGGCCTGCCATACATCGGTATACTACCACCCTGTGCATAAAAGTACAACCCTCTGGATATACAGTCATAGGCAGGGACTGCCAATCTTAAAGTGGGGGGGGAATATGTAAGAGACAGCCAATGTTGTCCTAAGCTTTATTTGTCTGTATAAACTGTTAATGTTGAATGTATTTCTGTGATTCTGTTCCTTTAAGACAGCAGCCATTGTAATTGTGACATGATGCTGGAGTGAGACCCCCCCCTTTATGTCAGCCTGCCTGTTCTGCAGACAGAATGTGAGCAGAGAAGCAGGAAGTGACGAGACAGAGAGCAGCAGCCATCTTGGCAAGTGTTGTATTGAACTGGTGTGGAGATTTTTCTGTACAGCTAAGCTGTATCTTGGTCCAGAGACAAACAGAGTGTAAAGAGACAACAGGACTAGTGAGTCCACGTGAAAGGAACTGTGCTCAGTGGCTGATCAGTGAGACTGACATTGTGACTGTGTATATGGATACCACAGATAGAGACTCGCAGTGCTGTTGATGTACTGGACAGCACCTGCTAAACCCCGGCTTACATCCCAGCTCAGTGTATGGATTCGGCAGGACTGTCAGTGTGCTGAGTGGAATCTGCTGTTGGATTACATTGCATTCATTGGGTTTCCCTGTTAAAGAGAACTTCATTTCTCCCAAGATCCTGATGACAGTGAGGAGAGGACGTTTCACTATAAAAGAAAGGACCGACTTTGGGCCCCACCGCGCGCTTCTACGGACTGTAAGCGGTCCACCTGGACCACTGGGGAAAAGGGGGTGCACCCAAATGTGAAGTCAGGGTCAGTTAGGGATAGTTTTGAGTATATTATTCATTCAGTGTCCATACTGCAGAAGTGGACAGAGTAAAAGTAGAAACCATTGCAGAATTTGCCTTGAAATTGTTCATGCTATATTGTATATTTTGCTTGTCTTTATCCCTGTCATTTTACCTTCAAATAGCCTTTATTAACTTATAGTAAATATATATTCTTTTCTTGAACTACCGCGTGTGCGTTCATTTCTGGTTGCGGAGACCAAACCACCTGCCTTGCTCTCGGTTCACAGTATCAATAAAAATGTTATGTTGTCCCGCATAAATAGACGCCTTACCCAGCTCCATACATATAAATATGAAAAAGTTACAGGTGTCACAATATGGTGACACTAAATTTTTTTTCGATTTTGCTAAGTTTTAATTTTTTAAAAGTTATCAAAACATTACAAATACTTTATAAATTTGGTATCGTTGTATTTGTACTGACCTGCAGAATACAGGTACCATGTAATTTTTACCACACAGTGAACGCCGTAAAAATTAAACCCAGCTTCCCAGTACATTGCACAGCATATTGAATGGTGCCATTGTAAAGTACAATTTGTTTCGCAAACAATAAGCCATCATGTGACTCTGAACTGAGAAATGAAAAAGTTATGGCTCTTGAAATGTGGGGAGGGAAAAACGAAAATGCAAAAACGAAAAATGGCCGGGTCTTTAAGGGATTAAGTTATCATTCACAAGTTGCAAGCAAAGCACCTAAAGTATAGAAAGGTTGATTATAGGCAGTCTTGTATAATAAACTGTATTGAATACTTTCTTGTTCATCTAGTTTCTTGTTCTGTCCAGCTTTTACATCCATAAAGAGCTATTAGTGTACGCTATATTCAGAGGAAACCATCATTGTGCGCAAGGACACATCAATAGGAAAAGCTTTTATAAGTACGACATGCCGTAACCATTTTATCCTCAAAGATCATTATGTCAGGAGAACAACTTGTAAAGACTGCTCTTAGTTTGTCCAGAATAAATAACATAATACATTTCTTTTGTAAAAATAAATTACCAGACAGTTCACATGTTGTGCTTGTATATTTTTATCCGATTTTTACCATTTTCAGTTCACATTGGTCTGCTATGTTTCATAAGACTTTATCGTAAAAAATTGATTAGAACAATTCTAAAGCATATTTCTTGGTCTAGATGTTGCTGTTACATACATATTAGGCACTCCCTGGCGTTCTTTTGTTTCTCTCTCAGAATGTCCACCACATTTACCAACTGCGGAATTTTTATGTCTTTTTTTAGAATGCACCTTTTTTTTCCGTGTAGTATTTCCATGCACCTAATTTAGTAAAAAGCAAAAGCATAATAGATCTTGTGCAAAATCACTGAGACATACTGCAGTGAGATGTTTTGGGGCTTTTTGCACAGTTCAGACAGTGGACGTGCATCTTCCTTTTCGCTCTATTAAAAAAAGTCAACAAAAAATAAAATAAGCAAGTGTGATTAAGGCTAGAAAATAGATGCAAATTAATAGTAAATTTTGAGCAAGTAAAACATGAAAAAAGGATCACAATTAGACAAAAACATCCACAAATGATTTGCTAAATAATAATAATACATTTTATTTATATAGTGCCAACATATTCCGCAGCACTGTACAATTTGTAGGGTTCAAGTACAGACAAAAAAGATACATTACAAAGAAATAGCCAATTCACACAATGGGACTGAGGGCCCTGCTTGCAAGAGCTTACAATCTATGCGGTAGAGGAGGTGACACAAGAGGTAGCATTGCTTATACAGTGGTCTGGCTGTTTCTGTGATAGAGGTGACTTTCATAATACATGTATAAAGCTGTATGAGCCTTTTCCTTTAACGTGCAGATGGTGCCTGGACATATAAAGTTAGTCTGAAACGTCATCATATCATGTGGGGATAAATACCCCACCCTTGTGTCCAGTGCTGATGGTCACACGTTAGCTCAGCCTGACTGCCTGGATCTTATAGCATTTGGACAGTGGAGTCACAAGTTATATTGGACAAGGCCAGTCAGTAAGAATCAGTGCACTAGAAGATGGTAAAATTTTGCAATTGGGTTCTCTTAGAAAAATTACAGATTTTTTTTGTTGAACCCATCATTTTGGCAAATGTCAAGCTTCTTATGGTTATGTTTCATCAACTCTCTTTCAAAAAGAGGCACAATTTAAAAAAAAAAAAAAAGAATAAAAAGGAACTTTTTTGTTCATAATTATTGTTTTTGTTTAGATTTTCTGTCTGTCTTATCTATGACCCTCCTAGAATAGTTTGTGGAGCCTTAAGGATTGAACAACAACATATAACAAAAAGAAGACACGTTACCATTTGTCACACAGCTGTCACTTTAAGGGGGCTATTCCTGCCAGCCCAACTCTGGCTAGGTCTCTACAGTAGTCAGAGGTTCAGAATGCAAAGCCAATCATAACTCTAGTTCAGCATCCAATCAAGGGCTGAGGTGTACTTTACTGAGACTACATTGTCAAAACACTGACATGCATTGTTTTGTATCATTGCATTGTATCTAGGCTTCCTGTTTTCTTGTTAATCCCCTGGTTTACTCATTTTGAGTTGTCTTCTTAGTTTACCTCTCGCTTGTTGATATGGCTTCATCTGATACCTCCTGGACTCGACCTTGACTTGACTACTGCTATTCTTCTGTTTCTGTTTTTGCTATTCCTGTACTCTCCTGGTTTTTGATCCTGGCTATGGTATTACTCTCTTTCTGCCTGCCACCACAGTGCCTAAGTAGCATTCTGAGTGCACTACATCCACCACTTTGGTGGTCAGTGGGTACATTCAGCACAATTTGTATTTGCTAAATGAGAGATCAAGCACTTTATTGTGGTTTCCATTAAAAACAGAGCCCACTTAAGGCTAAGCCCCACGTAGTGGGCCATAGAAAAAAAGCGCTGAGGGAAAAACTGCGACGGTAACGCATTGCATTTTTCACAGAAAGTCCGCAGAAGTTTCTTCTGTGGACTTTTTGTTTTGATTATATATATAGGGAAACCTAAGTATAATAGGTATAATAGGTACATATAGGTTTATATAGGTATAACTGTCATGCTGCGACATGCTCGTATATATGGGTATAATTGACATGCTGCGATTTCCAAAACCGCAACTGTGCATATTTTACCGCAATGTGTGGATGGGATTTGGATGAATCCCATTCACTTTGCAGGAACTGTAACACACCGCGTTTTTTTCCACGGCATTTACACCACGTGGGGCCCTGGCCTCAAACCTTAGCGTTACCTGAGGCAGAGGCCTATCCTCCTTTTCATATCCACTCCAGTGTCTGGCTCAAAAAAATTGCACCAAACCTGAACTCAAAACTTCATGTGTGATTTCAGCCTATAGGAAAGACTTTTTCCTGATTTTGTATTCACTTCTTGATTAAATTATTAAAAACGCATCAGAAAATGCCCTGTGTGAACCTAGACATTAAATATTTTTATTTGTTCATTGTAATGTACTAAAACATCATTGTTTTTCATGAGGCCCCCTTGAACACTTGCTTGACTTCTAGATGAGAAGTAGGAATTCCTTCTAAAACTTTCTATTTTGCTTTTATTTTTGGCTTTACTGAATCCAGTGATAGTTTCCATAACAGAGGAAACCCCAAGATTAAAATCTGTGATACTGAAGAGTATTTTGATTAATTATGGATTACACTTATGCACAAACCCAAATCCTATACTAGGATCATCCAATTCACATTCCAGGTTTACTGGAACTTAAGTCTTCCAACGTGGAACAGAAAAAAGCTTACTAGGCTAATGTGAACCTTTTGTGTGGTGATAAATAGAGAAAATTAGTCTGGCAAAAAGAAAAAGCAGCTGTGGATTCTGGATGATGCACAGCCGTGTTTAAGGGAACCTTCACTCATACAGTTTTTTATGCAGCATGTCTGCTGCAGTAAACTGGATGTTACAGATTTTTTATTTAAATTTCATTTTGTGCCCTGTATTGCCAGGACATTGCTTTCCCCCATTGTCTCAACAATGGGGGAAACAATGCTATACAAACAAAAAACATGTGGTTTTTGCAAATTCTGTAGTGGTGCAGCATCAATACCAGTACATGTAAACCTACCTATCTTTACTTTGCCCCACATAGCGTTCCACAGTAAAAAAAAACACTGCGGGAAAAACAGCAAGAAAGCAATGCGGCAACGCATCGTGGTTTTTCCCACAGCGCTTTTCACAGAAAGTTCGCAGAGGTTTCCTCTACGGAATTTCTGCTTCAATTATACCTATAGGGAAACCACCAGCTTGTCCATAGGTATAATTGACATGCTGCGATTTCCAAAACGTGTCTGTTGAGCGTATTTTTCTGCAAACTGGGTATGGGATTCACTGTGACTGTAAAACTTTACGCCACGTGGGGCCCCGGCCTAACAGAAACTATTGTTGCAGAAAAAACAAGATCTGTAAGACATCTGGCCTCAGGCACCCTATATAAAAAAATCAGACACCGGGAACTTGAGGAAATACCAAATATACTTCTATTTCCTTAGTTTCAGTAATAATTTATGCTAGATAAACAAAACAGTATTATTCCCTTGTAAATTGTTTCACATTTTTGCAGCTGTAAATGGGAGATACACGTCCAGCTCTCCCAGATATCCACTCCTTTCTCTTCTTTTGCTCCAAATATGTTCCTGAGTGTTTTGGTTGCTGGCTGTGGATCTGTCATCTGCGATGAAAACCTTTGCTCCATTTTCAACAATTATATAAAAAAAAAAAAGGCAAAACAGCTGTGCGGTGTTTACAAATGCTTAGTTTATGCCTTTGCACAACTGTTAAGCCAAAAGCATCTGTAATCTGATATAAATCCTCTACAGTATTACAGAATGCACCTGGTGGAGCAACTGAGCATCTCCAAAAATTTCTACTGCTCAAAAATAAGATTCATAAAATAAATATAAATAAATAAAAAATAAAAGTGTTTGTTCAAAATTTTCCTTCCATATGTGGGTTCATACAGGGCCATTTCATTAGAGCTCCCAATGTTGCTGGAAAAATGCATCTACAAAATATTACAAAATAAAGAAACGCCACTAAAACTGCATGTAAAAAATGCCACAAAGCCTTGTGTGAACCTGGCTCAGTCGATCTGATATCGGGATCAAGTGTACCAGATTAGGTGCTAATAATTAGAACATTGTTAGTCTAAGGCCCCACGTAGCGAGCCGCAGCCAACTTAAACAACTTAGTATAACCATGATTTAGGCCAGGGCTCCACGTTACAAGAACGCTGACACAATTTGGCTGCGACAGAAATGCCACAGCAAAAACCGCTACATTTTTGTGGAAATGCTGCAATTTCAAAAACCATTGAATTTTTACAAATTGCAGCACGTCAATTATACCTAGGAAAAGCTGCTGTTTTCCGTATAGGTATAATAGAAGCAGAAAGTCTGCAGAGGAAAATTTAGGCTGAGGCCCCTGTGATGATTCTGCTTAAATATGACTAAAACTCAGAGATGTATTTTGATCTCTGGGTATAGGATCTCCCTTCCTACCTGCATTTATTCATAATGTGCGCAGCTATAAGCCTAGTTGTATGTTATCAGTAGGGTAACCTTGTAACAATAGGGCTTTGTATCAATCCCAGCAGGGCTCCATTGTAATCCTACACAGCCCTGAGTGATCAAACAAAAACATGCATTGTGCAAAGATCAGACATGGCTGATAACATTGTATCATTCCACTTGGTCTCAGCTCAATGCAAAGAATCTGGACTTGAGTGCATTATTCAATCAGACTTGCTGCCGCCGATGACCTCATTCTGGGAGGTGGCATAAAGGGTATAAAAGATAAGGTAAGAGGCAATGGGAGGAGATTCTGTTGGGACTACAAGAGAACACCATGAGGAGATTTTTGTGATGAGACTACTGGACTAATGCTGAGAGACTGTGATGAGAGCTTGCAGGCTGGAATATACTGTGATGCCACATGCTAGGAGCACATGCCAAGAAGCCTCCACTGGTTACTCACACATACCAGAGCATGTGTGAGTGTTGGACTACAGAGCCACATCAAGGAGATGTATGGTAAAGTAACTATTTCACCTTTATCCCTTTTATTTTATTTGTACTGTATCTTGTAACTAGTAACTATTAATGCTTGCATATATCTGCATATCTGTTCTGAACTGTATATGTTAGATGTTAATACCGACCCATTTAGGGGTTAATAAATATATAAAATTTAGAAAGCTTGTCTTGTATTTATCTGGTGAACCCGACATTCACTGGCGGTGAGTGTGGTTTTTATATGAAAGAAGACTCAGGGGTGGCCACAGCGGTGTTGGTGCACTGAGGATCTTTCACAGCCCCACTTTGCGGAAACGCAGCTTTTTTTTGTTGCAGATTTTGCCATGGCTTTTTGAGCCAAAGTCAGGAGTGGATTGAGTAGAAGGTAGACGTATAAGAGATTCCTATATATTTCCCATTACTTTTGTAGCCATTCTTGGCTTTGGCTCAAAAAAACGCAGCAAAATCTGCAAAATAAAAAAACTGCGTTTCCACCATGTGGGGCCTCAGCCGTCAGGAAATAGTAAAGTCTGGTATCAAATATAACTAAACCTCTCTGATATCCATCAGAGACTAAGTGTAGGAGGCGTACTCTGAAAGATTTTATGTCTTTTGTCTGAAATATGAAAAGATCTCATCACCAAGGTAAGATAAGGCTGTATTACAAAGCCAGGACTTGCCAAGAGAAGTGCAAATCTAAAAGTAGCACATTCATCAGCACTCATTTACATTGGTCTTATTACACAGGTCTATACAAACTGAATGGGGGAGGAATGATCCCTACTGTTATTGTTTCTCCCCCATTCAGCTGCATTGTTTATCAGCAGTGCTATCCTGATTACATAGGGAGATGCATAAAAGATGCAATCAGCTGATTTGCGAGCGTTCGCTCATTAACTGGCTGATCAGAAGCTCTATAAAGCTATATTCACACGAGTGAGTTTCACCTATGAAACTTGGTCTATGTGTTCACTGTATTTACCGGCCTGACCTGCATGCCGGGAGCAGAAGGTCAGGCCGATAAATCTGATGAACACAAGGACCGGGTTTCACGGGTGAAAGTCGCTCGTGTGAATGTAGCTTTATCCCGGAATGTTATTTACAATAAGCATGCCTAGAAGCGCTCATTGCCAATAATAGCTCTGGATATATGGCTGTCTCAGGCTAAGGCCCAAACACAGCACGTCAATTTTACCTGCACAAACGCTCGCATTTTCCCTATAGATTTTATAAGGCAAGAAAAATGCAGCAGAAATGCAATGAAAAACGAAGAGGGAAAACACATGATGCATTTCCGTTTCTTTTTTTTAGCTGTGTTCTACAATGTGGGGCCTTAGCCTAAAAGAAGCATAAGTGATCTTCTTCAGTAAACCAGTGGTCAGCTTCGGAAAGAGACAACTAAGTGCATCAGAGGAGAAAATGTGTTGGTCACCATCAATGCTGGGGGTGACCAAGGGGATTAAAGGCACTTATGAGTTACTGACAGAGCTTTGTGTAGTGGAAGAGTGAAGAAATCAGGCGATACCTTTTAGAGGCTAACTGAGTATATTTATAAGTAAGCTTTCAGGAGTACTAGCTCCCTTCATCAGACATGGTGTTATACAAGAACTGAAAATTCACAGATTTTTATACACATGGTCTTCAAAGGATTTTAGAGTCCTTAAAAAAACCAAAACAAAATGCAATATAAGTAGAGAAGTTATTTACAACAGGTCAAAAAACAATCTGGAAAGTTGTGGTGCGTGACAGAGGGATCTGTTATCTGTTTGCTATCAGGTGGTGATTTGTGACCCTCACAGGTCATACATAGTGTGACATGAAGCTGGCATGAATATTAAGTCCAAATTGCAGAGTTTGAACTTTTTGCATAAATTTATACTCCCATTCTTTCCTTTTCTCCTGCGTCTTAAAATGTCCCATTAAAACCACAACCCGCAAATCTTCAATAGAGTGGTTTTCTCCGGAGAAATGTGCGGCCACTGGGAGATCGGTTCTGCTGTTATTAATGTTGGATCTGTGTGAGTTCATGCGTTGACTAAGTCTCTGCCCTGTTTCCCCCACATAGAGGCCTGTGGTGGGACATTGCACACACATTATGAGGTACACCACATTGGAAGACCTGCAGGAGAATGTCCCCCTAATTCTGTGCATCTGTTGTGACTGTGGGACAGGTACACTGTCAGCGGTGTGGATATGCTTGCAGGTCATGCACCTTTTATGTAGGCAAGGTGAGGTGCCATTTTCAGTTGGGGCCTTCAGGGCACTCCGGACGATAATACGCCTCAGGTTTGGTGGTTGTCGAAAGGAAAGGAGAGGGGGGACTGGAAATATGTCCTTGAGTCTGTTGTCCCTATGTAGCACAGGTTGGAGATCCTTGGCAATCCTTCGTAGGATCTCCAGCTGTGGGTTGTAGGTGACAACTAGGGGCACTCAGGCTTCTTTCCGGGTCTCTCTATATGTGAGCAGACTCTCTCTGTTAATGGCTGCCGCTTTGTTTAATTGGTTGTCTGTTACTTTTGGTTTGTATCCCAATCTGAGAAATTTCATCCTCAGATCCAGGAGGTGCTTGTCCAGGTCTGTTTTGTTGGAGCAAATACGATTGTATCGTATAGCCTGGCTGTAGATGATAGATTGTCTTGTGTGCTTGGGGTGGAAGCTGTCGTTTCTCAGGTAGGCCGTTCTGTCAGTGGGTTTGTGGTATATTGATGTGAGTAGCCGGTGGTCTTTGATGTATATTGTGGTATCCAGAAAGTGAATTTCACTCCCTGAATAGCTAAGTTTAAGGTTGATGGTAGGGTGAAATTCATTGAAGTCATTATGGAATTGAAGCAGGGCCTCCTCACCTGCAGTCTAGATGACAAGGATATCATCGATATAACGGAGGTAAATCATAGGTTTGGTGGTGCATGTTGATAAATATGCTCCTTCCAGTTCTGCCATAAAGAGATTTGCATATTGGGGTGCACATCTGGTCCCCATTGAAGTTCCCATTCGCTGTAGATATAGATCCTCTCCAAAGGTAAAATGGTTGTGGCTGAGGATGAATTGTATGAGCTGCGTTACTGGTTCTGTTGGGAGGTTTTGTTTTGCCAGGTGTACCCGACATGCTGCAACTCCATCCTTGTGGGGAATGTTGGTATACAGGGATTCCACATCCATGGTGGCCAAAATGGTACCCTCAGGTAGTGGGCCCAGGGCATTCAGTTTGTTAAGAAGGTCAGTGGTGTCCTGGATATAGCTTGGAGTATCCCTGACAAGGGGTTTTAGGAGATTTTCCACCCAACCTGAGATGTTTTCTGTCAGTGTCCCAATGCCAGAAATGATAGGCCTCCCAGGGTTGCCATCTTTGTGTATCTTTGGGAGCATATAGAAGCAGCCCGGCCTGGGCTTTGTGTAGAAATCACAGACTGTCCCAGTGGGTGAGTTGTCTGTAAAGACAAAGAAGTGTCCACTGAGCTGTACAATCAAGTTTAAGGTCATAAACCTCATGTGGTGTTCTTCCAGGACTGCAAGGGTTGTCTATTTAGCCACCCAGCTTGCACTTCTGCACAACCATGCACACATTTGTATCATTAAGATTTTATTACACTTTGATTGTCAGGTGCGGCTGGGACTTCTGCTGGAAGAAAACAACAGAGCTGAAAGACACCGGAGAATCGGAGACAGATATGTTTTTTATTTAGTTTTTTCATCTCCTCTGGTCTAATTAAAAAAAAAACATCCTGGAAAACCCCTTTAACTGTTTGATTGTAGAGATATAAATAATAATAATAATAATAACAACTTTACAGCGGGATGGAAAGTATTCAGACCCCTTTAAATTTTTCACTCTTTGTTTCATTGCAGCCATTTGATAAAAGCTAATAAGTTCATTTTATTTCTCATTAATGTACACTCAGCACCCCATCTTCACAGAGAAAAACAGAAATGTAGATATTTTTGCAAATTTATTAAAAAAGAAAAACTGAAATATCACATGGTCATAAGTATTCAGACCCTTTGCTGTGACACTCATATTTAACTCACATGCTGTCCATTTCCTTCTGATCCTCCTTGAGATGGTTCTACTCCTTCAATGGAGTACAGCTGTGTTTAATTAAACTGATTGGACTTGATTAGGAAAGGCACACACCTGTCTATATAAGACCTCACAGCTCACAGTGCATGTCAGAGCAAATGAGAATCATGAGGTCAAAGGAACTGCCCAAGGAGCTCAGAGACAGAATTGTGGCAAGGCACAGATCTGGCCAAGGTTACAAAAGAATTTCTGCAGCACTCAAGGTTCCTAAGAGCACAGTGGCCTCCATAATCCTTAAATGGAAGAAGTTTGGGACGACCAGAACTCTTCCTAGACCTGGCCGTCCAGCCAAACTGAGCAATCGTGTGAGAAGAGCCTTGGTGAGAGAGGTAAAGAAGAACCCAAAGATCATTGTGGCTGAGCTCCAGAGATGCAGTAGGGAGATGGGAGAAAGTTCCACAAAGTCAACTATCACTGCAGCCCTCCACCAGTCGGGGCTTTATGGCAGAGTGGCCCGAAGGAAGCCTCTCCTCAGTGCAAGACATATGAAAGCCCACATAGAGTTTGCCAAAAAACACATGAAGGACTCCCAGACTATGAGAAATAAGATCCTCTGGTCTGATGAGACAAAGACTGAACTTTTTGGTGTTAATTCTAAGCGGTATGTTTGGAGAAAATCAGGCTCTGCTCATCATCTGCCCAATACAATCCCAACAGTGAAACATGGTGGTGGCAGCATCATGCTATGGGGGTGTGTGTTGGCTGTCCACCAACGTTCACCATCCAACCTGACGGAACTGGATCTGCAAGGAAGAATGGCAGAGGATCCCCAAATCCAGATGTGAAAAACTTGTTGCATCATTCCCAAGAAGACTCATGGCTGTACTAGCTCAAAAGGGTGCTTCTACTCAATACTGAGCAAAGGGTCTGAATACTTATGATCTTGTGATATTTCAGTTTTTCTTTTTTAATAAATTTGCAAAAATATCTACATTTCTGTTTTTTTTTCTGTCAAGATGGGGTGCTGAGTGTACATTAATGAGAAATAAAATTAACTTTTTTGCTTTTAGTAAATGGCTGCAATGAAACAAAGAGTGAAAAATGTAAAGGGGTCTGAATACTTTCCATACCCACTGTATATAGCGCCAACATATTCCGTAGCACTTTACAAATCAGAGGACACATAAACAGACAATATGAGACACTACAATGTGACAAAGAAATAAACATATCAAACAATAGGAGTGAGGGCCCTGCTCGCAAGAGCTTACATTCTATGAGGAGATAGGGGGACACAAGAGGTCAGAGGGCTTGTTTGCTACCATGGTCCAGCAATCTTTTAATAGAAAAGGTTGTGTAACTGAAGCTGCATGAACCGGTCACCAGCCAGTATCTGTGAATAAACAGATACTAAGTGCAAGAAGTGCAGTGTAACGTCTAGATGGAGAGGACTGGATCTGAGGATCAGAGGAGGAAGGATAAAAGGTGTTATTGTTCTACACCTCCGCACATTACACTGTGATCAGGTCACGTGATAAGCCTGACCATACAGATGTGATTTTAGGGCAGTTTTGAAGCTGCTGTAGTTGGGGATTAATCGGATTGTCTTGGGTAAAGCATTCCAGAGCACTGGAGCAGCTCATGAAAAGTCTTGGAGACGGGAGTGGGATGATCGGATAAAAGGGGATGCAATTCTAAGGTCATTGGCAGAACGGAGAGGACGGTTAGGGCGGTAGACAGTGACGAGAGAGGAGATATAAGGGGGCGCAGCGCTATGGATGGATTTGTGGGTCAGCGTGATAATTTTATATTGTATTCTGTGATGGATGGGCAACCAATACAGCGACTGACACAAAGTAGATGCGTCTGTGTACCGGTTTGACAGAAAGATGAGTCTTACGGCTGCATTCAGGACAGATTGTAGTGGGGAGAGTTTAGTAAGAGGAAGCCCAATTAGAAGAGAATTGCAATAGTGAAGACGAGAGAGAATCAGAGCAACAATGTTTCCACGGTGAGAAAAGGGTGAATTTTAGAGATGTTTTTAAGGTGCAGGTGGCAAGAGCATGCAAGTGTCTGAATATGTGGGGATAAAGGTGAGATCTGAATCAAATACAACCCCCAGACAGCAGGCATGCCACCTCGGGGTAATAGTAAGGCCACAGACAGAAATGGAGATATCAGGGTGAGGTCGGGTAGTAGATGGAGGGAACACTTGAAGTTCAGTTTTTGATTCAATTTCAGATAAAAAGAAGACATGAGGTTAGAGACAGCAGAGAAACAGTCACTGGTGTTCTGTAGTAGTGAAGGGGTGATGTCACGGGATGAGGTATATAGTTGGGTATCATCTGCATAAAGATGGTATTGAAAGCCAAATTTGCGAATGGTTTGTCCAACTAGGGCTGTGTACAGAGAGAAGAGGAGGGGACGACCTAGGACTGAGCCTTGAGGAACCCCAACCTCAAGGGGCAGAGGAGAAGAAATAGCACCAGCAAATTATACATTAAATCAGCGGTCAGAGAGATAGGAAGAAAACCAAGAAAGAGTGTTATCCCTGAGGCCAATAGAATGGAGCATAGTGAGGAGGAGTTTGTGGTCTACAGTGTCAAATGCTGCTGAGAGATCCAGAAGAATAAGTAGTGAATAGTTCCCTTTAGATTTAGCCGTCAAGAGATCGTTGGAGACCTTTCTTCCATTTAAGGATTATGGAGGCCACTGTGCTCTTAGGAACCTTGAGTGCTGCAGAAATTCTTTTGTAACCTTGGCCAGATCTGTGCTTTGCCACAATTCTGTCCAATGAAGGAGTAGAACCAACTCAAGGAGGATCAGAAGGAAATGGACAGCATGTGAGTTAAATATGAGTGTCACAGCAAAGGGTCTGAATACTTATGACCATGTGATATTTCAGTTTTTCTTTTTTAATAAATTTGCAAAAATATCTACATTTCTGTTTTTTTCTGTCAAGATGGGGTGCTGAGTGTACATTAATGAGAAATAAAATGAACTTTTTCGCTTTTAGCAAATGGCTGCAATGAAACAAAGAGTGAAAAATTTAAAGGGGTCTGAAAACTTTCCGTACCCACTGTAATTGAAGAGACAAGATACGATACAGCTTACACAGCGTTTCAGTGCCTTTCACAAAAAACTTCAATCCACCAGAATTTCCACAGGGTAACGGATATCAATTCTGTCCTCATAGACAATGCTCCTTTCCACACTCACAGGCTACAGACTCCAGTTCCTTGTGACGCAGTAACTGTTTTCCAGGACAACATGGACTGAATCTCGGATCGGATTGACTCTGCACGAACTGAACTCTCCACATCAACTGCCCCAGAAAGGCACCAATGTATCATCATCATTGGTCAGTGCAATAAGCATAGCATCGAATGAACACTGTAATATACCACTACATAGAGGTTGCTAACCTGGCTTGGACGCTGTATATGGCCATCTATCGTCACGTACCTAAGGTTGCCAAACTAAGGAGAATAACTTTCACTCCCCATAATAGATCTAGTAGTTTTTGTATTTTTGTAGTTTTTATTTTTATTATTTTGGAATCAGAATATACTTTGGGAAGCATTCTAGCTCTAAAATTATGAGACCAGCCATATTATATGGCATTTGTAACAATCAGAGCTAATAAGGCCCAACAGCTTTAGTGCGCTGACGCCGTCTGGTACCCATCTGTTAGTGACAGCCGGACACCCTTGGGAAAAGGCACACGCATCTGACCTGTGGCTGCACAATCTACTGTAAAAATGCAGTTTATAGAAATAAGACCCCTGACCACTTAAGGCTAAATGTGTTGGGCAGTCAAGGAGTAATGTGTGTTTTTTTATAGTAATTGCTAAGTATAATACTGAGTTTATATATTGTTTATAGTCATATCGTGAACAGGAAGCCCAATATGCCTTTCAAAAGAAATTATTTTCAGACCTGTGGTTTCATCAACAAGAGGAATAATAGAATATGAAATACCAAAGAAATACAGTCAAAAGTAAATACACATTCAATTTACAAAAGCAGCAAAACATTGAAATGTCATGAATTCACATCCAGACTAATTGTATAGTACATACCTATGATTCACCAACATGCTGCTTGTGGTGCATGCTGAGAAAATCTGGTGGATATACTGATTGTGTAATAATAATAATAATAATAACAATAATAATAATAATACATTTTTATTTATATAGCACCAACATATTCCGCAGCACTTTACAAATCATAGGGTTCATGTACAGACAAAATGAGACATAACAGAGTAATAAATCAATTAACATAATAAGAGTGAGGGTTCTGCTTGCAAGAGCTTACATTGTATATAGCCTGGATATTATCAACTGTATTCCATAGAGTTGTAAAAATTGCCCATAGACCACCATTTTAAAAAAAAAATATATATTTTTTGTACTACCCAGCTGCATAGTTAAACATTAGGTTGCGCTTATCTGTACAGTAAAACAAAGGGTATACCACTGTATTCCAGCCCAGTGGATGGCAAAATGATACTCCAGGTGCCTCTGAAGCGATAGCATATTCTCTACTTGGCAGAGGAGATGCTGAGCAAGTACAATTTAAGTAACGCTGTCCTACTCTCCTGTCACTTTCTCAGCAGCTCCTTTGACAAGCGGAGAATACACTGTAGCTTTAGGCTTTATTCAAACAATTGTGGAGAGTAACTGCCACAAAATTGCAGGTAGCACTATTGTACCACTATGGAATATCTAGGGATATAGCCTTTTTTTTAATAACTGTAAATACAAAGAAATGTGCATCATTATGTATTTATCCATAAGAGTATTGTTTGTGGGACAGCCCATTCAAGGGATGCTTCTTTGATGAGCTATGCAAAAGCAAAATAACCACATACTGCTCTTACATGGCGGTCTCTGCTGTCGGTGCCCACAGCATGAACAGGGATGGGAAGATTTTGGAAAACTGCAATCAAACCTAAATTTTCATGTGTTGCTGGAAATAACAGAGGTTAACAATGAAGTAGAAATGTTAAAAATAAGGTTACATAAAATATAATGGCTTTGCATTTTGAGTTCCTGTATCCTCTTCGAGATATGTGCTTGTTATTTCCCACATTGCTCTCAGAAACTAGAATAACACTTCACTGCAGAAGTAGGAATGAATACTTTTACAATTCACCATTATGAAGGAGAGGTTTCAAGTGAAAACAGAGGTCGCAGGCGCTTCACATTTAATGTTTGTGTAATTTAATTCCTGCACAACAGAGTAAGACCTCTTATTGTCACTGACTAGAGCACTTCATAAATACAGCTCAATGAATTGTGACTCCTGCTGCCTGATAACTCGGTTATCTCGGAATTCTTTCTCATTTATGAACACCTTGAGACTGCAGTTTAGTTAAAACTTCTACATTCCAGAAATGAAGATATAATCCTTGTATTCAACTGTTCTGCAGTCTTGGTGAGAAAGGAGTATAATGTTGTACCGTGTTAGCCATTGGTGAGAAAGGTACAGTTAATCTAAGAAAATTGCAATCATTTTTTTTCAGTGTCATATATTCTTACCCGCATGAAACACTCCAGTGTTATATATGGTTTTCATCGCCAAAACCAATATAAAAAGCTTATTTTAATTTTGAATATCGAATTTAGTTTAAAAAAATGAATCAGTCATCCCAAAGGAAATCAAGCTCACATATTCAGAGGTATATCTGGAATATATAGGGTCCCAAGTCAGGAATGGGCCCCCACATAGTTGACAGTAAACTGACAGTAGTAATGCAAATAGCACAACTGAAGAACAGATAACAGTATCATAAAGCGTATCTACTACACAAAGGAGAAACCACATAGGTGGCATGGACAACAAAAACTACCACTGTGTTTTCTGACAGTGAAATATAATAATACTTTCTGTATGTCCATGAAAAGTAGTACTTACAAATGCAAAACCCTCATTTCACAGTGGAGTTTGCATTTAAAGCAGAAATCTTGAGCATATGCCAATTTACAAGTGTGAAAATAGCACCGCAGGTATCCAAGTGCTGGGAGCCCCACTGGTTATAACTATGACATCCAGTTCTTTTTAATGAAAAACACATCAACCTGACAAGGAAAAAAATAATATCTCTGAAATGTTGATGCAACAAGCCCCAGTACCTAGCATTCCTAACAGTCTCATAAATACCCCCATACCTTTCTATATGCGAATCTTGGCCTTATGCTCAAGACAATTCCATTCTTCTAGATATGCAAATGAGCATCAAGTGCAGCTGCATGGCAAAGCCTGGATTGGCTCCATTCTTAGCTTTGCTCCTGTTCCAAAAACCATGCCCTGCAGTGCCCCATGAGGATATGTTCACACAGTGTTTTTGCACAAAAATCCACATGGAAAACTGTAGTACAACTCTTGCAAGAATTCTCCAATTCACTTAAATGGAAAACCACACCATATATTTAATAGGTTTAATATATATATTTTTTAAAGCCATGGCACGATAAAAAAAAAATGTGGTAACGTGTAAATTATTGGTATGCTTCAGTCAATGGGAGGCTGAAAAAAGTACACGAGCATACTGTGTAGCAGACCACCGGAAAATGGCCGCCCGGTCGTGTGCAGTCTGATGCCTGAGAAAGGCAGAAGTTCCGGTGAAGAGGAGGAGGGGAGTGAACATAAGCAGCTAAGGAGTGGTGGAGGGTTATGACGCGAAGGGTGCTCGGAGCGCAGGGGGAACTCCCCCGATGCTCCGTGATCCTAATTTGCATAACATAAGAAACCAATTTTATCAGAAACGGCGGAGAGAGGCTTAGAATGGAAGGTAGGAGTAGAATGGCCTTTTTAAAGGCTATTACAACATTCCATTAGTTAAAAATGTGTTTTTCTAATGATAGACTACCTTTCACGTCCTCATGTATATGCTGTTTTTCATACCGCTAGAAAGCAGACAGCATGCTGAATTCAGCGCAGTACCGGCTTTCCCGATATGTGGCCCGGGGCTGGAGCTATCGGTGCCGGTAGTTCTGTGCCCCATCGTCAGAATAGCTTTTCTGACAGTCTAGCTGCGCTGTGAGGAACGCCCTCCCTGACAGTATTCGTCCATAGACTTGTACTGAGGGGGCGTTCCTCACAGCTCAGCGTCATCACTGGGCGGTAAGGAACGCCCTTCCTGACAGTACTCATTCAAAGCCTGTACAGTCAGAGGGGGCGTTCCTTACAGCCCAGTGATGACGCTGGGGGAACGCCCCCTCAGTACAAGTCTATGGACGAATACTGTCAGGGAGGGCGTTCCTCACAGCGCAGCTAGACTGTCAGAAACTCCCTTCTGACGATGGGGCACAGAACTACCGGCACCGATAGCTCCAGCCCTGGGCCACATAACGGGAAAGCAGACAGCGCGCTGTCTGCTTTCTAGCGGTATGAAAAACAGCATATACATGAGGACGTGAAAGGTCCTCTTTAAGAACAAACACTTCCAAAACCGAAACTGCTATTATTATACATCGCCTTTATTTATTTTATTTTTTTTTCAATTCAAAGTTTATTGGTTTTCAAAAAGGCATAAAAAACAGAGACAACAGAAAGCTGCAAACTGTAACAACAGTGTATACTGTAGATAACAGGATGAACCCCATAGAGGTCAGAGGACAAGAAGAGGAGGGGAAGGGGAGAAAAAAAGGAGGAAGAAGGGGAAGGAGCCACAAGGTAACAACGAACAAAACAACACAGAGAGAAAAAGAGAAGAAAAAGAAGAAAAAAAAAGTGTCTGGGGGGGGGGGGGGGGGGGGGGGGCTATATTGCATCAGTATCCAGGTCCGGGGGGAGGACCCAGAGGTGGAAACAATGGAAATTATTCATCAGGAAGAGCAATAAAACTCCACAAGGAGCAAAGCCAGAGGGCCATTAACAGTCATAAACAGGTAGCAGATCTGTTAGCCATAAAAGTCAGACCATCCCACTATAGGTCTACGGGGGAAGCACAGGTCCGAGAAGCGCCTGATACTCACTGGTACGCTCCGTTGGAATTCCATCCAGTAGAACCAGGTTTTGTTAAAGGTTTCAACAATGTCATGCTGGAAAGAAGTAAGGTTCTCAATACGCATAATCTCATTGACCCTCAACATAAAGAGAGAGAGAGGGTGGGTTCAGTTCACTTCCAAAACTACGGGATACATGCCCGAGCCACAAAGACCAAAAATCGAAGCAAGAAGCGCTTATAGATATGCACCGGGGTCTCGCAATGATGGAGGAGCAACAGAGCAGGGCCCAAGTGGTGAGAAGTCTCAGTAATCTGAGAAATAATCCTCTTAATGCGTCCCAGAAGGGGGACAAAGCGCTACAAGACCAAAAAATGTTTAACATGGTGCCCTCCAGCATGTTGAAAGGACCTGTGGGAGAAGAGCATGCAATCTCGAGGGGACACGATACCACCGGGACATGAGTTTGAAGCTGGCCTCCTGATAGCGTGAACTGATAGAAGTTTTATGTGTGAGACGGAATATGCACTCTCTTCGGGCCTGAGTGAGAGATAAGTTAATGCCAATATCCCACTTCAATATGAAGTGAGGGACATCCTCGGGCGGAGGTTCTATCAGGAGTTTGTAGATAGTAGTTAAGGGGTGCCGTAGGGTCCTGCACCCATACACAATTGTTCTAGTAATGTATATTTGGTCCTGAAATCCGTAGGGGGGAGATTGTACGAAGTGGCTGATCTGTAATCCACGCCATGCGTCCAGGGAGGGTAAGATTGTTGAAGGGGGAAACCCCTGGGCCCACTTGCCATCCTGAGTCGTTCCGGAGATGACCAACCTTAAAAAACTGTGACGATGTCAATTGCGGAACACCCTGACAGAGACACCAGAAGGGAATTTAGGGTTGCCCAAGATGGGGTAGCATATGGAGTAAAGCGGGAGCAAGTGTGTGTGAACCAAGCGCTGGGCGCAAATTCTAAGGGTTGGGCCAATTGTGGGGTGGGAGCAGAGAGATGACACTAGAGAAGGTTCAAGCCATGGGATCGTCTGTAGCAGCAGTGGAGAGAAGGCTTGTTCAATGTAAACCCATGGTTTAAGAAAGCTATGTCTACACCAGTCCACTATCCTAGTTAAATGGGCAGCAAAATAGTATAATTTGAGATCTGGGAGCAGATATTTCAAAGCCTGGGTAGCCCATGTCATTTATACTTATTCATGCCCAATATTGGTTACTACTTTTTTTTTCTACTATTGTACTTGTCGGGCATCAATACCTATTTGATATATGGGGTTCATATTACATTGTTACCATTATTAACTTGTTATTCCCCCAGTCTCTGTCATTTGGTATATTGTTTACTGTATTGTGGGATATCATTATTGGGATTTGTTGTGTAGATGTCACCTATGACATCTATGTTTTTATATCTTTTTTACCTATAATATTAATAAAGTACAGTATATGCATTTTAATATTTATACATTGTGTGAGATGGAGTCTGTTTATTTGTAGGCTTTATATATTTATGGACTGTTCACTGTTTAGTCCTTATAGTTAATCTCTGGATCATTTACATAGTTGTGACAAATGGTTATTTTAGTGGTAATTGATATTTTGATCCTCACTTGGTTGTAATTTGGATATTATACACTCTCCAGACTCCAGAGTATAATAAGCAGAAGCCCAAGGGAGGTGAATAAACATAACAAACAGTGTTACTCACCTCTCTTGGGCACTGGCATGTGGTTCCCCGTTCTGGCCTCCAGAATGAAGTCAAGGACTTCACAATCACAGGTCTTAATGGTCACGTAAGGCATGCCGGTGTTATGATGCGCAGACGCAATTGGCATTACACTGGCATGACCCATGTGATGTCCCACATGCTGGAGCATAGAGGAGGTGAGTAATAATAATAATAGTTTGTGGATGATGAACCCCAAAAATATTGTGTTCGGCCAAACCCGAAATTTTTGGAAAATTCTTAAAGAAAACCGTTTCGGTGATCCCTATGTATGTGCCACTATGACATATTATACTGAGTTGAGGGGCTACTGTGGGACCCTATAGTGTGTGGAGGGAGCACTATGGGACATTATACTGTATGGGGGGCCACTACCAGACATTATACTGTGTGGAGGGGCCATTATGGGACACTGTACTGCCTAGAGAGCCACTATGGGAAGTTATACTGTGGGGGGCCACTATGGGACATTATACTGTATGGAGGGCCGCTAAGGGACATTATACTGTCACAGGGATCCATAACATGAATTGGAGGAGGCATGCTTTCTGAGAAGCAATTAATGGTCTATGGTAACTTTAATCTGTTCCTGAATGAGGCGGCCATGCCTTCCTGATCTCTGTGTACAAAGCGCTCAGTGAGCAGTGTTCACAGCTATGGGAGTCGCCATGATGCGGTTCCACTTCTTGCTCCACGGTCACATCACTGCTAGGAGCCAGGAACTGTGGAAGTTGCTTGGTCCTAGGAGGCCCAGATCAGCTCTACAGTATACTGTAGGAGGGTGCATTCCTCCTGTAACTGGGGCTAATGTATAAGTCCCAGTTGCAGGAAAAATCAGCAAAAGAAAGCAAAAAATAGGAAAGTTAAAAAATGTCCCCCCAAAGGTCTATTATGAACTTATGGAAGAATACAATGTGTAAAAAAACAAAAAAAAAAAATGCCACTACCATGCCCACATCATAGGTCCTAGCTCCACCCCCGGAAACATAACAATAATTGTATATAAAAATTACCGTAACTAGGGAGAAAACTATTTCAAAATTTTGTTATTAGCATTTTGGCTTTAAAATAAAATATGAAAAACACTTTGTTTATATTTTCTCAAATATTAAAATAAAGAAAAAACATGGAAAAATAAAAACAACATAAAAATAAAACCCTATTTATCACTGAACAAAGATGCAAAAATGGTATGAATAACCCAAAGAAAAAAAAATATTATAGCCCTCAAAACCGAATGTGTCCGGTCCAGAACCAGTGAAAATGGCCCAGTCTGGAAGTGGTTAAAGGGGTTTTCCCAGAAATAAAACTTATTACCATTTCACAGGATAGGGGTGAGAAATTTCTCATCTGTAGGGGTCCAACCTCTAGGAGAACCTGGAATCACCAGAACAAGATTCCTAGGCACCCCACTCCTACATTTGAATGGAGCACTGTTCAAGTGTCAAGTTGGTATCTCCAGCAATCCCTTTAAACTTGAATGGCATTGCATTGTGCATACGCCACTTCTGTTCTATTAAAATAGGGAGACATGGGACCTTCATTTGCGTGATCAGAGGTGTCCCAGTACTCTGGCCACCCTTCGGTCTGACACTTATCAACTTACCTTGGATAGGAGATACATTTGGTTATGAGAAAACCCTCTTTAGAATAAGGCCCCAGTTGTGGAAAAGCAGCTTTTTTTGTTGCAGATTTTGTTGCATTCTTTTGAGACAAACCCATGAGTGGCTACAAAAGGTAATATAAAGGAAGCACCTATACTTCTCCCTTCAACATGGGGCCGAGCAGAGCTGCATACCCTAATAATGCTAGGGGTAGCCTGTAGTAGTCTAGCCCACCTTCACTGATGATATCTTCTGACATGTCTCTATCCAGCGCACATACCTGTGAAATAAAGTTGCAAAACAGTCTCTGAGCAGTCATCACTAATAAAACAGACATACTGTGATTTTCAATCACATAGGCAAATAACTTTAGACTTTGACATGGCTTTGACATACCCTTGCTTCTAGTGCAATGTCTGAGTCTGTCATTATCAAACCAGGGCTTAGAGTCAGAAAATTCTCTTTCTTCACTAAATATTTTTCCTTATTGGTTTATACAATACATTTTGTAAAAAAATTAGTGAAATATT
This sequence comes from Leptodactylus fallax, assembly GCA_947044405.1. Taxonomy (NCBI): domain Eukaryota; kingdom Metazoa; phylum Chordata; class Amphibia; order Anura; family Leptodactylidae; genus Leptodactylus; species Leptodactylus fallax. Next base: position 8,765,115 of record CAMRHE010000012.1, on the reverse strand, counting down.
TTTTTTCATCAACGTACAGATATGCGACTATTGATTTATAACATATTGTTTAATATTTTATGGATTGCAGGCTGAAAACATCTGGTATCTCATTTTCTTTAATCCCTGAAAGCTCTTTGCATGATATTTACAGGGTGTGGAAAAGCAAGCTTGTGGCAGATGTGCTTCATAGCTTGACTGTATTATAGCTCAGAAACACAGTGTGGGTGTTTTGTTTTTTGTCTTTTTACAATTCAGCATTTTAAGTAATTGGACTAGTGAAATGTAAAATGGAAATTAACTATATTAAACGGAAGCTGCTTATCCCTGGATTTACTAGTACTTGGGGATAATAGTGGATAAAGTCACCGCTGGAATGGGTATACAGTATTTTCCATGCATACGTATTTTCCCCACAAAAATTTAGTGTAGACAATTGTTATCTTTATTTACTGTTGCTTTCATATTGTTAAATAAATCTGCAGTATTGTATAGCTATTGACATCAACCCCTGTGTCATCCGTGGGGCTGAAAATCTGAATTCTCTAGCTGAGGCACATAAGGACCTATTTCATTGGTTAGCACTGTTGCCTGGGAACACTGGAGTCTTAGGTCGAATCCAACCAAGGACAACATCTACAAGGAGTTTGTATGTTCTTCAATACTCCAATGATATACTGATAAGAAATGTAGATTGTGAGTCCTATGTGGGATAATGACTAACAATGTCTGTAAAGCGCTGCTGAATATGTTGGCGCTATGGGAGTAAGAGAAATAAATAATAAATAGAAAGCCAGTGAACCTCATGCACGTGAATCCACACAAACACAGGCAGAGCATTCAAGTTGTGTGCAGATATTACCCTTGGCCCTTTGTTTTTCTCTTCTATACTTGAGTGCACAAGCCATACAAATTAGATGGTTGATTGTTGAACAACCATTACACAAAGGTTTGTTTTGTGATTGATCATAAGATAGCTTCACAGTGAGTGGAAAGAGGAGGGGTTGTTCTGTCTTCACACAGTTAATGGAGGGGGAGGGAAGAGGCTGTTTTTCCTTACATCACTACTACAAACTGCTTTCTCTGTGCAGTGGACTGAACATTCTGCACATTTCACAGTTTACAATGTAAGAAAAGTCTTCTATGTACTAGTATCTACTTCTGGCTGCTTGTGTCATTACAGATGGGATATTATTCACATACAGTGAACAGCTTTCCTGGCTGTGCTCATAGATTGCTCTTTTCCTGTGTCAGGGATGTTTTCAGTTGTATTTGCAGCTCAGTTTTTCTGGATCTCTTTTATTATGCTAGTTTTTCTCAGCTATTTGTTTGCCACTGTACAGTTACTCCAGGCAGAATTGAATGCGAATAAACCAGTAGTAACCATAATGGATGGGGGAGGGGAGCAGACTGCTCCTTATTATACAGGCCCACAGCCTCAGAGACAGATGTAAAATGTGTTGCAGACATAATGTGGTTATTAGCAGCAGAAAAACTGATAGGACACCACGTATGAAGGCTTATACAGTCATATAAAAAATTACCTAGCAAGACCATGCAGATATTTAAACTTTTTATGAAAGTTAAGGTACCCTTTAAATTGGCCCCACATGTTTAATTATGCTGGGCAAGTAATGGATGATGTATTTTAGAAGTGATATTCATTAAAGAAGATCTTTCCCGGAATGACTATTTGTGCATCAGATTGAAACATTAACCCATTAGTGACCAACATGTAGACTTTCTACATTTGTCACTAATTCCTACTGAATTGACTTTCTATGTCAATTGTCCCAGAATACTGTGGGGACTCTCACGCAATCTGAAGTAGGTGAGTACATAGCTGGACTCCTAGTCTAAACATGCAGGACTGCAAAACTGCCAATCCTGGGCATTTAACCCTTTAGATGTTTTTGGAGGGTGGGGGCTCTCTCCAATAGTATAAAAAAATAAATAATGTTTAACCCCATCCCGACATCCACTGTACTATTACAGTGGATGTCAGGTCTTTAAATATGGCACCCACTCAGAAGCAGAGCGGACACCATTACTGCCAGGTCTCCACTGTTTCATAGAGTGGAGATCTAGCGGTAATGCCTGTGATTGGAGTCTGTACCGATCACAGGCATTAACCCTTTCATCTGGACTTGTTTTGCAACCGGCCTTCCCCCTGTGGTGTCCCCACCTCTTTCCTTACTTTGTTGTCGCATGAAGGCTTCCACACAACAAGATTGTTGGAGCTGTCCTATCTTCATGTCAGCCAGGAGCCTTATGAAGTTGCAATGAGGTCTATGGGGTAATCGATCTAATAATTGTAGGTTCTAACTCCCTAGATGGGCTAAATAAAAAGTTTAAAAAAAGGTTTTAAAAATATAAAAAATAACCTAAAAATTCAAAAAAATAAACAAAAACAAACATTCTTGTAAAAATTGTCACACTGTCTCACTGCACCTGGAAGTGAAGGAAGTTGAGGCAGAGGAGAGCAGTTATTATTGTGTGCTGAGGCAGAAGAGAGAGATGTCAGCAGGGGCAGAGCTAAGCTGCAGTTAGCAGCAGATACTGAAGCCCATGCTTCTCATTTGCATAGGGATAAAAGTATGTTTTTTACAAGAATGGAGCAGCGGTCCTGAATAAGAAATACATCATTGTAAACTGTGCTCACAGCCCTGCAAGGTACTGTGATTAGTTTCATATCTCAGTTTTGTGCTGAAAGACTCCCTTTAAGGCCTAAAACAGGCAGGTCAGTAAAGAGTTAATTTTATAAGATGACAGTGTGCATCAGTTGATGAAGTGATAGTTCATGGTTATATACCACCCAACAAACATTTATTATGATTGCAAAAGTGCACTTACATTGTCCATCATTATCTTTAATACCTGTTGACAGAACAGTTGTTTGGCTGACAGTTATTCCTCCCAACTCTCCTGTATACATACATGCTTAGTTAAGTGGAGTCTGCATCTTGGAAGAGCGAAGTAAGCTGCCATTCCTGGCAGACACCTTTGATGGTTGTTTATCTCCAGGGAGAACAAAAGGATCAGTTATTAAAATTCAATATGTCCGATCCTTCTTTTACTTACATAATTTGTCTAGAAAGGCCCTGATACACAGGGTCGGACTGGCCCACCGGGGAACTGGTGAATCCACTGGTGGGCCCCGAGCCCCGACTATTAGTCCACACGTTACCAATGCAGATACATTGGTCAGGGGCCCGATCGGGACCCTGACCACCGAGCTCGGCGGGGTATGGTGACCGTGGCCAGCTGGAGATGGCCGGGCCCCGGACCACCATGATAGCGGTCGGGGAAAGCCTGGTTCCCTGACCGCTATACATACTGTTATTGGAAAGGGGCCCTGGCATATTGCAGGCCCCTTTCCAGTAGATGGCAGGGCAGGGCACCCAGGGGAGGTGACTGAAAATAATAAATACATATGCTTACCTCTACTGGGCACAGCGTTCTCTCCGGCACTCTTCCATCCTGTGACTGAGGCCTGTGATTAGGCCCCAGCGGTCACATGGGGCGCAGCCGCGTAATGACGTCAGTGCGTGACCGCTGAGGGCAAATCACAGGCCTCAGCAACAACGTCGGAAGAGGGCCTGAAGACGCTGAAGATGGCAGAATGGAGCGAGGATGACAAGGAAAGGTAAGGCAAGGTGAGTATGAATGTTTGTTATTTTTAATCACCTTCCCTGGGCCTCCGATTATTATACTCTGGAGTCTGAGGAGACCCCAAAGTATAATAATAGCACCGAAGGGGAGGGGGGGCTGTTGGGCACATATAATACTGTGTGGGGGCCACTGTGGAGCATATACTCCATACAGTGGCTCCTTCACTGGTCCCCTATACTGTATGGGGACCATTGATAGGTCCATTATATTGTTGGGGGGAGGGCAGTGATGGAGGCCAATAGCCTGGGGTACATTAAAGGGGTTGTGCAGGATAACATTTTTTTTTTTTAATTACCCTGAGGCAGGCGAAAAAAACAAAACAAAAAAAACCCCCAAACTTTCTCTCCTGTCCCCAGTGTCTCCCAGCGCGGTTCGGTCCTGCAGTTCTGTTGTTTTCTTCCAGCTGAAGTTCCCTCTGCACATGACTACCTGTGATGTCACGTGACCCCTGAGGCCAATCAACGGCCTAAAAGAAGGGACCTGGGATGTCACAGCCAGTGAGGACTTCTGACAAAAAGAAGACAGCGGAGCTGCGGGACCGGACCGTGCTGGGAGGACACTATTTTTTTGGTTTTTTTTGGGGGGGTAGGGGGGGATTCACCTCCCCTGGACTAATTATAAAAAAGAAAAAAATTATACTGGACAACCTCTTTAAAGTGTGGCGCATTAGAGGGTATATTAAAGGGGTTGTCCAGGCATAATTTGTTATGGTTTATCCTCAGGCCATAAATACCTGATCTGTAGGGGACTGACCCAGGACCGATCAGCTGTACGGAACCACTTCTGATGCCCGTCCTATACACAATTAAGGGCCAGAATCAGAAAGCTCTGTCCACTATGTATTAGTCGGGCACCTTCACTGCATCTCAGCACTTACTGAAGTCAGTAGGAGATGAGCTGCAGTGAAGGCATCTATACAGCGGATGGAGCTTTCTGCTTCCGGACGTGTGTTGTGTACAGAACGGGCGCCGGAAGTGGCTCCAAACAGCTGATGGGGCAGTGTGTCAGCCCCCTACCCATCAGGTATTTATTTAAGATTAACCCTGGACAACCCCTTTAATATGCATCACACAGTTTAATGTCCCTTCCCCCACAGGATGTCAGCCCCCACCACTTCACCCACACAATATAATGGCCCCATCACTGCTCCCCATACAGTATGGGGGACCAGTGAAGAGGCCACTGTATGGGGGGACCAGTGAAGTGACCATAGAAAAATTTGGCCCAGACAACCCCTTAAAAGAGGTTGTCCATAAACTGGAGCGACCACTGTGGCGGCCGCCAGGCAGGTGTAAAAATAAGAAAACTAAAAAAAAAAAGCATACTCACCTGTCCCCAGCACCCTGTTGTCCCCTGCCTCTGTCTGTTCGGTCTCATGGCGGCGCCTCATTTCTGGAAATCCTGTACCTAATTGGTCTTAGCGGTCATGAGACTGAATGGACACTGGCAGCGGACAACAAAGTGTCGGGGACAGGTGAGTATGCTGCTTTTTAATTTATTGATTTTTCACTTTACACCTCCCGCCAGCCACATGGGTTGCTCCAATTCCTGGACAACCTCTTTAAAGGATTTATCCATCTTTCTAATATTGATGGCCTGTCCTTAAGATAGGCCATCAAGATTACATCTGCGATGATACAACAGCCAGGACCTCTGCAGATCAGCTTTTCCAGGACCATATTCTCACCTCTCCTGGGCACAGCGTCTTCTCCGGCGCTCCTCCGTCATGTGACTGAGGCCTGTGATTAAGCCCCAGCGGTCACATGGGGCGCGGCCGCGTAATGACGTCAGTGCGCCCCCACGTGACCGCTGAGGCCCAATCACAGGCCTCAGCAGCGACTTCGGAAAAGGGCCTGAAGACGCTGAAGACAGCAGGATGGAGCGAGGATGCCAAGGAAAGGTAAGACAAGGTGAGTATGAATGTTTATTTTTAATCACTTCCCCTGGGCCTCCGATTATTATGCTCTGGGGTCTGAGGAGACCCCAGAGTATAATAATAGCACTGAAGCAGAGGGGGGCTATTGGGCGCATATAATACTGGATGGGGGCCACTGTGGAGCTTATAATACTGGGTGGGGGCCACTGTGGAGCTTATACTCCATACAGTGGCTCCTTCATTTTTTTTTTATTACGCCGGGGCAGGTGAAAAAAACAAAACAAAACAAAAAAAACCCCCAAACTTTCTCTCTTGTCCCCAGTGTCTCCCAGCGTGGTTCGGTCCTGCAGTTCTGTTGTTTTCTTCCAGCTGAAGGTCCCTCTGCACGTGACTACCTGTGATGTCACCCCTGAGGCCAATCAGCGGCCTAAGGGAAGGGACCTGGGACGTCACAGCCAGTAAGGACTTCCGGCAAAAAGAAGACAGCGGAGCTGCAGGACCGGACCGTGCTGGGAGGACACCGGAGCACCAGAGACAGGTGAATATGTTTAGTGTGTTTCTTTTTGTTTTTTTTTTGGGGGGGGGGAGTAGGGGGGAATCACCTCCCCCCGGACTAATTATTAAAAAAAGAAAAAAAATTATACTGGACAACCTCTTTAAAGTGTGGCGCATTAGGGGGGCCCTGGGGGGTATATTAAAGGGGTTGTCCAGGCATAATTTGTTATGGTTTATCCTCAGGATAGGCCATAGATACCTGATCTGTAGGGGGCTGACACCGGACCGATCAGCTGTATGGAGCCACTTCTGATGCCCGTACTGTACACAATACAGGGCCAGAAGCAGAAAGCTCTGTCCACTGTATGTTAGCCGGGCACCTTCACTGTATCTCAGCACTTATTGAAGTCAGTAGGAGCTGAGCTGCAGTGAAGGCGCCGGGCTGCTATACAGCGGATGGAGCTTTCTGCTTCCGGCCCTGTGTTGTGTACAGAACGGGCTCCGGTAGTGGCTCTGAACAGCTGATGGGGCCATGTGTCAGCCCCCTACCGATCAGGTATTTATGGCCTATCCTGAGCATAGGCCATAAAAAAGATTAACCCTGGACAACCCCTTTAATATGCCCCACACAGTTTAATGTCCCCCCCACAGGATGTCAGTCCCCATCACTGCTCCCACACAATATAATGACACCATCACTGTTCCCCATACAGTATGGGGGACCAGTGAAGAGGCCACTATGTGGGGGGAACAGTGAAGTGACCATAGAAATATTTAGCCCAAACAACCCCTTAAAATAGGTTGTCCATAAACTGGAGCGACCACTGTGTCGGTCGCCAGGGAGGTGTAAAAATAAGAAAATTAAAAAAAAAAAAAGCATACGCACCTGTTCCCAGCACCCCGATGTCCCCTGCCTGTGTCTGTTCGGTCTCATGGCGGCGCCTCATTTCTGGAAATCCTGTACCTAATTGGTCTTAGCGATCACATGAGGTGCAGGACTCCCAGCAAGGATTCGCGGGCACGAGACTGAATGGACACTGACAGCGGACAACGGAGCGCCGGGGACAGGTGAGTATGCTTTTTAAATTTACTTATTTTTTACTTTACACCTCCTGCCAGCTACATTGGTTGCTCCAATGCCTGGACAACCTCTTTAAAGGATTTATCCATCTTTCTAATATTGATGGCCTGTCCTTAGGATAGGCCATCAATATTACATCTGCGATGATACAACAGCCAGGACCTCTGCAGATCAGCTTTTCCAGGACAGTGCGGCTACAGGTAAAGGTAACAATTCTTGGAGCCACGCTGCTTACTTGGCATACAAGGTGTAGCAGTAGGTTTAGGTAGTGCAGTGGTGCACATGGTATAGTGGTTGAGCAGCATGGCTCCCGACATGTTATTACCTTTAGCCGCCCTGTCTCGGTACCGCTGATCTGCAGGGGTCCTGATGGTGGGCCCCTAGAAGCAATTCCACTGGTGGGTCCTAGGCATCCCAGTACGACACTGGCTATTAGCTATTAGTGTATGTCCAAGAACCAATCAAATGTATAGCTGCTTAGCTCAGAGCTAGATTGGAACTAAGCTGACAAAAGCAGCTTGGCACCAGTCAAAACATGCCATCCCTCATGTTAGTCCTCATCAGGGGCGTAAATACCGGGGTAGCAGCGGTAGCAGCTGCCACAGGGCCCGGGACATTACGGGGCCCCGCGGGCCCCCGATGCTTTTTTTTTTTTTTTTGAGTAACCCCAGCAGGTAACGGGCCCTATATACTTACCGTTCCCCGGGGTCCCACTCACGGCCGCCTGCGCTTCCGATTCTGCGGAGGCGGCTGTGAGCAGGAGCGGGGATCAGTATGTGAGGCCGCGGGCCGAACACCACAATCTCTGCTATCATTATCTGAAAAGACCCCGGAGTATAATCGGAGGCCCAGGGGAGGTGAGGGAACATAAAATACAATGTACTTACCTCTCCTACGCTTCTCCAGGCTTCGGCCCTGTTTGGTGACGTCGCGACGCCTTGCCCGCATCACGTGACGCCGGTCTGGTCCGACATTGAAGGCGGCTGAAGCAGCAGGGAGTGGACCGGAGCGAGGAACAGGTAAGCAACGTTGTTTTTTATGTTTCTTTCCTCCCCCGGGTCTCCGATCATTATACTCTGGGGTCTGAAAAGACTCCAGAGTAATTGTTCATGGGTGGTCCACAATGGGACATATAATAGTGTATGCAGGGGCCACTATGGGGCAAAATACTCAGTGCAGGGGCCACTATGGGGAATAATACTGTGTGCAGGGGCCACTATGGGACATATAATAGTGCGTGCAGGGGCCACTATGGGGCAAAATACTCAGTGCAGGGGCCACTATGGGGAATAATAGTGTGTGCAAGGGCCACTATGGGGCAAAATACTCAGTGCAGGGGCCACTATGGGGAATAATAGTGTGTGCAGGGGCCACTATGGGGCAAAATACTCAGTGCAGGGGCCACTATGGGATATAATACTGTGTGCAGGGGCCACTATGGGATATAATACTGTGTGCAGGGGCCACTATGGGATATAATACTGTGTACAGGGGCCACTATGGGGCATGATACTGTGTGCAGGGGCCACTATGGGACATGATACTGTGTGCAGGGGCCACTATGGGGCACGATACTGTGTGCAGGGGCCACTATGGGGCACGATACTGTGTGCAGGGGCCACTATGGGGCACGATACTGTGTGCAGGGGCCACTATGGGGCATGACACTGTGTGCAGGGGCCACTATGGGGCATGACACTGTGTGCAGGGGCCACTATGGGGCATGATACTGTGTGCAGGGGCCACTATGGGGCATGATACTGTGTGCAGGGGCCACTATGGGGCATGATACTGTGTGCAGGGGCCACTATGGGGCATAATACTGTGTGCAGGAGCCACTATGGCACATAATAGTGTGCGCAGGAATGCGTTTTTTTTTGGGGGGGGGGGAGATTGGGGGCAGCGGTTCGGGGGGGGGCCCATGTCAAATGTTCACCTTGGGGCCCAGCCATTCCTAGTTACGCCACTGGTCCTCATTATTTATCAGATTTCGCTTAGAATTCATTTAGTTGAGGAACATCTTTTGCAAGGCCCTAGACACAAGTCTAGCTGGCTTGTGTCCGTTGTGGTTATTCCATGTTAGTTATAAAGGAATAGACTTTGTAAAGGATGTCTATACTACTACACTTGCACTCTATTTTCCCAAGCTTATGTCTTCAAAATAAAATATTGTGATAAGTATAAATCATTTATTGCAGTAATCCTGAATTTAATGGATCAGGTATAGCTACCTGGAACACGTCTAATGAGACAAGTGGATCCTTTAAAGGGAATGTGTCAGCAAAAATGACCTATTTTTTAAACCGTTTTTATGCGAATATTTAAAATTTTTCATGTCACAAAAAAGACCAGTACTTGGTCCTGTAATTTTCACTCTGGCCATGAAACCTAATAATAGACTTGACAATTACAGATTTGCCAATTCTGTAGTGATTTTTGTTGCGGCAGTGACATCATTTACATCACAAACAAGACAGACAGAATCACAATAGAAGAACACACATCTACAGAGAACATCCATTGTGACCCATCATTGCATCCAGTACTGACAATAGCTTATCTACTCCCTTTCCCTGCACAGAGCATGCCTAGAAAACTCTCCCATAGACTTCAATGAGTAGTCTCCCGTCTATTTCTGCCTATGATCTCGACTAGGCTGTAACAGAGGAAACTCAGGCAAGATAGCAGCCCCCAAAATCATGTACATAAATAGAATTTAAAAAATCTACAATTTGAAAATAAAAGCAAAAAAAAAATATTTTTAGCTTAATTACTCCCTTTCCCTGCAGAGAGCATGCCTAGAAAACTCTCCCATAGACTTCAATGAGTAGTCTCCAGTCTATTTCTGCCTATGATCTTGACTATGCTGTAACAGAGGAAACTCAGGCAAGATGCCAGACCCCAAAATCATGTACATAAATAGAATTTAAAAAATCTACAATCTGTAAATAAAAGCAGGTTAGATAAAAAGTGATATGCAGTATACTGGTTTTAATAAATAAATAAAAAATGTCAATACATTCTTTTTAAGCAGCAAACACATTGGCACTTGCTAATCTGAGGAGTATAGTCTTAGGAATCTCTTCAATTTCCCCCTTATGGGCTTTCTTTGTTGGATTCCAAGGTTGTGGTCCCCAGAGTGATTACTGATTGATGAGGCAATAACTAAAGCACAGTCAGCAACAATCCAAGGGTTAACTCTCAGAGTGGGCAAAAGCAAAGCCAGTGGATGAGATGAGCAGGTAGTCAGGGGAAGGACAAGAGTTGGAAACAGGAGTACAACTACAGGTGCCAGGAAAATCTAAAGGAGTGTGAGAGGAGCAAAATGCAGAAAGGATACTTTCAGCATCAATGAATATAGGCTGAAAAGCTCTTTATGGTGCCTGAGCAAAAATACTCATTGAATTAACATATGGTAAATGCATCTATAGACCACTATTAATCTGATGGAGGGTAAAAAAGCCTGAGTTGCATTTTTTTTCACATCATGGACTAATGCAGAAGGCTGTGCTATTATGTGTAATTGCATCCTGTTAAGAAATCATATAATGCACAGTATAGTTTTTTACGGGCAGCACAGTGGCTCAGTGGTTAGCACTGCAGCCTTGCCGCACTGGAGTCCTGGGTTCAAATCCTGCCAAGGACAACATCTGCAAGGAGTATGTATGTTCTCCCCGTGTTTGCGTGGGTTTCCTCCAGGTACTCCAGCTTCCTCCCACACTCCAAAGACGTACTGATAGGGAATGTAGATTGTGAGTGCTGTGGAATATGATAGCGCTATATAAGTAAGCATAATAAAGATTGGCACCTATAGTGGATGAATGCCACTCAGTGGCATCTGTTTTTTCAATCAGATTAATGCATCAAACAGGAGCTTTTACGGTGTATTCCTTAAACTGATCACATTACTATAGTGTCAAATAAGCTTTACAAAGCCAACTTAAGGGTCAGAATCACAAGCAGAGTCAGGAACCATGCAGTTACACAAAGGACCTTGATTCACAGAATGTGGATGTATAGACTGGATTCTGCTTAAAACAGGCTGGTAGACCCAAGTGCTGTTGACATGGAAACCCAATGTGGCAGGATGTAGGAAGCCACAGCTGTAAGTGGGAAGTAGGAGGGGTAAGTTGGGTTGCCTAGAAACCTGGCATGGTCAGTCATTGTCAACCAGTGATGCATAGTTACCAACCTATCTAGAGCAACAATGGAAAAAAAGGAAAAACATCCAGCACTGAGAAATATAGTAAAAAATCTCTATTTATTTGTCCAACTTAAAAGTGTCAAAAGACACGCAAGGCATGAAAAAAATAAGGGGAGAATCACCTGTCTTTTCTCTGACGTGTTTCAAACTGGATCCTCCAGTTTTAAACCATAAAGTATGGAGTGTAAGATACTCTTAGGGCAAATATATCTGCAGCTTATTTCACACACCTTAATGACCTTAAGATAGTGGAATAAAACAGACGCTTTGGCAATCTCTTAATATAAGGCTTAACTGATTATAACTTAACTGGTTCTTATACAATACAAAAAAAACGCAAAAGCAGCACAAAAACTCCAATATTACCACTATATCATACAAATATATGTACGCGTATGATGAAAAAGTAGTTCCATTAAATCATGCTATTTGAAGAAGAACAATAAATGAATAAATAAATGGCTGGAAAATTACACCTGACACCTAATCTAATAAAAATACATAAGATCTGTTCTCAAATGTAACCAATTAGGTGATCTTGTATCTAATGTCAGTATACAGAACGTTTCTCGAACAAGAAGCATTCTCCTCCAATATCCACATGTTTTGGCACGAAACACCTTTTTCTATTGCATAAACTTGCATGGAGTTTACTGATCCATCATGTATGTCCTTGAAGAGTTTTGAAACTCCAGATAAACTCTGAATATTAAAAGAAGAGGCAGTAGCTCCTAAAAAATGCAAACTATGCAGTATACCAAATATACTACATATGTGATATTGCAATTGATATAACATTTTATAGGAAAAATAGCCCCTGTGATAACCAAATTGGTCTTACACATGTATTTACAAAAACCACACCATACCGCAGGTTGTGTTACCTTATCATAACCACATAGCCTGATGTGTGTCAGATGGATATGAGTTAGGGGAGACTATACTGTCAATAGTATAGTCTAGAACCATGATGGCGAAACTATGTCACGCATGCCAGAGAGGGCACACAGAGCCCTCTCAGTTGGCACGCGCGCCATCGCCATGATCGCTCACTAACGGGGAATCCAGTCCAGGTTTCCCCGTTAGTGAGCGATCATTTCTTTCAGCTGTATGTGTAGGCTGCAGTCCGCAGGACCGCTGGTTACACGATAGATGCTAAATCCTAGTGGGCTAAAGGACCTTTGATGACATCATGATCATGTGATCAGACTCTTGTGTGGGCAGAGCTATTCTGGATATTACAGGACAGTGTGGCATTACACAGAAAGAGGAAGTGTCAGGGATGTTACATCTGTTGTTGCTACTTTAAAGTTGCCTGGTCTACATAAAGAAGGCTTGGTGGTTGCTGCTTTAAGGTTGCCATGACAACATAGGGAAGCTTCCTGAGCAAGCCTTTTTAAACCACTCCCTATCACTCAGCTGTGCTGGTTAATCAGTTCTCTAACTCCTGCTAAACGCCTGACTGTGATTTGACTTCTCCTATACCTGACCTGTAGCTGTGTACCTGGATTCCTCTTTTGTCTTGCGATTTTGTTCTGGCATTCCTGATCGGTTCTGACTATTGGCTTTGTTTCCTGGATTTGTCTTTGTCTCGTGATTTGGATCTGTGTTACCCTCCTCAGTTGTTAACCCGAATTGACGACCATTCTATTTTCTCTGTCCCTGTGAGTAGAGTGCAGATTTGGTGTAAGCTCCTGCTGCAGTGCATTTATTTGTAATACACTTTCTGTTCTGGTGACAATTCCGGTCTTCAGATTCAGCGAAAGGCCACCTCTTCTTGCGAGGAGCTCTGGTGAAGGCGTCTGAGGCCGGGCTTGGCTTGCAGTAGTGTTTTGCCTTTAAGTAGCATTTTCTACTGCTCGCAGTTGTCAGCCCTTTTCTGCTGCTGCTCTCCTATAGACTCGTACATTTCTTACCTTGCATCTGAATCCTAACAGGAAGTTCCTGGGAATGGAGACTAATGGAAGGTGAGGAGAGAAGAGACAGCATGTGTGAGCAAGAGGGGGGGGAATGGGGGTGCAGGCTGTGTGTGAGCAAGAGGGAGGAATGGGGGGTGCAGGCTGTGTGTGAGCAAGAGGGGGGAATGGGGGTGCAGGCTGCGTGTGAGCAAGAGGGGGGAATTGGGGGAGGCAGGTTAATTTAAGGTTAAATTGCTGTGTTGGTATTTTGCAATAATTTAGTGGTCTTTGGGTTGCAGTTTGGGCACTCGGTCTCTAAAAGGTTCACCATCACTGGTCTAGAGCAACAGCTACACTAAGCGTGCTCTATTGCTTGGGCACCTCTATATTCTATAGTCTAGAGCAGGGGTAGGCAACCTTTTTTATTCGGCGTGCCGATTTTAATAAAAAAAATCAAAGATGAGGTACTCGGAGTGCCGGTCAATAATTGTAAGTCTGACTAAACTAAAGTCATATACCACAAACCATAACACAGAAGTGCTGCCACCAGATGCTTTAGGACACATGCGTTTACTGCTATTTCCTGGGACGCTCCTGTACTTTCTGATTAGAAGCAATGAAAGTCCATGTACATCCCGCAATTAGTGGTAAATGTGTCCAGGAGCACCGTATGGCAGCATCCTTATGGTGAATACACACTATGTATCTGGATGCAGTTATATTTGGAACTTTTTCATTCGATGTAAAACTGGTGCATTTTTGCACAAAAAAAAAAAGCCTGAGTTTTCTGTGCAAAAACACATCCTTAATATAGAAAACACACCGTTATTCAGAATAATGTCCCATAGTGGTCCCTGCACACGGTATATGTCCCATAGCGGCCCCTGCAAACGGTATATGTCCCATAGCGGCCCCTGCAAACGGTATATGTCCCATAGCGGCCCCTGCAAACGGTATATGTCCCATAGCGGCCCCTGCAAACGGTATATGTCCCATAGCGGTCCCTGCACATGGTATTATGCTCTATAGTGGCCCCTGCACACGGTATTATGCTCTATAGTGGTCCCTGCACACGGTATATGTCCCATAGCGGTCCCTGCACACAGTATTTGTCCCATAGCTGCCCCTGCACACAGTATTTGTCCCATAGCGGCCCCTGCACACAGCAATATGTCCCATAGCAGCCCCTACACACGGTATATGTCCCATAGCGGCCCCTGCACATGGTATTATGCTCCATAGTGGCCCCTGCACATGGTATATGTCCCATAGCGGCCCCTGCACATGGTATTATGCTCCATAGTGGCCCCTGCACACGGTATTATGTCCCATAGTGGTCCCTGCACACGGTATTATGCTCTATAGTGGCCCCTGCACACGGTATTATGCTCTATAGTGGCCCCTGCACATTCACTAGCTATTATTATACTGTGGGGTCTCTTCAGACCACAGAGTATAATAAGTGGAGGGCAAAGAGAGGTGATGAAACATAAAAAACAATGTTAACTCACCATTCCACGCTCCGCAGCCGCTCTGTATCTTCGGGCGCTTCTGCCTGTAGTCAGCGACCGCTCATTGAGTCTCAGGGGTCACGTCGCGTCATTATGCGTAATGACGTCAGACGCGACCCCTGAGGCCCTGTCAGCTGACTTCAAGCAGAAGCGCCTGAAGAGTACACAGTGGCCGCGGAGCGTGGAATGGTGAGTACATTATTTTTTATGTTTGATCATCTCCCCAGGGGCTCCGCTTATTATACTCGGGGGTCTGAAGAGACCCCACAGTATAATAGCAGTTTCGTTTCGGACGTGTTTGGTCCGATCGAAACTGCTGGGTGAGGAGTCCGCTGCCGTGCCAGGGAAATATGCCTCGCGTGCCAAGAGTGGCACGCGTGCCATAGGTTGCCGACCCCTGGTCTAGAGCAACAGTTACACTAAGCGTGTTCTAATGCATGGGCACCTCTAGGCTAAAACAGAGCTTCCCAAAATACTGCATGAAAATCCTTATCATGTAGTCCCTAAAGATGAAAAATAATTAACATTGTCTTGTGCTGAGATGTTGAAGAATCATATCAGGGAGCCCTATGTAAGTACACTACACCTCTACTCTAGTCCCAGTGCCAACTGCTCAGATCTTAAGGGCCTGTTAGTCAGAATTGTCATAGGGGACGTCTATAAAATCACTGCTTCCAGTGTTAGCCAGTAAAGCATACTGACATTGATGTACAGCATATCAGGATTTTGTCACTGGCACCAGCTTAGAGACATGCTGTATGTTTACGCAGCCTTCAGCATGGGATGTTTTGAGAGGTTATTTTTTGCTTTTTGTAATGCACTTTTTGGAGCTTTTCTTTAATGGTATAATTGACAAGTATGGATGGTTATAGAAATTATAGCAATACATAAATAATATAGGTTTTAAGTTAAACACGGGCATGGTAAAGGCTATGTAGAGACTTTAACGTCTGTGTTCGATGCATTTTTTATGTGGCTTGGAATGAACATCAGAGCAGCAGGCAAAGTGTTTCAGTTTTAGATTTTTCATAGGACCAGGAAAAATGTCAAGACAAACTGACTGGGGATTTAACTGGCCTCCAGTAATCCGACTGACACAATGTTAAAATATGTAACACGTATTCCCTAAGTCTAAAAAAAGGTGAGGACTGTATGTATGTTACATTATGAATCAAGAGAGCAGAAGATGTTTGCATATTCTCAGGACATTCTACCTTATTAATTTTTCAGTAAATGTGATAAATAAGGAATGGGCCGGCGTTTTTATAGGACTCTCTTGGTACAGTATTGACGACAGGTTCAATAAATCAAACTGATTGAAGCGTAAAATTATTAAACACCCTTAGGAGTTAAGATCTCAGAGATAAGATTTGCTTTCTCTTTCAAGTGTTCCAGTCAAATTAACCTGTCAGTGTAGAGAAAGCTTATCTTGACATTGTATTTTATTACATTTCATCTTTAGTAAGCAGAAAGAAAAGAATAAGTGATTTATTAAGTATTACTATGACAGTACATACTGTATGTACCAAAAATACTATTCTATGGTGAACAATAGAATGAATGATAATGCTCAAGTTGAAGGACTTGTAGGGGTTGTCCACTTTCACACCAAAATTAAAAGACAAATATCATTTCTTTTCATAATAAAAAGTTGTACAATTTTCCAATATACTTTCTGTATCAATTCCTCACAGTTTTCTAGATCTCTGCTTGCTGTCATTCATTCTGCTTACCTTCAGTGGATAAAAATCAGTCCTTTGTCATATGATGAACACACAGGTGCACAGCTCGTTACCAGGCATACGTCTGATTACTGTGCTGTGACTTTAATGAGCTGTGCACCTGTGTGTACATCACATGACCAAGGAATGTATATCACATGACCATGGACTGACTTTTATCCACTGGTAATGAGCAGAATGGATGGCAGCAAGCAGAGATCTAGAAAATCATGAGGAATTGATACAGAAAGTATATTGGAAAATTGTACAACTTTTTATTATACAAATAACATTTGTCTCTTAGTATTGGTCTGAAACTGAACAACCCCTACATTTTGATAATGTATAGGTTATCAGTATCATATCAGTGAGGTCCAACACCCAGAACCCTGTTTGGATGAGTGCTACAGCGTCTTCACTGCTTAACCTGCATAGCACCATATCTTGCATAGTGGCACTGCTTGGTATTGAAGTTCAGCTTCATTCACTTGAATGGAACAGAACTGCAAACAGCCCATATGACCGATGAACGTCACATCACACGGTCTGTGAAGTGGAAGTAGCACTAATTTGAGCACTGGTGCAGCTTCTCACGCCTGATCAGTGTGTGTTCCAGGTGTTGGTTTCCTGCCGATCTGATATCAATGATCTATCCTGAGGATAGGTCATCAATATTTAAGTCCTGGAAAACCCCTTTAAAAAGTTAGGTTTTAGTTATAAAGGTTTTCACGGAATAGCTGACATATACATAAAGGAAGATAACATTATAAACTGGTTAAGAAAATATGTTCAGCCGACAGCTTCAGTATTACTTCTGACATCCCCATGCACTGCATCCTGGGCTTGGCATACATGTGTGTCAGAGTAAGAAGTTGCTAGACACCTCTGGCAGTTTATCTCCTTTGAGAATAAAGGCAGGATAAAATTCAACATGCAGTTGGGAGTGAGTCTAGATACTACGATACATTTTAGCTGGTCATCTTATGTGTTGGGCCACCTATAGGCTTATACTTGTGGAGTAACATCTAGGAGTGTGACTACATTGCCAAAATTTCCCAAAACAGATAACACCAGAATTTTTGTCTTAGCAGTTGCCACCCTTTATTTACATGAAACAATACCTTACATACCATCATGGACTTTAAGTTCCAAGAACAGGTGAAGGATACCAGAGAAATTTTAGTAGCGTGGTTACCCTTCTAGGAATTTCATTATAGCTATAGCCTCATAAAACTTTGATTTTATAGGAATACCTTTGTTAGTGCATATTCTTAAAAGGGAAAAATGTATGAGAAGAAGAAAATGCCTGTATGTACAGTATTGTTTAAGGAAAAGAAGATGACCAAATGCAGAATGAATTTCAAAGATGGCAATTTCAGTGAAATTTACTTTATTAGCTATACAGTACAACATGTTTCTACCCTGAAGTGGATCTTCAATTAACAAAATTAAGTAAATGAACAAAATAAAAATGTAAATTGCATCAATGTGATGTGACCACGCTTTGGAGGAGGAACCCTGGAAATGATGATATATGGTCCCCACATAGCCCTGATCTCAACATCATTGAGTCTGTCTGGAATGAAATGAAGATACAGAAGGATTTGACCACGACTACATCCACAGAGAATCTGTCGTTAGCTCTCCAAGATGTTTAGAGCAACTTCTCCTCTGAGTTCTTTCATCTGTCTGCAAGTGTACCTAGAAGAATAGATGCTGTTTTGAAGGCAAAGGATGGTCACACCAAATATTGATTAAATTTATATTGTGGGTGTATTCTATTATGAAAAAGCTCAATATCTCAAGCATCATTGGAAACACATGGTTCAAGTGTGAATATTGGGACATTAAGAATTGGGTTAACTCTGTTTATTGAAAACAACATGGGTTTATATCATACAGGCCTCACCAGCCCATCAGTCGTAATGCCAGGGCCTCAACAGCATAGAAATACTACCACAGAGTTCCAAATGCTACTGTGCAACAAACATAATGCCCTCGCCAGTGCCAACCAAATACCACATTGCAGCATAAAATTCCTCCCCAGCAGCACCAATTACCAGTGTCCAGTAGAAAATATCTCCCCAGACATTCTAAACACTACAGCGCAGCCCAAAATCTAACCCTAGCAGTTTCAAACAAATATCATTGTGCAGCACAAAACACCTAAGCAGAAATACAAGTACATTAGAACAGCATCACTGGTAGCAGTAATTGCCCCCAACCTTCCCCTCTACTAATGGCAAGTACAGCCTCCTCCTTTCTACCTCTTTCACATTCCATACTTGCAAGAAATCATTCTCTCACACACCACCACTCACACACCGTCTGGAGTAGCCCCAAATCAGAGCAGATCAGAGAGGAGTTTTCTACCTTAAGTACCAGACTTTGATGCCTCTGCTTCTAGATTAGAGCATTCAGACTGCAGACTCAGGCTAAACTGTTCCCAGATGAAGATGCTGTAGACTCTTGGTGATGACATCAACACAGGTGCTTCAGCCTTTCTTAACTAAATAGACTACACTGATGATATAATGTTGGCATTATCAGTGCACTCACTGCTTTAGAGTCCCTGCCAAAGATGACACTAGCAGAGCCCCTGTACCTCACCAGCCAGAAAGCCACATTTCGTAAGTGAGGCCCGTCACAGTTTGAGAAGCACTGGTATAAAGCATGTGACCACTGTATTCTGGAGCAGAGGAAACGTATTCTGTGGATGACAAATCACTCTTCTCTTTCAGGAAGTATGATGGATGAGTCTGAGTTTGGGGAATACAAGGACTGCATACTGCCAGACTGCAGCGCGCCAATTATAAAGTTTGGTGGAGGAGGGATAATGGTACGGGGGTATTTTTCTGGGCTTGGTCTAGGACCATTAGCTCCAGTAGAGAGAAATCATAATGCTTAAGCATAGCAAGACATGTTGGATAATTGTAAGCATCCAAATTTGTGGGAACAGTTTGGGGAAGACACTTTTTGTTCCAACATGACTGTGACCCAGTGCACAAAGCAAGGTCCATAAAAGCATGGTTGGCTGAGTGTTTTGTGTAAAAACTTGACTGACCCACACAGAGCCCTGACCTCAGCCCTATAGAATAAAAACTGTGAGCCAGGGCCTCTCATCCAACATCACTATCTGACCTCACAAATGTTCTTCTGGTTGAATGGGCAAAGATTCCCACAGACATATTCCAAAATGTAGTAGAAAGCCTTCCCAGAAGCTGTTTTAGCTGCAAAGGAGGGACAAACTCTATATTAATGCCTATGGATTTAGAATGGAATTTCATAATAGTTCCTGTAGGTGTAATGTGTAGGTGGCTCAATACTATTGTCTATATAATATATCTCTAGAAGTACAACTTTTTATAGAAAGACTCAGGTACAGACATATCTTATGTGCAACCTGTGGAACTACTCTGAGCCCCAGTAGGTAAGAGACCTGCTGCCACTTTTAAAGCAAAGTAACGCTGCTTTCAACTTCTATTAGGTTACGTGTAAGAGGCTGGTCAAATAATTTTAAGGTTTAAATTGGAAAATTTGCAAGCCTGGAGTCCATTTACCTTTCCTGCATTACTGTAAACCCTCCTCATACTGGCGCCAAGACCCAATGCCATACAATTACAGTACTTAGTCCATTAAAAGAATTAACTTTTTTCAACTCTGTTTTTATTTTTCGGTTGCATGTTTTTTATTCTTTCCTGTGCATGGATATGGAGGCTGCCATCTTACCTGAACTATTCCTCTGGTGTTAACAGAATTTAGTGATATGCTTTATAGTAGTCATTGCCATAGGTAGGAATAGTCTGGAGCCTACTCACTGTGGTCTATGGGAGAGGTCTCTAGACATGCTCTGTGCAGGGAGGGGGAGTATATGAGCTGTGACATCATCTATTGTCAGGATGCAAGGAAGAGTTCATTGCATGATTTTTTTTAATGCAAAATTAAAAATAAAATCATAAAAAAATAAGTTTAGCATAAAATATGGTTTAAAATTTTTGGTGAATCATTCTTTTTTAAGAGACGTTCACTTAGGATGGGTTCACACTACTGTTGTTCAATTTCCGTTGCTATTATCCATCATAGGACTTTTTCTTCTATTACAAGGGTAAACAAACACACACAAACACAGTGTCCTTCATGTTGTTTACATTAGAGTCAGGGCTCCATCTGTATGTGTTACTCTACTACCATTAATGTCCTATGCTGTCATCCTATGCTGGATGAGAGCAACAGACTGTAATAAAGGTAGTGTAAACATAACCTTAAATTGGCATATGGTATTCACCATAAATAGTCCTGGGGGCAGGGACAAATGTGAGTCTGACACTCTACCTAACTTCCGCCTCACAAGGTGTGATTAACTGCTCATCCCCTCCCTGTGACTAGTTAAAGAGGACCTATCACCATCTCCACCAATTGAAATTGTTAGCATCTGTTAATAGTCACTGCTCCGTTGATTTCAGCACAGTTGGAATTTTTTCTTTAGCCCCCACCATTCCAGAGCAGCAAGCACAGGTAGTTTTGATGCTTTATGTACTGTGAGTATGTGAACCTAGAGGGCGCTAGGGAGCGACCCAGGCCAGCCCTGAAAAGGCCCTCAGCCACACCTTTGGGTGGCGCATAATTCCAGAGGGGCTGGAGTATCCTGCAGGAAGCAGGAGATGGTGGACCAGCTAGGACAGAGAGCTAGGCTCTGTCCCAGAAGGGCTGGGGTCCACAGGGGACTGTTGCTGGAGCTGAGCAATAGTCAGGACAGTTAGGGGCTCAAGGAGTGAGTTAGGACCCTAACTGTGGCCTAGGTTTTTTGTTGTTTTGCTATGTTGCAGTTAAGCTGAATAAAGCCACTTTTATTTTACACTTGGACCGTCTGAAAGCTATCTTTCCGGCGCCCAGTACCATGAACCACCGCTGTCCGGACCAGGAAAAGCCGCCATTTTGAGTCTAATTCCCCAAATTGTCACATATGGTGCTACGGATTCGGGCATAAAGAGATCCATGCAAGTCCTGGAAGACAAGTGTGCATTGTGGCCTACAGCTGGAAGAAATTGGTGATTTCAACTGAGAAACCCAGGAAGGGGTGAGTGAATTGCAACATAGCAAAGTGTGTGCAAAAACTGGTGAAAGTAAAAGTCTGGAAGAGGAATCCAGGGAATGGAGTTTGTGTATACTGTGGCACAGAAGTCTGAAAATTGTTTGCTGATGGCAAGAAAGTAAGCAATGTGTTTAGAAGCTGGATATTGCAAACAAGTGTATGTGAAAGGCTGTGGTGCCATGTTGGTGTTTTCTGTGGAAGACAGAAGAAAATGCTGTTTGTTATAGTGCCACATAAGTTAACTGTTTGAATACATGTGACTGCAGAAGATAGCAAAAAGTTGCTGCCGGTTGAACCCAAGGTTGCTGTGGAATATTGTGTAATCTTGTTAGTAAACCATGGGCAAGAAAAAGAGAATTTCAGCTTGTAAAAAAGCAGAGAAGTTATGCACAGGTTTATTAGTGCAGCAGTCTGAATGCAGAGAGACACAAAACCCGGAACAGATCATGTGGAATGCAAGTAAAGATAAAGGGTTGCATGACGGTGACTCAATTTTTCTAAAGCACCTCTGTTCTATGATGGAATATGTCCCTGCTGACTGTATGTCTCATATTGGAGTGCAAAGCGCCAAAGACGAAAATGTTATGGTGCAGCAGCTTCAAGATGAGAATAAAACCATCAGGTTCATGTATGAGAATGAAATATCTGATTGGAAATGGCAACTTTTGGTATCAGAAAGAGAGAACCTTAAGTTAAAGGCAGAGCTTGACTCTATGAAGAGGTTATATCCTAGTCATTGTGAAAATGTGGTACTGGGTTTGCCTGGAATGGACTGTGTCACTAAGAAGGAGTTTGCAGAAATGAAATGTGCTCTATCTAATAAAGTTATACAGAGTGTAGTGCAAAAGCAAGTGCTTGAGAAGCAATTGCAGGATTTAAAGGAGCAGCATGTTCAAGACTCCATTGCCAAAGAGAGTGTCATTGAAAAATTAAGAGATGACCTTGAAACTGCTAAACATGAGAGAAGTGAATTTTTGCAGAGTCAATCATAATGTCTGGATGACCAAGTCAGGATGTGTGAAAAACTTTCGGCTGCATTAACTGACAAAGAAAATGAAATTGCTGCGCTGAGGAAGTATGTGTCTGACCGAGAGAGTGATTTAGAATCTGTAGTGCAGACATTGCAGTCAGAGCAAAACTTGCATCAGGTTCACCTAAATGGTGAAATCCACGAATGGCGAAGCAGAGCTGGAGTTCTGGAACAAAGAGAAAGGGAACTCAAAGCTAGAATATGTAGCCTGGAGAGGGCGCTGTCAGGATCTTGTGAAGATAATGAGAAGTTGTCTGTTTTGGTGCAAAATAAAGACAAAAAATTGATGGAGATGTTGTCTGTCCATGCTCAGAAAGTGCAAACCTTACAGGAGAGTCACAAAAAAGTAGAGACTCAACTTCAAGTGATGCAACTAAAAGTCACAGAAGGGGACAGGTTTCGAGCAGAGATGCTAGACAAGGCAAACGGACTACAGGTGGAATTGAATAATGTCACAAGGCTTCTTTCTCAAGCAGACAGCAAGTTTATCAAACTTTCCAAAGCTTTTTCTACACTAGAATCTCAGCTTCAGGACACTCAGGAACTTTTGCAAGAAGAAACCCGTCAGAAGCTTGACCTTAGTACAAAACTAAAACAAATGGAAGATGAGAAAAATGGTTTCCTTGAGCAACTAGAGGAAGAGGAGATAGCAAAAAGAGATTTGACAAAGCAGATTTCAACACTACAGGCTCAGGCGACTGATATGAAGGAAAAAATGGAGGATAGTATTGGGTCCTTGGACTCTGTTGAAGAACTAAAGGAAAAGTTGCAAAAGGAGCTAGAAGCTACAAATCAACGGTTTGAGGAGAAGGTTGCTGCTTATGACAAACTTGAGAAGACGAAAATTAGACTGCAGCAGGAACTAGAAGATGTAGGTGTAGATCTTGATAATCAATGTCGGATAGTGTCAAATTTAGAAAGGAAGCAGAAAAAGTTTGATCAGCTGCTTGGTGAAGAGAAGGCTCTTTCTGCTAGATATGCAGAAGAACGTGACCGTGCTGAAGCAGAGGCCCTTGAATTGAAGGCCAAGAGCGAATTGGACCTCCAGATAGAAGACATGAAGATTCAGTTTGAGGGAAACCTGTCTAATTTATCTGCTGAGATTGTAGATCTAAAAATGCTTGTTGCTAAACTAAAGGTGCAAGTGAACAAGCAGGAGGAAATTGCACGCATCAAGAAACAGCTGGAGTTTCAGATGGATCAAGTGAAGCGCGAGTCAGAAATAAAGTTGGAAGAGCGCACTTTTCAGATTGAACAGTTAAAAACCGAAGTGGAATCTAAAAGAGAAGAATTGGATCGATTGCATCAGTCTTTATCCAATACTGAACAGTCGGCATCTGCCCTATCTTCAAAGCTGGCAGCACTAGAAGCTGAGAGAGACTCGCTGCAGAGCCTGTTAACCTCTAAAGAATCAGAGCTGTAAGGTGCACTAGTAAAAACTGAGATGGAAGCTGCACAGAAAAATGTGGCAGTGAAGAAAGTTTTGGAGCTGGAATCAGAGATTTGTTCGCTACAGAAGGCGTTAGAATTGGAGAAAGCTGCCAGCATAGAGGCAGAGAAAGGAGAATCATTAAGTCAGACAGACATGAGTGACCTGTCCACTGATGTTGATACCAATGATCAGATTATGATGAAACCACATGACTCGGTAAAACGTCAAATAGAGGGTAGAGTTCCCCAGGAAGATGCCGCTAAAGGTGGACTTCCTGCAAAATGTGAGGAGGCCAAAGAAGGTCCAACAGAAGAAGAAACTGTGATTGGTCACACACTGCCTGTGACAGAGTGGGTCCAGCTTCAAACCAATGAGGTCCAAGGCCTAGAGGGCTGTGAGATGGTAAATAAGGTGAAGGGTCATCAAAAGTGTGGAGCAAAAGTCCGTAAGAAGACTGACCACGCATGTGTTGTCCCAACAGCTAAAGTGTCTGAAGCCATTGTGGATAAAGGTGTTGCTGTGCCTGTCTCTAGCCAAATGTTTGGTGGACAAATGGTGAATAATGACTCCATGTTGTCTGTGAAGGGGGAGTCAGGAAGTAATACAGTCAACTCAAAAAGAAGAGAAGAGGCAAAAGTTGTTGTACCGCCTGATGCTAATAGCAACAAGAAGAGGCTGAGATACAATGTTACTATGTCCCTAACTAATGGAAGTAACCGTGGTAGAAGTTCTAATGCAGAGACTGAGCAGCCGTCATTTGCGTGCAGAAGTAAGAGATGGCTACATGTCACCAATGATGTGACAGTTGTTAAAGACATGCCAGAAAATGTAGTTCAGCGTGATCTATTATGTGAGGGTGTATGGTATGGCCCTCGTGCAGAAGGAGAAGATATTGCAGTACAGAGCTTGTGTATTTCAAACAAAGAGGAGCGCAAGCAGCCTATGTTTCCTAAACTTCTAAGCCTTGATGGTGATGGCAAAGTTTGTTTTGAGATGAAGGTTACGGAAAAAGTACCCGTGAAACAATTATACTCTAAAGACATTGATGTGCATGAAGTACGTGTTAGTTGGTCTCTGAGCTCTTGTGGATTCATGATAGGAGAAGATGAAGATTCTTACGGCTATTCACTAAAGGAATCAAAGTTATGCAATGGGATGGCCGAAGACTATGGCGAGAAATGGGATGAAAATGATGTGATCCCCTGTATGGCGAATTGTGAAGGTGATGAAGAAAAACTTGCCTTTGCACAGAATGGCCAGGATCTTGGCGTAGCAGTTAAAGTGATGAGAAACCGGAAATGTCAAGTAACCGGAATCTGGAAGAAGAGACCGCCAGATTGGGACTTCTGGAGAGACACTGGACAGGCATACATGGTTGAAGAGGGACTTTGTCATAGGATGTCTCGTTCCATTGTAGCTCACTCCATGGGTAGTGAGCTGAGGGGGAGGGTATGTGAGTATGTGAACCTAGAGGGCGCTAGGGAGCGACCCAGGCCAGCCCTGAAAAGGCCCTCAGCCACACCTTTGGGTGGCGCATAACTCCAGAGGGGCTGGAGTATCCTGCAGGAAGCAGGAGATGGTGGACCAGCTAGGACAGAGAGAGAGGCTCTGTCCCAGAAGGGCTAGGGTCCGCAGGAGACTGTTGCTGGAGCTGAGCAATAATCAGGACAGTTAGGGGCTCAAGGAGTGAGTTAGGACCCTAACTGTGGCCTAGGTTTTTTGTTGTTTTGCTATGTTGCAGTTAAGCTGAATAAAGCCACTTTTATTTTACACTTAGACCGTCTGAAAGCTATCTTTCCGGCGCCCAGTACCATGAACCACCGCTGTCCGGACCAGGAAAAGCCGCCATTTTGAGTCTAATTCCCCAAATTGTCAGAGTACTTTTTAAGCTCTGTAATGTCAGAAAGGCATTGTCAGGCAGGGGGCAGGGGGCATAGCTCCAATCAGAGGCAGCCAGTGTCAGAGCTCAGAATCAACCCCTTGCCTGCTCCTGCCTGACACCGTCCTCCTGATAGTGCTGAGCCTAAATAGCATATCAAGCACAAACATTAACAGCACTCATTGCACTCCTGACTGCCAAAGCATAGTTCTAATAGGAGCTACTGTGCAATGTTCTGCAATGCTATGTATTGCAGTACATTGCACAGGGGATATGAGATCCCAGCTTCAAGTCCCCTTCTGGGACATGTAAAATGTGAATAAACACACAAACCCATAGTAAAAACACACAAAAATAATAAAAAGCAAAAAAAAACCACCTTTATATTTTAAAAATATATAATGTAAACAAATAAAAATAAACAAACATGTTAGGTATCCCCACGTGTGTATAAGTCCCCATTATCCAAAAATAGTGCTAATTATCCCATACAGTGAATGCCGTAAAAAAAAATTTATATACCGCAATCCGCAAATTAACGTATTTTGGTCACTTTGCTTTCCCCAAAAAATGACAAAAAGTGATCAGAAAGTCATACATACCAAACATTGGTACCAATAAAAAGTACAACTTGCCCCGCAAATAAAGATCCCTGACATATCTCTGTCAACAGTACAGTAAAAAAAAAGTTATAGGCATCAGTATAGTTAACCCCAGGAAAAAAGTTAATTTTCAAAAAGTGACGCCGTAATCGTAATGACTTTCCGGACAAAGGTGCCATGTCATTTTTAATGCAGCGTGAACGCTGTAAAAACAAAATGCAAAAAATGATGATAGAATTGAGTGTAATTTCACATAGACCCCCAAAAAATGTAAATAAAAGCTAATCAAAACATTATATGTACCCCAAAATAGTGTCAAATAAAAAGTACAACTCGCCACGCAAAGAATAAGCCCTATGTGGACAGAATAATAAAAAAGTTATGCATTTTGGAAGAAGGGGAAAAATATGAAAAAAGTCGCCGAGCATTAACGTACAAACTACCCTGCGTCATGGGGTTAAAGCATTCTGGCATTTAGGTGACTAGACAGACCTTAAAGGCTAGGTAAAAAATGTATACATGTGTAAATGTACAGTAGATGAGATACCTTATTTATTTACAGTTTGTTTTCTCTTTTTGTTGCATGTTTTTGCACTTGGATTAAAGCTATATTTAAGAATTGAAAAGTTTATGCCTCAGCACTGTGAAGGGTACATAACACATACCTAATACCTTTCAGGCTAATTCTCTCCAACACATCCAGAAATAAAGTGCATCTTTAAAATAAACTCATGAATATGGAAATGAGACACTATAAATATTTCTGAGGCCCGGTGTAATCTGAATTGGAGATTTGCGTGCTTTATTCCATTCATGGTTTTCTATACATGCTCATTAGCCTGACTGTTGTGCTGATGAGCAGATTCTAGTTTGGAGACTTGTCAGCCAATTAGGGCAGTATAAAAAGCCTTCTAGCTCTCTCCCTAATGTTGCATTATGGTGGCAGAGTGCTTTCTTTCTCCTGGTGCTCTGTGTCAGCACAATGAGACTGTAGACTCCAGTTACATTCAGCATTTTGTCAAACAATGTATTCTCTAAACACTTGCTAACTGTAATGATGATTACTAAAATGTCCCGAAATGTAAATGTGCGTCTGCATACTGCAAACAATAATCAATATACAGTGAATATGGAAGCTAATAGTGTACTATATTATTAATAATAATGTTCTGTTGTTTGTACTGTGCTGCATTTTTTACATTTGTGTTATGATATTCATTACATGGATTAAAGTGTAGCTATATCTAAAAATATACATACAGCTTTAACAAGTTTGTACAGTGCCTGTCAGCGAGGTAAAGCAATGAAAATATGAAAAGATAATTGCTGAAGAAAAGGAAACATCTGCTATGTAAATGAATAACTCATCATATTATAAAGTATCATATATATAGTATATGCTATAAAAACAGTACAGTACAATTAGGGTCTGACTGGTCCATGGGAGAGGGTCTATAAACTGAAACAGTACTGAGTCCAGGCATGGACTGGCCAGCAGGTGAATGGGTGATTCCCAGTGGGCCCTCTAGCCAGGTGCACTCCCCCACAGTATACTTAGCGTACTTCATACAGATACTCATATGCATCTCATTCAGACTATGTGTCTGTATAATATCCTGGGTAGATTATTTAAGAAACTACCTAGTTTATTTTTACATACTGTAGACACAGCCATGCAAATTAATTAAGATTGGTGTTTCATACGCAAGTCTTAATAGGGTTTCCTGACACATGCAGACCGAGGCTCTGGCCTCTTCCTAAATCAATTGCACACCCATGTGTCAGAATGGAGATCTGTGTCAGTTAGAAATTTATGCCATATTTATAATAAATATGTCAGGCCGAGGTGTCCCCATCCCGACTGACTACCTGCCCACTCCACCCACACTCACACAATGTGGTGAGCAAGGCACAGAATGGGGGGGGGGGGGGTGGCACACAATTGATGCAAGAAAGAGCATTGTGGCAAATGTACGCACAATATCATCTCTCTATGTCAGAAAACTATCGAAGAGGGATTTCTAAATTCCCCACCATTGGGTGGTTGAGATGACCTCTAGGTGCAGAGTCAGGCCAATTGGTAGCCTTCCTCCTTGTGCCCCATCTTCTCAGTCGCATTGTAGGGGCCTCAGTCACCAATCATCCTGCAGCATCTTGCGGCTGCTTGAGAGCCAGGCAGCAGGCTACTGACAGGAACATGGGAAAGAAACAATCATAGACAAGGCCTAAGCAACAAACTACTACTGAAAAAAAGTTATGTTTGGGACATTTTAGAAATTAGCAGACAAGCGTCAGGTAATATTGTCATGTAGCTATTTAGTGGGCCCCAAATGGTGGTCCCTAGGCACCCTAGTCTGACACTGATTCTGATTGTACCTCAAATTCCAGTTGAAGACAACCTGATTTGGGGCTGACTTTAGACTGTGTTCATATCATGAAGCTTCCTTATATACATGGTAAACATGTTCAAAGGGCTTCATTAGCCTGACAGAGGCCAAAGGAGTTTCCTTTTTTGCCTTGTCTGGTCAGTAGTATACCACAAAGAAACATTATGGAATGTTGTAGTAGACTATGATATTCCATGCAATAGTATCCAGTAAAAAAAAACATACAGCACAATGTATATTCATTTTTGCAATGGAACCCTATGGTGAGGGAAATCACCTTATGGTATGCATCAGAGCCATCCTCGATAGAGGTCCCAAGGTCCCGTTTTCACCTGATCACTTGGGGTCTCAGCAGTCAGACCCCAGTAACGTGTCACTTATCGCCTGTCCTGTGGATAGGGAATAGATGTCTTTATGGCGTAACCTCTTTAGGGTAAATTTATTATGGCTTGATTCACAAATAAAACATTAGACATTTCCTATATGTGTAATGAAAACAACAATGTAAACAATGCAGTCAAAGTAGATGTATATATGTGCTGCATAGATGAAAGACCCTCTGAATCATTTCTTCAGTGGGCCCAAGGAACCCCAGTCAGACACTGAACTACAATATAATAGTTCAAAGCAGTGAAATATACACTAATACATAATCGTGGTCATATTATATGTAATGGAATATGGACACTCCTATATAGAAAATACAGGAAGGATGTGTGTGTGTTCCACCCTTTATATCAGATTACATTTATAACTCAGTTCATTAATGTCTAGGCACCCAGAGTCATCATCCCAAATGCTCTATTTTTTTTGGTCCAAATAGATCAATAAGGTCACCTTGAGCTTTGCTTTTTTGTTATTCTATTTTTCCAGTTTCTCGGGGAAAAAAAATGATCTCACTGTTGGCTTGTGTTTATCTTTTGTACACATGAGGATGTATAACAGGGCATGATCATTTCAAGAAGTCCATGGAGGTCATTATCTAGAACTACTGTAGACATACCTTAACTGTTTCACTGTCTGCTTCTGGCTGCTATTTCAGGTCTCATCACCAACTTTTCAGCTTTTAAAGGGAGTCTGTAAGGTCCAAAATGCCACCCAACCATTAATAATGCTGTGTAGGGACAGTTAATAGGAGCAGAAACATACCTTTATGGCAAGCAATGCGGAGAAAATCATCTTTTTATAGATATGCAAATCAGCCTGCAAGTTCACTTCTTTACTTTACTTATAGATAGCTGAGCTCCCCTCAGGATTCACAGCCCAATGACCCCTTGTAGCGGGCAACATTCTTAGCCTCTGCTTGCATTACAGTTGTATATAGGCAAGTCTACCAAATCAGACACTGCCCCCAGTGTGTTTGTCTGCCGATTTGTATGATTGGTCTATGGCCACAGAGGTATGTTTCTACTCCTATTAAAGGCCCCTACACAGCAATGTTATTTGTGTGGCGGGCATTTTGGACTTGACAGACTCTCTTTAACCCATGACAGCATCCGCCATATTGTTACGGCGGTTGTTGTCATAGAAATATAACCCCTTTCATTTATAAAATCCAATATAAAGAACAACATATACTGTGAGGTCTTATATAGACAGGTGTGTGCCTTTCCTAATCAAGTCCAGTCAGTTTAATTAAACACAGCTGGACTCCAATGAAGGAGTAGCACCATCTCAAGGAGGATCAGAAGGAAATGGACAGCATGTGAGTTAAATATGAGTGTCACAGCAAAGGGTCTGAATACTTATGACCATGTGATATTTCAGTTTTTCTTTTTTAATAAATTTGCAAAAATATCTACATTACTGTTTTTTTCAGTCAAAATGGGGTGCTGAGTGTACATTAATGAGAAATAAAATGAACTTTTTTGCTTTTAGCAAATGACTGCAATGAAACAAAGAGTGAAAAATTTAAAGGGGTCTGAATACTTTCCGTACCCACTGTACAATGTAAATACATATACCATTTTAATAGTTATCAGATAAATACATAAAAAACGCAAATATATGATCATGATATCTCCCAGCCCCATTTACACAAATTTCATAACTGCCCGCAGTATACAATAAATAACTATATAAAAAATACATGATACAAAAGCAAGTTATCCCCTATCCCATGGATAGGGGATAACTTGCAAATCAGTGGGGGTCCAATGCTCAGACCACCAGTGTTCAGGAGAATGGTGGACTTCTAATTGGAGCAGTGGTCAGGCAGTGGCGAGCACTGTTGTTTTTTTGCCACTTCACCTCCCAAAAACTTTGAATAAAAAGCGATCAAAATATCAGAGATTCACCAAAATGCTATAGGTACAATTGGCTACACAACTATGTATACAGGAATATTAAAAAAAGTTTTTTTTTTTTAAGTTTTCAATTTTTGTTAAAGGGGTATTCCCATGACTATAACCATATCTATATTTGTAGATAATTAAAAATTAAACATTTTTGCAAGTATAAGTAGTTAAAAATTCTGCAGCGTTTTAAAGATTTTCTCTAACTATCTTAGTGCTGACAGTCTGCTGTCTAGATTGGTTGCCAATGGATAGGACCACAAATGCAGAAACGTTATATGGTCTGGGACTTGCCAAAAAGCCAGCTATGATTTTCTTATTGTAGCTGGGTTATCAGGAGGGACACTACATGTATCAGAAGATATCCCGGCCACGATAAGGAAGCCATTGCTGATTTTCTGGACTTAGAAAGATCCTGCATTCATGGTCGTATCCATTGGCAACCGATCAAGACAAGACTGTGACCACAAGATATTTAGAGAAAATCTTTAAAACTCTGCAAAATGTTTAATTACTTATACTTGCAAAAATGTTTAACTTTTAATTATATACAAATTTAAAAATGGTTATGTTCATGGGAATACCCCTTTAAGGTGTTAAGACACAACAAAAACTTTATAAATTTGGTATCTCCATAATTGTATCGACTCACAGAATATAAGTAACACATAATTTTGGCTGCACAGTGAGGCTATATTCATGCCATTATTAATGTCCGTTGCTGTCATCTGTCATAGGATGACAGTAACGGACATTTACTATATCAGAGTAACAGACATAGGAGGAGCTCACTCATGTTTCCATAATGCTTCCTTCATGTTTTTTACATTGGGGTGAATGCAGACGGACACCTGTTGGATGGGTCTCCATCTGCATCTGTCATTTAATGTCTGTTGCTCTCATCCTGTGACAGATTAGAGCAACAGATATTAAATAATGGTAGTGGGAACCTACAGTGTATTCTATATGAGCACAGAACAATCATGCCTCTAACTCTGCAGATGCAAATTTAGTGTTTGTTACGTTACTTTATTTTTTATTGTACCTTGAAATCTTTTTACCCCTTTCATCAGTGGTGAACCTAGCCTCTTTGCTGCCTGAGGCGGACTATAGAAAGACGCCCTCCCCTCAAAAAAAAAATTGAGTTTCCATGCCACTAGCTTCCCACGCTGTTATCGTTGCACATGTAAGAGACAGCCAATGTTGTCTTAAGCTTCATTTGTCTGTATAAACTGTTAATGTTGAATGTATTTCTGTGATTCTGTTCCTTTAAGACAGCAGCCATTGTAATTGTGACATGATGCTGGAGTGAGACCCCCCCCCTTTTATGTCAGCCTATCTGTTCTGCAGACAGAGTGTGAGCAGAGAAGCAGGAAGTGACGAGACAGAGAGCAGCAGCCATCTTGGCAAGTGTTGTATTGAACTGGTGTGGAGATTTTTCTGTACAGCTAAGCTGTATCTTGGTCCAGAGACAAACAGAGTGTAAAGAGACAACAGGACTAGTGAGTCCACGTGAAAGGAACTGTACTCAGTGGCTGATCAGTGAGACTGACATTGTGACTGTGTATATGGATACCACAGATAGAGACTCGCAGTGCTGTTGATGTACTGGACGGCACCTGCTAAATCCCGGCTTACATCCCAGCTCAGTGTATGGATTCGGCAGGACTGTCAGTGTGCTGAGTGGAATCTGCTGTTGGATTACATTGCATTCAGTTGGTTTCCCTGTCTGTTAAAGAGGACTTCATTTCTCCCAAGATCCTGATAACCGTGAGGAGAGGACGCTTCACTATAAAAGAAAGGACCGACTTTGGGCCCCACCGCGCGCTTCTACGGACTGTAAGCGGTCCACCTGGACCACTGGGGAAAAGGGGGTGCACCCAAATGTGAAGTCAGGGTCAGTTAGGGATAGTTTTGAGTATATTGTTCATTCAGTGTCCATACTGCAGAAGTGGA
This sequence comes from Leptodactylus fallax, assembly GCA_947044405.1. Lineage (NCBI taxonomy): Eukaryota > Metazoa > Chordata > Amphibia > Anura > Leptodactylidae > Leptodactylus > Leptodactylus fallax. The sequence goes on along the minus strand of CAMRHE010000012.1, from coordinate 8,732,006 downwards.
CAGAGTAAAAGTAGAAACCATTGCGGAATTTGCCTTGAAATTGTTCATGCTATATTGTATATTTTGCTTGTCTTTAGCCCTGTCATTTTACCTTTAACTAGCCTTTATTAACTTATAGTAAATATATTTTTTTTTTCTTGAACTACCGCGTGTGCGTTCATTTCGGGTTGCAGAGTCCAAACCACCTGCCTTGCTCTCGGTTCACAAATTGGCGTAGTCGGCAGGATCCGCTTACCAGAATGGACGGTGACGCACCCGTTCGGGAGAATGGTGCTGGAGGAAGAATGCCAGCAGGGGCTATAATGAGTCAGTTAGCTAAATTTGATGGCAATAATATGTCAGTGAGTATGTGGGTGGAACAGATACGAATGATACAGCGAATGTACCAGACCGCACCAGAAGTACTAGTAGAGCTAGCAATATTGACATTACAAGGGGATGCTAAGACCACGGTGATACTGAGGCCATTTGAACAAAGGCAGACATTTGAGCAAGTAGTCCAGATTCTAGAAACCATCTATGGAGAAACTGCATTGCTGGGGTCTCTGCAGGCTCGGTTCTTCCAGAGGGTACAACAGGAGAATGAAAGCCTTCCCCAATATGCAAATGCCCTACAAGAACTGCTCCGAGATATTCAAGGGAAGGAAAGAGGGGGCTCGCCAGCCTTCTGTAACCCTGATCGGACTCTCCGTGACCAGTTTGTCCTGGGGATACGTGATGGCAGTTTAACTGTGACTATGCAGGATTTTATACGACGAGAGACTGATGCTAAATTCCATGATGTACAGGTAGAGGCCATCTCCCGTGCCAATAGTATGGTCCCGAGGCCCCAGACCGCAGTTGGAGTTACTTTGTCACAGGGGGCTAGTTCTGGCTCAGAGACAGTAGAAAAAGGGACGGTTAAAGAAATTCTCACAGTAATGCAGAAACTGCAAGAACAAATGGAACACTTGCACACTCGTTGTGATGAGCAGTCTATGAAAATTGCAGACTTCCAGAAGACTGGAGATGAAAGGGTGAGCCATCCACACCCAGCAAGTCAGAATCACCCACCACCCCGCTGGAGGGGTGAGGATAGGACCTACCGAAGGGGTCCAAATCATTTAGTGCAGTGCTCAGGAGAAATCGAAGGGGCTTACCGAAGGGGCCCAAACAGATGGCCAGAACGACAGGGGATACGCTGCTGGGAGTGTGGACGGATGGGCCACGTTGCTGCTAGATGTCCAGAGCAGCAACAAACTTATGAGAGACCGCCGTTAAACTGAAGTCCCCTGCTGCTGAAGGGCGTGTAGTAGGGGAGACTGACAAGGAGACTATGTGGGGAGAATGCCCTGATGATGACCTGATCGCTGCAAGTCCTGTCATACAGGTGGAAATGGAGGGTATTCCGGTTACCGGGATGATTGACACGGGTTCCCAAGTAACGACCTTGAGTAGAGACTGTTATGAACGGTACTTCCGGCAACATGTGAAATATGATCCCCATACATTCGTACGAGTGGTCGCAGCTAACCAGTTACCAGTTCCGGTCGTGGGAGTGGCCTGGATGAATGTCCGGGTATGTGGCCAAGATCTAGGTAGGAAAGGCATTGTGGTGGTACAGGAGTCACATGAAGTAAAGGTCCCTGTCATTTTGGGGATGAATGTGTTAAAAGAATTAGATCAGATCCTCTTTGAAAAGAAAGGTCACGGTTATTGGAAAGAAACCACCACCCATCGGCCTACTCAAACAGCTTTCCAGCGGCTGATCCGGACATGTGGCTTACAGAAAAGTTCAGATGCACAGCGTCCTCTGGCTCGAATTTCAGTTCCTTTGCATACAAAAGTTACACTGCCACCCAGTCGGGAGACAATAGTGTCCATGCCCGTAGGCACCTGTCGGAAACTAGAGGGCATAGCTGTGTTGGTAGAACCACTGCAGGCAGCCGAAGGAGGTGTTGATCCGCTAGTGGCCCGTTCCTTGGCAATAGTTCACAATGGAAGAGTACCACTTCGATGTGTAAACACTCAGGACCAGAGTGTGGACCTGACCCCAGGGAGGCTGCTGGCTAACATCTATGTGACTCCGGAGGAAGTAAGGAAAGTAACTCCAATGCAGCTGAAGCCGACTGAAAGGGATGAGTGGACCGTAACTGTGTCCATGGGAGAAGATGAGGAACCCACCTCTGAATGGAATGGCTGTGCAATTCGAGAACAGATGAAGATGGATGTAAGTTCATGTTCTCTGGAATGGGTGCAGAAGGTAGATGAGCTGTTGTGGGAGAACCAAGCCACCTTTGCACGGTATGCTGAAGATTTTGGATGTACCACAGGGATCTACCATGAGATTCCCACAGGAGACACCCCTCCAATTAGAGAGCGCTACCGACAAATTCCTCCACAGTTGTATCAGGAAGTGAAAGAACTGTTGGCTAAGATGCTACAGGGTGGGATCATCCAAGAAAGCCAGAGTCCCTGGGCGGCTCCTGTGGTGTTAGTAAGAAAAAAAGATGGGTCCATCCGATTTTGCGTAGACTATCGGAAGTTAAACGCTTGCACCGTACGAGATTCCTACCCCTTGCCACGGATTGAGGAGTCCCTCTCAGCGCTAGGGAGAGCCCGGTACTTCTCCTCACTAGATCTGGCTAGTGGGTATTGGCAGGTGCCGATGGCCACAAAAGACAAGGAGAAGACGGCATTCATCTTGCCCATAGGACTATACGAATTTAACCGGATGCCCTTCGGGTTGACAAATGCACCCGGAACGTTTCAGCGGTTGATGGAGAAATGTCTCGGTGACTTCAACTTTGAGTTCACTCTCATCTACTTGGATGACATTATAGTGTATTCTGCGACCTTTGAAGACCATCTCCACCAGTTGGGGCAAGTATTTCGAAGATTGCGGGAACATGGGCTCAAATTGAAACCCAGTAAATGTCGGTTGTTCCAATCTGAAATTGATTACTTGGGTCACCGCGTATCAGGAGAAGGGGTGAGACCATCAAGAGACAAGATAGCGGCTGTTCAAGATTGGCCGATACCGACTACCCTGCGAGAAGTGAGGGCGTTCCTTGGAGTAGCCGGTTACTATCGACGGTTTATTAAGGATTTCGCCAAGGTAGCAGCACCACTTAATGCTCTCCTACGAGGCACATCCGGTGGTCCAAAGAACCGGTCCGTGAAGTGGGGACCTGAACAGGAACAAGCCTCCCAGGCATTGAAGGATGCACTGACAACAGCCCCAATCTTGGCATATGCTGATTACCACTTGCCGTTCCAGCTATATACAGATGCAAGCCTGTATGGTCTTGGAGCAGTGCTTTCCCAGCTTCAGGATGGCCAGGAGAGGGTCATAGCGTACGGCAGCCGGTCTTTGAGAGATTCTGAAAGAAACCCCGAGAATTATAGTTCATTTAAATTGGAGCTGTTGGCACTGGTATGGGCCATGACCGAGAAATTCTCTGAATATTTGACCGGTGCTGAAGTTTTAGTACTGACTGACAACAACCCACTAGCTCACCTGGAAAATGCCAAGCTCGGGGCGTTAGAGCACAGGTGGATAGCCCGAATGTCTACATTCAATTACCGCATTAAGTATCGGTCCAAGACAGAGAACCAGAATGCTGACGGACTTTCTAGGGTAACTGCCCAGACCCCCACAGAAGACGTGGATCATGAGTTGGAGCATGTGGAGGTGCCCGATTTCAGCAGATTTTCACAGGCCTTGACCGCCACTAATCAGTTTGAGATGGAGGGGACTGAAATGGCTCCTTTCTTTGGTCCCTCACGACAGGAATGGGCACAGATACAACAGACCCATGAGGGGCTGGCGCCGATGATCAAGTGTGTTGAGAAAGGCCAGAAGCCCTCTAGAGAGGAAAGAGAACGACTGACACGTGAGATATTATCTGTTTTGAGTCAGTGGGAAAAGTTGGAGATGAAAAATGGAGTGCTATGCCGAAAGGTCTATTTACCTTCTGAGATCGACATTCGATACCAAATTGTGGTGCCTAGTGAACTGGCTCGCTCCTTGGCAGTTGAGGCTCATAATAAGAATGGACATTTTGGTCATGAGAAGACCTTTCGTTGGTTACAGCGACTGATTTACTGCCCTGGTCTTCGTCAAATGGTCGAAGAAGTATGCCGCAGCTGTCGAACTTGTGAGATCCATAAGGCAATAGAACAGAGAGCTCCCCTGCAAACCATCGTGACCCAGGAACCTTTAGAAATCGTCATGATAGACTATCTAATGGTGGGCCCATCCAATAGCGGACACCAGTATTGCCTCGTAATGGTGGATCACTTCACCAAATTTGCGGTGGTAATCGCCACCAAGGACCAGACAGCTGAGTCAGCAGCTCGTGCTCTGTGCCAAGATTTCATTCGAGTATATGGGTGCCCCCAACGCATCCACTCCGACCAGGGCGCCTGCTTTGAGGGACACGTAATGAAAGAAGTTCAACGTATCTACGGGATAAAGAAGTCGCACACGACTCCATACCACCCTCAGGGAAATGGGGCCTGTGAAAGATTCAACAGAACTCTGCTACAGATGCTGCGGACTCTGGAGGAAGACAAGAAGTTACAGTGGCCTCAGTTCTTGTCTGAAATGGTGTGGGCCTATAACAATCAGGTCCATTCTACAACGGGGTACTCTCCTTATACACTTCTCTTTGGGCGGTCTGGGCGAAGTATAGGAGAATTACAGTTGAATGATGTGGATGGGTTCCCTCCGAGGGATCCAACCTCTTGGGTGCGGGCGCATCGGCAGAGACTTGAGACGATCCATCGATTGGTGCGGCAGCGCCTGCAAGAACATCCCCATCCTGATAAGACCCCAGTGCAAGAAGCACCATTGCAACCAGGCGACCTGGTGCTAGTTCGTGTCAAGAAACCCCAAGGGAAATTGGAAAGCAGATGGGAGGCTTTGCCGTATCGTGTTGTTGGCCGCAAGTATGCGAATGGGCCAGTGTACCAGGTCCAGAAAGAAGGAACTGATTGTGTTCGAGTACTTCACCGAAATATGTTGCGCCTGTGTCATTCTGAAGGGACAAATCACGATGGGCCTGCCAATGTGAATGAGCTCCCACAGTCAGAGAATGGAGGTGCGGAATGGGCCTCCGACGAGGAGGATGATTGTTGGCCGATCCCTGCTCCTGGGGATGTTCCACCTGTGACTACTGTATCTCCGGCCTGTGCCCCCTCTGGTGCGGAATCCGCTGGTCCTTCTCAGCCCATAGCTGCAGCACCCCATAATATACCACCGGTCCTCAGACGGACCACTAGGCCAAATGCTGGTATTCCCCCTGTTCGGTATGCACAGGATGAGTTTGTTTGGCCTGCCATACATCGGTATACTACCACCCTGTGCATAAAAGTACAACCCTCTGGATATACAGTCATAGGCAGGGACTGCCAATCTTAAAGTGGGGGGGGAATATGTAAGAGACAGCCAATGTTGTCTTAAGCTTCATTTGTCTGTATAAACTGTTAATGTTGAATGTATTTCTGTGATTCTGTTCCTTTAAGACAGCAGCCATTGTAATTGTGACATGATGCTGGAGTGAGACCCCCCCCCTTTATGTCAGCCTATCTGTTCTGCAGACAGAGTGTGAACAGAGAAGCAGGAAGTGACGAGACAGAGAGCAGCAGCCATCTTGGCAAGTGTTGTATTGAACTGGTGTGGAGATTTTTCTGTACAGCTAAGCTGTATCTTGGTCCAGAGACAAACAGAGTGTAAAGAGACAACAGGACTAGTGAGTCCACGTGAAAGGAACTGTACTCAGTGGCTGATCAGTGAGACTGACATTGTGACTGTGTATATGGATACCACAGATAGAGACTCGCAGTGCTGTTGATGTACTGGACGGCACCTGCTAAATCCCGGCTTACATCCCAGCTCAGTGTATGGATTCGGCAGGACTGTCAGTGTGCTGAGTGGAATCTGCTGTTGGATTACATTGCATTCAGTTGGTTTCCCTGTCTGTTAAAGAGGACTTCATTTCTCCCAAGATCCTGATAACCGTGAGGAGAGGACGCTTCACTATAAAAGAAAGGACCGACTTTGGGCCCCACCGCGCGCTTCTACGGACTGTAAGCGGTCCACCTGGACCACTGGGGAAAAGGGGGTGCACCCAAATGTGAAGTCAGGGTCAGTTAGGGATAGTTTTGAGTATATTGTTCATTCAGTGTCCATACTGCAGAAGTGGACAGAGTAAAAGTAGAAACCATTGCGGAATTTGCCTTGAAATTGTTCATGCTATATTGTATATTTTGCTTGTCTTTAGCCCTGTCATTTTACCTTTAACTAGCCTTTATTAACTTATAGTAAATATATATTTTTTTTCTTGAACTACCGCGTGTGCGTTCATTTCGGGTTGCGGAGTCCAAACCACCTGCCTTGCTCTCGGTTCACACACAATATACACAATACACAAAGTTATGAAACAGTTTTTAAGAATTTTTCTTACTGCATTACTTCAGTATCACATCAACAACACGGTATTAACAATGAAAGTAACTTCACACATCTTCTGCTTGGTGGATGGACGAGCCCACATGGGCCCCATTCTCTATAATAGGAGGGCCGCAGATAGCTGAGTACTGTACTTCGGATATCTTTGGCGCTCCCATCGAAGTGAATGAGAGCCACGTGGGTTCGTCCATCCAGCAAGCGACATACCTATATTCAGCTGCAGCCAGGCTGGATTCCCACCCAGTGGGGGGGAAAAACCCAATTCTCAGGCTCAGTGGGGGTCTCAGCAGACAGACCCCCATCAATCAGGTATTTATCCTCTATCATTTAGGTGAATACAGGGCAGTAACATTTTGTGACTTACAGGTGACGTCTCTGACTAATCCTTCACATTTCCCTTTTCTTCCCCTTGGGCCGCCATGACCACTTCTTCCAAGCTGTGACTTGTTTCTGTAAAGTTTGCAACACAGATATCTTTGGCTCCTCACTTTCCAGGCATCCGACCCACATTGTCCTCACCTGCACACCCATGCTACTGCTACCCCCATTTATAAAATATATGATATAACCCCCCCATAATGAATAATATTGATGTCCGTGTGTACCCTGTATAAATAGTGCCCCTTATTAATAATGCCCCAGGTGTTAACTAATTAAAAGGTTTTCCAGGTCATTAATAAACTGATAAGTGGGGCTCAAAAACCCAGGACCCCCACTGATCAGCTGTTTGAATGGTACCTGTGTAAGGGCCGCGACCGCTTCTCTGTTTAGACAGTGTCATTCATCTCATAGCGGCCATGTAATGTAACTACAGCCTCGTCCTATACACGTCTATGTGACAAGGCTGTAATTACATCACACGGTCACTATAAACAGACAGGGTATGATATAAACAGGCGCTATAGCCCCTGTTTATAGCACCCCATTTACACACACTATAATGTTCCACAGCAGCCCCTGCACACAGTATTACTACCTGCAGCGGCCCCTGCACACTGTATTATGCCTCGCAACGACCCCTGCACACGGTATTATGCTCCATAATGGCCTCTGCACACTGTTTTATGCCTCGTAGAGACCCCTGCACACGGTATTATGCCCCATGTTGGCCCCTGCACACTGTATTATGCCTCGCAGCGACCCCTGCACACGGTATTATGATCCATAGTGGCCCCTGCACACTGTATTATGCCTTGCAGCGGCCCCTGCACACGGTATTATGCTCCATAATGGCCTCTGCACACTGTATTATGCCTCGCAGAGGTCCCTGCACACGGTATTATGCCCAATGTTGGCCCCTGCACACGGTATTATGCTCCATAGTGGCCCCTGCACTGGTATTATGCTCATTAGTGGCCCCTGCACTGGTATTATGCTCCATAGTGGCCCCTGCACAGGGTATTATGCTCCACAGTGGCCCCTGTACAGGGTATTATGCTCCACAGTGGCCCCTGCACACTGTATTATGCCCCATAGTGTCCCCTGCACACGGTATTATGCTCCATAGTGGCCCCTGCACACGGTGTATTATGCTCCATAGTGGCCCCTGCACTCGGTATTATGCTTCATAGTGGCCCCTGCACTGGTATTATGCTCCATAGTGGCCCCTGCACAGGGTATTATGCTCCACAGTGGCTCCTACACAGGGTATTATGCTCCACTGTGGCCCCTGCACACTGTATTATGCCCCATAGTGTCCCCTGCACATAGTATTATGCTCCATAGTGGCCCCTGCACACGGTATTATGCTCCATAGTGGCCCCTTCACTGGTATTATGCTCCATAGTGGCCCCTGCACAGGGTATTATGCTCCACAGTGGCCCTTGCACACGGTATTATGCCCCATAGTGTCCCCTGCACACAGTATTATGCTCCATAGCGGCCCCAGCACACGGTATTATGCTCCATAGCGGCCCCAGCACACGGTATTATGCTCTATAGTGGCCCCTGCACTTGGTATTATGCTCCACAGTGGCCCCTGCACACGGTATTATGCCCCATAGTTGCCCACCCATGAACTATTATTATTTTCCGGAGTATAATAATAGTAGTATTTGAGGCCCGCGGCCTCTCTTACCGATGCCCGTGGCTGCTCACAGCGGCATCCACTTCCCCTTCTGCGTCCCATAGCTGGTTTACATTAAATAACTAGTAAAAATGCCGCCCCGCCCCCCCCCCCCCCCCAGACAGTGACGGACAGTGCAGCCTGAGACGGCCGCCTCACTTCGCCTCATTAGCGGTGCGCCCCTGCCTTTCATGACCAGGGTTATTTTGGGCTTTAAGACCCAAAGAAAGAGTTAAACTCTTGGGGAATCTTTTATTTTTAAGGTTTATTTTTTAATTATTTCTTAATCTACCTAAATATTTTGTTGAATAATGATTTTTTTCCTCAAACTATCATTCTGAAATCTTTATTTTTAGTTAGTAGGCGTAATATAGAGAATATATGAACAGAAACAGGAGAAAACAATAGTATGCTTGTTATAATGCATATTATTTCAAGTAATCACAGAAAGAGTTGGTCCCAAATTCCAAGAGATAGGAGTAAAAGGTAACTTTTAATAAATAACTTATAAAATAACATATTATTTGTTTTAACAATGACACATGGAAAATGTTTGTGTCATGCAAGTAGTATATTATAGTTAATCTGGTACAGTACTTTTATTTCAAAGAGATTTATTCTGTAATTTTTTTTTTTTACTTTTTTCATTGTTTTATTTTTTTGTTTCTCATTCTAATTTACTACATGTACTTTATTTATTTTTACACTGCTGATCAGTGTGTTACCTGTTGCTGCCATATACAGATCACTGTCCCCTAGGTCATTGTTATCAGCAATCTGTATACTGAAGCATAAAGATAAGAGAAAGACTGTGTCTTCTCTTCATGTCTGTCTCTCTGCCAATAAAAAGTAATTCTTTTGATGTTGTGTGGTGCCATGGCAAATATCCTAATGCAGATGCTACGACTGAGCATATGGGCGCTATGTTGAGAGGTTTTTAGCGTTGAAGAACTTTTTCAATTTCCTTTCACAAATACAGATTTTACCTTTCAGTATCACAGTGCAATAAGAAGGGCTGAATTACTATACCTGTCTCAGACTGTGGACACAAATGGCAAGTAGACCTGTTTTTAAAATGTCAGTCAAGTTCTTTAAGGCTAAGACCCCACGTTGCGGAAACGCAGCGTTTTTTTGTTGCAAATTTTGCAGTGTTTTTTTGAGCCAAAGCCAAGAATGGCTACAAAAGGAATGGGAAATATCTAGGAAGCTCTTATACTTCTGCATTCTGCTCAATCCACTCTTGTCTTTGGCTCAAGAAACCGCAGCAAAATCTGCAACAATAAAAAGCTGCTTTTCTGCAGCGTGTGGCCTTAGCCTAAGACAAGTTTTCATCTGTAAGTGCTGTGGCTCGTCAGCTGCAGAAGTGGAGGAATTATGTCACTGGAATATCATTCTACGGACAACCAGGGTGTACGCAACTGACAAAAAGGCATTTCATTGCATGCATTGCTTTATCTTTCTTGCTCTGTTTTGCCAAGCACCTTTCCCTAAGTCACCCTACATTCAATGGACAATTACACCCTGATTCCTAACACAGGGCCACTGTATCATGTTAGGGAACCAGGGTGTAATAGTCCATTGAATGTAGGGTGACTTAGGAAAAGGTGCTTGGCTCTCCCTCATTCTTACTTTACTCTTTCACTAGATTCTGGTCAAACCACCCTTAATTGCTAGTGGCTCACGATTCGGCTGTCTAATACAACCTTCAGTTCATCAGTATTCAAGTTCATCTGAAACAAGGTAGGATTACCTGGTTTCATCTATTACAGGCCGCCAAGCCTGATTTTTCTTTGTGAAGGTGATATTTGGGCCTTCTTGAGCTATATAAGGTGAGCCAATATCAGCTCCGGGATTTTGGATTTTGTTTTAATATTTATAGTATATATTTTTTTTTAACTTGGGCTATAAAAGTTACCTATTATACACATTGTTTGAATTTTGATAATTGTCTGGACTAGTGTGAAGCTATTCGAACCGGTTGTAGACAGTTTTGAGCCTAATACACTGTGTTGTGTATTTCTTACAGATAGCAATCCTGTGAGCTAACCTGCTCCTCAGTTGTCTCAGTGCATACAATATTAAGAAAAACAGTTTGACTGAGTCTGACTTTTTGAAGACCTTAAAAATTGGATTTCCTTCTGTATCATTTCTATTGTAATTATCATACAGATAAGATTAATTACATCTTGGAACAAAATCTAAAGACTTTGGTTTCTAGATATATGGGTGTAACTATTATTATATAAGGCTAAATTCGCATGTTTCTTTTCAGTCACTTGTTCTGATTTGTCATATGGGACTTTATTTTCTGTTTGAAAAGTAAACCAACAAAACAAAAGAAATGCTTCCATATTTTTTTTTTTTCAATTATAGTGAATGATGGAGGCAGAATGTGCAGAGATTGGAGAAGATTTATTAAGATTTATACTTAAAAGGAACCCCCAAACTGCCACAAACTTGTCATCCTTCTGCTTTCTGGTTCAACATCATGCAGAGAAAGAACTTTGAAAGTTGCATTCCTATGCCTAGATAGAGTGAGATGCTCACCAGCAGCATCCTGTGTATGTGCAGTGTGCAGATGACACCAGGTCTAGTACACCCCACTATACTGTGCACATACAGGTTATGGCTTGTGAGGATGTACCCAGACCAGAGTATGTCCATGAAGCCAGAAGGAAGACTAGCCAGCGTGACTTCTCCATAGAACAGCTCAAGCCTCGTGACTCTGTATTCAGAGATCTTTTTCTGCAGGATTCTGTAACTGACAAAAATTACAAGAAAATAATTGAGAACCTGTTACTGCCTGGACAAAAGGTTTCATTACATGTTACTTTTAAAAGGAAACTTGTATTTTTAAACCCTGATGCTTTCTTTCTAGATTGTGGTTATATTGTGCCTGACCCTACGTCTATATAATTGTACTTGCCATAGTATACCTATATTTGGTGTTCAGTGATATATTTATTGTTAACTTGACCATATTTGACTATTTGGGCATCAATGTTATGTCTGTACCTGTAATGTTTATATACTTACATATGTCAGTTGTGCTGTGCACCTCACCGGCTACCTAGACAGCCACCTACTCTTCCCACCCCTGCCTCTGCTAAGTCCTAGTATATACACAGGCCCAATGGGGATCTGCAAGAAGCAATAGGGACCAAAGTGGGGGATGGAGGGTGTTGGGGGGGGGTTTGGTTGGACCAGAGTTTTATTACAGTTACCATGACTATTACTATTTTTCAGATATTTGGAGTTTCATGTAAATCTCTCATAACTACTTTATATATATATATATATTCTATATTTACATAAAACCCTTTGCTTTTTTAAGGAATCTCCATATACAACTGCTTATAAGTACCGTGGAAAAGATTACGCAGCAGTAACAGTACTTGTAGACTACAGCCCCTCTTAGTAAGTATATTGTTTTAAATTTCAGAATATCTTTGGTCATTTGTCTATAAAAAAATTATGTTTTATTTCACCTCACTATTATAGAAGTACTAAGAATACATCAGAAAACCAGAACAATGTTGCTTCCAGTTCTAGTCTAATTTATTTATAAGCTTGATGTATTACCAGGCCTGGCTGTGAAAAGTGTGTTACACTTGTTAAATATTTTATTTATTAGACCATACCATATGTTTAGGAGCCCAGTGGGGCACAGGATTTCCTTTTCAGTGTTGTTTTTGTTTATTACCACAGCAACCATATGTTGTGTGGTTTTATGACGTCACACTGTTTATGTGGCTACCAGGAGCGAGGTACAGTAAAGACTGTAAAGATTGGAAGCCTACTCCAAAAAAACATACAGATTAGGAACTAAAGTATGATATTTGTGATAAGGGTGTAATTCACAACACTGAATATAATTTAGCAAAATATGCACAAGCATTAGAAATGAGTTAAACTCTAATATAGAATAAAATTGCTGCCTAAAGAAACTGAGCTACTCTTGCATGGACATTTCTTATTTTAAGAGATATGTTAACTATTGAAAAAAAATATGCATGAAAGTGTATACATAACATATTCTGTTGTTTTATGCTTTATTATATTAGATTTGTCATAGCGCAAAGTGTATAACAATACAGTTTTATTTGCCCAAACCTGGAAGTTGCAAACATTGTTCTTGAGATGCATGAAATTAATAAAAAGGTAAGGTTGTAGTTATTTAAGCCTCCACAAATCACCTAAACTAAGTGTCTTTTTGCCAAGGTCATGTACAGAGTTGACCACACATGTGCATGCTTGAATTGGCATCTTTACTTCCAGGACACCTAGTTGGTTAAGCGGAAAATAATATAAGTTTGTAAATCTATCAGATTCCAATGGTATCACATAAGTAGTAGGAGAAAAAAGGAATCCTTAGATAAAAATAATTGGTAATGCTGCCAAACACTTACAGCAGTAACATAATAATTCTTAGAATACATGTATAAAGGCAAAAAAACAGGGGACACTCACCCGGACTTGTGTAAAAAGGTAGACTTTTATTCAAGGAGCGTCCATAAAAACATCCATATCAATGGGAGAGAGGAAGATGCCCTAAGGGCAAGGCAACGAGTCGTTTCGCGCACACGTGCTTTTTCAAGCTTCAGGATGCCCAAGTTGCGGAAACACAGCTTTTTTTTGTTGCAGATTTTGCTGTGGTTTTTGGGAGCCAAAGCCAAGAGTGAATTGAACAGAAGGTAGAAGAATAAGTACTTCCTATATATTTAACATTCCTTTTGTAGCCAGTCTTGGCTTTGGCTCAAAAAAAACACTGCAAAATCTGCAACAACAAAAACGCTGCGTATCCGCAACGTGAGGCCTTAGCTTTAAAGGGTTTTTCCAGGATTTAGACATCAATGACCTATTCCTGGGATACTGTAGGTCATCAATATTGTATAAGTGGGAGTCCTAGCTAGCACCCCAAATGAATCAGTAAAGTAGAGACAGCATTACTTTGTTAAAATTGCATATTTGAAATATTGATCTTTTTTTTCACTTCCACATGTAAAATGCACCATCAGGCACACAAGCGATCGCAAGAGCCATGGCACCAAAGTAGCATAGTATGAGGCTGACACAACACAGTTCAGTCCACTGTGTACTGTTCATACCTCGTTTCTGTCGCTCATTTCCTGTTAACTTGTATTAGACCCCCACCAATCTGATATTGATGACCCATTCTAAGGATTAGTCAACAATACCTAAATCCTGGAAAACCCCTTTAAGGCTAAGGCCTCACGCAGCAAGCCACAGCGGAAGAGACCGTGGCAGAAATGCATCGCATTTTTTTTCCACAGCGTTTTTCACAGAAAGTCTGCAGACATTTCCTCTGTTGACTTTCTGTCTCTATTATACTTATGGGGAAACCGCCAGTATTTCCGTAGGTATAATTGACATGCGGTGATTTACAAAAACGGGAGCGTTTTTGAAATCACAGCATTTCCGCTGAGGATTTTTTTCTGCAATGTGTGGATGCGATTAGCCAGAATCCCATCCACTTTGCAGGTACTGTAAAACGCAGCGTTTTTTGCCACGGCGTTTCCGTCACAGTCAAAATGCTGTGTGTACGCAACCTGGGGCTCCAGCCTAACAGAACAATCATGAGATTCTGATTGTAATAACAAGGAGGACAACAAAAAGATTACAATAGTAGTATTTGAGTAGTTGACTGTGAAGAGTGATATCATATTAGCTGCCCTCACATCCATAACTTTTAAATGTGAGGGTAGCCTTACATGTAATAGTGAACATAGCAATTGTTGCTATGATAGAAATGAAAGCATAATATTCACTGTGACAAATGTAATACTCTAATGGTTGTCCCAGCAACATAATATGGGTTATCATATTAATGGTGTCAAAGTAGTGGCTGCCAAGCCAAAGGTTATATCATATCCATGAGCATGATGACATCACTGTGGTTGCTGTGACAATGCTGAAATTTTAAGACTTACATAATGTTATTATTATTTTTATCGATATTGTGGCAACATCATAGAAGGTACCGAGATCACCAAGAGATTCTCATGATCATCAAGGCAATAAGGATATAAAAGTGGTTACCATGCTAACTGTAAATGGTTTTCATGTGATTTGTAACATCATAAAAGTAACTACAAAATCTTAAAGTCCAGAGCGGACTTAAAGGTATTATTGGGTCAAACAGACACCCAGTGACCTTGAGAATGGGGGGTGCTTTACCCTTGTTGTGAATGAAGCTGCTGTGAAGGCTGTGAACCCCTGATGGACACTTGAATGGGAGCGCCAAACATATCTGTACAGGGGTTTTTTAATATCCACCAGGAATTTGGCTACATTTACAGCAGTTGCATTCACAATGGGGGTAAAACAAACCCCTGTTCTCAGGGTTGGTGGGGTCGAAGTGGCCAGCTTCCCATTGATCAGCAATTTATCCTCTATCACAATACCTTTAACACTCCTATTTTTGAAAGCATTCTTATTTTTCAGCATTATTTCCAAACCTAAAACACAGTACTATATAGGTATAGTTATAGATATCAGACAACCTGGAACTAAAATTTGGCATAAGGGCAGAAACATGCCAAGCTCTAAAAGTTCAATGATAGCAGGGGATTGTGACTGCAGATTTTGCTTGAAATAGGGAACTGCTGAAGAACAAAATTTTTGTACAGAAAAACAACTACTAGAGCAGAAAAAGCATACAAAAGCCTTCTTAGAAGTTACTAGGACTAGTAGCAATAAACAGACCATAAAAAGCTATAGCCTTTTCAGCTAAAATAAAAAAGCCACCTATTGCTATAGTATGTAACTGGCATACAGCTCCATTGATGTACATTTGCTTCTTTGTATAGACAGCTGTATACCTTCAAAGCTAACTACAGTTGGAAGGATTTTTGGATTGGGTTACCTTCTCCCTGTGAATCATCACTAAAAGCATACCAGCTGTAAATTTATTTTCTAGTTGAACTCAATGGACTGTTGGCAGTATAATACAACTGAGTGTAGGTAACTGACCAGCCTCTTAGAAAGCCCTTTGGAGAGCACTAGCTGGTAACTGTTCACTACAGTTGTTTTTCCCATCTTCATCAGGTTTTGTCTTACTGAGCTCATTAAAAAACTTTATCTGTTTCTTGAAATGTTGCCATTGCCCAGTGCCCTGTTTTCACATTAGGAGACAAAAATAAAAGGAGATTTGGAATTGTAAACCCTGGCACATATTGTCTTTGAAAGGCACAAACAGAAATAACATGGATGCAGGTATCAATCTAAGCAAATCTTTCCTAAACTCAGTCTACATTGCTCAGCTCAGGTTTTGCCTTTATTATCATTATTATTATTATTATTTATTTATATAGCACCATTAATTCCATGGTGCTTTACATTTGAGGATTTACATATGGTACACAAGATATACAAAACAGATAATACTAACAGTGACCAACTGGCACAGCGGGATAGAGGGCCCTGCCCGCAAGGGCTTACAATCTATGAGGGAAGAGGGATAGAGACAGAAGGGTTCAGGTGGTGGTGTGGAGACAGTAGTGTTATTGGAGGTTGTAGGCCTTCCTGAATAGGTGAGTCTTCAGGGCCTTCTTGAAGCTTGTGAGTGTGGGGAATAGTCTTATGTGTCTTGGTAATGAATTCCAGAGTGTGGTGAATGCACGGGAGAGTTTTTTCTGGGACACAACCTATGATGACACAGGAGCCAAGTAAATCACCAAGTTAAATACGGCATTTACATCTCATAATGACAATACTCAGGATTCCCCCGATCCTTCTAAATTTGACGCTCTCTGGCGGCCTTGGGTGCTGTTCCAGGAATCGAGTTCTCCTCTTATTTCTCCTGATATTGAATTACCTTGCTATTCCTAGTATTTTTTCCTTTTAGGAGTTTATTGGTTATTCTTTTCTCCCCCGTTGTCCCCATCCTCTCTCCCGTATGTGTTTTCCTGATTGTAGCTTCCAGTGTGTGTTCCCCTTGTCTGCTTGTTCGTTTCCCATTTCCTTGAAGATATTGTCTTTACGGCCCCCAATGAGTGGGCACTCTGCTTCTTTTTGTTAATATACTGTGTTCTGAAGCATAGGGCAGGGGTGGGCTCATCCACCCCCCCCCCCCCGCAACCTCCTGCTTGCCTTCGCTCCATTAGTTCAATTACGTCGTTTTTGTCCCCTCTTTGTTATATTTGGAAAACCTTTAATAAATTTGTATTAAACATAATGAGAATACTCAACATAATTGAAAAATCTATAAGGAAAACATAAAAAATCCACAAAAATCATCAATAATTAATTAAATAAAAGTACAACCAGAATCAGGAACAAAAATGTGTATTAAAAGAAGCAGGCTCAAAGATCACAACATCATTAATACCACGGTGCAAATATATATAAAAATATATAATAAATGCCTAGCAGAGACTGTGTACTGATGAGGCTCAAGAACCCTGAAACAGTAATGTCAGACAAATGATAATAAATAATGGGGGTTGTGAAGGATCTCGTCCTACCGTAACCGCTTTTGGCACACCTGAGATTGCTTCATTTACCTCACACCCACCACCAGTGAGTGTTCTGGGCCCATAGGATAATACAAAATGAGCTTTCTAAATTTTATATATTTATTATCCCCTATAAGGGTCGGTACTAGACACTTTACACATACAGGAAATACATGTAGCAAATACAAGTGAAAAGCAACATGACACGGTGCACAAAATAAAAATGGGAATAAACACAAGAAAAGAAAATATTACCAACACAAGCCTGTGATTGGTTCTCTGGGCTCCGGATGTTGAGCTCAGGGCGCGTACTTAAAGCAGTCCAAAAGCATGCGTCCGGGCATGCTATTCCAGTGGCAGCACCCTCTTGGTCCTGGGCAGTGCTATCTGGGTGGCTTTCAGCAGAAGACTAATTTCCAGAAGAAGTAGATAGTCCATTTCTCTGAGCCCATGTGGTAGGCTTCAGGGTTCTTCCTTAAGCAAGTTACAGAGCAGTGTCTCCTACATGCTGTTACATCTCTTCCAGGATAACAAAGAGTCTCAGGCCTTAATGCTAGGCCACATGTTTAGGCCACATGGTTGGAGTCTGCATCATGACCTGCCCTCACATCTCATCCAGGAACAACAAAGACAAAAGACCTCCCTCTTCATGGTCTGAGAACTTTTAACTAAAAAGGTCTCCTCCCTAAGTGATTTCACTAGGAGGAGGAGCCCCGCCCTCCTTCCTCAACTCTCTATAACCATCTTTCCTTATATTTCTTCGCCCGATAACTGTAGAGATCCCCATCATGTAGACACCATGGATGACACCCCAATCCCCTTTGGGTAAGGAGATCAGTGTCTGTACCTTTTTTGTGCCTTGAACCGTGTCTTGTGGGTATTCTAGACGTGTGCCTAAGCCTGGCGCATCTGGGGAATATATCGGGGCAACTGTAAGAGGTTCCCCAGAGCAGATATTGTCATATAACCATAATTCTTTTGTTCTGTAGCTGTCTCTATCTTGTCAAGGAATGTGTGCAGAGCTCCCCCACAACATCCTTGCAGGGACACCCCCCTGCTGTGACAATGAGTATAACAAAGGTATGCAAATGGAGCTATAAATTGGACTACAAAAGGTTGTTGATTTCAGAGCCAACATACCACATTTCTCAAGCCTATGACCAAATGGCTGATAACAGACAGGAACCACACAATATGAGCGAGTAGTAGTACAAGAAATACATATCTGGGTCTCTTATCATCACAGGGGGATTTATCAAGACCAGTGCACCAGTGGATTGCAATCCCTGCACCATTGGAAGATGAACCTAGTCATAAATCAGTTACATCTTCAGCAGTGCTGTGTGTCTGCATTGAAATCTATGCCAGCCCAGCATAAATGATCATAAATCTGATTTGGTTCAGGAAAGTGGCAAGGACAATGTAAAGGAGAAAAAAGTTCAATTTTTTGGGTAAAATTTCAACTTGCATGAAACATTGTAGCTTTTTGATGCCTTGTACACTAGAAAGCTTGTGCGCAAGTCATTTCCCCCAGTGTGTTCATAGGTTGTTCCTGGTTGATCTGTATCGGGATCTCTGTTTTCGGGCAACACTAAAGGGTTGTTCATGACCCCTTCCTTTTAAAATAGTGTCACATCTGACGACAAGTTCTGTGAGGAATTGCTTTTCCAAATTTACCTCAGTAGGACTGATCTGCAATACCACACACAACCAATGGTCAAGGGTGATGCTGTTTCTGGAAGAAAGAATCTATGTTTTTGTAACCCCATACAAAGCCATTAACACGTCTCTCTGTTTCAGCCTACTTCCTGGCTCTCTTTTTTTTTTGAGTAAGTAAATAAGCAGCATTCTGTATATGGCTTTTTCGATTGTGAGTGGAGTTTTCTGTCTTCTATTCTGTTCTAGTCATTGTTATGCTTTGTGCTTTCTTGATTACATTGCATTGTTCTGACACCTATATCACAGTTTCCTCTATTCTACCTTGTCATGTTTCATCTTCTATCTCACGTTATTTCATCTTCCTATTTTGCATTTCAAAATCACTTTCTGTTTATACATTTAAATAAAATGCTTGAGGGGCAGCACCTCCATTCTCCAAAGCAGAGAAGCCCTGATACAGACAGGAGCTTGCTATTGAATAATGCATACAAATACAAATAGATTTTCTGCTGTATTACTGTGTATAATAAATTAAAAGTGGCCGTGCTGTTAGAAAACTTTTATAACGTAATATACTTTATGTATTTGGGAATTGTTTGGAAGAAGGTGTATAAGACTAGATAAAAAGACTGTTTTTTCTTATGAAACAGAACCACAGATCTGGGTCCTTCATCAGTTTATAGCCCCCAACCACCCTAACCATCATATTCTGATATAGGTTATAAAAATATATATACCCTTCCTTTAAGGATGAAACCTTTGACGATTGACAGGACTGACAGTTAAATTTGGCAGCCAAGGGGTTAAGAAATGCCATATGCAGATGAATGCAAATGGGCTAAACAAAATTTGGGCCAAATAGGCTGCATCCTTAATGGGTTATAAACTAAACAACCAAGAAGGGGTGGGCACTGCCAGTTAAGAATGGGGTAAAAATCACAGAAACAGCACACAAATAAACATTTTATCACAAACCCATAAATAGAAATAGAAATAATTCGGAAACATGCGGAAACCACACAGACCCCATTATAGTCTATGGGGTCCGCAGGTTTCCTTATGTAAACTGCTTCTTTCTGCATATAGGTTTCTGTTCGGGGGGGGTCCCCAAGCGGACTCCCCTGTACGGAAAGCGAACGCAGATGTGAACCGGCCCTAATAGATAACCTCTCTATGACAAAACCCCTGATATGTTGTAAATATACCCCAATCTACCATCCCAGAAACACACCATGTACAATATAGACAGGATAATGGGGTAGAGGGCCCCATAGCATCATGACAGTGTCCTGATTCCCCGACTGCTGTCTCCTATATAAAGCTAATACACCTCAGGCAGCATAGTTTAGCACTCATCTCTGCTGTCCATGGAAGTAACTGTATTGAACTCTCAAGGCAGCAGAGATGAGCACTGATTTCTGCTGCCTGAGGTGTAATAGTTTTACATAGGAGACAGCAGTTGTGGGATCAGGCTTTCCCCGACCGTTATCATGACACTGGAGTGGGGACCCTCCAGTGAATAACCCCAGTAAAGGGTTATTTCAATTTCTTGTTATTGATGATGTATCCTCAGGATAGGTCCTCAATAAGAGATCAGTGGGGGTCCAACATCTGAGACCCCTGCTGATCAGCTGTTTGAAATGACCCTGCCACTTGTTTGAGTGCCAGGACCCCTACACTATTTACATCTCATGCCATCTGTTTGATGCAATGTTATTTCAGACTGTAATTAAATCATACCGTCGCTATAAAACAGATTGCATGCAATGTAAATAGTGAAGGGGTCACGGCAGTTGCCCAAGCGCTGCGGCCCCTTCAAACAGTTGATCAACAGGGGTTCTGGGTGTTGGTCCCCACTGATCTGTTATTGATAATCTATCCTAAGGATAGGTCATCAATACAAAGTAACTGGAATAACCTTTTAGAGGGTTTATCCACCTTTTAAATATTGTTTGCCATTCATTAAGATATGCCATTAATTTTAGATTGTTGAGGGACTGACAGTCAGGACACCCGAAGATCAGCTGTTTTGCAGAGTATGCAACTGCAGAATTGTTTACATGCTGCTCACTTACCGTATTCTCGATAGCAGCAGTTGTGGGTACTATAGTATCCCTTTCAAGAGTCTGTGATACCGCTGCAGCACCCAGAACCGCTGCTATCAAGAATACACTGTAGGGATTGGGAATGGATCCTTGATTATTATGCTAATGCCAGAATTAGC
Source organism: Leptodactylus fallax (assembly GCA_947044405.1). Classification (NCBI taxonomy): domain Eukaryota; kingdom Metazoa; phylum Chordata; class Amphibia; order Anura; family Leptodactylidae; genus Leptodactylus; species Leptodactylus fallax. The sequence continues at coordinate 8,711,127 of CAMRHE010000012.1, read as the reverse complement.
CTAGTCTAAAGATAGTTGTCAAAGATAGTGAAACCACAATGAAAACATGACATATTCTATTATAAATTATAAGATCTGTCAGGATTTGTAGGATTCTGCTTGATAACAGATCTGGCATAAATTTTAGACTGTCGCTTGTCTGAAATGAACTGTGATTTATTATTTGTACGACTAACTGTCCCAAACACATGAACAAACACAAATCTTCCAAAGAATGTTTGACTACCCCAGACACTTGGAAAATGAACAGATGAAAGTGTTAATGAAGTGCTGAAAAAAGTAAATGACAGACACTTTGTGGGTCTATAAGTAGTGCAAACAGATGCCCGCAATGCAAAAATCACCCACTGGTCTGTCAATCTAGCCCATACTCAACAGATCACAGAAGAAAGACGGCAGAAAAAATGCAACACAACAGATTTTGGTTCTGACCAACTTTAGTTAACGGTTGGCTGTATGGGACAAACTGTCATAGGTTTATGTACAACCAACCAACAGCAGACAGTCCAAAATCTGCCACTTCAGCAGTATAACTTGACCAGCTTAAGGCCGGTTGCAGACGAACGTGACGTGATTTAAAAGCACGGGCTGCACACGGGGGACACGGGAATGTACAGGCTGTGCTTCCGTGGCTCCTTAAATGAATAGGAGCCATGGAAGCACAGGCCTCAAAATAGGACAGGAATAGGACATGTCCTATCTGATGCGACCTGGACTGTCGGTCCACACATGTGACCGTGAATATCACGGTTGTGTGTACGGGCCCATAGAAAAGAATGTTTCAGTGTGCTCTCTGTCAAATACACGGATAGCACACTGACCCACAGCACAGTCGTCTGCAACGGGCCTAAGGCTGAGGCCCCACGTTGTGGAAACTCAGTTTTTTTGGTGTAGATTTTGCTGCACTTTTTTTTAGCCAAAAAATGGCTATAAAAGAAATAGGATATACATAGTAAGTACTTATACTTCTGCTTTCTGCTCAATCCACTTCTGGCTTTGGCTCAAAAAAACTCAACAATATCTACAACAAAAAAAGTTGCGTTTCTGCAACGTAAGACCTTGTCCAAGTCTCTTTATACCATGGCAGCCTGCAGAAACAATGGCATGGCAAGACTTGAAGTATCTCAATAAAAAATAAATTATTGTAGACCACTGATGTAAGTCTGTAACACATACTGTATAAATTACTATCTAGAGCAGGGGTCAGCAACATTTGGTACTTCAACTTCTGTGAAACAAAAACTCCCAACATGCTCCATTCACTTCCATGGGAGTTCCAAAAAAAGAAAAGCAAGTATGCATGCTGGGAGTTGTAGTTTTATAACAGCTGGAGTGCCGAAGGTTGCCTACCCCTGATCTAGGGTATCTAACAAATTATTACTCAAGCATTTTAAAAGACATTCTTACAGGATGCATCAAGAGAAATGATAATTTGGAAATAATAAAATAATTATGATAAATATTAAATATTTAAGGATAATGCAAGCTGCTTGTGTGCCTGCTGGACTGCACTAATGTAACATCAATACATGCATTTATTATTAGGGGTTGCAAAATGTTAGAAAAACATGGTGACTTCTTTCAGATACAGCGCTATATGTGTGCATTGGTTGTGTCTGGTATTGCAGCTCAGCCCTATTCTGTTTTATAAAGGTGAGATGTAATACCACAAACAAAATGTAGACAGGTGGGGCACTGATTCTGGATAAAAGCAGCCACGTTCTTCTAATCTTGTATAAATCCTTTAAAGGGGTTGTGCCGTTATAGACTCTTATCTCCTATTCACAGCACAGGGGATAAGTGTCCAAGTGGGCTGGGGGTCCAACAGGGATCCAGTGATCAGGAGGATGAGTGACCGAACGTCCCCATAAAGCCTCCATGTGAATAGAGGCGCCAGTGTGCTTGCGTGACTAGCACTCCATTCACTTCTATGGGGTTAAGGGCGCTGCAGTCGGCCGCCCCATAGCAGTGAATGTAGCGCCGGTCATCCAAGCGCACAGCCGCTCCATTCACAAGGAGGCTTTAGGGAGACTTTCAGTCCCCAATCCTTCTGATTACTAGGGGCCAGGCGGTCGGGCCCCCCAGTGATCGGACACTTATTCCCTGTCGGTGGATAGGAGATAAGTGTCCTTAATGGCTTTACACTGCTTTACACTGTAGGTTGGAGCTTTCCTTACCAATCATTTAGTTGATCCTGATGCCAAGTCAAATCGTTCCTCCAGCTGGATCATATGGGTATTCCTATCTCATAAAGAGATGGCATATAACTCGGTTTATGATCTGTGGTGAGCCGATCACTGGCACCCCCACCAAGAATTAAGAGGCTTCAGTGCTTATTTAGTGCTATATCCCCTTCACAACTACCAGGCTATGACTTCAATGGGACATCACTACAGTACCTATAGTCGCTGCTACACATCATATGGCGGGTGAGCAGCACAGCTCCTGGCATATAAACATTCCTGGACGCTGCAGTGTCCCACAACAGCTGATCTGGGGATAGATCATCAATATTTGCAAGGTGAATAACCCCTTTAATGGACCCATGCACGATACTTGTTGGGCATTGGACAGTTACCTGTTACCCATCGTGCAAATGGCTCCCACTTTTGAAAGTGAGTCTGTATGTAGTGAACTGTTACTGAATAACTTACTGACAGCTATATTTTGAAGCCCTGACCTCTTCTGAAGCATTGAGTTATATATATATGTATAGAACTGGATTCAACCCAATTATTCCAAAAAAATTTGTGTTTGACCTGAACTTGAAACATTTGGGGTTTGTCACTTATGCTGGAGGCCCAGGGGAGGTGAGTAAAAATAATAAACTGTTATACTCACCTTGTCTCACCTCTCCTGAGCATCCTTGTGGGATCCGGCAGTCCCGCTGTAGTTTATGGGGTCTTCAGGAGTCCGCGGGTAACTGCTGTTTTAGAGGACAGGCTCTCTGACATTCGTATTCCCCGGTGGGAGAGCCTGGCACAAGTGTGAACCTAGCCTTAGTTGAAAATTGACCCTTGGGCTGTTCATTACTACGACTTACTTCTCCAGCCTTTTGTTAACCCTGTTCCACTGTTATGTCTAACATTCACCTTCTGATATGTGTTCTATGTTCTACTGTGACTAAAATATGGTTATATGAGATCTTCAAAGCATTGCTTATTATTTTCTTTACATTTTAAACACCGTTCCAACTTTTTTGGAATTGAGGTTTAATTAAGACGCTTGTATCCTTTACACAGTTTGGCCCCAATTACTCCAACTATCTCCTTTACTTAGACTGGCTTAAGATATACCACCAGTCTTAGTAGATTGGGCTGTTGTCTGGTAAGGTGGTCTTTGCTGAGTGGGGTCTCCTTCCAAGTTTTGTTATGGGGCCCTGTGGATATGAAGCCTCTTTAGTCTGTACCCTATTATTATACAAGTCCCCCTGTCTCTCCTGTGCTCAATCGCTCTTGTGGACGCTTCAGTCTTCTTTTAGATAGCGTGTTGTGAATAGATGTGAGGATGCTTACAATATTATTGCCCCCCATCAGGGAGACTGAACCCCATCACATCTGTAATGTAACCTGGGACAGGAGATGACATTATGGTATCACAATGACTAGAGTTATGTGTGATCTGCTCACTGTATATGGCTCCCCCTATATACCCCTGTCCTGCAGAAGCTGCCACCATATATATATAGGAGACGATAAACTTTATTACTGTATATACAGATACAGTATTGGAATATACTGTTATATTGAGTGATAGCCATTACTATCATCATGGTCACTATCTAAGGAGTAATTTAGACACAAGACAAAAACCACAAATGCAATATAGATAAGTTTAAAGGGTTTTTATTGGATAGGCAACATTGTAATTAAATATTACTGGCCCTTTAAATTATAAAACGGTGACAGTGACCCAGAGATCAGGCCTGGTGGAGACCATAGAACTTACTATGGTCCAGTCCACCCTTGTCCTGAGATGACAGTCACCAACCCAATGATCCAGAGGAAGGCGAAACAACCCCCCAGGGGGGCAAAAAATTCCTTCCTGACCCCAAATATAGCGATCAGATATCTCCCTGGATCATATCTCGCCAGCTGCCTAGTGTTGTATGTATATATGTGTGTATGTATGTATGCTGTATGTATGTATATACAGTATGTATTTATGTTGTATGTATATATGTATTTAAGCTCATGAGAGCTTAATATATAAGAAAACCACACATAAAATCCTTTATTGACGTAAGGAGACTCCCCCGCACATCCCTCTTTGACCATTTTATTTTAAAAAAAAAAAAATTGAAAAAGCTGAATATCCGACGTCATCCTGTGAATCTGAATGAGTCAAAAAAACAAAAACCAAAGCTGTAAAAATAAACAAACAATAAATAATAATATTTAATAAATAAATAATAATAGATAAATCTGGCCATGTTGTCTAAACACCAGCTATCTCACCCAACTTTCCAATACACATGCACACTTGGCTTAGTAGTACATTTGTAGGTTACTTATAGTCATTGACCTATTTTCAAAAGTGACCCGTTCCAGTAACCTGTCACCGTAATAGCTATGGGGCATCTCGGCAGATCCACGCACCAGAAAATGGTCTGGGATTCAAAGAGCAGACATCTATGTGTGGGGGGGATCAGGCTGCAGGTACTATTTCTCATGTAATAACACACCTGCAGACATGTTGGTGAAGCATACATCTGTATTTTGCCCACACCCTAAACTATACACATTAATAGCTGGTCCTGAACACTCATTTGCCAGCTATTCCTCCCATCTCTCCCATACACATGCACACTTAACCAATCATACATGTGTTTTTAACAGGGACTGGCACCAACTTACAGATGAAGCAATTTGTAAACTAACACTCATTGGGCTACAAACGACCGGTTGGCCAAAATCAGTTGGTTTGGGTGACTTACGATTAATGAATATGGAGACCTTTAGGCCAGGGCTACACACAGCAAACAAGCCACAAAATTTTTACAAGCCACCATGACAAAAACACATCAAATTGGATATAGTCTACCCCATCTAAGCAACACAATGTATGAATAAGACCTTAGCAGTGAGTGTAGAGCTACTTACCTGCACTTCTGTCCTCTTCAAGCTGTCAAGCTCAAGTGACACAAGATGGCTCAGGATAAGACCTTTACACATTCTAAACCCATTGTGACATCACGCAATGTCTGTGATGTCATGTGCTCTGTGATGTCATGTGCTGTCTATGGTGTGAAGGGTTGTTATAATATACATTACCCTTAGAGATGATATATAAGGTGTTTTATCCAGGATTTACTATAGTTATATATGGATGGTGCACAGTATTACTTTTCTTGCCCTGTATGACCAGAGTAATTATTATTATTGTTTATTTATATAGCACCATTAATTCCATGGTGCTTTACATTTGAGGGTTTACATACGGTACACAATATACAAAACAAATATGGGATAGAGGGCCCTGCCTGCAAGGGCTTACAATCTATGAGGGAAGAGGGATAGAGACAGAAGGTGAGGGTAGAGGCTGTACAGATGGTGGTGTGGTGACAATAGCGTTATTGGAGGTTGTAGGCCTTCCTGAACAGGTGAGTCTTCAGGGCCTTCTTGAAGCTTGTGATTGTGGGGGTCAGTCTTATGGGTCTTGTTAATGAGTTCCAGAGTATGGGAGATGCACAGGAGAAGTCTTGGAGACGGTCATGTGAAGAGCGGAGTAGGAGGTCTTTGGAGGATCGGAGGTTATGTGCGGGAAGGTAGGTCGGAGATATGTGGAGGGGACAGATTGTGGATGGCTTTGTATGTCAGCGTTAGTAATTTGAGCTCTATTTGCTGGGCAACAGGTAGCCAGTGAAGGGATTGGCAGAGGGGATCGGCCGATGAAGAACGGGGGGAGAGGTGTATTAAGCGAGCAGCACAGTTTAAGGTGGACTGGAGGGGGGCAAGAGTATTTTCTGGGAGGCCGTGGAGAAGGGTGATACAGTAGTCTAAGCGGAAGATTATGAGGGCATGGACTAGCATCTTTGTAGTTTCAGGGGTGAAGAAGGAGTGGATTCGATGGATGTTCTTGAGTTGAAGGCGGCAGGAGGTGTTGAGGGTTTGGATGTGTGACTTGAATGATAGGTCAGAGTCTAAGGATATCCCAAGGCATCGCACCCATGGGACTGAGGTAAGTGTAGCACCATTAACTATGATAGATGGGTCAGGTAGAGGGGCCATACGAGGTGGGGGGAAGATGATGAACTTTGTTTTCTCCATGTTGAGTTTGAGAAATAGGGAGGAGAGAAAGGAGGCTACGACTGCTAGACACTCTGGGACTCAGGACAACAGGGAGGTAATATCTGGTCCAGAGAGATATATTTGAGTGTCATCAGCATAGCAATGGTAGTGAAAACCATGCGATTCTATGAGTTGGCCTAGGCCGAGGGTATATATTGAGAACAGGAGGGGTCCTAGGACGGAGCCTTGGGGGACACCTACAGAAAGAGGACGTGGCGGGGAGTTGGTGTGTGGGTGGCAGACACTGAATGTGCGGTTGGTGAGGTATGAGGAGATCCAGGAAAGGGCCAGGTCTGAGATGCCGAGGGATGAGAGCGTTTTTAACAAGAGGGAGTGGTCGACTGTGTCAAAGGCAGAGGAGAGGTCGAGGAGGAGGAGGACAGAGTAGTGACGCTTGGCTTTGGCAGTTAGAAGGTCATTAGTGACTTTGGTTAGGGCAGTTTCTGTGGAGTGATGGGGTCTAAAGCCTGACTGTAGTCTGTCAAAGAGCACGTTGGACAAGAGATAGGAGGATAGTTCGGAGTGGACGTGTTGTTCAAGCAATTTAGAGGCGTACAGGAGCAGTGAGATGGGGCGATAGTTGCCTGGAGAGGATGGGTCGAGGGACGGTTTCTTAAGTATAGGTGTGACGGTAGCATGATTGAAGGCAGAAGGGAAGGATCCATTGGTTAGGGATAAGTTGAAGAGATGGGTTAGGGCCGGAGTAATGACTTCAGTGAGTTTGGGGATGAGATGTGACTGGATAGGGTCAAGCGCACAGGAGCTGAGGTGGGATTTAGAGATTAGGGTGGAGAGCTTTTCATCAGAGATGGTGGAGAAACAGGTTAAAGAAGAAGAGTACTGAGCAGTTGGGTAGAGTGGTTGTCGGGGGTGTAGGGTGAGACTGTCTCTGATGGTGTCGATTTTGTTTTTTAAATAAGAGGCAAAGTCATCAGCTGTGATGAGTGAAGTCGGAGGTGGCACAGGAGGGTGGAGAAGGGAGTTAAAGGTAGTGAATAGCTGTTTGGGTTTGCGGGATAGAGCAGATATGAGTGTGGTGAAATAGACTTGCTTTGCAGAGGTGAGTGTATTCTTGAATGTGAGTACTGCCTCTTTATACTTGAGGAAGTCCTCCTGGGAGTGGCTTTTCTTTCAGAGGCGTTCTGCAACCCGTGAGGCACGTCTCAGTTTTTTAGTCAGGTCAGTGTGCCAGGGTTGTTTATTGATCGGTCGGGATCTGGTATTTGTGAAAGGGGCCACAGAGTCAAGGGCTGAAGTAATGGTGGTATTGTAGAAGGCAGCAGCGGCATCTGCGTCCTGGAGTGAGGATATGTTAGCGAGTGGTAGGAGGCAGTCTGAGAGCATGCGGATGTCAAGGCGATTAAAGTTCCTGCGGGGGCATGTTGGTTTAGGGGTTGGAGGGTCTATTACAGAGGAGAGAGCAGAGAATGTCAGCAGGTTGTGGACAGAGAGTTAGAGAGGTTGACTAGAGAGCAGAGGCGGGTGAATATGAGGTCCAGCGTGCGCCCCTTTGTGTGAGTGGCAGAGGAGGACCATTGAGAGAGACCAAAAGAGGCAGTGAGGGACAGGAGACTGGAAGCAGAGGGGTGGTTTGTGTTAATGGGGATGTTGAAATCCCCCATGATGATTGTGGGGGTGTCTGTGGATAGGAAGTGCAATAGTCAGGTGGTGAAATGGTCGATGAAGGCAGCAGTAGGTCCTGGCGGTCGATATATGATGGCCAGTTGGAGGTTGGAGGGTGAGTAAATGCGAACAGATTGCACTTCAAAGAAGGGGAGGTTGAGAGCAGGTAGCGGTCGGATTGGGGTGAAGGAGCAATTGTCAGACAGGAGTATGCCTATGCCTCCACCAGGTTTATTGTTGGGGCGGGCAGTGTGCGAGATTGCAGACCTCCATAGGAGAGGGCAGCAGGGGAGGTGGTGTCTGAGGGTGTCAGCCATGTTTCTGTGATACCGGATAGTAATTCTAAGTCTTTATTCTGTATATATGGACAGTACACATTACCACTTCTCTTGTCCTATACACAGGGTGTACGTTCCAGTATCTGTTCTTATTCTATATCTTTAGTGCACAGTACCACTTCTCTTGTCCTGTATACTGGGTGTAATTCTCAGAATCTGCTCTTATACTGTATACCAGGGGTAGGCAACCTTTTTTGTTCGGTGTGCCGATTTTAATTAAAAAATCAAAGATGAGGTACTCGGAGTGCCGGTCAATAATTGTAAGTCTAATGACCCCTAAACTAAAGTCATATACCACCAGTGTCGGACTGGGATGTCTAGGGCCCACCAGTGGAATTGTTTCTAGGGGCCCACCATCAGGACCCCTGCAGATCAGCGGTACCGAGACAGGGCAGTTAAAGGTAATAACATGCCGGGAGCCATGCTGCTCACCCACTATACCATGTGCACCACTGCACTACCTAAACCTACTGCTACACCTTGTGTGGCAAGTGAACAGCGTGGCTCCTAGAATTGTTACCTTTACCTGTAGCCGCATTGTCCTGGAAAAGCTGATCTGCAGAGGTCCTGGCTGTTGTATCATCGTAGATGTAATACTGATGGCCTATCCTAAGGACAGGCCATCAGTATTAGGAAGATGGATAAATCCTTTAAAGAGGTTGTCGAAGGAATTGGAGCAACCCATGTAGCTGGCGGGAGATGTAAAGTAAAAAATAAGTAAATTAAAAAGCATACTCACCTGTTCCCGGCACTCTGTTGTCCGCTGCCAGTGTCCATTCAGTCTCATGCCGGCGACTCCTTGCTGGGAGTCCTGCACCTCATGTGATCGCTAAGACCAATTAGGTACAGGATTTCCAGAAATATAGACCGAACAGACACAGGCAGGGGAACACAGGGTGCTGGGGACAGGTGAGTATGCTTTTTTAAAAATTTTCTTATTTTTACACCTCCCTGGCGGCCAACACAGTGGTCGCTCCAGTTTATGGACAACCTCTTTTAAGGGGTTGTCTGGGCCAAATTTTTCTATGGTCACTTCACTGGTCCCCCCACATAGTGGCCTCTTCACTGGTCCCCCATACTGTATGGGGAATAGTGATGGGGTCATTATATTGTGTAGGAGCAGTGATGGGGGCTAACATCCTGTGGGGGGGACATTAAACTGTGTGGAGCATATTAAAGGGGTTGTCCAGGGTTAATCTTTTTTATGGCCTATGCTCAGGATAGGCCATAAATACCTGATCGGTAGAGGGCTGACACACGGCCCCATCAGCTGTTCGGAGCCACTTCTGGCACCTGTTCTGTACACAACACAGGGCCGAAAGCAGAAAGCTCCATCCGCTGTATGGCAGCCCGACGCCTTCACTGCAGCTCAGCTCCTACTGACTTCAATAAGTGCTGAGATACAGTGAAGGTGCCCAGCCCCTTTACATTGGACAGAGCTTTCTGCTTCTGGCCCTGTATTGTGTACAGTACGGGCATCAGAAGTGGCTCCGAACAGCTGATCGGTCCGGGGTCAGCCCCCTACAGATCAGGTATCTGTGGCCTATCCTGAGGATAAACCATAACAAATTATGCCTAGACAACCCTTTTAATATACACCCCTAATGCACCACACTTTAAAGAGATTGTCCAGTATAATTTATTTCTTTTTTATAATTAGTCCGGGGGAGGTGAATCCCCCCTACCTCCCCCCCCCCCCAAAAAAAAAACATGCTAAACATACTCACCTGTCTCCGGTGCTCCGGTGTCCTCCCAGCACGGTCCGGTCCTGCAGCTCTGCTGTCTTCTTTTTGCTGGAATTCCTCACTGGCTGTGACGTCCCAGGTCCCTTCCCTTAGGCCGCTGATTGGCCTCAGGGGTCACGTGACGTCACAGGTAGTCACGTGCAGGAGGAACTTGCGCTGGAAGAAAACAACAGAACTGCAGGACTGAACTGCTCTGGGAGACACTGGGGACAGGAAAGAAAGTTTGTGGGGGGGGTTTTTTGTTTTGTTTTTTTCACCTGCCCCGGCGTAATTAAAAAAAAATGAAGGAGCCACTGTATGGAGTATAAGCTCCACAGTGGCCCCCACAACCACAGTAACACTTCTCTAGCCCTGTATGCTGGGTGTAATTCTCAGTATCTGCTCTTATTTTGTATATATAGAAAGTGCACAGTACCACTTCTCCAGTACTATATACTGGGTGTAATTCTCAGTATATACTCTTATTATATATATATATAGACAGTGCACAGTGCCGCTTCTCCTGTCCTATATACTGGGTGTAATTCTCAGTTTATACTCTTATTCTGTATATACAGTATAAACATTACACAGTACCACTTCTCCTGTCCTGTATACTGGGTGTAATTCTCAGTATCTGCTCTTATACTGTATATATGGATAGTGCACAGTACTACTTCTCCTGTCCTGTATATTGGGAGTAATTCTTAATATCTGGTCTTATTCTGTATATATAGACAGTGCATAGTACCACCTCTCTTGTCCTGCACACTTGGTGTAATATCCAGTATCTGCTCTTAGACTGTATATGCAGCATCCCAGAGTGCTACTGCATTTATGTGTTTGTCCTGTGTGCCTCTGGGTTTTATGTCTGTAAGTTCTGTTCTATGTTAAGTGTATTTTTGTGCAGCTTTCCCTTTGTATTTTTCCCCCTGCAGTGTTCAAAGCCAGACTAGGTTCAGCCCTGGCCTATCACAGGCCACTGGGCGGGGTTGTGAGGAGATATAATCTCCCCGGCGACGGTTGGGAGTTAGTTCAGTGCATGCTGTAGACCAGACAAGGTGTGCAGAGCTGACCTGCCACCAGGCTGGACTGAAGGCCAACCGCCGCTACCACAGCCTCAGGAGGGATAACATCAGCCCCAGGCTCTTCTCAAGACAGCTCAGAGCTAGAGAGTGGAGATTTCCAAGTGGCTGAACTTGATTCGTGTCGTGCCCGGAGGAGCAGGAGAGGACCCTGACAGGAGAGTCGCATTCGGGCCTAGTATCCAGGTATCCAGTTCCCTGTCAGGACTCCCTGCAACTCTATCCCCAGTATAGGAAGCTGGGAGAGGTACAGAGGTGGAGTAGAGGAAGCCATCTTGTGGAGCCGATACTGTCTTTGGGCACCCTCCTAGAACCAAGGCTGGGGTTAGGACACTGCAGGACTACTACCCCCATCTGGAAGCTGCCGTTGTCTTTTGTTCCAGTTGCCTAAATAAAAAGGCTGTTTGGTTTACCTGCAACGCTGAATCCTGAGTTGTGCCTGCTTTAACACCAGGGCTCTTCCGACCAACACCACGTCGGCTCAGGTAGGAGAGATTCCTCTGCAACTGGAAGTGCCCCGGGGGAAGGAACTACTACCACCACCATCCGGTAGTGCTGCAGGACGCCCCTTGACCTTGTCCGGCCTAGGAGTGGGACTGGAGCCATTTGGGAGCGTGGTCGGCCTGCTAGGTGGCACAGCATCCGCCACTACTACTCCCATCCTCCGGTCTCATCCGACTGGGTTGCGGCATATATATGGACAGTACACTGTACCACTTCTCTTGTCCTGCACACTTGGTGTAATTCCCAGTATCTGCTCTAATACTGTATACAGTGAAGGAAATAAGTATTTGATCTAGGGTCGGACTGGCCCACCGGGGAACCGGTGAATCCCCCGATGGGCCCCGAGCCCCGACTATTAATACTCATTTTGCCAATGCAAAGGTCAGGGGCCTGATCGGGACGGTCAGGGGCCCGATCCGGCCCCTGACCATCCCAATCAGGCCCCTGACCAATGGACAAGGGCTGCGACCAATGGGCAAGGGCTGTGACTGCGACCGGAGTAGTACGAGGCCTGCTTGAAATGGCTGGGGCCCCGGACTACCATGATAGTGGTCGGGGAAGGCCTGGTTCCCCAACCGCTATACCTATTGTTAATGGAAAGGGGCCAGTCCCCTTTCCATTAGATGCCAGCCCAGGGAAAGTGACAAAAAAAAAAAATACTCACCTGGCTGTCTTGGGCTCAGAATCGTCTCCGGCACTTTTCAGGCCTCACTGCAGGGGCCTGTGATTAGGCCCCAGCGGTAACATGGGGAGCGCCATCGTAATGACGTCATCACGCCAAATGTGACTGTTGAGGTGTAATCACAGGCCCCAGCGGTGACGTCTGGGACACAGGACGTGGAGACCAAGGAAGTTGGAAAAGACATCAGGACGGAACGAGGATGCCTTGGAGAGGTAAGACAAGGTGAGTATGAGTGTTTGTTATTTTTTAATCCCTTCTCTTGGGCCTCTACTTATTATATTCTGTGGTCTGAGGAGACCCCAGAGTATAATAATAGCTCGGGGGGGGGGGGGCGTTAGCACTGTGGAGTATCTAATAGTGTGTGGGGGTCACTTTGGGCATATAATACAGTGTGGGGGCCACTGTGGGCATATATTACTGTGTGGGGGCCACTGTGGGCATATAATACAGAGTGGGGGCCACTGAGGAGCATTTAATGCTGTGTGGGGGCCACTGAGGGGCATATAATACTGTGTGGGGGCCACTGTGGGCATATATTACTGTCTGGGAGCCACTGTGGGCATATAATACAGAGTGGGGGCCACTGAGGAGCATATAATGCTGTGTGGGGGCCACTGCGGAGCATATAATGCTGTGTGGGGGCCACTGCAGAGCATATAATGCTGTGTTGGGGCCACTGCGGAGCATATAATGCTGTGTGGGGGCCACTGCGGAGCATATAATGCTGTGTAGGGACCACTGCGGAGCATATAATGCTGTGTGGGGGCCACTGCGGAGCATATAATGCTGTGTGGGGGCCACTGCGGAGCATATAATGCTGTGTGGGGGCCACTGCGGTGCATATAATGCTGTGTGGGGGCCACTGCAGAGCATATAATGCTGTGTTGGGGCCACTGTGAGCATATAATGCTGTGTGGGGGCCACTGCGGAGCATATAATGCTGTGTTGGGGCCACTGCGGAGAATATAATGCTATGTAGGGCCACTGTGGAGCATATTATACTGTCCCAGTAATGTTTACATGCCGGGTGCTGCGCTGCTCATTCACCATGTTCTTGATAACTGCAGTTGTGGGTACTAAAGCTGTATCTCTTTCAAGTATCTGAGATATTGCTGCAGCACCCGTAACCGTCACTATCAAGAATTCACTCTAGGGAGGGGGTAGGGGGATCCTGATGGGCAGCCGTTGGAATCAATCCAGTTGCAGCTTGTTAATACAAGCGTCACTGACGTACTGATGCTGTGCGTGGCGGCGGGTTTCTGCATAGGAGCCCAGACCAGCAATGTGAAAGGTACGTACAACTTAACCACGCAAATAAAAAAAGAACTTTTCCCCCCTATTTTGCCCCCAAATCTTTTAACTTCACTGACCACTCTGATAACTACAACCCCCAGCATCTACAGATGCTCTGGGTCTGTTGAGAGTTGTAATCCCCCCCTCTCACCCCAGCTAATTTCTCACTGTATTGTTATGTTGGTGCCTGTTCTAGGGCTCCAGCATAACAATACCTAAGTCGCAGAAACTCCAATATTGCTATAGGAGAGACCACTATTCCCCCCCCCCTGTACAGTGGCCCCTTCACTATTCCCCCCCCCCTGTACAGTGGCCCCTTCACTGGTCCTCTATACTGTATGGGGACCATTAATGGGGTCATTATATTGTGGTGGGGGGGCAGTGATGGAGGCCAATAGCCTGAGGGACATTAAAGGGGTTGTGCACAATAACATTTTTTTTTATTTTTTAATTACACCGGGGCAGATGAAAAAAAAAAACAACTCAAACTTTCTCTCCTGTCCCCAGTGTCTCCCAGCGTGGTTTAGCCTGCAGCTCTGTTTTCTTCCAGCGCAAGTTCCCCCTGCACGTGACTACATGTGACGTCATGTGACCCCTGAGGCCAATCAGCGGCCTAAAGGAAGGGACCTGGGATGTCACAGCCAGTGAGGACTTCCGGCAAAAGAAGACAGCGGAGCAGCAGGACCGGACCGTGCTGGGACCTGCTGACACCGGAGGACTGGGGATAGGTGAGTATGTTTAGTATGTTTTTGTTTGTTTTGTTTTTTTTGGGGGGGGGAATTCACCTCCCCCAGACTAATTAGAAAAAAGACAAAAATTATACTGGACAACCTCTTTAAAGTGTGGTGCATTAGGGGGATATATTAAAGGGGTTGTCATGGTATCATTTGTTATGGTTTATCCTCAGGATAGGCTATAGATACCTGATCTGTACAGGGCTGACCCCGGACCAATCAGCTGTACGGAGCCACTTCTGGCGCCCATCCTGTACACAATACAGGGCCAGAAACAGAAAGCTCTGTCCACTGTGTATTAGCCGGGCACCTTCACTGTATCTCAGCATTTATTGAAGTCAGTAGGAGCTGAGCTGCAGTGAAGGTGCTGGGCGATTAAACAGCAGATGAAGCTTTCTGCTTCCGGCCCTGTATTGTGTACAGAACGGGTGGCTCCAAACAGATGATGGGGCCGTGTGTCAGCCCCCTACCGATCAGGTATTTATGGCCTATCCTGAGCATAGGCCATAAAAAAGATTAACCCTGGACAACCCCTTTAATATGCCCCACACAGTTTAATGTCCCCCCACAGGATGTTAGCCCCCATCACCGCTCCCACACAATATAATGGCTCCATCACTGTTCCCCATACAGTATGGAGGACCAGTGAAGAGGCCATAAAAAAATTTGGCCCAGACAAAAAGAGGTTGTCCATAAACTGGAGCGACCAATTTGGCAGCTGCCTCGGAGGTGTAAAAATAAAAAAATTTCAAAAAAAGCATACTCACCTGTCCCAGCAACCCGTTGTCCCCTGCCTGTGTCTGTTCGGTCTCATTGTGGCCCCTCATTTCTGGAAATCTTGTACCTAATTGGTCTTCACGGTCACAGGAGGTGCAGAACTCCCAGCAAGGAGGCGCCGGCACGAGACTGAATGGACCCTGGCAGTGGACAACAGAGCACCAGAGACAGGTGAGTATGCTTTTTATGCTTTTTTTATTTATTTATTTTTTATTTTACACCTCCCGCATGGGACTTGGGTTGTGCCAATTCCTGGACAACCTCTTCAAAGGATTTATCCATCTTTCTAATATTGATATCCTGTCCTTAGGATAGGCCAGCAATATTACATCTGCGATGATACAACAGCCAGGACCTCTGCAGATCAGCTTTTCCAGGACAGTGCGGCTACAGGTAATGGTAACAATTCTAGGAGCCATGCTGTTCACTTGCCATACAGGGTGTAGCAGTGGGTTTAGGTAGTGCAGTGGTGCACATGGTATAGTGGGTGAGCAGCATGGCTCCCGGCATGTTATTACCTTTAGCCGCCCTGTTTCGGTACCGCTGATCTGCAGGGGTCCTGATGGTGGGCCCCTAGAAGCAATTCCACTGGTGGGCCCTAGACATCCCAGTCCGACACTGATTTTGATCCCTTGCTGATTTTGTAAGTTTGCATACATACTGTACATGAACAGTCTATAATTTTAAGGGTAGGTTAATTTTAACAGTGAGAAATAGAATATCAAAAATAAAATCCAGAAAATCACATTGTATAAATTGTATAAATTTATTTGTATTTTGCAGAGAGAAATAAGTATTTGATCCCCTACCAACCATTAAGAGTTCTGGCTCCTATGGACAAGTTAAAGACAGCTTTCTTATATTGTCACCTGTATAAAAGACTCCTGTCCACAGACTCAATTAATCAGTCAGACTCTAACCTCTACAACATGGGCAAGACCAAAGAGCTTTCTAAGGATGTCAGGGACAAGATCATAGACCTGCACAAGGCTGGAATGGGCTACAAAACCTAAGTAAGACGCTAGGTGAGAAGGAGACAACTGTTGGTGCAATAGTAAGAAAATGGAAGAAATGCAGTCGACATCAATCTGGGGCTCCATGCAAAATCTCACCCCGTGGGGTATCCTTTATCATGAGGAAGGTGAGAGATCAGCCTAAACCTACACGGGGAGAACTTGTTAATGATCTCAAGGCAGCTGGGACCACAGTCACCAAGAAAACCATTGGTAACACATGATGCCGTAATGGATTAAAATCCTGCAGTGCCCGCAAGGTCCCCCTGCTCAAGAAGGCCCATGTGCAGGCCCGTATGAAGTTTGCCAATGAACACCTGGATGATTCTGCGAGTGAATGGGAGAAGGTGCTGT
This sequence comes from Leptodactylus fallax, assembly GCA_947044405.1. Classification (NCBI taxonomy): domain Eukaryota; kingdom Metazoa; phylum Chordata; class Amphibia; order Anura; family Leptodactylidae; genus Leptodactylus; species Leptodactylus fallax. The sequence continues at coordinate 8,694,710 of CAMRHE010000012.1, read as the reverse complement.
GGTCAGATGAGACAAAAATTGAGCTCTTTGACATTAACTCAACTCGCCGTGTTTGGAGGAAGAGAAATGCTGCCTATGACCCAAAGAACACCGTCCCCAATGTCAAGCATGGAGGTGGAAACATTATGTTTTGGGTGTGTTTCTCTGCTAAGGGCACAGGACTACTTCACTGCATCAATGGGAGAATGTATGGAGCCATATACCGTAAAATCCTGAGTGGCAACCTCCTTCCCTCCACCAGGACATTAAAAATGGGTCGTGGCTGGGTCTTCCAGCAGGACAATGACCCAAAACATACAGCCAAGGCAACAAAGGAGTGGCTCAAAAAGAAGCACATTAAGGTCATGGAGTGGCCTAGCCAGTCTCCAGACCTTAATCCCATAGAAAACTTATGGAGGGAGCTGAAGCTCCGAGTTGCCAAGCGACAGCCTAAAAATCTTAATGATATAGAGATGGTCTGCAAAGAGGAGTGGACCAAAATTCCTCCTGACATGTGCGCAAACCTCATCATCAACTACAAAAAACATCTGACTGCTGTGCTTGCCAACAAGGGTTTTGCCACCAAGTATTAAGTCTTGTTTGCCAGAGGGATCAAATACTTACTGTATTTCTCTCTGCAAAATGCAAATAATTATTTATAAAATTTATACAATGTGATTTTCTGGATTTTATTTTAATATTCTATCTCTCACTGTTAAAATGTCTTCGACAGTGAGCAAACTTACAAAATCAGCAAGGAATCAAATACTTATTTCCTTCACTGTATATGGACACTGCACAGTACCACTTCTCTTGTCCCATATACTGAGTGTAATTCTCAGTATCTGCTCTTATTATGTATACATGGGGACTGCACAGTACCTCTTCCCCTGTCTTGTATGCAGAGGTGAACCCAGCCTCTCTGCTGCCTGAGGCAAACTATAGAAAGGCGCTCCCCCACCCCACACACACAAAAAAAAAAAAAAAGAAACTGACCTGGCTATCTTTGGTTGCCTGATGGGGCACCTTTATTAGGATACGCCCTCTTCGTTGGCAGAACAAAAAATTTTCTTATTTGGAGCCCGTAGTATAACACCCCCTTTTTTGTCCCTCACACAATATTCAACCCCCCCCCCCTTTTCTTTGGCCCACCACATGATATATGACCCCCCCTTTTTTTGCCCACAACACAATACTTGACACGGTATATGACGCCCTTTTCATGGCTCCCCACACGGTATATGACCCCCTTTTCATGGCTCCCCACACGGTATATGATCCCCTTTTCCTGGCTCCCCACACGGTATATGACCCCCTTTTCCTGGCTCCCCACACGGTATATGACCACCTTTTCCTGGCCCACCACATGGTATATCACTCCCCTTTTTTTTTTCGACCATAAAGTGCGGATACCTTGTGGGATATTGTCTGTATTCAGAATGAAGAAATGTACAAACCTTCAGGTTATAAGAACCATTTAATAGGTTTATAGCATTCCTGTCTGCACTCAGTGGCGTAAATACCAGGATAGCAGCAGTAGTGGCTGCCACAGGGCCCGGGACCTTAGGGGGCCCTGATGCTTTTTTTTTTTTTATTAAGGCTGTTACCTGCTGGAATAACCCCAGCAGATAACGGACCCTATTTACTTACCGATCCCCGCTCCTGCTCATGGCTGCCTCCGCTTCCCCTTTTGCGTCCCATATCATGTAGCTGGGGCCCCCTGGAGGGCAGAAGGGGAAGCGGAGGCAGCTGTGAGGAGGATCGGGGATCGGTAAGCGAGGCCGCAGTACCTCGAACCCCAACAAATACTGCTATTATTATACTCTGGGGTCTTTTCATACCTTGGAGTATAATGAGAGGAGGCCCAGGGGAAGTGAGAAACATAAAAAAACAGTGTTACTCACCTCTCCTGCGCTCTGGCATTTCAGGCCAGTCTTCGGACCTCTTTGGTGACATCCCAGACGTCACGTGGGCCAGGCCAGCATCGCAACTCATAATGATGCCGGCCTGGCCCACGTGACATCTGGGATGTCACCAAAGACTTCTGTACTGTACAAGAAGCAGGGAGTACACCGGAGCCTGAGAGAGGTAAGAGGTAGATTTTTATGTTTGTAACCTTCCCTGAGTCTCCAATCATTATACTCTGGGGTCTGACAAACAAACAAAAAAAAAAAGACAAACAAAAGTTTGCTTGGGGCCCAGTTTTTGCTAGTTACGCCACTGTCTGCACTAATATAACATCAACACATGCATTTATTATTAGGGGTTGCACAAGGTTTTAAAAACATGGTGACTTCTTTCCGATACAGCGCTATATGTGTGCATTAGTTGTGTCTGGTATTGCAACTCAGCCCTAGTCCATTTTATAAAGGTAATGTGCAATACCACAAACAAACTGTAGACAGTTGGAGCGCTGATTCTGTAAAAAAACAGCCATGTTCTTCTAATCTTGTATAAATCCTTTAAAGGGGTTGTGCCGTTATAGACTCTTATCTCCTATCCACAGCACAGGGGAAAATTGTCCAAGTGCTGGGGGTCCAACAGGGACCCAGTGGTCAGGAGGATGAGGGACCGAACGTCCCCATAAAGCCTCCATGTGAATAGAGGACATTTATCCTGTCGGTGGATAGGAGATAAGTGTCCTTAATGGTTGTTACTCTGTCCCTCCCCCATGCTTTACACTGCTTTACACTGTAGGTTGGAGCTTTCCTTACCAATCATTTAGTTGATCCTGATGCCAAGTCAAATCGTTCCTCCAGCTGGATCATATGGGTATTCCTATCTCATAAAGAGATGGCATATAACTTGGTTTATGATCTGTGGTGAGCCGATCACTGGCACCCCCACAAAGAATTAAGAGGCTTCAGTGCTTATTTAGTGCTGTGTCCCCTTCACAATTACCAGGCTGTAACTTTAATGGGACATCACTACAGTACCTATAGTCGTTGCTACACATCATATGGCGGGTGAGCAGCACAGCTCCTGGCATATAAACATTCCTGGACGCTGCAGTGTCCCACAACAGCTGATCTGGGGATAGATCATCAATATTTGCAAGGTGAATAACCCCTTTAATGAACCCATGCACAATAATTGTTGGGCATTGGACAGTTACCTGTTACCCATCGTGCAAATGGCTCCCCCTTTTGAAAGTGAGTCTGTATGTAGTTAACTGTTACTGAATAACTTACTGACAGCTATATTTTGAAGCCCTGACCTCTTCTGAAGCATTGAGTTATATATATGTTGTGACAGCTTGGGGGAATTAATCTCAAATGGCGGCTTTCCTGGTCCCGACAGCAGTGGTTCATGGTACTGGGCGCCAGAAAGATAGCATTCAGACGGTCCAAGTATAAAATAAAAGTGGCTTTTATTCAGCTTAAACTGCAACGTAACAAAACAATAAACGCCTAGGCCACAGTTAGGGCACTAACTAACACCTCGAGCCCCTAACTAGCCTCTGGTTCACTTGAGCAGCCAGACTAATGCTCCACTCAGCACCCCACCCCCCCCCCCCCCCCCCCCCCCCCCCCCCCCCCCCCCCCCCCCCCCCCCCCCCCCCCCCCCCCCCCCCCCCCCCGCGCCCCCCCCCCCCCCCGGGCCCCCCCCCCCCCCCCCAAGGGGGGGGCGGGGGCCCCCCCCGGGGCGGGCCCGGGGCCCCTGTAAGAGACAGCCAATGTTGTCCTAAGCTTTATTTGTCTGTATAAATTGTTAATGTTGAATGTATTTCTGTGATTCTGTTCCTTTAAGACAGCAGCCATTGTAATTGTGACATGATGCTGGAGTGAGACCCCCCCCCCCCTTTTATATCAGCCTGTCTGTTCTGCAGACAGAGTGTGAGCAGAGAAGCAGGAAGTGACGAGACAGAGAGCAGCAGCCATCTTGGCAAGTGTTGTATGGAACTGGTGTGGATATTTTTCTGTACAGCTAAGCTGTATCTTGGTCCAGAGACAAACAGAGTGTAAAGAGACAACAGGACTAATGAGTCCACGTGAAAGGAACTGTGCTCAGTGGCTGATCAGTGAGACTGACATTGTGACTGTGTATATGGATACCACAGATAGAGACTCGCAGTGCTGTTGATGTACTGGACAGCACCTGCTAAATCCTGGCTTACATCCCAGCTCAGTGTATGGATTCGGCAGGACTGTCAGTGTGCTGAGTGGAATCTGCTGTTGGATTACATTGCATTCATTGGGTTTCCCTGTTAAAGAGAACTTCATTTCTCCTGAGATCCTGATAACAGTGAGGAGAGGACGCTTCACTATAAAAGAAAGGAACGACTTTGGGCCCCACCGCGCGCTTCTACGGACTGTAAGCGGTCCACCTGGACCACTGGGGAAAAGGGGGTGCACCCAAATGTGATGTCAGGGTCAGTTAGGGATAGTTTTGAGTATATTGTTCATTCAGTGTCCATACTGCAGAAGTGGACAGAGTAAAAGTGGAAACCATTGCAGAATTTGCCTTGAAATTGTTCATGCTATATTGTATATTTTGCTTGTCTTTATCCCTGTCATTTTACCTTCAAATAGCCTTTATTAACTTATAGTAAATATATATTCTTTTCTTGAACTACCGCGTGTGTGTTCATTTCTGGTTGCGGAGTCCAAACCACCTGCCTTGCTCTCGGTTCACACGCTCAACAGCACCCTCTGGCCCACATACCTACAATGTATAGAACTGGATTCAACCCAATTATTCCAAAAAATTTGTGTTTGACCTGAACTTGAAACATTTTGGGTTTGTCACTTATGCTGGAGGCCCAGGGGAGGTGAGTAAAAATAATAAACTGTTATACTCACCTTGTCTCACCTCTCCTGAGCATTCTTGTGGGATCCGGCAGTCCCGCTGTAGTTTATGGAGTCTTCAGGAGTTCACTGGTAACTGCTGTTTTAGAGCACAGGCTCTCTGACATTCGGATCCCCCGGTGGATCCGAACGATGGAGAGCCTGGCACAAGTGTGAACCTAGCCTTAGTTGAAAATTGACCCTCGGGCTGTTCATTACTACGACTTACTTCTCCAGCCTTTTGTTAACCCTGTTCCACTGTCTAACGTTCACCTTCTGATATGTGTTCTATGTTCTACTGTGAATAAATTATGGTTATATGAGATCTTCAAAGCATTGCCTGTTATTTTCTTTACATTTTAAACCTCGTCCCAACTTTTTTGAAATTCAGATTTTATTAAGAAGCTTGTATCCTTTACACAGTTTGACCCCAATTACTCCAACTATCTCCTTTACTTAGACTGGCTTAAGATATACCACCAGTCTTAGTAGATTGGGCTGTTGTCTGGTAAGGTGGTCTTTGCTGAGTGGGGTCTCCTTTCCAAGTTTTGTTATGGGGCCCTGTGGATATGAAGCATCTTTAGTCTGTACCCTATTATTATACAAGTCCCCCTGTCTCTCCTGTGCTCAGTCGCTCTTGTGAACTCTTCAATCTTCTTTCAGGTAGGATGTTGTGAATAGATGTGAGGACACTTACAATGTTATTGCCCCCCATCAGGGAGACTGAACCCCATAACGTCTGTAATGTAACCTGGGACAGGAGATGACATTATGGTATCACAATGACTAGAGTTATGTGTGATCTGCTCACTGTATATGGCTCCCCCTATATACCCCTGTCCTGCAGAAGCTGCCACCATATATATAGGAGACGATACACTTTATTACTGTACTGTTTATACAGATATTGGAATATACCGGAATATTGAGTGATAGCCATTACTATCATCATGGTCACTATCTAAGGAGTAATTCAGACACAAGACAAAAACCACAAACACAATATAGATAAGTTTAAAGGGGTTTTATTGAATAGGCAACATTGTAATTAAATATTACTGGCCCTTTAAATTATAAAAAGGTCACAGTGACCCAGAGGTCAGGCCTGGTGGAGACCATAGAACTTACTATGGTCCAGTCCACCCTTGTCCTAAGATGAGAGTCACTGACCCAATGATCCAGAGGAAGGCGAAACAACCCCCCGAAGGGTTATACCTCAGGGGGCAAAAAATTCCTTCCTGACCCCAAATACGGCGATCGGATATCTCCCTGGATCATATCTTGCCTGCTGCCTAGTGCTGTATGTACATATGTGTGTATGTATGTATGCTGTATGTATGTATATATGTATTTATGTTGTATGTATATATGTATTTAAGCTCATGAGAGCTTAATGTATAAGAAAACCACACATAAAATCCTTTATTGACGTAAGGAGACTCCCCGTACATCCCTTTGACCATTTTATTTAAAAAAAAATTGAAAAAGCTGAATATCCGACGTCATCCAGTGAATCTGAATGAGTCAAAAAAACAAAACAAAAACCAAACCTGTAAAAAATAAACAAACAATAAATAATTATATTTAATAAATAAATAATAATAGATAAATCTGCCCATACACATGAGATATTGTCTAAACACCAGCTATCTCACCCAACTTTCCAATACACATGCACACTTGGCTTAGTAGTACATTTGTAGGTTACTTGTAGTCATTGGCCTACTTTCAAAAGTGACCCGTTCCAGTAACCTGTCACTGTAATAGCTATGGGTCATCTCGGCAGATCCGCGCACCAGAAAATGGTCTGGGATTCAGAGAACAGACATCTGTGTGTGGGGGGGATCAGGCTGCAGGTACTATTTCTCATGTAATAACACACCTGCAGACATGTTGGTGAAGGATACATCTGTATTTTGCCCATACCCTAAACTATACACATTAATAGCTGATCCTGAACACTCATTTGCCAGCTATTCCTCCCATCTCTCCCATACACATGCACACTTAACCAATCATACATGTGTTTTTAACAGGGACTGGCACCAACTTACAGATGAAGCAATTTGTAAACTAACTCCCACGACCGGTTGGCCAAAATCAGTTGGTTTGGGTGACTTACATCTAATGTATATGGAGACCTTTAGGCCAGGGCTACACAGCATACAAGCCACAGAATTTCTACAAGCCACCATGACAAAACACATCAAATTGGATATAGTCTACCCCATCTAAGCAACACAATGTATGAATTAGACCTTAGCAGTGAGTGTAGAGCTACTTACCTGCACTTCTGTCCTCTTCAAGCTGTGAAGTTCAGGTGACACAAGATGGCTCAGGATAAGACCTTTACACATTCTAAACCCATTGTGACATCACACAGTGTCTGTGATGTCATGTGCTCTGTGATGTCATGTGCTGTCTATGGTGTGAAGGGTTGTTATAATATACATTACCCTTAGAGATTATATACTGTATAAGGGTCGGTTCACATCTGCGTTCGGTTTCCGTTCGGGGAGTCCGCTTGGGAACCCCCCCGAACGGAAACCCATACGCATAGAAAAGCGGTTTACCTAAAGAAACTTGAGGACCCCATAGATTTTATATGTGAAGAGACCCAGAATGAAGCCTGAGTGCCCCTAGTTGTCACCTACAACCCACAGCTGGAGATCCTACGAAGGATTGCCAAGGAGCTCCAACCTGTGCTACATAGGGACAACAGACTCAAGGACATATTTCTAGTCCCCCCTCTTCTTTACTTTCTGCAACCACCAAACCTGCGGCGTATTATTGTCCGGCGTTCCCTGAAGGCCCCAACTGAAAATGGCACCTCACCTTGCCTGCAAAAGAGGTGCAAGACCTGCAAGAACATCCACACCGCTGACAGTGTACCTGTCCCACAGTCACAACAGGTGCACAGAATTAGGGGGACATTTTCCTGCAGGTCTTCCAATGTGGTGTATCTCATAATGTGTGTGCAATATCCCACCACAGGCCTCTATGTGGGGGAAACAGGGCAGAGACTCAGTCAGCACATGAACTCACACAGATTCACCATTAATAACAGCAGAACTGATCTCCCAGTGGCCGCACATTTCTCCGAAGAAGACCACTCTATTGAAGATTTGCGGGTTTTAATGGGACATTTTAAGAAGCAGAGGGGGAGAAAGGAATGGGAATATAAGTTAATGCAAAAATTTCAAACTCTGCAATTTGAACTTAATATTCATGCCAGTTTCATGTCACACTATGTATGAACTGTGAGGGTCACAAATCACCACCTGATAGAAAACAGATAACAGCAAGAAGTACTGATCCCTCCGTCACACCCCACAAGTTTCCAGATTGTTTATTTTTTGACCTGTTGTAAATAACATCTCTACTTATATTGCATTTAGTTTTTTTTTTAAGGATTCTAAGAACTTTTTGAAGGTCCATGTCTTTTGTGTTTAAAAAGTCTGTTAATTTTCAGTTTCTTGTATAATACCATGTCTAAAGAAGAGAGCTAGTACTCTCGAAAGCTCACCATCAAATATACTCAGTTAGCCTCTAAAAGGTATCGTCTGATTTCTTCACTCTTCCACCAGTTTCTTGTATAACACCATGTCTGAAGAAGAAAGCTAGTACTCTCGAAAGCTTACCATCAAATATACTCAGCCTCTAAAAGGTATCGCCTGATATCTTCACTCTTCCACAGCATAAACACAACATTCCTAAAGGTATACATAGGACTAATATGGACAAGTAATAATACATATCAAAGAAAAATACATAACTGGGGGATCTTTCATCATCACATACCTACTGTATATGTACCTTTCTAAAGAAAATAGTGACATTAAATAGTGTATTTAATATCAATCTACACTATGAGACATAACATCACTGTAATTATACAACATGCTTCCAGCTCCTTTCTGAATCTCTTACAAGAAGAATACAAATTTTCCTATGGGCCTACCCGATGTTACAAAGATATTATATTCTTTATTTTTTTTTTCATTTTATGCTCTCCTTAGTTAAGCACATCTGAACATTCTGCTGGATTAAAATCCTTAAGTGACGTGGTGTGACTTTCATGTGTACCAATACAAAATAACCACACATATTTTTCTTCCCACAGAATTTTATTGTCATGTGCTAATTAACAACGTTGATAAAACCATTAAGGAAAGGAATTGAAATTATAGCGTTGGTAAAAATGATGACTAAAACAAAGTAATAACTTGTCAAGAAACATAAACAAAGCAAGTAAAGCTGCAATAAAGCATCAAGCTGTAGTATAATCAATTTAAATGTATTTAATGTATATTTTTAATCAGTTTTTTCCCAATAAGTCAACTAAAATACACAAATAAATAAGCAATAATAAATCATAATTTAAATATTTTAAAATAATTATATAAAAACTTCTTGTGATACCATTCAAAAGGAGAATAACAACAAATAACGTCCATCTTCCCAGTGGATGCCTCCAGTTTGTACTGTAGTACTTGCTATTGGGTCCATATATCTATACCTGAGAAGTAACTATAAGGGCAGGGCGCTCAGCTACTGTCCATTGTAGTTGGAAGATTATTGTGCCCTATACAGTTCACCGCTATATGTTGAAATAGAGCTATCAGCATTGTACATCTTCACATCTTTATTAGAATGTAGGAAGGGTTTTAGCAATTATTATTCCCAATTCAAGTTCTGTTCTTTTTTTATGCGTGTTAAAATTTTCCACACTTGCATATTCTGATTTTAAGGAAGATAAACAGCAGTACTCAATGTCAGGCAGCAGCTGAAAAAGCAACGAGATTTTAGGGTGCATAAAAATCTGTGATCTCAATGTAATATTACCCCTTCATGAATATCTTGTAAGACCACATCTCAAATATGGAATTTAGCTCCCCATTATAAGGATATAGGATAACTGGGGACGATTGAAAGGCAGCTGGGGTAACTATATTACTAAATGTGGTGGAAGTTCTAGAAAAGTCAGGCTTGTTCAGCTTTTAAAAAAAAAAAAGACTTTTAAGCTATGGCCCAGTGGCGTAACTAGGAATGGCTGGGCCCCCAGATGAACATTTGACATGGTCCCCCTCCCCCGCACCAACCGCATTCCCCGCATTCCTGCACACACTATTATGCCACATAGTGACCCCTACACACACTATTAAGCGCCATAGTGGCCCCTGCACACACTAGTATGTGTCATAGTGGCCCCTGCACATACTATTATGCGCCATAGTAGCCCCTGCACACAGTATTATGCCCCATAGTGGCCCCTGCACACAGTATTATGCCCTATAGTTTCCCCTTCACATAGTATTATGCCCCATTGTGGACCACCCCCTGAACAATTATTATTAATGATCGGAGACCCAGGGAAGGATGCAAACATAAAAAACTGTGTTACTTACCTCTCCCTGGCTTCGGCGCACTCCCCGATACTTTCGGCCTTCTTCAATGTTGGAACAGACGTCACATGAGCCAGGCTGGGACGGCACCGAGGAGGCCCGTAGCCTGCTGGAGCATAGGAGAGGTAACAGTGTTTTTTATGTTCCCTCACCTCCCCTGGGCTTCTGATCATTATACTCTGGGGTCTGAGAAGACACCAGAGTATAATGATAGCAGTGTTTGTGGGGTTCGCGGCCTTGCTAACCGATCCTCGCTTCTGCTCACAGCCACCTCCGCTATCTGCTGGTGTTAAATCAGCAGGTAACTGCTTATTAAAAAAAAAAAAACATCAGGGGCCCGCCAGGCCCCCTAATGTCACAGGCCCTGTGGCAGTCACTCCCGCTACTACCCCAGTATTTACGCCACTGCTATGGCCCCACGTAGTGTGCCGCAGCAAAAAAGCGCTGCAGGAAAAAACGCGGCGGCAGCGCTTCGTGGTTTTTAACGCAGCGCTTTTCAAAGAAAATCTGCAGAGGTTTGCTCTGCGAATTCTCTGCTTCCATTATACCTATAGGTAAATCGTTGACGTTTCTGTAGGTGTAATTGGCATGCTGCGATTTCCAAAACAGCAACGGTTTTGGAAATCGCAGCGTGTTCCCCTGCACGTTTTTTTCCGCAAGGTGTGGATGGGATTCGCTAGTATGGGCCCCAGACCTAAAGGTGATCAAATTTGCATGTATAGATATCTGCATAACTGACACATGATTAATTTTTTTAAGTGTCTTTACAAAGGAATTCAATTTAGACATCCATATAGGAAATAGTTCTTTACAGGTAGAAAAGTTAAACTAAGGAGTGCCCTAATCCAAGAGGCAGTAATGGTAGATAATAAAAAAAAAATATTCAACACTATTGATAAATGATATATAATTGATTGGAAAAGATCAAGATTATGTTGTATTTCAAGTGACTCAAGTATTCAGCTCAGTAAGGCTACAGCTGACCTGAACTGGAAACATATTGAAGGAAAACATGTGGTAATACTGGGAAAAGGGGTATTCTGTGCAAAACCATGAATCACCTATTCGCTGCTCTATCACACTGTATTTAAACTACCCATTGCCATAGTTATTTAGTGGGGGTGGAGGAAGGGGATGAACAAAGGTCTGCCTTTCTAGTGATGAGTGGGGGTTAGACCCACCCCAGTGAAACATTTATTGCATCTATCTGAAGCTCTAACTCCTCTCTCATCGTACCCATCTCATCATAGTCTGACAATTATCCTTGTCTCAGTAATGCAAAGCAATTATTTCCAGCAAAACAAGAGAATAACACTAGCGTTAGACTATACACAGCATATTACATCCTTGAAAACGAGACAGTGAAATTTGTAGCCTAAATTCTTCACCTTGTCATATAAACATTTATTTGCTTTATCTAAAAAATGAATAAACAGAGAGCAATGCCCGGCTCCACTGATAAAGACACCAATTCAGCTTATCATCAAATTAACTGCTAATATTCTGCTTCTTCTATTATTTTCTCATGGCTTAGAAATTTCTGGACTACTATACCCTATGAGCAAAAATTAACTTACAGAACAAGCTTTTCATGCAAGTTCTAAGGAACAGCAGCTTATGATCACAAAAGTGAAGAATCTGTCTACCAGCAAAGAAAAGTCACATCACATCAGTAGTCCACAGGGACCATGAATAAACTTAAGCCACTTAATGGCTACCACCCTAGACCAAAATTGGTTTGGAATGGTTTCTAGATGATAAAATCTGTGAATATTTACTTTGCCATTGGTTTGCCTATACAGTAATACCTCGTACACTCGCGTTTCCGAATTTGCGAATTCACAGATTCGCGATATTTTTTGGCAACTAACATATATAGATTTTGCTCTTTTTTCTCAGATCTGTGAAATTTAATTAAAAAAAACACCTTCGCTATTGGGTAGTAGCGTCCTGTTCGTTACTTACCCGGTAATTAGTTTCATTTTACTGTGAGTGTATAAGAAAAATGAATGAATGTATTAATATACAGTACTGTACAGTATACTTTAGTATACTGTACAGTACTGTAGGGTAAAGTTTATTGATATTTAGGGGTTAAACATTAGAAATCGGCATTGTAAGCGCTTCTAAGCGCTTGTACCAAACATTCGCGATTCCTCGCGATCCGCGACCCGCTCTGTAACCTAACCTCGCGAATGTACGAGGTATTACTGTACAGTCATGGCCAAAAGTTTTGAGAATGACACAAATATTCTATTTTCACATGATCTGCTGCCCTCTGGTTTTTATGTGTGTTTGTCAGATGTTTTTATCACATACAGAAATAGAATTGCATTCATATTATGAGTAACAGAAGCTTATATTGGCAGTTAGAATGAGTTAATGCAGCAAGTCAATATTTGCAGTGTTGACCCTTCTTCTTCAGGACCTCTGCAATTCTCCCTGGCATGCTCTCAATCAACTTCTGGACCAAATCCTGACTGATAGCAGTCCATTCTTGCAGAATCAATGCTTTAATTTTGTCTGAATTTGTTGGTTTTTGTTTGTCCACCCGTCTCTTGATGATTGACCACAAGTTCTCAATGGGATTAAGATCTGGGGAGTTTCCAGGCCATGGACCCAAAATCTCTATGTTTTGTTCCCTGAGCCATTTAGTTATCACCTTTGCTTTATGGCAAGGTGCTCCATCATGCTGGAAAAGGCATTGTTGAGCGCCAAACTGCTCTTGGACGGTTGGGAGAAGTTGCTCTTGGAGGACATTCTGGTACCATTCTTTATTCATGGCTGTGTTTTTAGGCAAGACTGTGAGAGAGCCGATTCCCTTGGCTGAGAAGCAACCCCACACATGAATGGTTTCAGGATGCTTTACAGTTGGCATGAGACAAGACTGGTGGTAGCGCTCACCTCTTCTTCTCCGAATAAGCTGTTTTCCAGATGTTCCAAACAATCGAAAAGGGGATTCATCAGAGAAAATGACTTTCCCCCAGTCCTCAGCAGTCCACTCCCTGTAACTTTTGCAGAATATCAGTCTGTCCCTGATGTTTTTTCTGGAGAGAAGTGGCTTCTTTGCTGCCCTCCTTGAGACCAGGCCTTGCTCCAAGAGTCTCCGCCTCACAGTGCGTGCAGATGCACTCACACCTGCCTGCTGCCATTCCTCAGCAAGCTCTGCACTGCTGGTAGCCCGATCCCGCAGCTGAAACACTTTTAAGAGACGGTCCTGCCGCTTGCTGGTCTTTCTTGGTCGCCCTGGAGCCTTTTTGGCACCAATGGAACCTCTCTCCTTGAAGTTCTTGATAATGCGATAGATTGTTGACTGAGGTGCAATCTTTCTAGCTGCAATACTCTTCCCAGTTAGGCCATTTTTGTGCAGTGCAATGATGACTGCATGTGTTTCTTTAGAGATAACCATGGTTAACAGAAGAGAAACAATGATGGCAAGCACCAGCCTCCTTTTAAAGTGTCCAGTGGTGTCATTCTTACTTAATCATGACAGATTGATCTCCAGCCCTGTCCTCATCAACACCCACACCTGTGTTAATGGAGCAATCACTGAAACGATGTTAGGTGGTCCTTTTAAGGCAGGGCTGCAATGATGTTGAAATGTGTTTTGGGGGATAAAGTTAATTTTCTAGGCAAATATTGACTTTGCAAGTAATTGCTGTTAAGCTGATCACTCTTTATAACATTCTGGAGTATATGCAAATTGCCATTAGAAAAACTGAAGCAGTAGACTGTAAAAATTAATATTTGTATCATTCTCAAAACTTTTGGCCATGACTGTATATACAAGACATAGTGGCTAAGATGCTTTCCACTTCGAACCTCTATAATTTTATATGGGGGAGATAAGGCTCTGCAAGAGGAAATGCCAAATCAAAGACAAATAATAGTAGATAAAGACGTAGCAAATTTTAATGTGATGCTGATACTTTGTTGCAGTGTGATATCTTATCACAGAACATAGCAAAAGCCATTGAAACCCCATTGTAAGATGAGTATAAGTTTTGTGAGAAAATAGTATCTCTTTTCTGTAACTTGGTAGTAATGGAGACAGTTTAGCTCACTGTGGTATGTTGTTTCTGCAACCTCTACAGTATTTATCTGTATAGAGCCAACAGAAACATTGTAGTGCATCCACATTCATCTTTATGTAATTCACAACCACCTCAGGGTGGAGGAGGAAAGGGTATTCTCATCTTAACCATGAAAGGCTGAGATGAGAATACCCCTCTAACACATTCAAAGTCAAGTTAAACTTTCTTACTTCTGTATTTGCAGAGTTGATAATGGTACATAGAAAATTAAAACGGATACATAGCTTGTCAGTGCGCTAGTATTAGTAAATGTGCTCCAGAAAGTTATGGATTTGTATAAATCTTCTGGTCAACATACTTATCCTACTCGAAAAAGTATTTCTGTCTCAGTCTACTGCCTCACCTCACTGGTGTCTGATGTCTTATTCTTAGTTGCTGCTCTGCTCCAGCATTGCACCACTGTGGTCATGGTTTGGACACATGCACCAGCATGGGCAGTGCACACTAATCACCCCTGACCCAAGCCCAGGGATGGTTTTAGACAATCTGTGGCCCTGGGCAAAATTATAAGTAGGGCCCCAAATGCTGATATACCAACAACGCCATCATATTTCCAGTGGCAGCCCCTTTAATAACGCCCCGTTTCTGCTCCCAAAACAGTAACAACCTCCTCCCTTATGCCCACACACAATTCAAATAACCACCTTTGTACCACCTAATAGATTTTTGCACCCCCTCAATAGTTATTATAGCGCCTCCTTATAAATAACAGTCCATGTTTATAAACTGTGCCCCATATCAGTAATAGTTCCCCTTATCACTAATAGCCCCCCTCATAAATAATAGTTCACATTATAAATAACAGTCCACATTATCAATATTAGCCCTCTTATAAATAATAGCCCTCTTAACAATAATACCCCCTTATAAATAATAGCCCTCGTATAAATAATAGTTCCTCCTTATAAATAGCCCCTTTAACAATACCCTCCTTATAAAGTTTCCCTCTTATAAATAAAAGCGACCACATTATAATAGCCACCCATATAATGTCCTCCCCTTATTATAGGCCTATTATAAATAGTTCTTCCCTTATAAATAATAGCCCGCCTTATATATAATAATTTCTTCTTATAATAGCCCCCTTATAAATAGTTCCTCCCTTATACATAATAGCCCTCCACCTTATACCTTATAACAATCCACCTTATATATAATAGTTCCGCTCCTAGAATAGCCCCCTTACATATAATAGTATCCCCCTTATGAATAACAGTTCCCCGTTTATATATAACAGACTCCACCTTATATATAATAGTTCCTCCCTTATAAATAATAGCCCCTTATATATAACAGTCCCCCCTTATAATACCCACCTATACAGTCATATGAAAAAGTTTGGGCACCCCTATTAATCTTAATCATTTTTAGTTCTAAATATTTGGGTGTTTGCAACAGCCATTTCAATTTGATATATCTAATAACTGATGGACACAGTAATATTTCAGGATTGAAATGAGGTTTATTGTACTAACAGAAAATGTGCAATATGCATTAAACCAAAATTTGACCGGTGCAAAAGTATGGGCACCTCAACAGAAAAGTGACATTAATATTTAGTAGATCCTCCTTTTGCAAAAATAACAGCCTCTAGTTGCTTCCTGTAGCTTTTAATCAGTTCCTGGATCCTGGATGAAGGTATTTTTGACCATTCCTCTTTACAAAACAATTCCAGTTCAGTTAAGTTTGATGGTCGCCGAGCATGGACAGCCCGCTTCAAATTATCCCACAGATGTTCAATGATATTCAGGTCTGGGGACTGGGATGGCCATTCCAGAACATTGTAATTGTTCCTCTGCATGAATGCCTGAGTAGATTTGGAGCTGTGTTTTGGATCATTGTCTTGCTGAAATATCCATCCCCGGCGTAACTTCAAATTCGTCACTGATTCTTGTACATTATTCTCAAGAATCTGCTGATACTGAGTTGAATCCATGCGACCCTCAACTTTAACAAGATTCCCGGTGCCGGCATTGGCCACACAGCCCCAAAGCATGATGGAACCTCCACCAAATTTTACAGTGGGTAGCAAGTGTTTTTCTTGGAATGCTGTGTTTTTTTGACGCCATGCATAACGCCTTTTTGTATGATCAAACAACTCAATCTTTGTTTCATCAGTCCACAGGACCTTCTTCCAAAATGAAGCTGGCTTGTCCAAATGTGCTTTTGCATACCTCAGGCGACTCTGTTTGTGGCGTGCTTTCAGAAACGGCTTCTTTCGCATCACTCTCCCATACAGCTTCTCCTTGTGCAAAGTGTGCTGTATTGTTGACTGATGCACAGTGACACCATCTGCAGCAAGATGATGCTGCAGCTCTTTGGAGGTGGTCTGTGGATTGTCCTTGACTGTTCTCACCATTCTTCTTCTCTGCCTTTCTGATATTTTTCTTGGCCTGCCACTTCTGGGCTTAACAAGAACTGTCCCTGTGGTCTTCCATTTCCTTACTATGTTCCTCACAGTGGAAACTGACAGGGTAAATCTCTGAGACAACTTTTTGTATCCTTCCCCTGAACAACTATGTTGAACAATCTTTGTTTTCAGATCATTTGAGAGTTGTTTTGAGGAGCCCATGATGCCACTCTTCAGAGGAGATTCAAATAGGATAACAACTTGCAATTGGCCACCTTAAATACCTTTTCTCATGATTGGATACACCTGGCTATGAAGTTCAAAGCTCAGTGAGGTTACAAAACCAATTTTGTGCTTCAGTAAGTCAGTAAAAAGTAGTTAGGAGTATTCAAATCAATAAAATGATAAGGGTACCCAAATTTTTGCACCGGTCAAATTTTGGTTTAATGCATATTGCACATTTTCTGTTAGTACAATAAACCTCATTTCAATCCTGAAATATTACTGTGTCCATCAGTTATTAGATATATCAAATTGAAATGGCTGTTGCAAACACCCAAATATTTAGAACTAAAAATGATTAAGATTAATAGGGGTGCCCAAACTTTTTCATATGACTGTATATAACAATTCCTCTCTTATAATAGTGCTCCTTATATATAATAGTTCCCCTCCTATAGTAGCCCCCCTTATATATAACGGTCCCCCTTATAATAGTGCTCCTTATATATAATAATTCCTCTCTTATAATAGCGCTCCTTATATGAAACAGTTCCTCCATTATAAATAATAGCCCCCTTATATATGTCTCCCCCTCATAACAGCCCCCTTATAATAGCCCACTTATATTTAATAGCCCTCCTTATATATAATAATTCCTTTCTTATAATAGTGCCCCTTATGTATAATAGTTCATCCATTATAAATACTAGTCCCCTTATATATAAAAGTCTCCCCTTTATAATAGCTCCCTCATATATAAGAGTCTCCCCCTTATAGCAGCCCCCTTATATAGAATAGTTCCTTTATAATAGCCCCCCTTCTCTATAATAGTCCCCCATTATAATAGTGCCCTTATAGATAACAGTCTCCCCCTTATAATAGCTCCCCTTATATACATACAGTGCCTTGCGAAAGTATTCGGCCCCCTTTTCAACCTTTTGCCACATTTCAGGCTTCAAACATAAGGATATAAAATTTAAAATTTTTTGGTGAAGAATCAACAACAAGTGGGACACAATTGTGAAGTGGAACGAAATTTATTGGATATTTTAAACTTTTGTAAAAAATAAAAAACTGAAAAGTGGGGTGTGCCAAATTATTCTGCCCCCTTAAGTTCATACTTTGTAGCGCCACCTTTTGTTGCGATTACAGCTGCAAGTCGCTTGGGGTATGTCTCTATCAGTTTTGCACATCGAGAGACTGAAATTCTTGCCCATTCTTCCTTGGAAAACAGCTCGAGCTCAGTGAGGTTGGATGGAGAGCGTTTATGAACAGCAGTTTTCAGCTCTTTCCACAGATTCTCGATTGGATTCAGGTCTGGACTTTGACTTGGCCATTCTAACACCTGGATACATTTATTTGTGAACCATTCCATTGTAGATTTTGCTTTATGTTTGGGATCATTGTCTTGGAAGATAAATCTCCATCCCAGTCTCAGGTCTTTTGCAGACTCCAACAGGTTTTCTTCCAGAATGGTCCTGTATTTGGCTCCATCCATCTTCCCATCAATTTTAACCATCTTCCCTGTCCCTGCTGAAGAAAAGCAGGCCCAAACCATGATGCTGCCACCACCATGTTTGACAGTGGGAATGGTGTGTTCAGGGTGATGAGCTGTGTTGCTTTTATGCCAAACATGTCGTTTTGCATTGTGGCCAAAAAGTTTGATTTTGGTTTCATCTGACCAGAGCACCTTCTTCCACATGTTTGGTGTGTCTCCCAGGTGGCTTGTGGCAAACTTTAAACGAGACTTTTTATGGATATCTTTGAGAAATGGCTTTCTTCTTGCCACTCTTCCATAAAGGCCAGATTTGTGCAGTGTACGACTGATTGTTGTCCTATGGACAGACTCTCCCACCTCAGCTGTAGATCTCTGCAGTTCATTCAGAGTGATCATGGGCCTCTTGGCTGCATCTCTGATCAGTCTTCTCCTTGTTTGAGATGAAAGTTTAGAGGGATGGCCGGGTCATGGTAGATTTGCAGTGGTCTGATACGCCTTCCATTTCAATATGATCGCTTGCACAGTGCTCTTTGGGATGTTTAAAGTTCGGGAAATCTTTTTGTATCCAAATCCGGCTTTAAACTTCTCCACAACAGTATTACGGACCTGCCTGGTGTGTTCCTTGGTCTTCATGATGCTCTCTGCGCTTTAAACAGAACCTTGAGACTATCACAGAGCAGGTGCATTTATACGGAGACTTGATTACACACAGGTGGATTATATTTATCATCATCAGTCATTTAGGACAACATTGGATCATTCAGAGATCCTCACTGAACTTCTGGAGTGAGTTTGCTGCACTGAAAGTAAAGGGGTCGAATAATATTGCACGCCCCACTTTTCAGTTTTTTATTTTTTACAAAAGTTTAAAATAACCAATAAATTTCGTTCCACTTCACAATTGTGTCCCACTTGTTGATTCTTCACCAAAAAATTAAAATTTTATATCTTTACGTTTGAAGCCTGAAATGTGGCAAAAGGTTGAAAAGTTCAAGGGGGCAGAATACTTTCGAAGGGCACTGTAGTTCCTCTTATAATAACCTCCTTATATATTAGCTTCTCTCTTATAATAGTCCCCTTATAATTGCCCCCTTATGCCATCTCTTATAAAAACCCTCTTATAATAGCCCCCTTATAAATAATAGTTCCTCCCACCATTTAAATAATAGTTGATCCCTTATTTATAATAGTTAAACCTTATAATAACCCCATTTATTTGTAATAGTTCTCCCCTTTTAAGGGGAACTATTATAAGGGGGGGTACTGTTATACTATTATAATAGGGGCTATTTATAAGGGGGAACTATTATTTATAAAGGTGCTATTATAAGGGAGGAACTATAATATACTGTATAAGGGGACTAATATAAGGGGGAACAATCATATACAATAGCTCCTCCTTATATATAATATGTCATTTCTTATAATAACCCCCTTATATTTAATATAGTTTCCCCTTATATATAGTAGTCCCCTTATATATAACAGTTCCACCTTATAAATAATACTTCACCCTTACAATAGCCCCCCTTATATTTAATAGTTCCCCCTCCTATAAATAATAGCAGCTAATCCCTTTCTATTACCAGAAAACAATAACTCTTTTACTCACTTTACTGCGCTCCCACGATGAATGGAGCAGTCAAAGACTCTCCCTGTAGTAGTGGCACAGGTGGCGCGATGCACTGACGTCATCACACCACCTGCGCTGCAACATCCTTTGTGTTACCGTCGGTCCTTTATGGCAGAGCAGGGACCTTTCAGATCCCTGCTCTGTCATAGGATTAACCAGTATCGGTGCACAGCACAGCACGCTGATACTGCTGTGGAGCTCCCGGGATTCAAGTTATCAGGCTAAAAGCCTGATGCTCTGAATCCCGGGGGCCGCTTTGGGGACGGGGGCCCTGGGCAATTGCCCAGTTTGCCCTCCCTAATGCCGGCCCTGCCCAAGCCAATGCCCAAATGACCCAAGTTTCTTGAGAACCTTCCCCAATTGTTCTGTGCCATAGCAGTAGGGTCATTTTGGTTACTGTATCTGCACTGATGAGGTTTTTGTTGCTATCAAGCCAGCTGGTGTTATTAGATATGTTTTCTTGTCATCTGTCCCTCCTTTGCTTGCCCACTGTTTGTGACCAAGCTCTGTCTGCCTTAACTCTTACACCTTTGGACTATTATGTCGGCTGCTTAGAAACGTTACTTGGTTGCTTCTGCCTTTCTGTGTATTAGCCATTGCTATATGCCTCCATCTATAGTACTAGAGTAAAAGATGTTCCATTTATAGTTGCTGGCAATATATGTAAACTAAAGGTAGCACCTTCTATAATGACTTTAGATATATTCATTTTCACCTGTATTGGATAAAATCAATGTTTCTAGTTGCAGCTGAATGCACATTATCTATTTATAGTCTAATCAAGAAAGTAGAATAAATTCTGGTCTAGAAATGACTATGACTAATGTGTTCACAGATTATATCATCATCTCTAACTACAGTATATTTCAAGAGTGTAAAAATATGGATGTGTAACTGGTAAATGCCTCTAATCTGCATTGTTAATATTGGGAAGAACAGGCTGTATTGAAATTGTATTTCGATTAGTTTGTCATGTTGTCTAAAATAGTTTTATGCTTTACTTTTATTTCCTTTAAAGGAAGAACCCAACATATCAACCCATCCCTGCAGATAGATAGGTTCACCTGAATCAAACAGTGTTTTCTCTTGTACATTGGTTCTTTCATTGCTGAGATGTGCCTGTTTTTGTTATTAATATGGTAACTAGCTCTTTGAAGCAATAAGAGCATTGTTATTGGTCCAAAGAGGCAAGGGCCAACATCTTTCTCATATTGAGAAAAACTGCGATATCTTAGCAACAGAGGCACAAATTCACCAATTCACGTGGGGAAAAATCTGTTTGATTCAGGTGACCCTAACCTTCCTAATCTATCTATCTGCAGAGCTGGTGTTGATGGAAGATGCCCTTTAACCCCTTAAAGGGGTTGTCCAGGATCTGAAAATAACTGATACTGATAACCTATCGACGGAGTCCTGTACACTGAAGTTGTGGCACCTGGAACTGCAGCCCTGTTCCCATTTACTTGAATATGAGCACAGTTGCTTCTGGCCATATACTTTATATAAATAAGACTTCCGGCGGTCACTTCACGTGATCGATACTGGGTCCAGATGTCGGATAGGCCATCAGTATCAATTATCTTCACATCCCAGACAGCTCCTTTAACACTAGAGGTATTCGGTTTCAGCAATAAATGTTTTTCTTTGAAAAGTTATACAATCTTCCAATGTATTTTCTGTGTCAATTTTTCACAGTTTTCAGGATCCACGCCTGCTGCCATTTAATAGGAATATTCATTATTTATTTCCTGGGGAATTAAATCAGTCTTGTTCATGTGTAGAAATAGACAAACCTCACAAGATTTGTTTCAATGTGAATGTTTAACACCCCACCCCCCCTCACTGGAGGTGCTATTATTATATTCTGGTGCCTCCTCAGACCCCAGAGTATAATAAGTAGAGGCCCAGGGAAAGTGCTTAAAATAGCAAGCAGTTATACTTGCCTCAACTCTTCTTGGTAGCCTCATGGCAAAATCCGCTAGAGAGGAAAACTGATTCTGCCTCAAAATCAGCCTGTAGAAAACTCTGGGTGAACATACCCTAAGGGTTGCTCAGGTTCAGTAGCTTTGTCACACGACCAGTCTGCCAGCATTCAGATGATTGCCAGCACCAATGAAGGCAGTGGCCCAGGGCCGTTTTAACACATTGGTGGGCCCTATGCAAAGATTTCATAAGTGGGCCCCCCCATCACCACCACCTAGAAATACCTGACATGCACAAATTATAATGCTCCCTCATAGTATAACGCCCCTTAGTGGCTCTCACACAGTATAATGGCTCCCTAGTGGCCTCATACAATATACCCCTTACAATGTCCCCCTCCAGGTTGCCCCTTATAATGTCCCCCTCCAGGTTGCCTCCACAGATTCATGTCCTCCAGGTAGTCCCCCACAGAATCATGTCCCCTCCAGGTTGTCCCCCACAGATTCATGTCTTCACCCCAGGATGCCCCCCACGGTATCATGTCCCCATCCCAGTTTGCACCCACAGTATCATGTGCCCCTCCAGGTTGCCCCCACAGTATCATGTCCACACCCCAGGTTGCCCCCACAGTATCATGTCCCCCCACACATTCATGGACCCCTCTGGGTTGCCCCCCACAGATTCATGTCCCCCTCCAGGTTGCCCCCCACAGATTCATGGCCCCCTCCAGGTTACCCCCACAAATTCATGTCCCCCTTTAGGTTGTCCCCCACAGATACATGTCCCCCTCAGGTTGCCCCCACAGTATCATGTCCTCACCCCAGGTTGCCCCCACAGTATCATGTCCCCACACACATTCATGAACCCCTCCAGGTTGCCCCCACAGTATCATGTCCCCCCACAGATTCATGGCCCCCTCCAGGTTGCCCACCACAGATTCATGGCCCCCTCCAGGTTGCCCCCCCATAGATTCATGTCCCCCTCCAGGTTGCCCACCAAATTCATGTTCCCCCCACACTGACATGTCCGCCTCAGGTGGCCCCACAGTATCATGTCCTCATCCTAGGTTGCCCCCACAGTATCATGTCCCCCCACACTGACATGGCCCCCTCAGGGTGCCCCCACAGTATCATGTCCCACCATACATTCATGGACCCCTCCAGATTGCCCCCCACAGATTCATGGCCCCCTCCAGGTTGCCCCCAACAGATTCATGGCCCCCTCCAGATTGCCCCCCCCAAATTCATGTCCCTTCCACACTAACATGTCCCCCTCAGGTTGCCCCCATAGTATCATGTCCTCACTCCAGGTTGCCTCCACAGTATCATTTCCCCCCACACTAACATGGCCCCTTCAAGTTGCCCCCACAGTATCATGCCCCCCCTACACCCGTCCAGAGGACGCTGATTAGTTGGGGTAGTCCGGACCCACTGCCCTGGACAGCAAATGTAGGACTGCACCGTTAGCCCTATGGTTAAAGCAGCCCTGCAGTGGCCTGCTTGCCCCATTGTATGCACAGCAGTTATTTTAGCACTGTCTGTGTAGTATCGTTCTCCCTGAAAAAGGAGAATTCATTATAGATGTTCTAGGGAAGTTTCAACTACAGTACTTCTTATTCTGCAACTGATGCTAAATAGGTATAATCTGCAAAAATTTTCAACCCCTTACTTATAGAGGAAGACGAAGAGTGAGAACAAACACTAATAGTTCTATAATTATGTATTTTTACCATTGCTGGTTTCTAGTTTGGTATCAGCAGCTCAAATCTCTTTTGTGTATTTTCCAAAAATAATAGATCCTACCTAGAAAATAAATCATTGAAAGAGTCAAGATGTAATAATCCATAACGTTGGAATCTACTGATGTAGGACATATAGGAGATAACACTGGGTTTGGTGATGAATAAAGTATTTGCAAAATACTAATTTTGTCACTAGTATTATATAAATATTCACTAAAATCAGTGTCCTAGATTTACTAATAGGCTGACCACGTAAACTTAGGCAGTCTGAAAATTCACCAAATTTATCACAGCGGTTTATGCTGGAAGATAAATCTGGTGTATCTTTAAACTGTCTAGTCTAAGTTTATACCACATTTTATTTGGATTACTTTTACATTATAATCTTTTGGTACATTTAAGTCATGTCTCCTTTTTCTGAGAAGACATATCCACACGTCTAGCAAGTCAAAAAATGTTACCCTAAACTAGATGTGCCAAAGATGCGCCACATTTATAGCAGTGTCTAGTTGTAATCACAACAGTAAATCTAGATCACTGAATCCAAAATAAAAGGACCTCAAAAAAATTTCAGTAGCATATCCAGTTCAGACCACAGTTTTGTATGTATGATAAACTATTTCATATATAACTAACAATATCATAACACAATACATGTGAAAATGCCTCCAACTGCAAGTTATACCAATTATGTTGTCTGAACCCTGAAGACAATACTAGTGTACTAATGTGTATCTAAGTTCTTATTGAGTATGCACTCGAACACAGGTAAAGGATATGGTTGCTCTTTTTTATAGCCAGCTCCAAATAGGTTTGACACCAGGAGGTGTTTATTGGAATCCTTATTTGATGGAGGAGCCAATGAGAACATTCACATTTTTTAAAATTGTAGGTGATAATGATATTTAAGGATGTATTGCTTCTTTTTGACATTGGAAAAGTCTCTAGCAGGCCATAAAATTATATTATATGTATTTTCCCTCTCAGTAATTCACTTGGATATTATAATAAAGAAGTTCTTTGTTTTTGTTGAGGGTCACTGCAGTGCTGTGTAAGTAATTGTTATGTTGTTCTCCCACTGTGACGAAAGAGGCTCCACAAAGCGGAGAACGCAGTCATGTTTTCCATTTTACTCATATATAATAGAAATACAATCCCATCCAGACAGCAGGCAGCCCACTCATGCCTAATCATTATAGATTTTCTTGTTTTGACATAATAATCCTTATTAAAGGCGCTGTATATGTGTAAACAGTGGGCGCCTCTATTTTACAACACGTGCACAAATACACGACGCTTCATGCAGAATCAATTACCTGCTCTAATCAATGAGTCTGAAAAGTATGTCAGTATTTTTCAGTCTGTATGACTGGTTAATGTTTCCCCACTTTGGCCTTTAAAAGGGCCGGTGAAGTTATTTTTATGTGAGTGAATTAATATTTTATTAAAGCAGATTTGGCCACGCCAAGTCTTACCAACTGCTGACAATATAAAGCATGTTTGTTATTTTTATTTTTTGTAAAAAATATACAATGTCAATCAGAACTCTGAGGGTATGTCCATACACTACATGGTGTATACACTGCATATGTTCTGTTGCGGAATTGGGAGTGGAAAATTTGTAGTGTTTCACGGTACTAGTAATGTGGATGAAATTTAAAGGGATTATGTCATGAAGAAAATGTATAAATATCTGATCAGTAAGGGTCTGACCGCTGAGACCCCCACCTGTACAGAGAATGTGGATGTTTTACCCCGGGTGTGCATTCAGCCTGACTGAATGTAGGTATGTCACATGGTGGATGTAAAGAGTCTGCGCACCCATTTGCATATATAGTAGCATGGAAATAGATGAGTGCTGTACTTCTGCTATCTCCAACACTCTCATTGTACATGGATGTGTCCGCACCTACAGTACAGTACACTCATCTGGTGACTAAACCTAAGTGGCTTAGTACCAGGATCCACCACCAGGACCTGGGAAACACAGTATTTACTGCAAGGCATTTGATTTATCTGTAGTGGGGCATTTTTTATTTTTCATGGGGGTCTCCTGATGAACCCTGGGACCGATATCCTAGGGGGAAACGCGTTGAGACCTGGCAATACGCCGGTCTATCATGCTATATAGACCTAAGACCTGACTATATGATGGTCTATTTTGTTACATAGACCTGCACTGAGATGTGGATCTATTAAGTCTCAGCTGTTTGGGCTTGTT
The DNA here is from genome assembly GCA_947044405.1 of Leptodactylus fallax. Lineage (NCBI taxonomy): Eukaryota > Metazoa > Chordata > Amphibia > Anura > Leptodactylidae > Leptodactylus > Leptodactylus fallax. The sequence continues at coordinate 8,668,857 of CAMRHE010000012.1, read as the reverse complement.
ATTTACTAGTCTGACTCCTGTGTGTATAATACAGGGCTCTGACTTCTATATATTCCCATGTATTCTACCTACATGTGAGATACCCCTGCATGTATTGGAGGGGTTTCAAGCACTTATTGTATCAGGGACAGAATGTTTATGTCCTGTGTCAGATTTGCCTCTATATATATCCAACTTTTTAACTGTGTTGGATATTTACTATGGAGTTGTTTTTAACTCTTTAATGTCTGGGATCATGTATTGCATATATTGAATACATTACTTGTGTTTTCTCTGGGCCTTAGGGGGTCTATGTAAACGCTTCTTGTGTCACTAATAGTGTCTGTTTCACCCCATGTATAGAGTGCGCATTTATCTTATATCACACATACCATGTATTGCTGTTTGAGGGTGTGATTCATAATAGCACTATACTTTGTATATATACAGTACAGACCAAAAGTTTGGACACACCTTCTCATTCCAAGAGTTTTCTGTATTTTCATGACTATAAAAAATTGTAGATTCACACTGAAGGCATCAAAACTATGAATTAACACATGTGGAATTATATACTTAACAAAAAAGTGTGAAACAGCTGAAAATATGTCTTATATTCTAGGTTCTTCAAAGTAGCCACCTTTTGCTTTGATTACTGCTTTGCACACTCTTGGCATTCTCTTGATGAGCTTGAAGAGGTAGTCACCTGAAATAGTCTTCCAACAGTCTTGAAGAAGTTCCCAGAGATGCTTAGCACTTGTTGGCCCTTTTGCCTTCACTCTGCGGTCCAGCTCACCCCAAACCATCTCGATTGGGTTCAGGTCTGGTGACTGTGGAGGCCAGGTCATCTGGCGTAGCACCCCATCACTCTCCTTATTGGTCAAATAGCCCTTACACAGTCTGGAGGTGTGTTTGGGGTCATTGTCCTGTTGAAAAATAAATGATGGTCCTAAACGCAAACCGGATGGAATAGCATGCCACTGCAAGATGCTGTGGTAACCATGCTGGTTCAGTATTCCTTCAATTTTGAATAAATCCCCAACAGTGTCACCAGCAAAGCACCCCCACACCATCACACCTCCTCCTCCATGCTTCACGGTAGGAACCAGGCATGTAGAGTCCATTCATTCACCTTTTCTGCGTCGCACAAAGACACGGTGGTTGGAACCAAAGATCTCAAATTTGGACTCATCAGACCAAAGCAGAGATTTCCACAGGTCTAATGTCCATTCCTTGTGTTCTTTAGCCCAAACAAGTCTCTTCTGCTTGTTGCCTGTCCTTAGCAGTGGTTTCCTAGCAGCTATTTTACCATGAAGGCCTGCTGCACACAGTCTCCTCTTAACAGTTGTTGTAGAGATGTGTCTGCTGCTAGAACTCTGTGTGGCATTGACCTGGTCTCTAATCTGAGCTGCTGTTAACCTGCAATTTCTGAGGCTGGTGACTCGGATGAACTTATCCTCTGCAGCAGAGGTGACTCTTGGTCTTCCTTTCCTGGGGCGGTCCTCATGTGAGCCAGTTTCTTTGTAGCGCTTGATGGTTTTGGCCACTGCACTTGGGGACACTTTCAAAGTTTTCCCAATTTTTCGGACTGACTGACCTTCATTTCTTAAAGTAATGATGGCCACTTGTTTTTCTTTACTTAGCTGCTTTTTTCTTGCCATAATACAAATTCTAACACTCCATTCAGTAGGACTATCAGCTGTGTATCCACCTGCCTTCTGAACAACACAACTGATGGTCCCAACACCATTTATAAGGCAAGAAATCCCACTTATTAAACCTGACAGGGCACACCTGTGAAGTGAAAACCATTTCAGGTGACTACCTCTTGAAGCTCATCAAGAGGTACTCAAGACACTCAAAGCACGCAAAGCAGTAATTAAAGCAAAAGGTGGCTACTTTGAAGAACCTAGAATATAAGACATATTTTCAGTTGTTTCACACTTTTTTGTTAAGTACTGTATATAATTCCACATGTGTTAATTCATAGTTTTGATGCCTTCAGTGTGAATCTACAATTTTTATAGTCATGAAAATACAGAAAACTCCTGGAATGAGAAGGTGTGTCCAAACTTTTGGTCTGTACTGTATATGAGTGGTCAATCCACCAAGGCAGTCCCATATAGTGCTTTTCCATTATATTTTTGATACTGATCCCTTTATTTATTTTTGGTATTTATATACCCATAAAGGTTTGAAGTTATTTGGTCCTTTTATTCTATCGATATTAAAAGTTATGTTTTAGCCTGATTCAGGACTCCAGTTCCTTTTTTGTGACTCCATTTTTGATAGGTGGAACAGTCCCTCTGTGATAGTAGTTTTGCTTCACTGAATGTATGTTTTACTTAGTTTACTTTGGGTCTGTACATATTAATTGAACCTTTTTTATAAAATAGTAGGTGTTCAGGATTTGTTGATGCCGTTTTTAAAGCCAAGACCAGGAGTGGATTGAAAAAGAGGAAAAGAACCATCTGTCCTTTATAGGCTTTTACTCTTTATGATCTACACCTGGTTTTGGCTTGAAATAAACTGCATCAACAAAACCTGAATGTGTGTCCTTACCCTAAGTGAAGCTGTTGCACAGCAATTAATGCATAAAACAAGGTATTATTAAGAATCACAGTGTGTCAAAATGTGTCTTCTGTTTGCAAATTCTCAACAGAGGGGAGGGTAATTGAGTTTTTCTTGCTTGTGACAGGTGCTGATTATACAAGGCATTCTCCTTCCATTACAATGGCTGCCTGGATACAGCTCAGTACTAATTATCGCTATTATTTAAGAAAGCCTGCCGATTATGACCAGTTAACTGTACCACAAAAATCAAATTACAGTGTCGATATGCCAGGTTTCATGGTAATATGCACAAACAGACGTGCACATTTTTCCTATAATTATGATCCTGATTCCGGACATATCAATATTCACTATAATAGGAACACATGCACCTAAGTAGCAATTAAAATTCTTGGAAATAGCTTATGCAATGTCATAGTAACAAATTGATCTTGGATACTGAACAGAAAGGAAATACAGGTCACACATGGTGAGTGTGAATTAATATAGGTGCAGAATTCTACAGTCAATACGGAGGATAATACATAAAAAAGGAAGTAATCTTGTCTAATCCTCCTCCATTACGTGCAAAGTAATTACAATCTGAAAATATAGTACTGTATATCTGCTTCATATATATTGAGGTGCAACCATTATTGTGAACATAATAATGTAGACAGATTTATATTCTAAATGCATACTAACATAAAAGAATATAGCACCATAAGTAGTTAGAATACAGATCTCTATATGACCCGATGTTTTGCACAGCCCCATTTCTGCACATAGTCTAGCATTGTGTGGTGAGATATTAATCTTTAGAGTTTATATGCTGTATGTTTTGCCTACAAATTATTTTCTGTCTTCTTTTGATATTGGAATTTCTAACCATCTGACATTTATAGTATATATAGTACAGTAGTATCTACATGCCATAAATGTACTATATGGGAATTGTGGCCTTTGGGAGAATCATTATCTAATAAGCTGGCAAATGGATTGTGAATCCTTGGTTTAGAGGGTAACATTACTGACACCTATATGTTGATATGATAGCGCCATGATCCATGTTAATTTATCAACTTCAATTTGGCATGAAACCAATTCAACACAATATCACAACATGTTAAAGCCTTAAAGAGGAACGTTCATGTCCTCAGAGATTGGCGATGTTATATACCACTAAAAAGCTGATAGTTCACTGAAGTTAGCACACTGTTAGCTTTCTAGCGGTATTTAATACTGCCGATGTCAGAGGACATTAACAATCCTCTTTAAAGCCTTGAAAACTACTATTAAGACTCCCCACACTGGGTGGCCACACATAGACAGAAATAGGATAGTTTTCATACCAATTTGTGTTCATTTATCACAAAATCATATTGTTTTTCTCTTTTTTTTTTAAACTGCTTAACTTGAGATAGGCATATCTGGACATTTTCAGCTAAGAGGACAGAAGAAGGAGGACAAATCTGTAAGTGACCCAAAGTGCTCACACACAGTTTTTTCCATTGCCTGAGACCCATCCAGCACAAAGCTACCGTATTGGCTGCCAGATAGTTCTGGCTAACAGGCTATCTGGGGCAAAAGAGCCTACCTAGGATTCACATCAGGTATGTATTCATTATGTCATCATGCACCGCCACAGCAGATATATACAATATAGAAACACGGCAATTACATCCAGTGATTCACGAGTGCAAAATATGCTGCCAAGACAGCTTTGTCACCCCGCTTTTGCAGCCCATTCCCTGTCTCTATAGCAACAAAAATAAAATTAGGCCTCATACCAAACCCTCAAAGTGAATTCAGACTTCAGACCCCAAAACACAGATACCTAATATCAGACCATAGACTGGGCTCTTGAATTAATTCTAACCTCAGACTAAACCCTAAAATTAGCTCAGATCTCAGACCAGACCCCTAAATAAATTCAGATCCCAGATCCAACCCCTACATTCAGACCATTTCAGGGTGGGTTCACACCTGCGCTTGAGTCCGTCTGCTGCCAATCCGAGTGAAAATCTCGGGGAACGGGATAGGCACCAGATACCGACAGGTTAGCGATGCATTGGTTAAAAACCCATTCATTTGAATGGGTTTTTAAAGCAATGTGCGGGTGTGCACTTACACCCTCTGCGCTGCAAATCCTTTTTTTTCGTCGGAAACAAAGTCGGACATGCAGGACTTCGCGTCTGACAAAAAAAAAAAACAGCTTTGCAGCGCAGAGGATGTAAGCGCCCACCCGCGCATTGCTTTAAAAACCGATTCAAATGAATGGGTTTTTAACCAATGCGTCGCTAACCTGTTGGTATCCGATGCCTATCCCGTTCCCCGAGATTTTCACTTGGATTGGCAGCGGACGGACTCAAGCGCAGGTGTGAACCCACCCTCAATTGATTCAGGCTCCTGAATCAATTAAAACCTCAAACACTAAAATTAATTCATACCCAGACAAAAGCTCCAAATACATTCAAATACCAAAATAAATTTTGACCCCAGACCAGTCTAAAATCAGAGCCTTAAAGGGGTTGTCCAAGATTTAGGGCAAACTCAAGGGTGGTCAGGATGGATATAAAGCAAAAAAAAAAAAAATACACATTCATCTATCCCCAGTACTCTATTGTCCTATCCTGGTCCCCCTTCTCTCCTGTGTTGGAACTTGCTATGCTGGTAGGCATGTCACTGGTCCCACTCCAGTGACCGCTGAGACCAGCTATTGGAGAGAAGGGGGACATTGACAGGACAGTGGAGCACCAGAGATAGGTAAGTAGGTATTTTTTTGTTTTTGTTCTACACCCACCCAAGCTGCCCCTGGGTTTGCCCTAAATCCTGAAAGAAAAGACATAAGGGGGGTCTGGGAGGGGCTTAAGTCAATTTCGGGTCATAAACAGTCTGTCTGCCAGATTGAGGCAGATGTTAATTGGCTTAATGAACTAAACCTATTCTTCAACAGATTTGATCACACACCAGCTCCTCCCACCCCAGTATGTCCTTCAGCTTCCCCCACCACAATGACTTCTCCCCATGCGGCCACTTCCCAACAGACCAGTAAATCCAGAAATCCGTCTTTATCTGGCCACAGTCTGACCTTCACACGGGCCCAGGTGAGGAAGGAGATGAAAAAGATCAAGGCGAGGAAAGCCGCAGGGCCAGATGACATCAGTGCAAGGCTAATTAAGACTTGCGGGGACCAGCTGTGTGGTATAATTACATATATGTCTAATATGAGCCTGAGGCAGGAAATAGTCCCTGAATTATGGAAATCTTCTTGTGTGGTACCAGTTCCAAAGAAACCCCACCCTATGGACCTCAACGACTACAGACCTGTAGCACTGACATCCCACCTGATGAAGATCGTGGAGAGATTGGTTCTCACACATCTCCGCCCTCTAGTGAGCCCCGCTATGGACCCCCTCCAGTTTGCTTATCGGCTGGGCATTGGGGTAGATGATGCCATCATCCATCTTCTGCACAGGGCTCTGTCTCACCTGGAGAAACCAGGGAACACAGTGAGAATAATGTTCTTTGACTTCTCCAGTGCTTTTAACACCATACAGCCCAGGTTATTGAGGGACAAGCTGGGCCTTGCTGGAGTGGACCACCACCTCTCCAACTGGATCCTAGACTACCTCACAAATCGACCTCAATACGTGAGAGCACAAGACTGTGTGTCAGGCACCGTGATCTGTAATACGGGGGGCACCTCAGGGTACGGTTCTCGCCCCTTTCCTCTTCACACTGTACACTGCAGATTTTAGGTGCAACTCATCTAGCTGCTACCTACAGAAGTATTCTGACGACTCTGCAATAGTGGGTCTCATCACAGATGATGATGACAGGGAGTACAGAGAACTGAACCAGGATTTTGTGGACTGGTGCCACCGGAACCACCTGAAGATTAACGCGGGGAAGACCAAGGAGATGGTGGTGGACTTCCGCAAAGGCAGATGCCCTCCAAAACCAGTGGACATCCTGGGGACGGGTATCGAGATTGTGAACACCTATAAGTACCTGGGTTTGCTCCTTAATAATAAGCTGGACTGGGCAGATCATATGGAGGCCCTGTACAGGAAGGGCCACAGCAGGCTCTACCTGCTTAGGAAACTGAGAGTCTTTGGAATCCGGGGGGCACTTCTTAGAACTTTCTTCAACTCGGTAGTGGCATCAGCCATCTTCTTTGGAGTGGCCTGCTGGGGGAGCAGTATATCAACCAGGGACAGAAATAAACTTGACAAGCTGATTAGAAGGGCCAGCTCTGTCCTGGGGAGCCCCCTGGACCCAGTGCAGGTGGTGGGTGACAGAAGGATACTGTCCGTGGTGAGCTCCATGCAGAAGAAGAAGTCCCATCCCATGCATGAGACTGTGATCGCGCTGAGCAGTACTGTCAGTGACCGACTGCTCCACCCTAGGTGTGAGAAGGAGCGCTATCGGAAGTCTTTCCTCCCCACCGCGGTTAGGCTGTACAACCAACACCGACCTAAGCGGAGATCATTACACACAGAGAACTGAAATATCTCTCTGCCTGTTAAATCCCCCCCCCCCCCCTCCTCTGCTACGTCCTATCTGTCTGTCTGCTATTAATGTAATGCCTCTCACCTTGGAACATTCCTGTACATGTTGTATTTGTATTTGTATCTGCTTATCTTTGCTGCTGTAACACACTGAATTTCCCCATTGTGGGACTATTAAAGGACTATTATTATTATTATATATTCAGGCTGTACACCAAATGAATATACTTACCCTCCTTGCTCCCAGACTCCTTTTTAGCTATGGGTGCTTGTTTGCACAGGGTCCTAAAGCAGACAGTGCAGCTATGGACCTACCGAGGAGCAAGACAATTAATCCAATAGATAACAGCATGTCTAACCTTCATATATATGACCAGTGTGGCATGCAAGCAGCAAAACATTGTTTAACATTAACTGGCAATGCACATGCAATAAAACTCAACAGACAACATGTGAGCAATGTGGTTGGAGAGATGTTAAAAGTACATTAGAGATGTATTAATTATTTCATGAGGGAATTTTCTTTTTTGGAGAAGTGTGGTCATACTTTTGGCAGGAACTGTTTTTTGGAATTGAAAATGATTGTTCCATGTTATTATTTTAAAGCAATCCAGAAATGACTGTTTTTCATCAGCTAATGTAACAGTCATTGCCAAGCCAGATCAGTATTTTTTTGCATTGTGTTTATTTACCACATTGAAGGCTTTGCCTATGAAACATTATGTACTCCTAGATTGTATTTTTAGTAAGCAAATACTTTCCTTACATTTAACTGGCTGTAGACATTAAACAACCAAGTAGAATAAGACGCAGTTTTATAAATACATTTTAATACCCAACCAGAAATTATAGGGGGAACCAATAACACCTACAAATTGCCCTCCAAGATTGCTGACCAAGGGACTGGAGTTTATAGGGGTTCTCTAATAGCATTGGACTACAGTGGTGTCCTGATCACTTCTCCACTACATTCCTCCTCCCGTCCCAACAGGACAGGAAACATGCTTAGTCAATAAATGTCTGAAACTAATGAAGCCTCCAACACTGATGTGAACGTATCCTTAGGGAGGAAAGGGAATGAGGTTGTCATCAGGTAAGCGTAGATTCACATCTTATTTTTGCATTCCCTTGGAGGTATACAGTATGTCAGGAAAAGTCCCAATAAATACTTTTGATGGAAGGTTGCAATGAAGCTCACCCTATAACAGTGGGATGTGTCCCCTAATAGCCTCTTCTTCCTCTCACCATGTTATATGTTGGTTATAGTTTATCAGGCGAAGTGGCAAGAGCATGGCTCTGGAGTTGAGATGGGTGATTCAGTTCATACTGAGCCAGGTTTGTCTCCAATATTCCAAATTGTTCATTTTTTTTTTACAAAACTCAACAAATGGAGATTTGCCTGAATGTTGTTTTTTATTTTTTACACCTCTTGTTTGCCTTAGAGAGCTAGAAATTGAATAGATAGGTTTCTATGAGCCCTAAGAGTATTCTACACTATGTTTTAAGCCAATTTAAAGTGTGGTTTATACCAAAATTGTTCAACCCGAAACTAATCAGGAACCCAAGCCGCTGAACACAAAACGAATCGAGAGGTTCGCCCATCTCTACTCTGGAGCTGGAGTGGTTATAAATAACCAAACTCCCTCTGCTGTCACTGGGAAGCTCTAGAGATAACTAACAATATAATGAACAGGGTATTTCTTTAATGGAGGCCAGTCACGGATGCATACAGTAGCATCCATCACCCATACTACTGTATAGGGTATTATGGCCTCTGTTAGTTTCATCCTCTTTTTTTAGTGGCATCCTGATGAATACTAACAAGATGGCAGAAACACTGTTTTGGCCTCCACCTGGCAATTGAAGCCAATGGACATGTTGAACGCTTACATCTGTAGTTTTTCCAACATACACAGTAAACATAAAGCTAAATGAGAAGTGAACCCAGCCTATTAATTTTCAGGAAAACTGGATCGGCAGCGTTGTGGATTACAGTTGTCCTTCTTAAGAAGTAATTACAGAATTATTGCTTTATGTGATCTTTATGTGACCACAAAAAAGAGCAGGGGTGTAGGAATTTTTCTTGAGAGTTGTTTTCTTAACTAATATTTCCTTGGCATTGCAGATTTTTATAATCTGTAATCTTTCCACATTTGCATGCACTCAAACCTGTGTAATTTATTAACTGATTATATATATTTTGTGACATATTTTTGATGCATTATTTTATTTTGTCTTGGCAATATGCATATAATAAGATACCGAGTTAGGACAATTTTTAGAGACTTTTTGTCTTTGTCCAGAAGAGACTTCTCTAGAAATATGCACAGGGAAGGAAGGGATGTGAAGAAAAACTTTGTATATGACTTTGTATAAATTGGTGTATAAATTGTTGTCTTCTGTCCCTAGAAGTTTCACATGGTACAATAAGTACAGTTTACAAATCCTGATTTTATAACAGGCTCCCATAAAACATAACATCTGGTATTATAACAATTTAAAGATCCCAAAGTACAAAAATGTAAAATAACATATACAATGTACGGTCATATATATGCTATAATCAGCTAATGTGTGTCATATGTGAACTGACACTTCTCATTCCTGCTGGATCCACTTTTAGCTTTGAAAAAAAAAAACTGAAGTGGCCATTTAAAAAAAAAAAAAACACTGGCGCAGGTTTCTTATTGTGGTTAGTAGTCAACTCTGACACGATGTGCCAAAAAGGTAAAATGACATGTAAAATGCTATAGCCTACTAATGGTCTGCAATGTGTGTTACAAAGAAATGGGAAATTAATTTCTGAAATATTATGAAGAGAGAGAGGGCTATGCAGCAAGCTACTACTAAAAAATATTATGTTGGCAATATTTTAGGAATCTGTGAACAAGTGTCTGGTAATATTTGCTTGTAGCTGTATAATGGGCAGCCAGAAATAATTTTACTGGTGGGCCGTAGGCACCCCAGTCAGACACTGCTTACAATACTGGCCAAAAGTAATCTAAACTTAGACCCAACAGTGCAAAGATGTACCAGATTTATCATCTAGCATCAACCAATGCGAATTATTTGGCATAATTTTCAGATCTGCATGTTTACATTCTTGTACATCTTACATAATAGAAAATATTGTAGCTTCTTTATCATTAGCTCCCACAGAGCACATTGATAGACACTTTAAAATCAAAGAAAATTATTTTTAAAATGGTGCTGTCTGTTGTATAAAAACAAAGAAGACATACTCATCTCACCTCCATTATCACTGCTGCCCGGTCCTCCGCTGTTCTCCACTCCCTGGAGTAATGCTGACATCTAGACACAGGGGCAGTAAATCTCTGGCTGTAATGCTGACCTGTTACAGCCAATGATTGGCTGCAGTGGTGACATGCCCTTGCATTGTGATGTCATGGCTGGACCAGGTAGTAATAATAATAATAATAATAATAATAATAATCCTTTAATAGTCCCACCATGGGGAAATGCTGTTACAGCAGCAAAGATATGCAATGCAAATGCAGATACAAACATATACAAGAGTAGTGGGAGAGTGTTGTATAGTCAGGGATTGCTTCCAGAAACATGACAGTGAGTCTTCCTTGCTTTCATCTCTAGGACATGGTAGAGTGTACTGTTCAGTACCTCCCTCCAATTTGTGGCAAATGCGAAATGCTATCCTATCCACATGGTTCAAAATTCCTGCAGAGCTATTTCAACACCTAGTGGAATCTACAATGTGCCACTACAAATTGCTGCAGTTCTGAGGGCCAAAGGAGATCCCACACAATTTTAGATGAGTGTCTCTAACAAAGGTACCATTCTGCATAGGTGGCAAGTTACAGATAGTATTCTTGTAATATGTGTAGTGTGCTAAATAAAACAGTTAATATGTACAGTACAGACCAAAAGTTTGAACACACCTTCTCATTCCAAGAGTTTTCTGTATTTTCATGACTATAAAAATTGTAGATTCACACTGAAGGCATCAAAACTATGAATTAACACATGTGGAATTATATACTTAACAAAAAAGTGTGAAACAACTGAAAATATGTCTTATATTCTAGGTTCTTCAAAGTAGCCACCTTTTGCTTTGATTACTGCTTTGCACACTCTTGGCATTCTCTTGATGAGCTTCAAGAGGTAGTCACCTGAAATGGTTTTCACTTCACAGGTGTGCCCTGTCAAATTTAATAAGTGGGATTTCTTGCCTTATAAATGGGGTTGGGACCATCAGTTGTGTTGTTCAGAAGTCAGGTGGATACACAGCTGATAGTCCTACTGAATGGAGTGTTAGAATTTGTATTATGGCAAGAAAAAAGCAGCTAAGTAAAGAAAAAAGAGTGGCCATCATTACTTTAAGAAATGAAGGTCAGTCAGTCCGAAAAATTGGGAAAACTTTGAAAGTGTCTCCAAGTGCAGTGGCCAAAACCATCAAGCGCTACAAAGAAATTGGCTCACATGAGGACCGCCCCAGGAAAGGAAGACCAAGAGTCACCTCTGCTGCAGAGGATAAGTTCATCCGAGTCACAAGCCTTAGAAATCACACGTTAACAGCAGCTCAGATTAGAGACCAGGTCAATGCCACACAGAGTTCTAGCAGCAGACACATTTTTACAACAACTGTTAAGAGGGGACTGTGTGCAGCAGGCCTTCATGGTAAAATAGCTGCTAGGAAACCACTGCTAAGGACAGGCAACAAGCAGAAGAGACTTGTTTGGGCTAAAGAACACAAGGGATGGACATTAGACCTGTGGAAATCTGTGCTTTGGTCTGATGAGTCCAAATTTGAGATCTTTGGTTCCAACCACCGTGTCTTTGTGCGACGCAGAAAAGGTGAACGAATGGACTCTACATGCCTGGTTCCCACCGTGAAGCATGGAGGAGGAGGTGTGATGGTGTGGGGGTGCTTTGCTGGTGACACTGTTGGGGATTTATTCAAAATTAAAGGAATACTGAACCAGCATGGTTACCACAGCATCTTGCAGCGGCATGCTATTCTATCCGGTTTGCGTTTAGTTGGACCATCATTTATTTTTCAACAGGACAATGACCCCAAACACACCTCCAGACTGTATAAGGGCTATTTGACCAAGAAGGAGAGTGATGGGGTGCTACGCCAGATGACCTGGCCTTCACAGTCACCAGACCTGAACCCAATCGAGATGGTTTGGGGTGAGCTGGACCGCAGAGTGAAGGCAAAAGGGCCAACAAGTGCTAAGCATCTCTGGGAACTCCTTCAAGACTGTTGGAAGACCATTTCAGGTGACTACCTCTTGAAGCTCATCAAGAGAATGCCAAGAGTGTGCAAAGCAGTAATCAAAGCAAAAGGTGGCTACTTTGAAGAACCTAGAATATAAGACATATTTTCAGTTGTTTCACACTTTTTTGTTAAGTATATAATTCCACATGTGTTAATTCATAGTTTTGATGCCTTCAGTGTGAATCTACAATTTTTATAGTCATGAAAATGCAGAAAAATCTTGGAATGAGAAGGTGTGTCCAAACTTTTGGTCTGTACTGTATATTCATTTTCTAGGGTGGTTTAGCATAGCTATAGGTTAATATCTAATTTTTTTTTTTCAGCACCATCTCCTATATAAAATGAGCAGCACGTGTGCAATATACCGGAACTGCGGTTGTGTGTGTAGATTGGGGCCTTTTCTTTATTTAGTGAACCTGTTCATTTCCTTTCAGAACTTACCTGTTCCCTGTTCAGCTGTTTTATTTGACCTAGCAGTGAACACATGTTATTTTTGTTTTATTTAGTCCCATAATGCTTCTTCAGATGTTGCAAGCAATAAACACTTCAATGGGTTCACGGTAACCTTATATTCCATTGATTGAAACTTGATGAACTGCACGCCTGCAGGCATTAGATCCAAGCCCATTTTAGTAAGCTCAGATCATGACAGTGTAGAAAAAGATGACTTACAAATTGTTGTTTGCTAGAGAAAAAAAATAAATAGTTTTTTGACAGAATAAGGCTCCATTCATATCATGTTTTTTTCGTCTGTCTAGCACTTCCGTTTAATGGATGCAAAAAACGGATGCAGAAGGATGGTCTTCGTTTTACATAGACATCAATGTTAAAAAAATCTGTATTTTTAAGAATGATATTTATGTAAACAGATGGCCAACCCTTTGCATACGTTTATGTCCATTTTTTGCATCCTTTAAATGGTTGTAAAAACATGATCTGAATAGAGCCTAAGTTTTATAAATTTACAAGCTACCTTTTTCTATTACTTTTAGGCCGAGGCCCCAATTGGCTTATACGGCGCGGCAAAAAACTCAGCATTTTACAGTCCCTGCAAAGTGAATCCCATCCACACATTGCAGAAAATGCAGCGTTTTGGCTGCGACATTACATTACCTGAAAAGTGGATGGGAATCTGGCTAATCCCATCCACACAGTGCAGAAAAAAAAATCTGCAGTGGAAATGCTTGCGTTTTTGTAAATCACAGCATGTCAATTACACTTACAGAAACGCTGGCGTTTTCTGTATTGGTATAATAGCCTCAGGTTAACTTCACACGACTGAGAAGCGAAACGGCCATGTAAAATGTCCATTTTTCACAGCCATCTTGTATCCGAGGGGCACCTGTTTTTACAGAATCCCATACATTTCAATATATGGAGGGATCCATGAAAACTAACAAAAATAGGGCATGACCTATATTTTGACCGTCTGTTAGAATGAACAGTCAAAATAACGGTCATGTGAATAGCCCCCATTTACAGACATTGTATTTAATGCTGCCGTGTGACATCCGTTAAAAAAACGTCCATTATTCACTGTTGTGTGAGTATAGCTGAGAGTTCAGTCTGGAAAACACGATCCATGGTCGACCAGTATATCCCTGACTGAACACAGATGTGTGAATGAAACTCACTGCATCATAGTGAGATATGATGCAGTGAGCTCCCAAATGGTCTGAGTGCTAGTGTACCGAACTCACAAGTACGCAGACTTATGTGAGTTCAGTACTGTAGTGATCTGTGCAGGCACTCTGCATAATAACTCACTATGATATAGTGAGTTCCATTCACACAGACATGAACAGTTGGGGAAATACTGCCCAACAGTTTTTCCCAGAGGGAACTTGGTCGTATGAATATGGCCTAATCTCATTCAAGATCACATTCTTCCACTACAACATCCTACTTCCATTTATACATACCCTACCACTCACATGTCTCACTGTTCCTCTATTTATACCCCTCTACCACCCACATGGCTCACTATTCCTCAAATACATCCCTTCACCAAAACCATGAAGCTAAGCTTACCATCTGCCATGACATTACCCCCATGAGGGTTACCATTCATAAACTACACATTTTTTGCAGTTAGTTAAATTGAGCACTGAATACTAACAGACAGGCATGGTACATGCAGCACACATCCACTAGATGAAGACCACCACACCCCCCCATACAAACACACACTTTCAGGCAGCAAGGAGCAAAAGTCCTGAAATCACCTACAAAGTAATATGCACCATAGAAGTGAATAGATACTGTACAATAATTGTCTGGATACTTTTTTGTTTTTGAACATTATTACTGGTTCCTATATTTATTTTATTGAAGTTTACGAGAGGACAGGAATCATGGAATGTGCATTTCCAGACAAAGTTGAACTGGAAGTGTAGGAAAGAAACCTGATCTTGAGATTCTGATCCAGATTGTGAGAATTCAAGTATTATTTGTAATGGAAAAATGGTTGTAATTCTTTCGGCAGACCAAAAAAATAAACTCTTACACAAACATACATGAGTGACATGCTATTTGTCAATTTCAGCAAAAGTAGGATCACAGACTCACTTCATTTTGACTTGCAGATTGAGTAAATACTCCTTAAAACTACCCACAAAAATGATAAACATGACGTCAAAATGAAATAAATGCTATTAATAAAAATATAATACATTAATTACATGATAAATAGCTTGCTTCTTTGTCACATTGGTCTTTGTTTATTTTCTTGTATCAGAGATGTGTACACCAGTGGTCATATTGGTATATGGCACTAGTCTGCTACATTAAAATTCACAAGACCAGACCACGAGTGCACAGGAGCAAATACAACGTATTGTTGGAGAATTTACTTTAGGCAAGGGCCCCACGTAGTGTAAATGCTGCAGCCAAAACCATGGCGTTTTACAGTACCTTCATAGTGGATGGGATTCTGACTAATCCCATCCATACACTGAAGAAAAAAAATTAACAGTGGAAATGCTGTGATTTCAAAAACACTTGAGTTTTTGTAAATCGCAGCATGTCAATTATACAGTGCCTTGCAAAAGTATTCATATCCCTTGAACTTTTTCACGTTTTGTCACCTTACCTTCACCAACTTAAATGTATTTTGTAGAGATTTTAAGTGATAGACTGACACAAAGTAGCAGATAATTGTGAATGGAAGGAAAATGATACATGGTTTTCAAAATTTTAATCAAATAAAAATCTGAAAAGTGTGACGGACAAAAGTATTCAGTCCCCCTATAGCTATACTTTGTAGAGCCACCTTTCTCTGCAATTACAGCTGCAAGTCTTTTGGGGTATGTCTCTACCAGCTTTATCCATCTATAGACTGAGATTTGTGCCCATTCTTCTTTGCAAAATAGCTCAAGCTCAGCCAGATTGGATGGAGAGCACCTGTGAACAGCAATTTTCATGTCTTGCCACAGATGCTCAATGGGATTTAGGTCTGGACTTTGACTGGGCCATTCTAACACATAGTTGTCCTGTGGACATTCTCCCACCTGAGCTGTGGATTTCTGCAGCTCCTCCAGAGTGACCATGGGACTCTTAGATGCTTCTCTGACCAGTGCTCTCCTTGCTCAATCTGTCAGTTTATGTTTTGGTAGGTTTGCAGTTGTAGAATACTTTTTCCATTTTGGATGATGGATTGAACAGTGCTCCTTGGGATGCTCAAAGCTTGGGATATGTTTTTATAACCTAACCCTGCTTTAAACTTCTCCACAACTTTACCTCAGACCTGTCTGGTGAGTTCCTTGGTCTTCATGATGCTGTTTGTTCACTAGTGTTCTCTAACAAACCACTGAGGCCTTCACAGAACAGGTGAACATCAAAGATAAGGGGTGTTCACACTACCATTGGTGACTGTCAGTAGTGTCCGTAGCTATTGTCTGGTACAAGATTTTAGCAACGGACACTAGCTGAACTGTCAGAAATCTGTTAAAATTTCCCTTCATTTCAATGGGGGTTTATATTGTGTCCGTTTGTGTCCGTTTATGTCCGTTTACACCAAATCCGTCAGAAGTCCGTTTTTTCCTGCGGACAAAAACATCCTACATGCAGGATTTTTTTGTCCGTTTGGAAAAACGGATTCTTGACGTACAGCAAATGTCCGTTATTTTTTAACATTGAAGTCTATGGGTAACGGACTTATAACGGACAGTAACTGATAGCCATCAGTTACTATCCGTTATTTTGTTTCCGTTTTGTTTATGCGCATGCTCAGAAAGCAGAAACAAAAAAAAAAATGGATCAGTTAAAAAAAACACATTAGCATCAGTTAGTGTCCGTTAATATCTGTTATGATGGGTGTCCGTTTTTTTTTTGGTTTTTTTTAACGGATACCTTCATAACGGAATCCAACGGTAGTGTGAACCCTGCCTAAGAGTGGATTTAGCAGAAGGGAGACGTATAAGTGCTTCCCTTGTATTTCCCATTCTTTTTTAAGCCACTCTTGGCTTTTGCTCAAAAAAAAACCACAGCAAAATCTGTAAAAAAAAAAATGCAGCACTGTATGGCCTCAATCTTAGATATATTCTCATAGAACAACTCCTTTTCATATGCCCTATTTTCTAGAGCCATTTATTCTTGCATGCATTAGCTTTCAGTGCACAATATGGAACAAGCAGCTCTATGGAGGAAGGGCCTGGGAGGTCCCAATCCAAGTTGAAAAACATTGCTGACTCTGATAAGTCAAAGTGTCAAGTCAAGGAAGGTCAGCATTTGGCCCAAGCTCAGCATGCATCTTGTCCTCTGGTGGTCCTGGTGTCATGATGAGGACATGTTAAAAATCAGCATTTGGAAATGTTGAAAACCACTGTTTGTCTGTGCCTTCACTGACTGTGATGCATTGCCCTTTGAAACGTTAGCTTTGTTGTGAATACTTGGACAAAGTTCATGGGAAACTTTTTATTTAATACGCATTGAAAACTGTTGGCTTGACAAAACATACTGGACAGTAGTACAGGGCTTGCTCTAGTCAGCAAAATATTCCTACTTATAAAACTACATAGTGTATTATATTATTGGTAACGAAAAATCATAAAACTCTAATTTTGTCATTTCTGGGAGAATAAAATTAAATGTGACTTCATTCATGAATCATTTAGTGCCTGAACCAGCAAAATCTGACACTGTAGACATAGCACAGAATAAATCCCCAAAGTACAATTTCCACGCTGTTTGATTTCCGTCTAAACATCAATAGACATACTATATCATCTTAGGAAAATAATTAAGAGCGCTTGCTGCAAGACAGCTTGTAATAGACTGCTGCTGAATGGAAAGCTCATTTTAAATTATAGGACAGAATAGCCTGAAGGGAAAATAGCAGATGAGTAGGAAAGTAACATGTAACAGTCTGGTGCAGTGGTGTTGGCTGGAAAATTAATCCAGGACAGCTTCAAATGAATGAAAACAATATATTATAGCAATGCCTTTGCACTCAGTCCTGAATGTTTGTGACTACTGGGATTTGTCATGTGACGTGCTAATTGGTTTTGCTGGAATAAAAAGAAATATGCAAATAAGTCCTCCATGGTGGAAAAGGGGAGCTAGCACTATTGCCACCTTTTGGAAGATAGCTCCCTATAGAGCAATGCCTGTTTTTTCTGAAACCTAGTAGCATAATCTGGGAATAAAGCTAAAGCAGAATAACTCCTCAGAAAGGAAGAGGAAACCATCACAGGCAGTTGTTTCAAGGTTATTGCCTCTCATCAGTGCCAAGCTGGGTGAGAGGTCTAGATGTAGGTCAGAAGGGGTAGTATGTTTCAATAAAGAGGACCTTTCACGTCCTTATGTATATGCGGTTTTACATACCGCTAGAAAGCCATTATATGCCCCGGGGCTGGAGATATCGGGGATCTAAATTTCACCGTTCACTGTCAGAAGGGCGTTCCTGACAGTCTAGCTGGGCTGTGAGGAACGCCCTCCCTAACAATATTCTTTCCTAGCCCTGTACTGAGGGGGCGTTCCTCACAGCTCAGCGTCATCACTGGGCGGTAAGGAACGCCCCTCTCTCTCTGAGCTGAGTACTATCGGGGGGGGCATTCCTTACAGCCCAGTGATGACGCTGAGCTTTAAGGAACTCCCCCCCCAGTACAAGTTAATGGACAGGTACTGTCAGGGAGGGCGTTCCTCACAGCCAAGCTAGACTGTCAGGAACGCCCTTCTGACAGTGAATGGTGAAATTAAGACCCCCCGATATCTCCAGCCCCAGGGCATATGACGGGAAATCCGGCAGTGCGCTGAATTCAGCACGCTGTCGGCTTTCTAGCGGTATGTAAAACAGCATATACATGAGGATGTGAAAAGTCCTCGTTAAGGAGACATTGCCTTAAAGAAGCCACTTTGCAGTCGTACAGAGACTTATTACAACATGCATACTCTGCTAAGAATTCTAGAACAGGTTTTTTGCTGTGGCAGCTTTTAGGGGAACACACTGCTCCACCACTATCTACACTGCCCCTTAATAGGAATAAATAAGACCCCTATAACAGAGCCAGCTTTAATGCCAGGCACAGAATCCCCATAGTAGAGTCATCCATATTGTTCTAAAAAAAAAGTCAGCTACAGTGTCTAACAGTGCAGTCCAGCTAACATTACTAGCTTTAGGAAGAGTGAAGAAATCAGGCGATACCTTTTAGAGGCTAACTGAGTATGGCTAACACGGTACAACATTATACTACATTATACTACTATTACTAGCTTTAGACAGCCATATACGGTAATATTATACATACACCTCCTTTATACCCCCTGTATCCTGCAGACCTCAGCCTAATCTACTGACTGGAAACCCTGCACATACCTGTAGTGTAGGCATGCCAAAAGAAAAAACACCATACACTTTTGTATACTGGAATTGAAACTGTACTAATTTTTATTGTACATAAACAAAACAAGTGATCAAAACACAAGACAAAGCTCACTTTCCCAAATATTTTCAGTCACCTGGAGCTTACACACATGAGCTGGCGGACATCACTCCTGTTCCCACATGCAATGCTCCCTCCTACACTCACGGACTTGCCCTTTGGTTTTGGTAGCTGCTTTCCAGGATGTGGACTGAACAAATGAGTCGACTCCCAAAAGACTCATAGGCTTTCCTATTTATAATAGGCTGTCTCCATAGCATAAGCAAACATTACTCCACAGCTAGCTTGCGGTCATTTCACAGGACATGGCCAACAGTTTCTTCCAGGTGAAACATCTAGGCAGAACCAATGTTCCTCCTTTACATGTTTCGCCTACAAAGGAACATAGCAATATACACTTTGCATCACCAAGAGTTATACAGTGCATCCAGACAACAGTCAAAAAATGAACAAAACATTGAATAAACACTGTTACTCAGAGGATGCTAACCTGTCTTTGGTAGATGCGCTGAATATGGCCATCTCCAGTCACCCACATAAGGTTTCTTAACTAAGGGGGTTAACCTTCAACTCTTTAATAACAGGACAGTGCCAGAAATATGAGGCTGACACTTTGGATACATGCATTACTTTAAAGAGTTCCTGTATGATCTCAACATTTATTATGCATCAGTAGATAAAGAGCAATACATTGTGGCCGACTTATTAACACTGATACCTTGGTCTTTATCCTTTTGTATTGGTGCAAGATGTGCCTCCTAATAATTTTGGTGCATAGGCAGTGTCGGACTGGGAAGTCTAGGGCCCACCAGTGGAATTGTTTCTAGGGGCCCACCATCAGAACCCCTGCAGATCAGCGGTACCGAGACAGGGCGGCTAAAGGTAATAACATGCCGGGAGTCATGCCGCTCACCCACTATACCATGTGCACCACTGCACTACCTAAACCTACTGCTACACCTTGTATGGCAAGTGAACAGCGTGGCTCCTAGAATTGTTACCTTTACCTGTAGCCGCACTGTCCTGGAAAAGCTGATCTGCAGAGGTCCTGGCTGTTGTATCATCGTAGATGTAATATTGATGGCCTATCCTAAGGACAGGCCATCAATATTAGGAAGATGGATAAATCCTTTAAAGAGGTTGTCGAAGGAATTGGCGCAACCCATGTAGCTGGCGGGAGGTGTAAAGTAAAAAATAAGTAAATTAAAAAGCATACTCACCTGTCCCCGGCGCTCCGTTGTCTGCTGCCAGTGTCCATTCAGTCTCATGCCGGCGACTCCTTGCTGGGAGTCCTGCACCTCATGTGATCGCTAAGACCAATTAGGTACAGGATTTCCAGAAATGAGGCGCCGCCATGAGACTGAACAGACACAGGCAGGGGACAACAGGGTGCTGGGGACAGGTGAGTATGCTTTTTTAAAAATTTTCTTATTTTTACACCTCCCTGGCGGCCGACACAGTGGTCGCTCCAGTTTATGGACAACCTCTTTTAAGGGGTTGTCTGGGCCACATTTTTCTATGGTCACTTCACTGGTCCCTCCACATAGTGGCCTCTTCACTGGTCCCCCATACTGTATGGGGAACAATGATGGGGTCATTATATTGTGTGGGAGCAGTGATGGGGGCTAACATCCTGTGGGGGGGACATTAAACTGTGTGGGGCATATTAAAGGGGTTGTCCAGGGTCAATCTTTTTTATGGCCTATGCTCTGGATAGGCCATAAATACCTGATCGGTAGAGGGCTGACACATGACACCATCAGCTGTACGGAGCCACTTCCGGCACCTGTTCTGTACACAACACAAGGCCGGAAGCAGAAAGCTCCATCCGCTGTATGGCAGCCCGGCGCCTGCACTGCAGCTCAGCTCCTACTGACTTCAATAAGTGCTGAAATACAGTGAAGGTGCCCAGCCCCTATACAGTGGACAGAGCTTTCTGCTTCTGGCCCTGTATTGTGTACAGTATGGGCATCAGAAGTGGCTCCGTACAGCTGATCGGTCCAGGGTCAGCCCCCTACAGATCAGGTATCTGTGGCCTATCCTGAAGATAAACCATAACAAATTATGCCTGGACAACCCCTTTAATAATCCCCCTAATGCCCCACACTTTAAAGAGATTGTCCAGTATAATTTTTTTTCTTTTTTATAATTAGTCTGGGGGAGGTGAATCCCCCCTACCCCACCCCCCCCCAAAAAAAAAAAAAAAAAACATGCTAAACATACTCACCTGTCTCCAGTGCTCCGGTGTCCTCCCAGCACGGTCCGGTCCTGCAGCTCCGCTGTCTTCTTTTTGCCGGAATTCCTCACTGGCTGTGACATCCCAGGTCCCTTCCCTTAGGCCGCTGATTGGCCTCAGGGGTCACGTGACGTCACAGGTAGTCACGTGCAGAGGGAACGTCAGCTGAAAGAAAACAACAGAACTGCAGGACCGAACTGCTCTGGGAGACACTGGGGACAGGAAAGAAAGTTTGTGGGAGGTTTTTTTGTTTTGTTTTTTTCACCTTCCCCTGCGTAATTAAAAAAAAAATGAAGGAGCCACTGTATGGAGTATAAGCTCCACAGTGGCCCCCACCCAGTATTATAAGCTCCACAGTGGCCCCCACACAGTATTATAAGCTTCACAGTGGCCCCCACACAGTATTATATACTCCAAAGTGGCCCCCACCCAGTATTATAAGCTCCACAGTGGCCCCCACCCAGTATTATAAGCTCCACAGTGGTCCCCACCCTGTATTATAAGCTCCACAGTGGCCCCCACCCTGTATTATAAGCTCCACAGTGGCCCCCACCCAGTATTATATGCTCCAAAGTGGCACCCACCCAGTATTATAAGCTCCACAGTGGCCCCCACCCAGTATTATAAGCTCCACAGTGGCCCCCACCCAGTATTATAAGCTCCACAGTGGCCCCCACCCAGTATTATATGCTCCAAAGTGGCCCCCACCCAGTATTATAAGCTCCACAGTGGCCCCCACCCAGTATTATAAGCTCCACAGTGGCCCCCACCCAGTATTATAAGCTCCACAGTGGCCCCCACCCAGTATTATAAGCTCCATAGTGGCCCCCTCCTAGTATTATAAGCTCCATAGTGGCCCCCACCCAGTATTATAAGCTCCACAGTGGCCCCCACCCAGTATTATAAGCTCCATAGTGGCCCCCTCCTAGTATTATAAGCTCCACAGTGGCCCACACCCAGTATTATATGCGCCCAATAGCCCCCCCCCCCCAGCTTCAGTGCTATTATTATACTGTGGGGTCTCCTCAGACCCCAGAGTATAATAATCGGAGGCCCAGGGGAAGTGATTAAAAATAACAAACATTCATACTCACCTTGCCTTACCTTTCCTTGGCATCCTCGCTCCATCCTGCCGTCTTCAGCGTCTTCAGGCCCTTTTCCGACGACGCTGCTGAGACCTGTGATTGGGCCTCAGCGGTCACGTGGGGGCGCACTGACGTCATTACGCGGCCGCGCCCCCATGTGACCGCCGGGGCCTAATCGCAGGCCTCAGTCACATGACGGAGGCGCACCGGAGAGGACGCTGTGCCCCGGAGAGGTGAGAATATGTGTTTATTATTTTCAGTCACCTCCCCTGGGCTGCCATCTATTGGAAAGGGGCCTGCAATATGCCAATAACAGTATGTATAGCGGTCAGGGAAACAGGCTTTCCCCGACCGCTATCATAGTGGTCCGGGGCCCCGGCCATCTCCAGCTGGCCGCGGGCCCCGTACCCTGCTGGGTCCGGTCGTGGTCGCGCCCCCTGCGACCGCGATCGCAACGCCACTGGTCAGGGGCCCGTTCGGGATGGTCAGGATCCCGATCGGGCCCCCATGACATGAGGACTAATAGTCGGGGCTTGGGGCCCACCGGTGGATTCACCGGTTCCCCGGTGGGCCATTCCGACCCTGTGCATAGGTAGGTTCCATGAATCTAAAATGGAATGGATTACAATAGATTTTTTTTGCAACTCATGACTTATGACTCATGATTTATGGCGTGGTTGTAGTAAATCTGAGGGGCAGAAGCATCCCTGCCCCGGCTTTCTGGGATTCCCCATTGTGCTCATTTGTTTGAAAAGTGGCAAGCAGGACACAAAATGAGAAAAATTTTAATTTTTGGGCAAAAAGCTATGCACTTGCGACAAAAGTTGCATTTTTTTCTTGATGTGTTTGCTAGAAAACTGATATCAATGAAAATTCACCCCTCTGAGTTTGACTACTTAAAGGGAATGTGCCACTAGAAAATTACACATTTTTTTTGGAATTGTTGATGAGTTTTTTTTTAAATTTTCAATGTCAGTATCTACATATTGTAAGCCGATGACTGGAAAAATATTGGAAGGGATGTACATATCACCCAGGTTTCTCAGATGGGTGAGATGACGGAAATCCAGAAAGCTTGTTCCTCAGCAGACAATTATGTTTGCTGAGCATTATTTAAGTGCTGTGCCCTGGGCTGGATTTTTTATGGACACTCCTGGAAGAAACCCAGCTGACTGGGATCTCCTCGTTAAGGGGATATAAGAAGTCTGCTAGGAGAGCAGACTGTGGCAGAGCTTGGCTGGAAAGCCACAAAGAAAGTGGCTACTGCTGGAAGACAATCTGACTGTTTGAACTTGTTCCTATTCTAGGTGAGGGAACCTATTTCTGTTTAGTTAGAGCCCAGACGGGCAGGTATTTATTTTTTCGGTTTCTGTTATGTTGCATTTAGGAGTGTTTTGAGTGAATAAAACTCAATACTTGGACTAATACCTTGGAGTCTGTGTTCATGTCAGCCCACCCAGCACCCCAGATCCTGACAATTGGTGGAGGATGCTGGTATTCAGGGGTTGCTAGTGGCAACAACACAACTCCTTGTTAAAAGAAAAAAAAAATATTTTATGTCCTGGGTGAAGGCTGTTGCCGCCAGACAAGACCAGACCCGGAATATGGAAGAGCTACTGAAGCATCTGGTGCAGTCTAATATACAGCAACAAGAAATTAACTGCTTGTTGATGGAGCAGCTGGCCATCATCAAAGAGACTGGTGTCACTAGTCCGCAGAGACCTGTGGAGCTCAAAGATGTAAAGCAGGCTGTGCAAAGAGCTTTGCAGAAAATGAACCCAGATAATGATATAGAGGCCTACCTTACCTTGTTTGAAAGGGTGGCTGAACGAGAGAGACTGCCAACTGCTGACTGGGCAGATGTCATCGCACCTTATCTGACAGGTGAACCCTAGAAAGCATATTATGACCTCTGCCAACAGGATGTCAGAGACTATAATAAACTGAAAGCAGAAATTCTTGCTCGGCTGGGAGTGACCACGGCTGTCCATGCCCGGAGGGTGCATACCTGGAGTTACCATTTGGACAAACCTGCCAGGTCCCAGATGTACAACCTTATTCACCTGGTAAAGAAATGGCTGGAACCAGACCCCTGTACCCTTGCACAGATTGTGGAGAAGGTGGTCCTAGACCAATTCGTCAGATCTCTTCCTCCTGTGTTGCAGCGCTGGGTCGGACATGGAGACCCCAAAGATGCCAACCAACTTGTCAGCCTTGTAGAAAGGTTCCTTGCGACTGAGGTGGAACTTCGCGATGTCTCTGCAGCTCGATCACCCCCTAGGAACACCAGGTGGAGGGCACCTCCCGATAAGACTGTTCCATTTATTGAAGGCGGAGTGAAAAGAGTTTTAGAGGGGTCTCATGGGCGAAAGACTGAAATGTCTCCCAAGCACTCCTCTAGTCCCAAACAGAACTCTCTGCTGGAGAAACCAGGCCTAGTACAGTACTGGAGATGCCATGTACAGGGACATATTTCTGCCCATTGCCCTCTCAGCTCTGAGCTGATGGAATGTGACACTGATGGGCATCCATCCTTGTTCGCAGAACCTGTCTGTGCTGCGGCACCGGGTCTAGAGACTGAGCCTCAGGTCTGCAAAATTATGGTGAATGGTCATCCTGTCCAGGCGTTGCTTGACTCCTGAAGCTTGGTAACTTTAGTACATGCCAGCTTAATAGCTGGGGACTGTTTGTCGGACAAGAACATGAGTGTACTTTGCATCCATTGGGATACTAAGGACTACCCCATGGCCAATATCAAAATAGAGACTATATTAGGACTTGTCTATTATGAAGTGGGTGTTGTGAAAAACCTCATGCATAGTGTGATTTTGGGATGTGATTTCCCTTTGTTCTGGGATTTGTGGGGAAAAGGTAAAACCTGTAAGCCAAAGGTGGATACCCCACCTAGCCCAAAGTGCATGATGATTGTGACCCTTTTCCGTTAGAGGTCCTAGCTGGAGAGGAGGACGATACCCCTTCCCCAGCTCCTGAGCATGATATACCTGAATTGTAGGTCTCCCGGGATAATTTTGGTACTTCACAGTTGAGAGATCCCACTCTTGCTAATGCCCATGAAAGTGTGACAGTCGTAAATAGTGTGCCTCAGGAACCGGATGCTGACCACCAATTTCCCCATTTTGCCAAAAAGTAATGGGGAAATTGTGGAGCAGCTTCTCGTGCCTAAGCCATACCACTGCATGGTACTTGATATGGCCCATAATCATGTACTTGGGGGACACCTAGGGTCTGAGAAAACACAGGAGAGGATTCTCCAAAGGTTTTATTGGCCGGGCGTGTATAAGGAAGTGAAGGACTACTGTGCATCCTGTCCTACATGTCAGGTACATGCCCCAACCCCACATTTCCGTAGTCCCTTGGTTCCACTGCCCATCATTGAAGTACCTTTTGAAAGGATTGCTATGGACTTGGTCGATCCAATAGTCAAGTCAGCTAGAGGTCACCAATATATCGTGATTGTTTTAGATTATGCTACTGGCTATCCTGAGGCGGTTCCTTTGCGTAATACTTCATCAAAGACTATTGCCTGTGAGTTGTTCTATATGTTTTCAAGAACAGGCATACCTAAAGAAATACTGACCGACCAGGGCACACCATTCATGTGTGATGAAAGAGCTGTGCAAGCCATTTAAAATTACCCACATACGGACCTCTGTGTATCACCCCCAGACAGATGGGTTAGTGGAACGCTTTAACAAAACTCTTAAATACATGCTTAAAAAAGTGGTAGAAAAAGATGGTCGTGATTGGGACTGCCTGTTGCCATATCTGATGTTCTCTATTAGAGAAGTTCCACAAGCTTCTACAGGTTTTTCCCCTTTTGAGTTAGTCTATGGTAGACACCCCAGAGGCTTACTAGATATAGCCAAGGCAACATGGGAAACTGAGGCTTCCCCATACAAAAGTGTCATAGAGCATGTAGCTCAAATGCAAGACCGTATTGCAACAGTCATGCCAGTGGTAAAAGAACATCTGCAAAAAGCACAAGAGGCCCAAAGCAGAATTTACAATCATTCTGCCAGAATCCGAGAATTTAACCCAGGGGATAGAGTACTTATATTGGTGCCGACAGTGGAAATGATAGATTCGTTGCCACCAATCCCTCCAGTCCATATAAATGAGACTTTGTCAGCGCCCCAACAACAAGAGGCAAAAGAGTTCCTGCAGAGAAAGAAACGTAAGTTCTCTGATCTTCCAGGGCATACACACCTAGTAGAGCACTGTGTGGAGACGGAACATGGGCGGAAAATAAACCTCAAACCCTATAGAATGGGAGAGGCACGTAGGGAGGTACTGTCAGCTGAGGTTAAACGCATGCTGGAGTTAGGTGTGATTGAGGAGTCTAAAAGTGACTGGTTTAACCGAATTGTCTTGATACCAAAACCCAATGGTACCTGGCGGTTCTGTAATGATTTTAGAAAATTTAATGAAATTTCAAAGTTTGATGCTTATCCAATGCCCAGAGTAGATGAGCTTATTGAGAAGATGGGTAATGCGAGATACATAACCACACTGGATCTCACAAAAGGTTACTGGCAAATACCTTTGTCTGAGGAAGCCAAAGAGAAAACTGCCTTTGCTGTACCAGAAGGATTGTTCCAGTACAAGGTTATGCCATTTGGGTTGCATGAAACTCCTGCTACTTTTCAGAGGTTGATGGACCAAATCTTGCGGCCACATCGTGACTACGCAGCGGCTTACCTGGACGATGTGGTCATTCATAGCCCAGACTGGGGAAGTCACCTCTGTAAGGTACAGGCAGTACTAGACTCCATAAGCGAGGCAGGCTTTACTATTAACCCTGAGAAATGTGCTTTAGGGCTAGAAGAAGCCAAGTACCTGGGCTATGTAATTGGCAAAGGAGTAATAAAGCCCCAAATCAATAAGGTGGAGGCAATACAGAACTGGCCAAGGCTGCTAACCAAAAAGAGGTCCAGGCGTTTCTTGGAATTGCTGGCTACTGTCGTAGGTTTGTGCCAAATTTTGCCTCTATTGCAGCTCCTCTCACTGACCTGACGAAAGGTGGGAAGCCAGTGATGATCCACTGGAAACCAGAAGCAGAGGAGGCATTCCAGAGGCTAAAGTTAGTTCTATGCCAACAGCCAGTCCTGATAACCTCTGATTTTAGGAAGGAGTTCCTGGTGCAGACGGATGCCTTTGATGCAGGTCTGGGAGTGGTGCTGTGCCAGGTTATAAATGGAGAGGAGCATCCAGTGATGTACCTGAGCAGGAAGCTGTTTCCTGCTGAGAAAAACTACGCCATTGTGGAAAGGGAGTGCTTAGCTATTAAGTGGGCACTGGATGCCCTAAAATATTACCTCCTAGGCAGAAAATTTAAGTTGATAACTGACCATGCCCCTCTCACGTGGATGAAAATGAATAAGGATAGAAATGCTAGGGTTACCAGATGGTTTCTGTTCTTGCATAATTTTATTTTCAGTGTAGAGCACAGACCAGGGAAGTTGTTGGGAAATGCTGATGCCCTGGACCAGGGAAGTTGTTGGGAAATGCTGATGCCCTGTCAAGGGTACATTGTATGATGGCCACAATGGTACTGGGCGCCGGAAAGATAGCTTTCAGACGGTCCAAGTGTAAAATAAAAGTGCCTTTATTCAGCTTAACTGCAACATAACAAAACAACAAAAAAACCTATGCCACAGTTAGGGCCTAACTCACTCCTTGAGCCCCTAACTGTCCTGACTGTTGCTCAGCTCCAGCAACAGTCCTCTGTGGACGCCAGCCCTTCTGGGACAGAGCCTATCTCTCTGTCCTAGCTGGTCCACCCCTGTGGACGCCAGCCCTTTTGGGACAGAGCCTCTCTCTCTGTCCTAGCTGGTCCACCACTTCCTGCTTCTTGCAGGACACTCCAGCCCTCCTGGAGTTACGTGCCACCCCCAAAGGCGTGGCTGAGAGCCTTTTCTGGCCTGGCCTGGGTCGCTCAACAGCGTCCTCTGGCTCACATACTTACATACCCTCCCCCTCAGCTCACTACCCATGGAGTGAGCTACAATGGGACGAGACATCCTATGATGAAGTCCCTCTTCAACCATGTATGCCTGTCCAGTGTCTATCCAGTAGTCACAATCTGGCAGTCTTTTCTTCCAAATTCCGCTCCATCGAGTTTTCCGTCTTCTCATCACTTTCAATGCTACGCCAAGATCCTGGCCATTCTGTGCAAAGGCAAGTTTTACTCCATCACCTTCACAATTCACCACACAGGGGATCACATCATTTTCATCACATTTTTCACGATAGTCTTCAGCCATCCCATTGCATGACTTTGATCCCTTTAGTGAATAGCTGTAAAAATCTTCATCTTCACCTATCATGAATTCACAGGAGCTCAGAGACCAACTAACACGTACTTCATGCACATCAATGTCTTTAGAGTATAACTGTATCACGGGAACTTTTTCCGTAACCTTCATCTCAAAGCAAACTTTGCCATCACCATCAAGGCTTAGAAGTTTAGGAGACATAGGCTGCTTGCTCTCCTCTTTGCTGGAGATACACAATCTCTGTACTGCAATATCTTCTCCTTCTGCACGAGGGCCATACCGTACACCCTCACATAATAGATCACACTGAACTACATTTTCTGGCATGTCTTTAACAACTGTCACATCATTGGTGACATGTAACCATCTCTTACTTCCTGACTCCCCCTTCACAGACAACATGGAGTCATTATTCACCGTTTGTCCACCAGACATTTGGCTAGAGGCAGGCACAGCAACACCTTTATCCACAATGACTTCAGACACTTTAGCTGTTGGGACAACATATGCGTGGTCAGTCTTCTTACGGACTCTTGTTCCACACTTTTGATGACCCTTCACCTTATTTACCATCTCACAGCCCTCTAGGCTTTGGACCTCATTGGTTTGAGGCTGGACCCACTCTGTCACAGGCAGTGTGTGACCAATCACAGTTTCTTCTTCTGTTGGACCTTCTTTGGCCTCCTCACATTTTGCAGGAAGTCCACCTTTAGCAGCATCTTCCTGGGGTACTATACCCTCTACTTGACGTTTTACCGAGTCACGTGGTTTCATCATAATCTGATCATTGGTATCAACATCAGTGGACAGGTCACTCATGTCTTTCTGACTTAATGATTCTCCTTTCTCTGCCTCTATACTGGCAGCTTTTTCCAATTCTAACGCCTTCTGTAGCGCACAAATCTCTGATTCCAGCTCCAGAACTTTCTTCACTGCGACATTTTTCTGTGCCGCTTCCATCTCAGTCTTTACTAGTGCACCTTGCAGCTCTGATTCTTTAGAGGTTAACAGGTTCTGCAGCGAATCCTTCTCAGCTTCTAGTGCTGACAGCTTTCAAGATAGGGCAGATGCCGACTGTTCAGTAATGGATAGAGACTGCTGCAATCGATCCAATTCTTCTCTTTTAGATTCCACTTCGGTTTTTAACTGTTCAATCTGAACAGTGCGCTCTTCCAACTTTATTTCTGACTCGCGCTTCACGTGATCCATCTGAAACTCCAGCTGTTTCTTGATGCGTGCAATTTCCTCCTGCTGGTTCACTTGCACCTTTAGTTTAGCAACAAGAATTTTTAGATCTACAATCTCAGTAGACAAATTAGACAGGTTTCCCTCAAACTGAATCTTCATGTCTTCTATCTGGAGGTCCAATTCTCTCTTGGCCTTTTCCAGCTTGTCATAAGCATTAGCTTTGTTCTCATACAATATCTGCACAGATTCCAAGTTTTTCTCAACTTCATCCTTGGAGCTAACCAAATTCTCCATTTCAGTGCACAGTTGCTTGTTGAGCCTCTCTAACTTGGCCTTCAATTCAAGGGCCTCTGCTTCAGCACGGTCACATTCTTCTGCATATCTAGCAGAAAGAGTCTTCTCTTCACCAAGCAGCTGATCAAACTTTTTCTGCTTCCTTTCCAAATTTGACACCATCCGACGTTGATGATCAAGGTCTACACCTACATCTTCTAGTTCCTGCTGCAGTCTAATTTTTGTCTTCTCAAGTTTGTCATAAGCAGCAACCTTCTCCTCAAACCGTTGATTTGTAGCTTCTAGCTCCTTTTGCAACCTTTCCTTTAGTTCTTCAACAGAGTCCAAGGACCCAATACTATCTTCCATTTTTTTCTTCATATCAGTCGCCTGAGCCTGTAGTGTTGAAATCTGCTTTGTCAAATCTCTTTTTGCTATCTCCTCTTCCTCTAGTTGCTCAAGGAAATCATTTTTCTCATCTTCCATTTGTTTTAGTTTTGTACTAAGGTCAAGCTTCTGACAAGTTTCTTCTTGCAAAAGTTCCTGAGTGTCCTGAAGCTGAGATTCTAGTGTAGAAAAATCTTTGGAAAGTTTAATAAACTTGCTGTCTGCTTGAGAAAGAAGCCCTGTGACATTATCCAATTCCACCTGTAGTCTATTTGCCTTGTCTAGCAGTTCTGCTTGAAATCTGTCCCCTTCTGTGACTTTTAGTTGCATCACTTGAAGTTGAGTCTCTACTTTTTTATGACTCTCCTGTAAGGCTTGCACTTTCTGAGCATGGACAGACGACATTTCCATCAAATCTTTGTCTTTATTTTGCACCAAAACAGACAATTTCTCTTTATCTTCACAAGATCCTGACAGCGCCCTCTCCAGGCTACATATTCTAGCTTTGAGTTCACTTTCTCTTTGTTCCAGAACTCCAGCTTTACTTCGCCATTCGTGGATTTCACCATTTAGGCGAACCTGATGCAAGTTTTGCTCTGACTGCAATGTCTGCACCACAGATTCTAAATCACTCTCTCGGTCAGACACATGCTTCCTCAGCTCGGCAATTTCATTTTCTTTGTCAGTCAATGCAACCGAAAGTTTTTCACACATCTTAACTTTGTCATCCAGACATTCTGATTGACTCTGCAAAAATTCACTTCTCTCATGTTTAGCAGTTTCAAGGTCATCTCTTATTTTTTCAATGACACTCTCTTTGGCAGTGGAGTCTTGAACATGCTGCTCCTTTAAATCCTGCAATTGCTTCTCAAGCACTTGCTTATGCTCTACAGTCTGTATAACTTCATTAGTTAGAGCACATTTCATTTTTGCAAACTCCTTCTTAGTGACACAGTCCATTCCAGGCAAACCCAGTACCACATTTTCACAATGACTAGGATATAACCTCTTCATAGAGTCAAGCTCTGCCTTCAACTTAAGGTTCTCTCTTTCTGATACCAAAAGTTGCCATTTCCAATCAGATATTTCATTCTCATACATGAACCTGATGGTTTTATTCTCATCTTGAAGCTGCTGCACCCTAACATTTTCATCTTTGGCGCGTTCATGCACTCCATTATGAGACACACACTCAGCAGGGACATATTCCATCATAGAACAGAGGTGCTTTAGAAAAATTGAGTCACCATCATGCAACCCTTTATCTTTACTTGCATTCCACATGATCTGTTCCGGGTTTTGTGTCTCTCTGCATTCAGACTGCTGCATTAATAAACCTGAGCATAACTTCTCTGCTTTTTTACAAGCTGAAATTCTCTTTTTCTTGCCCATGGTTTACTAACAAAATTACACAATATTCCACAGCAACTTTGGGTTCAACCGGCAGCAACTTTTTGCTATTTTCTGCAGTCACCTGTATTCACACAGTTAACTTATGTGGCACTACAACAACCAGCATTTTCTTCTGTCTTCCACAGAAAACACCAACATGGCACCATAGCCTTTTGCATACACTTGTTTGCAATATCCAGCTTCTATAAACATTGCTTACTTTCTTGCCATCAGCAAACATTTCACAGACTTCTGTGCCACAGTATACACAAAGTCCATTCCCTGGATTCCTCATCCAGAGTTTTACTTTCACCAGTTTTTGCACACACTTTGCTATGTTGCAATTCACTCACCCCTTCCTGGGCTTCTCAGTGGAAATCACAGATTTCTTCCAGCTATAGGCCACAATTCACACTTAGCAGTACTGCAGTCACCAATCACTTGTCTTCCAGGACTTGGCGTGGATCTCTTTATGCGCGCGTTCTCCACCATATGTGATAATTTGGGGAATTAAACTCAAAATGGCGGCTTTTCCTGGTCCGGACAGCGGTGGTTCATGGTACTGGGCGCCGGAAAGATAGCTTTCAGACGGTCCAAGTGTAAAATAAAAGTGCCTTTATTCAGCTTAACTGCAACATAACAAAACAACAAAAAACCTATGCCACAGTTAGGGCCTAACTCACTCCTTGAGCCCCTAACTGTCCTGACTGTTGCTCAGCTCCAGCAACAGTCCTCTGTGGATGCCAGCCCTTCTGGGACAGAGCCTATCTCTCTGTCCTAGCTGGTCCACCCCTGTGGACGCCAGCCCTTTTGGGACAGAGCCTCTCTCTCTGTCCTAGCTGGTCCACCACTTCCTGCTTCCTGCAGGACACTCCAGCCCTCCTGGAGTTACGTGCCACCCCCAAAGGCGTGGCTGAGAGCCTTTTCTGGCCTGGCCTGGGTCGCTCAACAGCGTCCTCTGGCTCACATACTTACAATATATACAGTGGGGGAAAAAAGTATTTAGTCAGCCACCAATTGTGCACTTAAAAAGATGAGAGAGGCCTGTAATTGACATCATAGATAGATCTCAACTACGAGAGACAAAATGAGAAAACAAATCCAGAAAATCACATTGTCTGATTTTTAAAGAATGTATTTGCAAATTATGGTGGAAAATAAGTATTTGGTCACCTACAAACAAACAAGATTTCTGGCTCTCACAGACCTGTAACTTCTTCTTTAAGAGGCTCCTCTGACCTCCACTCATTACCTGTAATAATGGCACCTGTTTGAAATTGTTATCAGTATAAAAGACACCTGTCCACAACCTGAAACAGTCACACTCCAAACTCCACTATGGTGAAGACCAAAGAGCTGTGGAAGGACACCAGAAACAAAATTGTAGACCTGCACCAGGCTGGGAAGACTGAATCTGCAATAGGCAGTAACACACTACGCCGCCATGGACTCTCATCCTGCAGTGCCAGACGTGTCCCCCTGCTTAAGCCAGTACATATCCGGGCCCGTCTGAAGTTTGCTAGAGAGCATTTTGTATGTTCCAGAAGAGTACTGGGAGAATGTCATATGGTCAGATGAAACCAAAGTAGAACTGTTTGGTAGAAACACAACTCATCGTGTTTGTAGGAGAGTGAATGCTGAGTTGCATTCAAAGAACACCATACCTACTGTGAAGCATGAGGGTGGCAACATCATGCTTTGGGGCTGTTTCTCTGCAAAGGAACCAGGACGACTGATCTGTGTACATGAAAGAATGAATGGTGCCATGTATCGTGAGATTTTGAATGCAAACCTCCTTCCATCAGCAAGGGCATTCAAGATGAAACGTGGCTGGGTCTTTCAGCATGACAATGATCCCAAGCACACCACCAGGGCAACAAAGGAGTGGCCTTGTAAGAAGCATTTCAAGGTCCTAGCCATTCTCCAGATCTCAACCCCATAGAAAACCTTTGGAGGGAGTTGAAATTCCACGTTGCCCAGTGACAGCCCCAAAACATCACTGCCCTAGAGGAGATCTGCATGGAGAAATGGGCCAACATACCAGCAACAGTGTGTGCCAACCTTGTGAAGACTTACAGAAAACGTTTGACCTCTGTCATTGCCAACAAAGGATACAGTGCCTTGCGAAAGTATTCAGCCCCCGTGAACTTTTCAACCTTTTGCTACATTTCAGGCTTCAAACATAAAGATATAAAATTTAAATTTTTTGGTGAAGAATCAACAACAAGTGGGACACAATTGTGAAGTGGAACGAAATTTATTGGTTATTTTAAACTTTTGTAAAAAATAAAAAACCGAAAAGTGGGGCGTGCAATATTATTTGGCCCCTTTACTTTCAGTGCAGCAAACTCACTCCAGAAGTTCAATGAGGATCTCTGAATGATCCAATGTTGTCCTAAATGACTGATGATGATACATATAATCCACCTGTGTGTAATCAAGTCTCCGTATAAATGCACCTGCTCTGTGATAGTCTCAGGGTTCTGTTTAAAGCGCAGAGAGCATCATGAAGACCAAGGAACACACCAGGCAGGTCCGTGATACTGTTGTGGAGAAGTTTAAAGCCGGATTTGGATACAAAAAGATTTCCCAAACTTTAAACATCCCAAGGAGCACTGTGCAAGCGATCATACCCCGGTATTGAAATGGAAGGAGTATCAGACCACTGCAAATCTACCAAGACCCGGCCGTCCCTCTAAACTTTCATCTCAAACAAGGAGAAGACTGATCAGAGATGCAGCCAAGAGGCCCATGATCACTCTGGATGAACTGCAGAGATCTACAACTGAGGTGGGAGAGTCTGTCCATAGGACAACAATCAGTCGTACACTGCACAAATCTGGCCTTTATGGAAGAGTGGCAAGAAGAAAGCCATTTCTCAAAGATATCCATAAAAAGTCTTGTTTAAACTTTGTCACAAGCCACCTGGGAGACACACCAAACATGTGGAAGAAGGTGCTCTGGTCAGATGAAACCAAAATCAAACTTTTTGGCCACATTGCAAAACGATATGTTTGGCATAAAAGCAACACAGCTCATCTCCCTGAACACACCATCCCCACTGTCAAACATGGTGGTGGCAGCATCATGGTTTGGGCTTGCTTTTCTTCAGCAGGGACAGGGAAGATGGTTAAAATTGATGGAGATGGATGGAGCCAAATACAGGACCATTCTGGAAGAAAACCCGTTGGAGTCTGCAAAAGACCTGAGACTGGGAAGGAGATTTATCTTCCAACAAGACAATGATCCCAAACATAAAGCAAAATCTACAATGGAATGGTTCACAAATAAACGTATCCAGGTGTTAGAATGGCCAAGTCAAAGTGCAGACCTGAATCCAATCGAGAATCTGTGGAAAGAGCTGAAAACTGCTATTCACAAACGCTCTCCATCCAACCTCACTGAGCTCAAGCTGTTTTCCAAGGAAGAATGGGCAAGAATTTCAGTCTCTTGATGTGCAAAACTGATGGAGACATACCCCAAGCGACTTGCAGCTGTAATCGCAGCAAAAGGTGGCGCTACAAAGTATTAACTTAAGCGGGCCGAATAATTTGGCACGCCCCACTTTTCAGTTTCTTATTTTTTACAAAAGTTTAAAATAACCAATAAATTTCGTTCCACTTCACAATTGTGTCCCACTTGTTGATTCTTCACCAAAAAATTAAAATTTAATATCTTTATGTTTGAAGCCTGAAATGTGGCAAAAAGTTGAAAAGCCGAATACTTTCGCAAGGCACTGTATATAACAAAGTATTGCGATGAACTTTTGTTATTGACCAAATACTTATTTTCCACCATAATTTGCAAATAAATTCTTTAAAAATCAAACAATGTGATTTTCTGGATTTGTTTTCTCATTTTGTCTCTCATAGTTGAGGTCTACCTATGATGTTAATTACAGGCCTCTCTCATCTTTTTAAGTGGGACAACTTGCACAATTGGTAGCTGACTAAATACTTTTTTTCCCCACTGTTTGTATGTAAATATATATATATATATATATATATATATATATATATAAAAATTTTAATTTTTAAAAGTACTAAATCCTGCAATTTTTACTCACTAAGTTTAATAATAGAATGACACTTTTATGACAGAATGACAATGCTAATTCAGCAGTAGTTTATTTTGCAGAAGTCATTTGCATCACAGGCAGGGTTACAATAGAATACCTCTACAGATAACAGCACTGACCCATCATTGTATCCATTACGACTAATATATGATATCACGGTTTATTTACTCCTCCTTCATGCAAAGAGTATAGATTAGAGCAGCAGTAGGCAACCTTCGGTGCTACACCTATTGTGAAACTACAACTATTCATCAGAGCTGAAGCCAGCACCCGGCAAACTCGGGCAGGTGCCAGGGCCCAGAGAGCCTGGGGGCCCACTTGGTTTCTGCAATGGTCGCTTCCATCAATACAGATGGAAGCACTCATTCAACTGACATAGCCGAGCAGTAAGTCCAGATTTCACTTTCACTTACTGCTTGTAGCTCCTCCGTCCCTTCCCTGCTCCAGTACTGACAGGGTTACTGTAAGTGTCCTGGAGCAGGGAACGGGCAAGGAGCTACAAGCAGTAAGTGATTGTGAAATCTGCAGTTACTGCTCACTCCCTGAAAAGGGTTGGGTGATATAAGGAGGCATTTTACTGTATGGGGGCACAAGGAGCCACTGTGCTGTATGGGAATTTAAGGGGGCATTATATGGTGGAATAAAGTGAGCCACTGTCCTGCATAGAGGGCATAAGGAGACTATTATACTTCATGGGGCATATGGGGCCATTATACACGAGAGGGCAATTACAGTTGCAGATTTCACTGACGGTTTTCAATCTTTGCAATGCAAAGGTTGAAACTT
Source organism: Leptodactylus fallax (assembly GCA_947044405.1). Classification (NCBI taxonomy): domain Eukaryota; kingdom Metazoa; phylum Chordata; class Amphibia; order Anura; family Leptodactylidae; genus Leptodactylus; species Leptodactylus fallax. The sequence continues at coordinate 8,631,949 of CAMRHE010000012.1, read as the reverse complement.
ATGGCAGAGCTACAACATTACACCCAATTTCAGGTGTTTGTTGTTTCAGCACCTTTTAGAGGAAAACACTGCTGCCGCATGCGTTGTGCCGCAAAGGGGCCCACACAGACTTGGAGCCGGCCCTGCTTAACGTGCATACTTGCGCTGCTGTTCTTGGAACTCCCATAAAAATGAATGGAGCATGCTGGGAGTATCCCATAGACCCCAGTGAATTGGCTACAGTCTATTACAGCCTTTGGCCATCAGGGCTGTGGAGTTGGAGTTGGCAGGGTCGGACTGGCCAACCGGGGAACCGGTGAATCCCCTGGCGGGCCCCGAGCCCCCACTATTAGTACTCATTTTGCCAATGCAAAGGTCAGGGGTCTGATCGGGACGGTCAGAGGTCTGATCGGGACGGTCAGAGGCCCGATCCAGCCCCTGACCATCCTGATTGGGCCCCTGACCAATGGACAGTGGCGTAACGATCGTGGTCGCAAGGGCTACGACTGCGACTGGAGGGGTACGGGGCCCGCTGGAAATGACCGGGGCCCCGGACTACCATGATAGTGGTCGGGGAAAGCCTGGTTTCCCGACCGCTATACCTATTGTTAATGGAAAGGGGCCGTGCCATTAGATGCCAGCCCAGGGAAAGTGACAAAAAAAAAAATACTCACCTGGCTGTCCTGGGCTCAGCATCATCTCCGGGCGCTTTTCAGGCCTCACTGCAGGGGCCTGTGATTAGACCTCAGCGGTGACATGGGGCGCGCCAGCGTAATGACGTCATCGCGCTCTACGTGACCGCTGAGGTGCAATCACAGGCCCCAGCGGTGACATCTGGGGCACGGGACGTGGAGACCAGGGGACCAAGGAAGAAGGGAAAGACTGCAGTACGGAGCGAGGATGCCCCGGAGAGGTAAGACAAGGTGAGAATAAGTGTGTGTTATTTTTAATCACTTCTCCTGGGCCATTACTTATTATATTCTGGGGTCTGAGGAGATCCCAGAGTATAATAATAGCACTGGCTCTGGGGTGGGAGCACTGTGGAGCATCTAATAGTGTGTGGGGGCCACTGTGGGCATATATTACTGTGTGGGGGCCACTGTGGGCATATATTACTCTGTCAGGCCATTGTGGGCATATAATACTGTGTGGGGCCACCGTGGAGCATATCATGCTGTGTTGGGGCCCCTGCGGAGCATATAATGCTGTGTTGGGGCCACTGCGGAGCATATAATGCTGTGTGGGGCCACTGTGGGCATATATTACTCTGTCAGGCCATTGTGGGCATATAATACTGTGTGGGGCCACCGCGGAGCATATAATGCTGTGTTGGGGCCACTGTGGAGCATATAATGCTGTGTTGGGGCCACTGCGGAGCATATAATGCTGTGTGGGGGCCACTGTGGAGCATATAATGCTGTGTTGGGGCCACTGTGGAGCATATAATGCTGTGTGGGGGCCACTGTGGAGCATATTACACTGTCCCAGTATTGTTTACATGCCGGGCGCTGTGCTGCTCATTCACCGTGTTCTTGATAACTGCAGTTGTGGTTACTAAAGCTGTATCTCTTTCAAGTATCTGAGATATCACTGCAGCACCCGTAACCGTCACTATCAAGAATTCACTCTAGGGAGGGGGTAGGGAGATTCTGATGGGCAGCCATTGGAACCAATCCAGTTGCAGCTTGTTGCTGCAAACATCACTGACGTACTGACACTGTGCGCGGCAACGGGTTTCTGTATAGGAGCCCAGACCAGCAGTGTGAAAGGTAAATACAACTTACCCACGCAAACAAAAAAACAACTTTTCTCCCTATTTTGCCCCCAAATCTTTCAACTTCACTGACCACTTTGATAATGTAGGGAACTGCCATTTCTACTAGTATATAATGTATCTGGCTTCTTTGCCCCTGCAGTTTGGCTTCAGAGACCCCAGGCATTTAGTGCAAGTTTTGTTTTGTAAATACAGTGAGTCAGACACATGTGAGGCAGAGCTGCTGGGGAGAGAGATGTGAGCAGAGCTGCTGAGACAGACATGTTATGTCTGGGGGAGTCTAAGAGCCACTTGTTCCTCTTTACTTCACAGTATATAGTTAGGTATGTGTTACCCCCTATATACTCACAGGACCTAGCTAGTAACCGTAGTTAGGGATCCATATATATATACAGTTCAGGGCAGTGATAGGTTAGGCTTCCGAAGGCCAACTAGCTAGTTAGAGGCCCGGTGGCACTAGTAGTTTAGCTGGCAGGTTAAGGACTCAGTGTTAGGGTAGTCAGGCCTGCATCTACTGCCGTCACCGTCGCCCTGTTTGCTGCCTGTGAAGAATCTCACCATCATCATCATCTCCTGATCGGCTGTCTGTCATCTCCTGGAAGAATCCGAGGATCCACAGTCATCCACAGGGGCCCCTGCATCTCTTCTGTTGCCTGGAGGTATTGTGCACTGGACTCTTGCTATATATCTATATATATACCCGGGTATATAACCTAAGACGGTTGAGGACTTGCTGGTTGTTGTAGTATTGCTGTGTTCTGAGTATATTTTATGTATGTATTATTACCCTGTTGATTCTTATAAAGCTACTGTTATAACCTTATGTGGTATCTGTATGTATTCTTCAGACTGTGAGATTAGTACAGTGATCCTTGTTAAGGCTACTAACTGTACCTCATGGGTAAGTCCCAGGAAGAGATCCTCCCTGTAATACAGAGGCTCTATCCTGGGTGGAGGCACTGATATATTTCATATATGTTCCCACTCTTCCCTTCAGCGAAGGCTTCAGGTCCCATTATACACACAGGTCAGCGCCAGAGTCTGTTGCGGGAGGGATAATACTCATACCCCCCCCAAATAGGGCTACATTTGGAGGCACTGCTGAGATTTAGAAGTGGGAATAGTCATTGATATGGAGAAGCGATATAGCTCAGAGGGGAACCTCCCACTAGCTACTACATGGGATTACCGACCTCCTGTTCCTCCCCTGGTTCAGGTAAAGGAAGAACCCCGCTCAGCCAGTTACCCCCCCAGTATGGCCGTCGCTAGCAGTTCCTCTAGTGACAGTGCTATTAGCACTTTAGCCAGGCTGACTGAAATGTTAGCTCAGGGCCTGCAGGCCACTCACTACAAGAAACTAAAAGTATTCTCTGGTAATGTCCCAGTACCACAAGGGGAGGAAAACTTTGAGATATGGAAAGAACATACTCTCCAATGCCTGAAGGAATGGTCTTGCTCTGAAGAAGGCAAGCGGCAGCGTATCAGTGAAAGTTTGCGGTCTCCTGCTGCAGAATTGATCCGCTTGTACAGAGACTCTCATGAAGGAGTGAGTGCATTGGACTATATACAAGTACTGTCTGATCACTTTGAGCCATACTATGACCTTGCCCAGATGGTTGCTGATTACCGAATGGTTCGTCAAAAAGAAGGGGAAAATGTCTCTACTTTTATTAACCGTTTACAGCTACTTCTTTCACGTCTGGTGTACCACGCAGCTATATCTACTTCAGAGGTAGACGCTATGAGAACCAGTCAGTTGGTGAGAGGGTTACAACCTCATCATCCTCTTGCTCAAGTACTCAAGGTCTTACTATCTGATAGAGTCCTTCCATTTCCTGACTTAATGAAGTTAGTGAAGAAACAAGAAGCTGACATTAGTTTTAGTACCCCTAAGAAAGCGAAAAGCATCTCTAAAGAAGATGTTGTTCCTAATTCAAACAAGGACAAACCAGCGGAGCGGTCAGAACTTAGACAGTCCGCCACTCCACCCACTGCCACTCAATGGAGGAAGGATGCTAGAACCTGTTATAAATGTGGTCAGACGGGCCATAGTGCCAGACAGTGTACGGAGGACAGTGAGGGATTGAGACACAGTGCTGTCTTCTCTATTCAGAATCAAAGACACCGAAGGAAGGCGGGCCGAGTAAATACCAGAGGCGCTATCGCGGGCTCCAGTTCCGTTGTCAAAGTCACTGTCAATGGTCATGCCGCTCCTGCCCTGTTTGATACAGGATCTCAAGTGACCCTGATTTATCGCTCGTTCTACCAAAAGTATCTGAGGGATATACCTCTTCAGTCTACAGGACAAATGAAATTGTGGGGGCTTAATTCAGGATCATATCCTGTAGATGGCAGCCTACAAGTAGTTATAGCTGTCCCTGAATTAGAAGATCAGAGTGTCGCTCCCATGAAGATTACGGCTCTTGTCTGTCCTGATACAGGGGATTCTTGTGCAGCTCCTGTGATACTTGGCACTAATTGTCCCGCAGTGCATTATGCTTTTCAGAAGTTTCTTGGAAGAGATTGGAACCCTGCAGCTCAGCCGGTGAATATATCTTCTGATCTTAGAGAACTCTGTGATGCCCTGTCTACTGGCTATCGACATGGAATGGTATATCATATCGGTGAGAGAACGGTGGAAGTTCCTGCCGGCGGGGAGAGAATTCTGAGAGTAGCCTCCAGCATTGCTCCCGATTTGCTTGAAGGGGGGAGTTATGTCCTTATGGAAACCCCTGAAGAAATGATTAACCAGAATGGCTGGATGGTGATCCCAGAGAGAAAGGACTGGAGAAATAAAGTGGAGTTATCTACCTGTGTGACAGTGAGGAACTGTTCACCGCATCCGATTGTAATTGGACCATACCAGAATGTGGCCCACTGCTACCCTGTGCTTGGAGTAAATCCATACGCTGAAGTGTGCAGGATTCAAATCCGAGATGCAATCCCTAATCTCAATCTTGACTTGAGTGATCCACATTTACCAGAGGCCTGGAATCAGCGACTGACACAGAAGTTGTCTGAATTATCGGAAGTGTTCTCCATGGATGATATGGATGTAGGTTGTGCTAAAGTGCTCAACACACTTTCCGATTGACCGATTCTACTCCCTTCCGGGAGCGACCACGGAGAGTTGCTCCAAAGGATGTTGATGAGTTAAGACAGACTCTACAGCAAATGAAAGGTCAGGGGATCATTGTGGACAGTAAGAGCCCCTATGCCTCACCTATTGTGGTGGTAAGAAAAAAATCTGGAGCAATTCGCCTATGTGTGGATTACAGAACTCTGAACCGGAGAACCTTACCTGATCAGTATACACTGCCGAGAATTGAAGAAGCTCTGGAAGCTCTGAATGGAAACTGTTGGTTCACAGTGCTGGACCTAAGATCGGGATACTATCAAGTCCCAATGGCACCTGAGGATCAGGAAAAGACAGCCTTCATATGCCCCTTGGGTTTCTTTCAGTTCACTCGTATGCCGCAAGGTACAAAAGGTGCGCCAGCAACGTTCCAAAGGTTGATGGAAAGAGTGTTAGGTGATTTAGTGCCCCGGGAATGCCTTGTATATCTTGATGACATTATTGTGTTTGGAAAGACGCTGGAAGAACATGAAGAACGACTCATGAGAGTACTCCATCGCTTAAAAGAAGAGGGGCTGAAGTTGTCGGCTGACAAATGCAAATTTTGTAGATCTTCGGTCACTTATGTAGGTCATATTGTTTCTGCTGAAGGAGTTGCTACCGATCCTGGTAAGATTGAAGCTGTGGTGAATTGGCCCCGACCGCAAAATATTACGGAGTTGCAATCTTTCTTGGGGTTTTGTGGATTCTATCGACGATTTGTGGAAGGATATTCAAAAATTGCTCGAGCCCTCCTCGACCTGTTGAAGAGTGATGCAGGAGATCCGGGAAAGAAGAAAGGGTCTTCCAAAAGCCTTTTTGGCGATAGGTGGACTGCGGATTGTGAAGAAGCATTTAAGTTGTTGAAGAAGAAATTGACAGAAGCTCCCGTTCTGGCTTATGCTGATGCACATAAGCCATATGTGCTACATGTAGATGCCAGCTTTGAAGGATTAGGTGGCGTGCTGCACCAAGAATACCCAGCCGGGTTACGGCCCATAGCTTTCATAAGTCGAAGTCTTTCTCCCAGCGAGAAAAATTATCCAGTACATAAATTGGAGTTTTTGGCGCTCAAGTGGGCCATTGTTGATAAATTACATGACTATTTATACGGAGCCACGTTTGAAGTAAGAACAGACAACAATCCACTGACATACGTTTTGTCAACCGCTAAACTCGATGCTACAGGACATCGCTGGTTGGCAGCTTTATCCAACTACCAATTCACACTCAAGTATAAATCGGGGCCTAAGAACATTGGGGCAGATGCTCTATCAAGACGGCCTGGATTACCTAGTCCGGAAGTAGTGGATGAATGGGAAGAAGTGCCAAGTCCTGGAGTAGGAGCTTTGTGTGCCATGGCTGCTGTAGTTGAAGACCGAGTAGCCTTTTCTGAAACTCGGCTTATTGACTCTATTGGGGGAGGTCCCGAAGCTGTACCAGACATGTTTGCCTACCCTGCCGCTTTAGGATCCTTTGAGAGTTGTTCTATATCTTCAAAGCGAATGATCTGGAGTCAAAAGACTGATCCTTTAATTGGACCTCTTTATCAAGCAGTGAGTTCTCAAGACAGAGAAATGTTAAAGACATCCCTACCCTCTGAATGCAGTCAACTTCTACGAGATTGGGAGAAGTTTGAAATAGACAATGGCCTACTTTATCGTGTGGTGCTGTATCATGATCACCCTGGAAGGCGCCAACTAGTTATTCCAAGCTGCTTTCAGAAGATGATTTTCCGAAGTCTGCATGATTATCATGGTCATTTGGGACCTGAGAAGACTTATGGCCTAATACAAGACCGATTCTACTGGCCCAAAATGAGAGATACCGTGACTCGTCTGTGTAGGTGCTGTCGCAGATGTTTGCAGAGGAAGACTGTCCCGGTTCGAGCGGCCTTCATGGGACACTTGAAGAGTTCGGGCCCCATGGATCTTGTCTGCATAGACTTCCTTTGTATTGACAACGACTCCAGAGGATTTGGAAATGTATTGGTGGTGACTGATCACTTCACACGATATGCTCAAGCCTTTCCGACTAAGGATCAAAAAGCAGTCACTGTTGCAAGAGTGCTTTGGGAAAAGTATTTTATCCATTATGGCTTACCACACCGGTTGCATTCTGATCAAGGCCGGGATTTTGAGAGTAACCTGATCAAAGAGTTACTTCAGTTGTTGAACATCCGCAAAAGTCGGACGACGCCTTACCATCCAGAGGGAGATGCCCTTCCTGAAAGATTTAACAGGACTTTACTTGATATGCTTGGTACCTTACGAATTGAGGATAAGCGATCCTGGAGTAGAAAAGTGGAGGCTATGGTGCATGCCTATAATAGTACAAGGCACGAGAGCACAGGATATTCACCATACTTTCTGATGTTTGGAAGAGAGCCTAGGCTACCTATTGACATCTTGTTGGGAGTCTCTACCGATGGTATCAGTCATCGAGATCATTACCGATACGTGGCACGTTTGAAAGAAATGCTTAAGAGTGCTTATCAGCTGGCTGAGGAAAATGCAGCCAAAGTGAATGAAGGAAATAAAAGGAGATTTGATCTTCGAGTAAGATACCGAGAATTGAACCCTGGGGACCATGTTCTGCTACGGAATTTGGGAGCATCTGCAAAACATAAGCTGGCTGATCGATGGCGGAGTGAACTCTTTACAGTGGTAGATCGGTTGCCTGGAATACCAGTCTACAAGATAAAAGGACGGGACGGGAGGATCAGGACTTGGCATAGAAATCATTTGTTGCCTGTACCTCAGATTGATGGTATGGATATCTCCAATGATGGCTCGGCCTGCGATTCTCCACAGTCCTTAGCCGATATTCCACCTGACCTTCCTGAAACTCCTGAGAGTGATTGGACTGTGGCTCCTGAAGTTCCTAGATCACCAGTATCTTCTCCTTCAGGGAGACCTATGAACCCTCAAACTCCAGAATTCGTACCTAGATCTGTGTCTACAGATGAGCAGGGATCTAGCTCTCCTACGCCACCAGCACCATCCCCTCCCATGGCAGACAACCCTAGTTTAGGGCCTGGACATGCTAGTTTACCTCAGAGAGAGGTACGGAGAGGAGAGAGAATTAGACACCCTCCACCTATACTGACATATGATAGTTTGGGGGACCCCAGATTTACTACTCAGCCTCATTTATACCATGCTTGGGTGGGTGCAGTGTCCACTTTGGTCAATATGTTACCAATTTTCGCTCCTGCTGGCATGTATACCTATTAACCTGTTGTGACTCTGTAAATGCAAAAGCAACCATATTGATATTGTCATTGGTAATGTTGACTGTATACTATGACTTTGTATGTCTTTGACGTGACGTAAAGATTTCACCAGAGGGAGAGTGTAGGGAACTGCCATTTCTACTAGTATATAATGTATCTGGCTTCTTTGCCCCTGCAGTTTGGCTTCAGAGACCCCAGGCATTTAGTGCAAGTTTTGTTTTGTAAATACAGTGAGTCAGACACATGTGAGGCAGAGCTGCTGGGGGGAGAGATGTGAGCAGAGCTGCTGAGACAGACATGTTATGTCTGGGGGAGTCTAAGAGCCACTTGTTCCTCTTTACTTCACAGTATATAGTTAGGTATGTGTTACCCCCTATATACTCACAGGACCTAGCTAGTAACCGTAGTTAGGGATCCATATATATATACAGTTCAGGGCAGTGATAGGTTAGGCTTCCGAAGGCCAACTAGCTAGTTAGAGGCCCGGTGGCACTAGTAGTTTAGCTGGCAGGTTAAGGACTCAGTGTTAGGGTAGTCAGGCCTGCATCTACTGCCGTCACCGTCGCCCTGTTTGCTGCCTGTGAAGAATCTCACCATCATCATCATCTCCTGATCGGCTGTCTGTCATCTCCTGGAAGAATCCGAGGATCCACAGTCATCCACAGGGGCCCCTGCATCTCTTCTGTTGCCTGGAGGTATTGTGCACTGGACTCTTGCTATATATCTATATATATACCCGGGTATATAACCTAAGACGGTTGAGGACTTGCTGGTTGTTGTAGTATTGCTGTGTTCTGAGTATATTTTATGTATGTATTATTACCCTGTTGATTCTTAGAAAGCTACTGTTATAACCTTATGTGGTATCTGTATGTATTCTTCAGACTGTGAGATTAGTACAGTGATCCTTGTTAAGGCTACTAACTGTACCTCATGGGTAAGTCCCAGGAAGAGATCCTCCCTGTAATACAGAGGCTCTATCCTGGGTGGAGGCACTGATATATTTCATATATGTTCCCACTCTTCCCTTCAGCGAAGGCTTCAGGTCCCATTATACACACAGGTCAGCGCCAGAGTCTGTTGCGGGAGGGATAATACTCATACCCCCCCCCAAATAGGGCTACAATAACTACAACCCCCAGCAGCTCCAGATGCTCTGGGTCTGTTGAGAGTTGTAACCCCCTCCCACCCCAGCTAATTTCTCACTGTATTGTTATGTTGATGCCTGCTCTAGGGCTCCAGCATAACAATACCTAAGTTGTAGAAACTCCAATACTGCTATAGGGGAAACCAGTGAAGGGGCCACTGTAAAGGGGTTGTGCAGGACAACATTTTTTTTTTTTTTTTATTACACTGGGGCAGGTGAAAAAAACAAAGAACAAACTTTCTCTCCTGTCCCCAGTGTCTCCCAGCGCGGTTCGGCCTGCAGCTCTGTTTTCTTCCAGCACAAGTTCCTCCTGCACGTGACTACCTGTTATGTCACATGACCCCTGAAGCCAATCAGCAGCCTAAAGGAAGGGACCTGGGACGTCACAGCCAGTGAGGACTCCTGGCAAAAGAAGACAGCGGAGCAGCAGGACCGGATCCGTGCTGGGACCTGCTGACACCGGAACACCTGGGACAGGTGAATATGTTTAATATGTTTTCTTTTTTGTTTGTTTGTTTTTTTTGGGGGGGGGGGGGATTCACCTCCCCCAGACTAATTAGAAAAAAGACAAAAATTATACTGGACAACTTCTTTAAAGTGTGGCGCATTAGGGGGGTATATTAAAGGGGTTGTCCAGGCATAATTTGTTATGGTTTATCCTCAGGATAGGCCATAGATACCTGATCTGTACGGGGCTGACCCTGGACCGATCAGCTGTACGGAGCAACTTCCAGCACCCGTCCTCTACACAATACAGGGCCAGAAGCAGAAAGCTCTGCCCACTGTGTATTAGCCGGGCACCTTCACTGCATCTCAGCACTTATTGAAGTCAGTAGGAGCTGAGCTGCAGTGAAGGCGCCGGGCAACTAAACAGCAGATGGAGCTTTCTGCTTCTGGCCCTGTGTTGTGTACAGAACGGGCGCCGGAAGTGGCTCCAAACAGCTGATGGGGCAATGTGTCAGCCCCCTACTGATCAGGTATTTATGGCCTATCCTGAGCATAGGCCATAAAAAAGATTAACCCTGGACAACCCCTTTAATATGCCCCACACAGTTTAATGTCCCCCCCACAGGATGTTAGCCCCCATCACTGCTCCCACACAATATAATGGCTCCATCACTGTTCCCCATACAGTATGGAGGACCAGTAAAGAGGTCACTGTATGGGGAGACCAGTGAAGTGGCCATGAAAAAATTTGGCCCAGACAACCCCTTAGAAGAGGTTGTCCATAAACTGGAGCGACTATTGTGGCGGATGCCTGGGAGGTGCAAAAATTAAAAAAAAAAGAAAAGAAAAAAAAAAGCATATTCACCTATTCCCAGCACTCCGTTGTCCCCTGCCTGCGTGTGTTCAGTCTTATTTCTGGAAATCCTGTACCTAATTGGCCTTCACGGTCACATGAGGTGCAGGACTCCCAGCAAGGAGTCGCCGGCACGAGACTGAATGGACACTGGCAGCGGACAACGGAGCGCCGGGGACAGGTGAGTATGCTTTTTTATTTATTTATTTTTTATTTTACACCTCCCGCACGGGACATGGGTTGCGCCAGTTCCTGGACAATTCCTGGACAACCTCTTCAAAGGATTTATCCATCCTTAGGACAGGCCAGCAATATTACATCTGCGATGATACAACAGCCAGGACCTCTGCAGATCAGCTTTTCCAGGACAGTGCGGCTACAGGTAACAATTCTAGGAGCCATGCTGTTCACTTGCCATACAGGGTGTAGCAGTAGGTTTAGGTAATGCAGTGGTGCACATGGTATGGCAGGTGAGCAGCATGGCTCTCAACATGTTATTACCTTTAGCTGCCCTGTCTCGGTACCACTGATCATCAGGGGTCCTGATGGTGGGCCCCTATAAGCAATTCCACTGGTGGGCCCTAGACATCCCAGTCCGACACTGGGAGTTGGGTCCAATTTTGGGTGAAGCTAGTGTAGACTGAACAAATAAATCAACTCGCCCAGACAGATAGCTATGCCAGCCTCCTATTCATGAGCCTCAATGGAAAGTGAGACTGGCATAATGAACTAAACTTGACAGCCCACCCCCATTCAAGCACATCACCTACACAGAAAGGAAGAGATAGCTGTCTGCTGTGTTGGTGAAAGCTTGAAACCGGAAGTGCAGGTTCTTGGACGGCGGGACCAGAATTGAAATCTGGACATTAATTAATTTCTATTTAAACATGTAAAAAAACACTTCAAGCATCGAGAGGTGGAACTGTATGGATGAAACTATGGCAGTCTATTTTGGGTCAGATAGAAGGTAAAAATTAATAGATGTAGAGGACTTAGATTTTTAGTTTAGGCTGAGCAACACTAGGCAAAAATATGTCATTCTCACTCATGCTGCAGAATATTCTAGGGCAAGGGGCTGTTCACACAGCGGATTTCTGCCTCAGATTCCTCTTCAGTTTCCGTCCTCTGGCTCCCCACAGCAGATGAATGGGCCTAATCAGTGGAGTGTCTCACACTACTGACCCTGTCACCGAATCTGCGGCAAGGACAAGCCGAACGCTTATTTTTTCAGCTTTCTGCTTCGATCTCTGCTCCAGATTGAAAACAATGGGAGACAGAATAAATGCGGAATCTGGTGCTGATTTTGAGGTGCAATACGCCCATATTTTGAAGTGTGAACATACTCTAGTTGTGTTTTCTCAGATTCTATGGGGTAGATTTAACCTGAGGAGACTTCTTAAATTCAGTTTTGTTGGAGTCTGCATTGCCTTAATTTGTCCCAAATTTATTAAATGTCACAAATTTAGTGCATCCTTATGCCTAACATGTATGAAATGAGATATTACACCACTTTTAACACCTCCTCTCTGTTGGAGTGAGATTTTGTCAATTTTTCAAATTTTTTAAAAGTCACATTTGATAATTCAGCCTTTTTTTTTAGCTCACAAGCCTAACCACACCCACTTTTCAAAGATAGATTGAGCAGTAAAGAAGAGTTAAAACTTGCTAAATTTTGTGCAAACTAGTCTAAAAAGCCATAAATTCCTCCATGTGTCAGTGTGCAATCCTCTGGAAGCTTAGGCTAAGTTCACATTTGTGTCGGAGTGTCCGTCACAGTCACTGCCAGAAATCGGCAAATGAAAAAGTCCTACACAATCGGCTTATTCGCTTGCTGATTTCAGTTTAAAAACAACAAACACCCAATGGACCCCATTATAGTCAATGTTTATCCGCTATTTAAGCATTCCACTTGTCCTACAACGGATCAGAACAACAGACAGCCCAGCGTAGAAGTGAAGGTAGTTTCAGAGATTTAGCAACAGGATGCAATGTATGTCCCATCATTTCATAACATATTCAAGAAACATACGTGTGCCTCTAGCAGCTCAGAGCTACTTCTGGCTTCCCACTTGTTCAAATCTGAATCTAGATAGTAATAATTGGTTGTTTAAACACATTTTACATTTTAGCTTTTCCAGTATTCGGAATGCTGGATACTGTTCAATACAGTATAAAAGAAGATACTATAATAATCTCAGTATACAGGAATTAAAAATAATGTTATTGTGATGTGATGAACTGGAATGCAACACCATGTTATTTCATGACACAGATACAATGCATAGAATGTGAAGCACAAGTGTTCTGCTGAGGTACAGATAAAGCATGCCCCCCTTTTCCTTCTTTTGATGCTAGACAAGGCATATCTGATTGGAAGCTTTATGGCTGCTTGCTTTAAAGCCAGTAAACTGGGGTTAGATTAAATCAAATAGTCACAGTGAGGTCATGGAGGGGTTACACTTCATAAACGAAAGAAATAGAATGCATATCCTTCCTCTGCTAGAAACTCTCAGACAGAACAAAAAGCAAAAACTTCATTTGTAACATTCAATATTTATGACACACATTGTAATTACATTTATCAGCGTGATGAAAATAACCTATCCATATCACAAAAACAGCTGGACCACTGTACAAGCAATAGTACCTCCTATGCTGTCCCTGCTACTTCTTGTGTCACCCCCTCTACCTCATAGATTGTATGTCCTTTTTTGCAGATTCAATATACCCATTGACGTGATTGAGATTGTGAAAAAAAACAAATTCCACATGGGATGCAAAGTGGCTATGAAAACCACTGCTGAATAAATAAAAATATTTAGGGTTATGACTATTTAGGGACTATGATATTGATTGCTGTGGCCTCTTCACTACTTATCAAGCACAGCGCCATACAATGTATGGTGGCTCTGCTTGGTATTGCAGCTCAGCCCCATTCATTTGAACAAGACTAAGCTGCAGCATGGCCATGTGATCAACAGACATTATGTCACTGGCTTGAGAAGATGAAGTGGAGCTCAATATCATAATCCTGTAAAATCCAAAATCCACTTCTTGTGTTATCTACCTTCTGTTTTAATATTTAGTATTTTGGTTGGTTACTCCCCCTAACATGGCAGTAAGATATCTGTTGAAAAAGGTCTCTTTCTATTATACTACTAACCCACTAACAAATATGATACTGTCATAAAGTTCCTGCTATGATATAATAAATTCAGAATCAGGCATAAATTGGCAGTGCTGTGGATTTTTGCAATAATTTGTACGGGCTGGGTCATGCTGTTTAATGGAAAGTGCAGTCTTCAACAAGGATCTCTGTAAGAAGCTTCTTTGTCATGTATGTACAGGTTTTAAGGTCAGAGTTCAAGGGTTGACACTGAAAGTTCACTGTTGTATTCAGATGAAAAAGGAATAAAAAGAAAAAAAGGAGAGAAATTGTGCAGTGCCCATGTACGCATCTGACAAGGATGTGAATTTAGTCTAAGAAAGTCGTAGACGGTCACATTCATAATGCCTTCATGATAAGTTTAGGCTTGAAATGCAAAAGTTTTTTTGTGTCCAGCAGGTTTATGTCTTCCTTATCCCGATGATGTTTGAAGCAGAGAAGCCATGAAAGCCGCTTCTGCTGTAAACAATAACTTGCATTTTATCTACTGCCACCAATGCCAAGACTCTGAGAAAAGGAAAGCTTAGAAACAACAGTGACCTGTAATTTTCTACCATAGCCCTTGCTGCACTGAAAAAGATAAAGATCAAGGGCAGCAGTTAAAAGGCTTTTTCAGCTGTTAGCGGCTTCAGGCTGCACTATTTTCACAATAAAGCCATCAATAACGTTGGTACTTTTGTTTTCATGTAATTATTTCAGCATGTGCACCCATGTGTGCTAGAGATTAGCAAAGCTTCTTAGTGGCCTATAAAATGAGCTACCTGATAATTCATCAGCACTGACAAGCTACAAAGGTACATTTCGCAACATTCAGAGATTAATAAACCAAGGAATACACATGACTATAACCCTGCTGTAAAATTTCTATACCTAGCTATCCCTTGGGTAATATAAAATGTAGCCAGAAAAGGGATCAAATATTTTCTGTGCAATCTGGTTCATTTAGTAAAAAAAAAAAAAAAAACTACAAAAGGCTTGACTGATTTAACTAGAGATTTTGGAATAGTGAATAACCAGTGATCTCTTATTTCAACTGATCAGTAGTTCATGTAGACCTGTTAACACTGGCTAATGGTATAAAATGTGTGTTTCTCAGTAACTGTAATGACTATTGGCCAGTGTAATGTAGTAAGAGAGCAGTGATGAACTATAAAACTATCTTAACCTCTTAACAACCTGTACCCTAAGCAAGAGTCCTCAGGCGACCTACTGTGTACTATTGCAGTGCTCTGATCATGTGGGCACTGTAACTGTGTCCACATGGTCAGGAGCAGGAAGGCAGCTATAATGCAGATAATGTGACTGTCCCCTTCTAATGATGGATGGCATAGAAACTATCTAATGCTCGTAGTTTAACCCATTGTGCATAGCTAATTTCTTAGAAATGTAGGAGGAAAAGCAAATGAGCTCACCCTTCAACATAATCTATTGTATATTGATACCTTATATGAGTAAACAGCCCAGCATCCACTGAAGGACCCTAAGGCTGGCCATGCTCATGAGAAAAAAAGTCATCTGATTTTGGACATTTCAGCCGACTATTGTTTGAAAATTTACAGATGACAGACTGCAGACTCCTGTCTGCCAAAAAAAATGAAAATTTTAGCTGAGGTCAGGTCAGATAAAAATACAAATGTATGGAATTTTCAAATTTGGCAATTTTGCACAATCTCGGTGTATTTTTTTTTTTTCAACCTGGGCCCCCTCATCAGGCAGTTTAGTTGGATATGGTGATGTTGAGATCGTTCATACAAGCAATTCCACCAGGTGATAGGGTGACAAATTGACTTCCATCTCATATCTATGGCCAGTATAAGGTTTTTCTGTTTGTGATGCCTTGTTAAAATATGCATAAAGGGAATCTGTCCAAAAAGCCTCTCAAACCAATAATAGTGCTATGTAGAGGCATTTAGGAGCATAACACACCTCTGTGACCACAAACCAATGTACCTTTTTATGGATATGCCTGCAAGTGCATAATAGGTGGACCTGACTTTCCAGACTTACCTATAGACAGCTCTTCTCTGAAATTGTAGCACATTGTATTTGTGAATGATGTTTTCAGTCTCTGCCTGCATCACAACTAACAGTCTGTTAGCAAATATCCCAAATCTGACCCCATCCCAGTGCATCTGCAGGCTGACTTGCATATCTATGAATGGATTATTATTTTTCTATTGCTTTAAAGGTATATTTCTGCTCCTTATATGGCACTTATATGACAATATTTTTTGGAGGTTTGGGAAGTATTTTGGAGCTGACAGACACCTTTTTATCACTTCCTGCCACACTCATTTTTCGTATTTTGACTCTCTGGCTTCCAAACACGATAACTTTTTTTTTTATTTTTCCATTCACAGATTCATATGAGAGCTTAATGTTTGCGGGGCAAATTGTACTTTCAAATGGTACCAATTAATATTCTGTGCAATGTACTGGGAAGCTGGAAAAAAATCAGAATGGGGTGAAATTGGAGAAAATCTACATTTGTATGACAGATGACAGTAAGTTGGGGGGGGGGGGGGTACTGGGCCCAGGGCTCCCACAACTTAATTGGCCCTCTGACTTGAGCACCATTAGCTGTGAATCAGCACCCGGGGACCCAAGCTCCTGAGAGGGCCCACTGGGCTACTGGGTGCTGACTGCCTCTCTCCCCTCTCTCACTTACCAAGTTTCGCATAGGTTGACAGCTCCTCCTCCTCTCACAGAGTCTTGCACTGCAGGGGATGATCAACTACATTGGGATGCTGCAGCCCAATGTAATCAGTCCCTGACTTGGCTCCAGGTATGTGCTGTGTCTTCTGTGTGTGTGTGTGTGTGTGTGTGTGTGTACATGTTCTGTGTGTGTCTGTGTGTGTGTATACACGTTTTGTCTTGTGTCTGTCTGTGTGTCTGTGTACGTGTTCGGTCTGTGTGTGTATATATATGTTCTGTCTTGTGTCTGTGTCTGTGTGTGTACATGTTTTGTCTTGTGTCTGTATGTGCGTGTATACATGTTCTGTCTTGTGTCTGTGTGTTTTACATGTTATATTATCCAAAACTTGAACCAGAATTTCATATATACAGTGGGTATGGAAAATATTCAGACCCTTTTAAATTTTTCACTCTTTGTTTCATTGCAGCCATTTGCTAAAAGCAAAAAAGTTCATTTTATTTCTCATGAATGTATACTCAGCACCCCATCTTGACAGAAAAAAAACAAAAATGTAGATATTTTTACAAATTTATTAAAAAAGAAAAACTGAAATCTCACATGACAGACCCTTTGCTCAGTATTGAGTAGAATCACCCTTTTAATAATAATAATAATAATAGTCCTTTAATAGTCCCACAGTGGGGAAATTCAGTGTGTTACAGCAGCAAAGATAAGATAAGCAGATACAAATACAAATACAACATGTACAGGAATGTTCCAAGGTGAGCTAGTACAGCCATGAGTCTTCTTGGGAATGATGCAACAAGTTTTTCACATCTGGATTTGGGGATCCTCTGCCCTTTTTTCTTGCAGATCCTCTCCAGTTCCGTCAGGTTGGATGGTGAACGTTGGTGGACAGCCATTTTCAGGTCTCTCCAGAGATGCTCAATTGGGTTGAGGTCAGGGCTCTGGCTGGGCCAGTGAAGAATGGTCACAGAGTTGTTCTGAAGCCACTCCTTTGTTATTTTAGCTGTGTGCTTAGGGTCATTGTCTTGTTGGAAGGTGAACCTTCGGCCCAGTCTGAGGTCCAGAGCACTCTGGAAGAGGTTTTCTTCCAGGATATCTCTGTACTTGGCCGCATTCATCTTTCCTTCAATTGCAACCAGTCGTCCTGTCCCTGCAGCTGCAAAACACCCCCATAGCATGATGCTGCCACCACCATGTTTCACTATTGGGATTGTATTGGGCAGGTGATGAGCAGGGCCTGGTTTTCTCTACACATACCGCTTAGAATTAACATGAAAAAGTTCAATCTTCGTCTCATCAGACCAGAGAATCTTATTTCTCATAGTCTGGGAGTCCTTCATGTGTTTTTTTGGCAAACTCTATGCGGGCTTTCATATGTCTTGCACTGAGGAGAGGCTTCTTTCAGGCCACTCTGCCATATAGCCCCGACTGGTGAAGGGCTGCAGTGATACTTGACTTTGTGAACCTTTCTCCCATCTCCCTACTGCATCTCTGGAGCTCAGCCACAGTGATCTTTGGGTTCTTCTTTACCTCTCTCACCAAGGCTCTTCTCCCACGATTGCTCAGTTTGGCTGGACGGCGAGGTCTAGGAAGAGTTCTGGTCGTCCCAAACTTGTTCCATTTAAGGATTATGGAGGCCACTGTGCTCTTAGGAACCTTGAGTGCTGCAGAAATTCTTTTGTAACCATGGCCAGATCTGTGCCTTGCCACAATTCTGTCTCTGAGCTCCTTGGGCAGTTCCTTTGACCTCATGATTCTCATTTGCTCTGACATGCACTGTGAGTTGTAAGGTCTTATATAGACAGGTGTGTGCCTTTCCTAATCAAGTCCAATCAGTTTAATAAAACACAGCTGGACTCCAATGAAGGAGTAGAACCATCTCAAGGAGGATCAGAAGGAAATGTACAGCATGTGAGTTAAATATGAGTGTCACAGCAAAGGGTCTGAATACTTATGACCACGTAATATTTCAGATTTTCTTTTTTAATAAATTTGCAAAAATATCTACATTTCTGTTTTTTTTCTGTCAAGATGGGGTGCTGAGTGTATATTAATAAGAAATAAAATGAACTTTTTTGCTTTTAGCAAATGGCTGCAATGAAACAAAGAGTGGAAAATTTAAAGGGGTCTGAATACTTTCTGTACCCACTGTATTTGCTTTGCTATGTTGTCAGTGTTTACTGCAGTTTTGCATTATATTTGTCAGGATGATCAGCAATACATTTCCTAAGATTCTTGCTATATATGTAAACGATGAAGGCCAGATAAAAACTGTAATTTTAAAATGAATTGAAAACTCTTTGGCTAGGTTCACATCTGCTTCGGCCGTTTCAAAACTGAAAGAGGAGCTTTCACATCCCCTGGCACTCGCAGTATCATATACCGCTAGAATTCAGCGCACTGTCAGTTTTCCCAATGTGCACTCGGGTGCTGGAGATATCAGTGCCGCTAGTTTTGGCACAGATATCTCTCCAGGAGGGCCTTACTGCTCTGTGTCATAGCATTGTACTGTCAGAGGGGGCGTTCCTTACCATCCAGTGATGATAGTGAGCAGTAAGGCCCGCCCTTCTGATCTCTGGTGAAGAGATACCTCCAGCACTCGGGCACGTACCGTCAAAGCTGACGGTGCCGCAGGTGCCAGAGGATGTGAAAGGTCCTCTTGAAATTGGTGGAGAGAAAATTTCTCCATGCAGGACTTTTGTCTCTGCCGATGTTCATCGATTTCTGGAGACTCCGATGCAGATGTGAACTTAGCCTTAGTTATACATGGCTGCAACATATAGGCGACTACATGACCTGATTCTGCTTTGGTTGGACCGATCTAACCGATCATATCCTTTCCACAAATGTCTCATCTATATACCCACTGATATAATTCACCTCCCCTGGGCCTCTGAACATTATACTCTGGGGTGAGAAAAGACCTAATTGATTTTGACAAAAGTAATTTTTCCATGCTAGCGGTGGACAGTTTGGTCCCTCTAGGTATTACAATGCCCCCGGCGGCACTGAACACTCTCTCGGACATTGTACTTGAGGCTGGACAAGCTTTAAACTCCCCTGGCAAAGTGGGATGGCTCCTTTCACTGCTCTAACCTATTGGCCTAGAATTCCATGGGGTCACAGTTAAGACTGCTCTGACTAAGAAAAATAGCTTTCTCAGCAGGTGTCACATCACTACCAGGGAATGAGATCTGTGTCAGTGAAGAAGATGGAGACATGGTTAAAAGTCCAGAAGGGCCCTTCTGTAAATTACATGTTACAACACTAGATGAGGAGGAACACACAGAAGCCTGACTCATGATCAAATCATCCCTTTACAAAAAAACAATTTCAAGAAAAATAGCAAAGCAGTAAAAACACTAAAAGGGTGACCTGGTCAGTAAGTAATAGACTAGAACTGTATCAGTCAGCAGTTTGTATGTATATTGGGTAACCAAAAAAAAACAAAAAACCCTTAACAAATGGAGATTCAGATTAGCAGGCTGCCTCACACTATTTATTGGGTGAGAAAGCAAACCCCTTAAGAAACGGAGATTTTTCAGATTAGCACAGGCTGCAAGACTGTTTCTTGGCTTGAGCAAGAAACCTCCCCTTAAAAAACTGAGATTTTTCAGATTAGCAGACTTTGCCACATGTTTATTGAGTAAGCAGAGAAAAACCCATTAAGTAAACTGAGATTTTTCAGATTAGTGGAGGTGGAATCAGGGTTTTGCTGTTAGAACATCAGTTTGTATGTATTTAACAAACAAAATGTAACCTTCCCTCCGGTGGCATGTTTCAATTTTCATTTTTGACTCCCCACCTTCCAAAACCCATAACATTTTTATTTTTCCATTCACAGAGCCATATGAAGGCTTATTGTTTGTGGGACAAATTGTTCTTCATAATGGTACCATTTATTATTTTGTACAATATACTGGGAAGCTGGAAACAAATTGAGAATGGAGTGGCCAGGTGTACTTTTTAGTTATACTGTTTTGGGGGAATGTCTATTGCTTTGATCACTTTTTATCAAAACAGTGAAAAAACGGCACTTTTGATTTTTTTTTCCTGCTACAGCGTTCACTGTATGGGAAAAATATTTTTAGAAGTTTGTTTTTGTTTTTCGGATACAGGGATACCTAGTGTGTATGTGTTTCACAGTAATTTCTTACTTTTATATGTATTCTAGGTAAAAGATTTGAACTTTTAATTCTTTTTACATTTTTTTTTAGTTTTTTTTTTTACACTTTATTAGACCCCCTAGAGATCTAGAACCCTAGGTGGTATGATCACTAATGCAATGCATTACAATGCTAATTCATTTCAAAATACCATCATTTGTATGCGCCGCCGGGAAAATGGGGACATGATCACAAGCATTAGCGCCGGGTCTCTGCTGTATAATACAGCAGAGACCCAGCAG
Organism: Leptodactylus fallax; assembly: GCA_947044405.1. Taxonomy (NCBI): domain Eukaryota; kingdom Metazoa; phylum Chordata; class Amphibia; order Anura; family Leptodactylidae; genus Leptodactylus; species Leptodactylus fallax. The sequence goes on along the minus strand of CAMRHE010000012.1, from coordinate 8,611,163 downwards.
CTATGGTGGCTGCTCAGCTCCTGTGCGGCTGCCATATTTAAATACCCGGCATCCGCTGTACTATTACAGCGGATGTTGGGGAAGGGTTAAACTCTTATATAAAGTAGCACTAATGCAATATTAATAAAACTTAACCTTTACTAATACATTTATTTTTAAAAACATTCCTCGATATAATGATTTAATCAATACAAATACTTTAGGAGATAATAGATAAGAAAATGGATGGATCTTACCCAATCCGCATAGGTAAGAGTAACACCAACAGGGAGAACCGCCAAGGGAAGGGATACCGATCCCTACACTCACCCTTATACACTCTCTCTCTCCCCTGTGTATTAACTCCCACCCTGACAAGGGCAGTACCAATCTGTACCTCAAAATGATCCCTACAAGTGCCTACGCGTTTCCTGACACGTTATGCGCCAATCATCAGGGGACCTTAGCTCAATTGCTTCTGACATAAGAGTAATTAAAGAGTACAGAATAAAGCAAACAAAAAAAGAAACAAACAAAAAAAACAACCCACAAGGATGGGACAGGTAGTAGTTATGTAGCTTACCCTCCACTGAGGATAGCTAATACCTGTCCTACCATTGTGGTTTTGTTTTGTTTGATTCACTGAAATTCCACGTGTTCTTACCCAGAGCATCTTATATACTATATACTGTACTGTAAACTGACATCAGCACTGTAAGGTGCCCACCTACCATTGACTATGGGCTGAGAGACCGTCAGGTGATGTCAGTTGATGCCAGAACATGTGATTCACAAACAGGTGTGTCTTCTGTATTTTCACTGCGCAATGCTTGCCATTTTAGTTTGTCCAAGATGAAACACCATTTATTGAGTTTCATTAAGAAAAAAAAATAATAATAATTTCAAATATTTTGATCAAATCCAACTCGGAACAAATTGGTTTGCCCATCTCTACTTTAGTAAGAACAAATCACTGTACATGTAGAAATCAAACATGTTTTCACCCCGCATCTGCTCTCATACACATTCGAGTTGGCCACCCCTTCAGAGTCATAGGGCTCAGTCAACTTTCCTCTAATGTGTATGAAAACCTATAGAAAGTTTATGACCAGTGGAATGCCAAAAGGTAATTTGTCTTGATCGATGTAAAAGCCATGGTTATTGGTAGCTTGATTGGTGAATGTCAATTCTGCTTAGAGTGATATTTACATTAAACAGCAGATGACTGTCTGGGAGCCTCATAAACAGATATCCAACATTTACGTTTATTTTTTATGTATCATTCCTTTAGATGGCTTGAGCATATGACATTTCAGCCTCCCAACACATTCTTCAATGTGCTATGGGTCTGTGTTTGCACGCACACAAACACTACAGTCTCTTATGTCAGTGAAAGGGCACCATACCAAGACCGTGGTCACACCAGCCCCCTGAAGAAATGGTGTGAAAAAATTAAATAAATAAGCAGTAAAAGTATGTTTAATTTTTCATTTCTATTATACTATCAAAAACATAGGGGCAGAGTTACTCATGAAAATGCGACCAGAATTATGACGCCATCTACACCAAAAAGGCATATTTGTCTTACACCAATTTTATTAATTGTTTAAGATCTTTTTTTGAACTCAAAAATTATGATGTGGCCTGTCAAAAAAGGGGAATGGCTAAAGAAGTCAACTTTTGGCACATTTTTTTTGTATAAACTATCACCCAGCATCAACCTCTACAATAAATCTGGGAAAGGAATATGCAAATAAGTTCTCCTTGATGGAAAAGTCAAATTCACTCTGGTGCCAACGTTTGAACGGTTGCTCCCTATAGACCAATGCCTGGTTTTCTATGTAACCTAGAGACAGTGGGGCAGTATGTATGTATGTCAGTCTTAATAAAAGCACAGGGCACAACTGATTTATGAAGAAGATCTGACCTCTTCGTAAATCACACATCCAATGGCATACATTTCCATTATAACTCACTCCTGAAAACTGTTTCCTTGCCAAGACCTGCCCAGTTCCACCCACATTCACACAATGCAGTGAGCAGGGCTCAGGGCAGGGGTTAAGGTGCACATTTGGTGCAATAAAGGGCCTTGTGCCAAATGTGCGCCATGGTTTCATCTTTCTATGCCAGAAAACTGATTGACAAATTCCCCCAATTTTCTTGGAAACCAAACCAAAAGGAAAGGAAACAATAAATCTGGCATATTTTTATACTGTCTTGCCTAGGTTTGCACTTTCAAATATTAGACAAGATTAGTAAATCTGGCCCACATTGTTTGGACTCAACCCATTATCATAGTGCAATGAAGAGAGCAGTAGAGGGGTTTTCCACCAAGTACAATTTTGGCATAATGTCTCTAAGGTTTACTTGCACTGTCCTCATGCAGTGCATTTAATAGGCAGCACAGTGTATGTTCACAGCCTTGAGGATACTTCAGTGCAATATTTTTATTAGTATATCCTTGGCTTAGGAACATTGTGAACACTGGTCTATATCATGTTTCCAGTTTTATGCACTATGTTTATGTCCAGTAAAGTGCTATCAAAGTGTAAAAGGATAATAACTGAGTTCTCTATAATGTGGAAAAAAGAAATTGAAAGGAAAGCTTTTAGGTGGTGCGGCTAACATAACATTACTAGGAAATAGTTTTTACATCTGGTTTTTGTTTTTATCTAGATTTTTAAATAGATTATTTTGAGCAGTCTTACATTCACATCACAGTTCCAAGGTTGCTAAATACATTTATAGTAGATTCACAGGAGCATAGTATGGGCTTTATAAGCCTGCCCACAACATTTTAGACATGTCATGGACTGGCTGCATGTTTTGGATCAAACGCCATATCAAGAACTGAACTTTTATTTTATTTAAATTTCAATAGGTAGATAAAACAATAAACTTTGTAATATATTTTATTAAAGAAAAATAATTATTCTCCTTGTATATCCCTCCCATTTGCCTTTACAGTGATCACTGTTTCTGAATTCACTGATCTGTGATCCGTACTCTGGAGTCCATACAAATCTTACAGGTGCAACCCACCAAAGTCTCTAGAGTGGGGAAAAGGGACTCACCCCTGACAAGGTCTGCATTAAATGCCACGGTGTTGAATCCTTTACAAATATGATATGGAAAAATGTCAGAAAACATTTTGGTTATCTTATTTTAAATAAGTATTTTTAGTTTTATTTGTTATGGCAATGAGCCTAACAGAATGGATGCAACATGAGGCAAAAATAAGCACAGTGCTAATGTATGTATAAAAATTATTAAATACTGAATAAATCCTATAGAAATAGTCCATGAATGGGGAGTCAAAGTGGAATTTATATTATATCACTGTTTTTGGTAAGTAAATGTCTATTGGACCTATTCTTTTACTGGTTATAATTGAGAATATTCAATGCACTTCAGCCTTATGAAGATTCTAAAAACGATTCACTTGAATACATGCAAGTTGTGACTGTCCTATGGTTGGCACATCAAAGGCTTGGAAATCACAGTATAGATTCAAGCAATAGTGCTGTAGTGACATTGTGACTTGATCTATACCCTATAGTGATTTATCATTATTGATCATGGTAATTGTATATTGCTTTGCCATAGCACACAAATGGCAGGTTGTCATAGCATTGCAGCCCCATCACAAACTAATAGATCATTCTGATGTTGGTGAAGCAATAACTGCTTTTGATAGATAATATACTTGTAATTTTACAACCTAAAATAGAACATATTTAAAATATGATATATTTAATGCAATTGTACTGTAATAATAACAATAACATAATAATAATAATAGTGATAAACAACTTTTCCAGAATGCTCTGATGTAGGGATCAATGCTCGAGGAGGATGCTTATGGCATCTATCCGGCTTATTAACCCCGGCATGAGTTATATCTGCAAGAATCAGACAAAGTTCCCCTCCTTGTATCTTTTGAAGTTAAAGGAAGATTTAAGAGGATACGGAAATAAGACACTGAATGTCCACCAAAAAATTTCATTTATCAGTTTTGGTCTTGAAAGTGACTTTAATTTAACAATGTTTCTGATCTTTACTTCATGTTTCCTCTTTATAGCCTGTTCTCCTGAAACAAAGATAGAAGATGGAAAGATTGGATTTTTCTCTATTTAAAATAACTAAATTCACATGTAAAGTATTATGAGAATGGCCCATTAAGGCAATGATTACTTATTAATAGTAAAATTTGGTTTATCTTTACAGGCTATTTCATGAAGACAACACCTGTCCATATGTCCTGTTAGGTGTCCTCAGGTCTATGTGCCCTATCTATTAGTCAGAATGGAGAGACGATCTGCAGGATCACATCACACAGGGAAGGCAGTCAGTCACTGAGAAGGACCACCCACCAGACTTCTAACCCCAAAACAAACAGAAATGTAAACAACAAAACCATATATTAATCTGCTCATCTCTTCCTTCTCTATTACTTGCTGCCTGCAGATTGGTTTGCATGTTCAATGTGATAAACTCTGCTTAAAATAACTTATTGGTAGCAAGAATGAGTGTGATTTAATAATAATAATAATAATAATAATAATAATAATAATAGTCCTTTAGTAGTCCCACAATGGGGAAATTCAGTGTGTTACAGCAGCAAAGATAAGCAGATACAAATACAAATACAACATGTACAGGAATGTTCCAAGGTGAGAGGCATTACATTGATAGCAGACAGACAGATAAGAAGTAGCAGAGGGGGGGGGGGGTTTAACAGGCAGAAAGATATTTCAGTTCTCTGTGTGTATTGATCTCCGCTTAGATCGGTGTTGGTTGTACAGCCTAACCGCGGTGGGGAGGAAAGACTTCCGATAGCGCTCCTTCTCACACCTAGGGTGGAGCAGTCGGTCACTGACAGTACTACCCAGCGCTATCACAGTCTCATGCATGGGATGGGACTTCTTCTCCCGCATGGAGCTCACCACAGACAGTATCCTTTTGTCACCCACCACCTGCACTGGGTCCAGTGGGCTCCCCAGGACAGAGCTGGCCCTTCTAATCAGCTTGTCAAGTTTATTTCTTTCCCTGGTTGATATACTGCTCCCCCAGCAGGCCACTCCGAAGAAGATGGCTGATGCCACTACCGAGTTGAAGAAAGTCCTAAGAAGTGCCCCCCGGATTCCAAAGGCTCTCAGCTTCCTAAGCAGGTAGAGCCTGCTGTGGCCCTTCCTGTACAGGACCTCCATATGATCTGCCCAGTCCAGCTTATTATTAAGGAGAAAACCCAGGTACTTATAGGTGTTCACAATCTCGATGCCCGTCCCCAGGATGTCCACTGGTTTAGGAGGGCATCTGCATTTACGGAAGTCCACCACCATCTCCTTGGTCTTCCCCGCGTTAATCTTCAGGTGGTTCCGCTGGCACCAGTCCACAAAATCCCGGTTTCTTTACATCACATGGGGCTTCAGCATAAAGGAGGGACCACAAGAGCATATTTCAGGATAGGGAGAGGCTATAAAGACTACCCAGTGGTGCTAGCCAGGGTTATCCTGTTTACCATATAATAGTATAATAAAACACCATGTCTGATGAAGGGAGCTAGTACTTCAGAAAGCTTACCATCAAATATACTCAGTTAGACTCTAAAAGGTATGGCCTGATTTCTTCACTCTTCCACTACCATATAATAATGCAGTGCAGTGAAAACTTATTTTCTCACTTCCCAGTAGTCTATATTGTTGAACATTTGTCATATTTAAAGAGGTTTTCCATTTTTTTTTTGTGAATAAAGCATCATCACTGTACAAATAGAAAGTTAAAACATTTTCCTATTATACTTTGTATTTGAGTTCCTTACTATTTTCAAGATCTCTTCTTCCTGTCAGCGAATGGGAACAAACAGCAAACCTGTATTTTCCAAGTCACAATGTTTCATTCTGGAGTGCAGGCTATAATCATCTATCTATCTATTCATCTTTTTAATATCTATCTATCCATCTCCCTATCTATCCATCTATGTATCTATCATCGTCTTAGAGGTCATGTGTAAACTAATTCACAAAATAAATTATTCCAAGTCACGCTCCACTATTGAAGCACAGACATTATTTATAATGTGTGTCACAGGCCCATTGTTCATTTTGTGAACATTTTTTGACAGCTTAGAAAACATTCAAATTTCTTCAATGGCAAGTGAATCATTGCTGTTATAGAACTGCAATGAATCACAAAGTTGTCTGACAAAGGCATATATTAGTACAGCAAAAATGATATTTTATATTGTGAATTACAAGCATGGTCTGTAAAGTTACTTCAGTTTTAAAGCACTTTAAGAAACCGAGTCACCATTTGTACTTGTCTGCCGGGCTGCGTGATGTGTAATGACTGCTATAAATTAAAAGATTGTCCTTTGATATTTGTACAATGCCCAGTTAGTTTATGTAGTAAATTGCTTTTCCTTCTGTTCTTAATAGCAGTTCACATTTTGAGGATTTTCAGTCAGAAAAAAAAAACGTAATAAAATAGGTAATATGTAAAAAAACAATATATTTCTATATACATAATCTACATTTTCTCTAGTGTTAAACGTGTGTGCATTTTGGGTTGGTCTCTATCAGGCCACTGGGAGCGGCTTTTTATGTGCAATTTAACATCATGGTGTGCATGCCTGACTGTGCACCTGCACCCCTGAAACTGAATCATCAAAGCCACCACATCAAATGGGCAGTAAAGTGGGGATTTGCTTATTGATGTAAACCAGCCTAGATGGAGGCAGCCCCTTTGATGTAACCTCCAGAGGCAGAGGTCATGATGTCATCACACATTAGCCATGAGGATTAACTTCCTACACAACCAATTTGTCCTCCTTCTGAAATAAGAATAATTAGGCCAACAGGGCCAGTTGATAACCTCTGTGAAAATCCATGATTTATCATGAAAACTTGCTTACCTGAGAAGTCTTTAAACAAGCATGTAATATATCTATTGCTACACATTGTATAACTCTGAGTTTACAATGTAAAGCTGCAGCTCATTATGGTTGGTGGTACTGTCACTCCACACATTAAAATCTTTCTTTACCTATCATCAAACATTATAGTTAACATGTCACTGAGTGGTATTTTCTATTACATTGTTAAAAGTTGGAAATGCTGTAAAATTTATGTTATATCTGGTTTTGGAAAAGCTGGTGTAACATTTAAACTAACATCCCAGAATCCAGAATGCCAAACCAGTAACAAATGTATTGATACACTTCATTTTCCATATAAAGCTGGGTGTGAACCCATGTGGACTCTCTATCGACAGCAAGATTTGTCACCTAGTTTTCTATCTGATTAGAATAAGCAGGTAGGAGATTATTCCAATTCAACCTAACCAGAGAGAAGCAAAATAGATTTGTAATGTTCTTGATTTTAGTTTCAAAAGTATTTATTGAAATGTAAAGTTATAAAAGTACAGAACAAGAATACTGCTAAACATCTGAAGTCAGCAGAGACATAAAATAAAGGAGAGGGGTAAAAAGGTACCAATACCTAAAACCAACATTGATGGAATATAGAGGGGGGGAGTAGTGCTATAGTGTAATTGCATTGAAGGATGTACGGGGGAGGGATCCTACCTAGAAGGAAGGGGGGAGTGTAAATACAGTCAGTCTTATCTGTCAATCAGAGCTGGAGGCAGTATGGCAGACTTGGGATGCAAGATCTGTTGACCCAGGGTGCCCAGACCTTATTGAAAGATGGGCGGTTCTTGAATCTTAAAGGTAATACTTGTAGTCATTGCAAGAAAAAGTAGGCATAAAAATCCTGGATACTGTTGTTACTGTGAATCCAGAAGCAAATAAAACCATGTACAGATAGAATTCCATGTCAATGTCTGGTTATAGAACAGAATGGAAGCATTTCTTGTTTACCAATAATGAATCTGAAGTTGAGGTATCCTTCTACAACTTGCTTTATGGATTGACCCCAGGGGCTTAACTAGAACCTTCTGGGTCCCGAAGCAAAATCTATGACAGGGCCCACACTCACCATGTGCTATTTATAATATTGACTTCTTGGTCTAAAGAGGTCTTTGTTGCCCCTCAACTTCTAGGTCCTGACGAGGAAGCAACTCCTACCTTAGCACACCCTATAGCTATGCCATTGACTGTCCCACAGGGGAACAGGTGAATCCCTGTGGCCCATGAGTCAGGAGTGAGCTAATAAGCCCCTTGTCCATGGCAAGAGTCATTTTCACATTCTTCTCATCCTTTCCCCCTTCATAGGGAACTATAACGCCAAGCATACCATGACAGCTGCAGACCTATCTGCTCCTAGACGGCATAGATTTCAACTTCTGGTGCATGGAGGGCCAGAGATTTGCCAAATTCAAGAGGTATATGCCTCTTAAAGAATTAGGTGCTAATCACTCCAGCTCACACTTCACCAAGACTGGCATACGCAATGGCACTCTTAATGAATTCTCCTTATCGTATTTTGGAGCAGTTTTTTGACAAGCTGTTTTTGTGTGGGTGTTTTTCTGGTCATACATCATTTGACATGCACTAATGCAAATCTTCCAGGAAAGAGATAGACTGTGTTACCAACTAGATGACCCGGACACAAATACTACTATATGAGTCAACTTTACATGCCAATGAACCATGTAGATTCTTAAAAGTCTTGTCTAAATCATTGGTGGGTCTTCAAGATCTACGAACAGTTTTTTCATGGATGACCATTCATCACATCCTCCTTGTCTTTTGTAGTCAATCATTCTGAAGCATCTCTTCTTAGAACTCTAAGTTTAGCGCATTTCTATGGACTGCATCAAAACAGTATTATTGCTTACACCAGGCTACAAGGGCAGGGATGCCCTAGCCTAATAGAGATTGTTATTAATGCAACTGTGTCTAGTAATGTAGACAACATGTACAAGTAAGCATTCTGGAGGATTGTTTTGCCACCAATGGCTCATACAGAGAATTCCTTTCCACTGTTAGAGCTGAGAGCCACATAAAATGCAGCCCATGTGTCTGGAGGTCCAGAGCTTTGAAAATAACGGAAGGAAAACTGGTTTCAAAGGGCATTGTGTAATCCTGTCACCATAATAATTGATCATGGGATTCCCAGTGATCAACTTTTTTTTCATTTGGCTGCCTATTTAAAAAAAAGGAGTTGTCCAACTGTATTGAATCACTTTCAGGAAATAAGGAAAAAAAGGGAAAAAAAAGAATATGTAATAGAGATTTTTTGTTTGTTTTTTACATGTATTGGACTATGTCAAAAAGGGTGTGGAGCCCCTTTATCATCCTTATCCCAATCCCTGCAATGTAGTCGCAGCTTGTGTGCTGTACAATGTATATCATGTCAGCCAGGAAAACACACTTTGACACATTTGTCACAATTGGAACTGGTAGCTTACTTTTTCAAGTTCAGGTACACATCAGTATAAAAGCAGCATAAATCAGTATTGCAGTCTCTCAAAAGCACAAAAAGCCTCTTAATGTTAATTTAACACAATTAGCAAGTAGTCACGTGTCACCCACAAACACACGGGACATAATTCTCCAAACCTCCTGTGACAAGTGACAATGCAGAGAAACTGTACAGTTTATTGAGAGTATGCTACTCAGTTTCGTCTTTTGGTTCCAAATAGGCAAAGCAATTTGGCAGGCAAGGGGTGACCCATGGAAGATGCACTCACTGAGGTATTGTAGATCAACACAACAGTTCACTGGACCACATAGGAAACATCGGTTTGTTGAGGACACATCAAGGCTGCACTTTGGAGAATGAAATGGAGGTGTTAATACATAATACCGGCAAACCTGAACTGCTCAAAGAGGAGCGAATGTACCCCTATAAATAGATTGTCCATGACACTGCATAAACCTGTCATAAGGTTGCAGCGGACAACACCCACCCTGTACAGTTCAGTTTCCTAGGGAAAGATGGGTCCTCAGCATCAAGATATAGAGACAGTTTAACACTGACCTTTTCACACATTATCAGTGACACATAATGCACAATTAGAACATACCAGTACACAAGTAGACATATACATTGTATAATGCAACACCATTACAGTATACTACAGTGTCACTGCTGACAGAGACCTTTCCATCAAAATTGCCCAGTTAAACATCTGGCTAAACACTTAAAGGGGAACACAGAATTTAAGATTTGATCCACCACATATGCATTTTTTTTAGAAACCTTTGCTATGTACATTATACCTTTGTCTTTTAGTCAGCCAAATTTTCAACCTAATTTAGTGTATATAATATCAATTTTCATATACTCTTTTCACACTCATCTCAAATTCCACTTATGATTGAGCCAAATTTCTACACACATTCCACTTCCCATATGAAAATTCCTCCAGTGATAAAACAATTGATATGTTTCTGTGTATATAAAAAGGAAGCATTGGCCTCATATAACCCTAGAAGAAAAATTCCTTGTGTAAGTAATGAGACGGTAGTGTGCTGCTGCCAGGCCATTGCTTACAACCAATCTGTCTTAATCATCAATGTAAAAACAAAGTGGTTTCTGTGAGGTCTATGTTCACAAACTAATCATATCAGTTGGCATGATATATCCCAAAATGTTACTGACCCACATTTCAAGAGTTTTGCTTTATCCCAAGTCAGCTTTAACCTTCATATTTTACCCTTGTAAACTGCTATAGTTCCTGATGGGTGAACCTCTCAACATTCATTTCATTATGGATTTGGGTGGTTCAGGACCAAGAATTGTTTTGGGTCGCTCAAGTTTGGTATGAACTACAGCTTATATTGGCTTAAAACATAGTGTGTAACACTGTCAAGGCTCCCAGGATCCTAGCTATCCAATATCTAGCTCTCTAAGGCAAACACAGCAATGTTATGGGAAAGTGACAGTGACATGTACTGTATGTCTAAGGACATACGAATGATAAGTAGTGGATACAAACTCCAAGTTTATCCACTTGCTTATATGCATTTTAGCGTTTAACCCCTTAACTCATTTTCACGTACCATCATGTATCATGTACCATCATGTATGTGATGGTGATCGAGCGGGCTCAGAAGCAGAGCCTGTGCGATCACCGCAGATGCCCAGCTGTATCTGACAGCCAGGCTCCCGCTGCAACAGCGATAACACCGATCCCCGCTGTTTAACCCTTAATAGCGACCGCGGCATCTTAGGTGTTTTCAAGCGAAAGTGAAAGTGTGGGTGGCATCGGGAGCAGGTGTTATCTGTAACTGACAGCTAACACCCTGCTTCTTAACCCCTTGGATGCCGCGGTCAAACATTACCGGGGCATCCAAGTTGTTCCGCCAAGTTGCTGCGCCCCCCCGGCACCCCTCGCGGCAAGATTGGCATAATCTGCAGCCCGGGGTCTGGTCAGTGACCCCGGGCTGCCTGGAGCCCCCAGTACTTGGTTGATCCTGCCAGGACCTCTGGAAGTCAGGCTATGTGTCTGCACAGACTGACTTCCTCTATAGACTGCAATAAACGTGTATTGCAGTCTATAGTGCTGAGCCAGCGATCAGTGTATTGCTGGTTCAGGTCCCCTAGTGGGATATCACTAAAAGGTAAAAAAAAAAAAAAAAAAGAAGTTGAAAAAAAAAAAAGAAGTGTATGAAAAAATGTAATTAATTAATTAATCAAGCAAAGAAATAATGATTTTTCATCATCTCGCCTTAAAAAAATGCTATAAAAAGTGATCAAAAAGTCATATGTACCCCAAAATAGTATCAATAAAAACCACAGGTTGTCCCGCAAAAAATAAGCCCTCAACCAACTCCGTCAACTGAAAATAAAAAAAGCTACACGTCTCAGAAGATGGTGATGCAAGAATAATTGATTTCTTTCCCCAAATGGTTTTTTGTTCTACAAAACTAGTAACCCATAAAAAACAATATAAATGAGGTATCGCCGTAATCGTAGCGACCCGCAGAATAAAAGTAACATGTTACGCTGCACGGCAAAAAAATTGAAAGGTGAAAAGCAATACCAGAATTACTGAGTTTTTTTTTTTTTTTTAATCCACCAAGAAAGAGTTAATAAAATTTAAGGTTATAGGCACCCAGAAATGTTGCCATTACAAAATGCATCTCATACCACAAACAACAAACCCTCATATGGCTACATCACCAGAAAAATAAAAAAATATAGCTTGTACAATGTGAAGATAAAGACCTCAAAAATCGCCTAATCATTAGAACATAACTGGCTATGGCAGGAAGGGAATGTATAAGCTGTGTGAGCTTATATCCGGCTACACACCAAATTTACAGCTCTCAAGGGAAAAGACACCATAAGTGACCCCCAGAGTGACCCCCCCCCCCCCAATCATAGGATCTACTGGGGATCTGGTGGGGAATTTGGTGTTTCCAATGCACTCCTAACAGCTTACATGTTCACTCTTTACTATCCGCTGAGCATTCACGCCTGGGATACTAATGCTCACTACACCCCCTGATAAATTCTTTAAGGCGTGCAGTTTTCAAAATGTCACTCCTTTGGGGATTCCACTTTACTAGTACTTTAGAGGCTCTGCAAACATGACATGGCGTCCAGATACCAAACATCTAAATATACACTTCAAAAGCCACATAGCGCTCTTTCCATTTCAAGCCCCACAATTTACCCATATAGCAGTTTACAACCACATATGGGGTATTGCCGTGTTTAGGAGAAATTGTGTAACAAACTTTGGGGAGCTTTTTCTCCTTTATCCTTTTGTGAAAATAAAAAAATTGGGACTAAATTGACGTTTTATTGAGAAAAAAGTAATTTTTCATTTTCACGTCCCAATATTAATTAAATCTGTGAAACCTCTGCAGGGTCAATCTGCTCATTATATCCCTTGATATGTTCTGTGAGGGATGTAGTTTACAAAATGGGGTCACTTTTTGTGGTTTCCATTGTATTGGTACTTTAGCGGCTCTGCAAATGAGACATGGCACCTGAAAACTATGCCAGCAAAATCTGCCCTCCAAAAGCCAAATAGTGCTCTTTCCATTCCGAGCCCCCCCCCCCCCCATGTACCCATACAGCAAATTACAACCATATATGGGGTATTGTCATGTTCAGGAGCAATTGTTTAACAATCTGTGGGGTGCTTTTTCTCCTTTAACCCCTTGTGAAAATTAAAACTTTGGGGATAAAGTGACATTTTAGTAATTTTTCATTTACACATCCCAATGTTAATAAAATTTATGAAAAGGCGGTGGGGTCAATATGCTCACTATACCCCATGATGATTTCTGTCAGGGGTGTAGTTTCCAAAATGGGGTCACTTTTGGGGGTTTTCCTTTGTATTGGTACTCTAGGGGCTCTGCAAATGAGACATGGCACCGTAAACTATTCCAGCAATATCTGCTTTTCAAACACCCAGTGTCGCTCCTTCCCTTCTGTAAACTGCTGTGTGCCCAAAGATCAGTTTACACCCACATGTGGGGTATTTCTGTGCTCTGGAGAAATTGCACAACAAACTTTGAGATGCATTTTCTCCTTTAACCCCTAGTGAATGTGTTAATTTTAGGGCTAAATTAATGTATTATAGAAAAAAAAAATGAAATGTCTAAATTTCACCTCCATATTGTTTTAATTTCTGTGAAATGCTTAAAGGGTTAAACTTCCCAAATGCTGTTTTGAATTATTTCAGGGGTGCAGTTTTGAAAATGGGGTGATTCATGGTGGTTTCTAATAAATAGGCCTTTATAATCCCCTTCAGAACTGAAGTGGTCTCTAAAAAATTAGTTTGGGAAATTTTCTAGTAAATCTGGAAAAATCGCTGTTAACTTCAAAGCCTCGTAACGTTCAAAATAAATTAAATGATAAGTAAAAGAGTATGCTGATATAAAGCAGAGATATGGTAGATAATATTTATTAATGTATTTGTGTGATATGACTAACTGTTTGAAAAGCAGAGCAATTCACATTTTGAAAATTGCGATTTTTTTCCAAATTTCCTATTTTTTTTATAAATAAATATAAAAATATTGATTGGTGTTTACCACTAACATGAAGTACAATGCATCATGAAAAAACAATCTCAAAATCACTTGTGTAAGTTATAGCATCTCAAAGTTATTGCCATATAAAGTGACAGTTTTGAAAAATGAGGCCTGGTCCTTAATGCACTTTTGGGCTGTGTCCTTAAGGGGTTAAACTGCTGAAAAAATGACCCTTTTTGGGGCAAAGGTGTTAGTTCCATAGACACACAGGTGTTTTATAGAAAAATGAGACCTTTTTGATGACTTTTAAGTGCTACAGGATTGTTGTAATTTGGGAGACAAACATGTGACTGTGTGCCAGTTGAAAAGTGAAGAAGAACCTGGACTACATGCCACAGCAACATCATGTTGGCAGAGAGACAATTTACAGAAGTTCAAGAAATATTTGTGGCACACTATCAGCATTCCAGGCCTGCAAGCTGAAAAAGCTAGTATATCTTCTGAACTGGAAAGGATTCTATGACCCTAAGAACAACACATGGGAGGCAGAGAAGAACCTGGATTATCCTGCCAGGTTAACCCTGTATGGGAGCAAATGCTAAATTAACATTGTTTTGGCAGAGTGACAATTTACAGAAAAATTTATGGCTTTCTAGACTCTGGCCACTGATGCCCAAAACGTTGACTTAGTGGGCCATGAAAGCTATGTATTGTCCTTGCCCATAATTGCTGCTCCATGTGTTGATGGTGGAGTTCACCTTTCCCCACATGGACATTTACAAGGAGAAGCTCACACAGTGATATCAATCAGGGACAGTTTCCCTAGAGTAATAATGGCAGCTAGGTAATCTCCATCGAGATAGTGTGCAAGCCATTAGTGAGCAAAATACAGTGGATTCCGCTAAGCGACTGCACCACCAGTAAGTTAAAGTTGCAGCCCGGCCAGATGACAGGACACAGATTGTTGTTTACTGGACACACATTTCTTTATGGATGATAACTGACGGCGTGGAGAAGAAGGAGGAGGAGAAACAGACGTAAATGATAATAACAACAATGATGAGTATGTTGAGCATCACCCACATCATGCCAAAGCATAGATCTCAGACAGATAGATATAATAATAGATAGAAATATAGACAAATAGATACTCGTAGATAGATAGATAGATAGATAGATAGATAGATAGATAGACAGATAGATGATAACAGATAATACAGAGAGTACAAAGAAATAATAGGGCCCCACACCAAAATGGCTTATTCACACAACCACAAAAAACGGACATGTGACGGCTGTTTTAGCAACATCAGTGACGCTAGGTTCACACCTGCGTTTGGGCTTCTGTTCGGGGGGTCCGCTTAGGGACCCCCAGAACGGAAACCTAATCGGCTTAAAAAAGTGGTTACCCACAGACCCCATAGACTATAATGGGGTCCTTTCGGGTTTCCACCTGGTTTTTCGCCAAATGGAGACCAGACGCAGATGTGAATCCAGCCTGACACATCCATTTTGAGAACACATTGAAGTCAGTGTGTCTATTCACATGTCCACTGTTTTTGACAATCAGTTTTTTATGCCGTCAAAAAACTGACAACTGATATGAAAACGGACATAGATAGTGCCATGTGAATAAACTCATTGAAAATCATGGGTTCTATAATGTCCAGGTGATGGCTGTTTCAAAAACAGCTGTTGCATGTCCAGTATTCACTACTATGTGAATAATGGCTATCCATGCACATGCACGGACACTAATGGACATTTTTTGTGTGGACATTAGGTCTGTGACAAACAGCATGGCTGTGTGCATAAGGCCTTAGTGTGTTCTCCACCTCACTCTGAGAACTCCAATAAATTAACTTATTCTTTTATTAACTGGTTTCATATCAAATGTTTATAAGGTGAGCTCTGGTAATATGGATGCACAGTGAGGGCCAGGTCGGACCTTCTGTTTTCCATAGAGAAGCAACCATATCACAGTCTGCACTTATACAAGGTGCTCACAAGTTTTTTCCAATGCTGATTTTCTATTATTTTTGCACACATAAACACTATTCCAAAAAGAGCAAAGACACAACATAGGTGCGGCACATTAATATCTTGTCAGAGAAGACCTTATTCTTTGAGAATAGGATGGATAGATGTGTCAGCCAGATTGATAACTGAAAAGGAGATACCCCCATTGTCTCCTTAGAGTTGTACTAATGCTGTTCTTACACTTCTGATTTTTGTCTACCTAATACCAGATTTCGACCACTTATTGCTGTCAGTTACATTTTTTCTGTGTCACAAAAGATTATGCGAGACACTTAGACAATTGTTTGTTCCAAACAACAGATTTTCACCCAATAGATTTTCATCAATAGAAGCCCAGATCACAGATCAAGGCAGAAATCTACATTCTCAACTTGTTTTTCTGGCTAATGGGGTTGCAAAAATTACAGACCAAGGTGATTTAAGGGTGATCCTCCTAGGGGCAGAAGACTGTAGAGCATATTCTTTATTATAAGAGACATTGGCAAAAAATTACGGTAATAAAAGTGCATTTAACAAAACCTATGATAAAGATTCATTAAAGACTGCACCTGCTTTTTAAGGGCACCCACCTGTCCAAAGGCAATGCCACTAGAAATATTATAGGCACTCTGAAAAGCATCTTATGTCATCAAATATGTGTTTCTCTCCTTTAGAAGTGTTGATGGTACACTTACGCCTTGGCTTGATATTCAGTATTCAGCCTGTGCTTTATTTCTCATCCAGTCGCATTTGCAGAGAGAATTCACCAGGGATGCCTGAAATGCCTGGCTCTGAAATATGGTGAAGCAGCTGTTTTCCAGGTTTGGCCTTGTCACAGATTACACAGATTTCGCATTCTGCCTCTAAAGCAGCTATTCACAAATGTATAGACATATGAGGCTGTGCTTTCTGCGCTGTATTTATAATAGCTCCTTTATATGTCCTAAAATCACAAAAATATTATGGACATAAAATTGCATAAGTAGTCCAGATTAAGGCCGGGCCCCACAGCGTTTTGGCTGCTGCGGCAAAAAATGCTGCATTTTACAGTACCTGCAAAGTAGATGGGATTCTGGCTAATCCCATCCACACATTGCAGAAAAAAATCTGCAATGGAAAACCGCTTGCGTTTTTGAAAATTGCAGCATGTCAATTATACCTATGGAAACGCTGGCATTTTCTGTATAGGTATAATAGGGGCAGAAAGTCCGAAGAGTAAAACACTGCAAAATTCGCAAAGAAAAATGATGCATTTCCGCTGTTTTTTTTTGTTTTTTTTTGCAGTGTTTTTTGCAGCAATTCGCTATGTGAGGCCTTAGCCTAAATCAGAATTCTCTAGTTTGCTCCTTCTGCTTATCCCAAAAAGTAGTAACCTTTGCATCTATTTTCTCCAATGAGATATTTATTGTTTATTTCTCTTGCTTATATAGCGCTAACATATTCTGCTGTACTTCAGGGCTCCCAATCTAAATTTCCTATCAGTATGTCTTTGGTATGTAGAAAAGAAACTAGAGTTTCCAGAGAAATACATGTGGAGAACATACAAGCTTCATGCAGATGTTGTCCATTGTAAGCGCATAAATAATTCTTGTTTTATTATATTTATTATTATCACTGGTGTAAAGCTGACTCTAGGGATTCAAACTATCAAAACCTACTGCTAGTACATTATGGCATGGATTTGTGCACAGTGCTGCCATCTAGTGTTTACTTTATGCCTCCAATTCATATGAAAGAATTCAAAGGATTTTTCTGTCAGATTCTGAACAAGTCTAATAGAAAAATAATTGTGGTACTACTTCTATGAGAGACTACCTCTATACATATAGCACCTAACTGGCTGGCAGAACATGCAATTCCTTTGACTGTCCGCTAGGGTGAGTTATTTTCATTTACCCTCTAAAGGGGTTAATAAAGGTGGAAATCTGTAACGAAAAGTGGGTTGGAGTTTCAATTTTCTTTACTCCAACACTGAGAATGTTGAACAACTTAGAATAATTTGCAAACAGGAATACTGGTATCATAGGTGTCTTAGACTAGTGATCTTCAGCCACTTGGCAGATGCAAGGGGAGCCTCAGTTTCCCTCGTACAAGGTTCACTGAGAGGTTGCTGGGTGAGCTTCTATACTGTGGACTTCATTGTCTGTTTTACGGGGACCAAGATTCCAAAATCCATTCCATAAGTCTGGGACTCTCTTCTAGATTCCTCCAGTCTCCAGCGGTTGGCCCCTACTCAGTCAGCTTCAACAAACCACTGGGTACAAACAAATTGTGGAACAAACTGAAGCCAACATCTGAAAGCCCGATAAAACTTACATTTTCAATTTCCCACGGTTCCACCTCCCGCTTAAAGTGCTTGCCACCACAGTAAGATTATCGCCCTTAGTCCTGAGGCTTTGCACTCAGTGCTACAAATGCTCTGTTAAGGATTCTAATCTCTTGGCCAGGGTGAAGCAAGTCCACATAAAGCATCTCTCTCTGAAGCTCCTGTCCAGCATTACACAGGCAATCCAAATAATTTGAATGGTCATTCTGTAATTCTCTGTTTCCCCTGTGGTGGTGCTGCAAGAAAATTGAACTTGTGATCTGTTCATTATTAAAGGTCCTTTCTAACAAGTAGGAAATATCCACAGTAAAGAACTCTGTTTAAAATGTAGCTAAACTTTTTATTTTTCATAAATCTATAGTTCATTTGAAGATAACAAACATTGTAATAAACTTTATATAAGAAAAGTGCCTGTTGCTTCACTTATTTACCTTTTCTGTCACTACTAAAATCTGTACAACAGAACTCTATGGGGAGGGAAAAAGAGAGCTCCTCAAATAGAGAGACTTCAGCAATATGTGTTGGTTGTGAGGAATTAGTATCTAGCAGTCTCCTGCCAGAAACAACTTATTTAATGCTGTTGGTGACCTCATATCTCTGTATTTTTCCTTCTCCTTCTCCCCCCTACACCACCTCCATAGAATCCATTGTAAACTGAGACTGATTGTGTATGGAGTATGGACAGGATGAATCAGATAAGAATGAAAGACAGGAGAAATACTTAAAAACACAGGCACTATTCTTTAGTGAATTATAGTGCAAATTTTGCTCCTTTCATAAATAAAAGATAACTTACACTTTAAGTATTTCTGGAAATTAAGCATTTTCTTTTTGATCATGTAAAACTCATGTAAAACAAAAGCAGAAGTTGTACTGATCTTATCATAGATTTGAAACACTTTAATCCAGGAGCATCTTAAATTTTAAGGAGTGATAAAAAATATATTTCCATTTGACCCAGACACCAAGGGAGGGGAGGAGAGCTGTGCACAGAATTTTTTTTTCCATTTCTATGAATCACTCTGGTGTTATTGTACAGTCTGAATAATGGTGTAATATGGACATCAATCATGGTCTTAGCTGCATTCTGGTGCACAATAAGTGCAAGAAGGTAAGTTACATATGTGTGCCATACATTCTTATTTCAACAGCCAAAATATACTTTAGACCAGGGGTCGGCAACCTATGGCACGCGTGCCAAGAGTGGCACGCGAGGCATATTTCCCTGGCACGGCAGCGGACTCCTCACCCAGCAGTTTTGATCGGACCAAACACGGCCGAAACGAAACTGCTATTATTATACTGTGGGGTCTCTTCAGACCCCCCGAGTATAATAAGCGGAGCCCCCGGGGAGATGATCAAACATAAAAAACAATGTCACTCACCATTCCACGCTCCGCAGCCGAGCTGTACTCTTCAGGCGCTTCTGCCTGAAGTCAGCTGACAGGGCCTCAGGGGTCACGTCTGCGTCTGACGTCATTACGCATAATGACGCGACGTGACCCCTGAGACTCAATGAGCGGTCGCTGACTACAGACAGAAGCGCCCGAATATACAGAGCGGCTGCGCAGCGTGGAATAGTGAGTAACATTGTTTTTTATGTTTCATCACCTCTTTTTGCCCTCCACTTATTATACTCTGTGCTCTGAAGAGACCCCACAGTATAATAATAGCTAGTGAGTGTGCAGGGGCCACTATAGAACATAATACTGTGTGCAGGGACCACTATGGGACATATACCGTGTGCAGGGGCCACTATGGAGCATAATACCATGTGCAGGGGCCGCTATGGGACATATACCGTGTGCAGGGGCTGCTATGGGACATATACCGTGTGTAGGGGCCGTTATGGGACATATTGCTGTGTGCAGGGGCCGCTATGGGACAAATACTGTGTGCAGAGGCCGCTATGGGACAAATACTGTGTGCAGGGACTGCTATGGGACAAATACCGTGTGCAGAGGCCGCCATGGGACAAATACTGTGTACAGAGGCAGCTATGGGACAAATACTGTGTGCAGGGACTGCTATGGGACAAATACCGTGTGCAGAGGCCGCTATGGGACAAATACTGTGTGCAGAGGCCGCTATGGGACAAATACTGTGTGCAGAGGCCGCTATGGGACATAATACCGTGTGCAGAGGCCGCTATGGGACATAATACCATGTGCAGGGGCCGTTATAGGACATAATACTGTGTGCAGGGACCGCTATGGGACATAATACCGTGTGCAGGGACCGCTATGGGACAAATACCGTGTGCAGAGGCAGCTATGGGACAAATACTGTGTGCAGAGGCCGCTATGGGACATAATACCGTGTGCAGGGGCCGTTATAGGACATAATACCATGTGCAGGGACCGCTATGGGACATAATACCGTGTGCAGAGGTAGCTATGGGACAAATACTGTGTGCAGAGGCCGCTATGGGACATAATACCGTGTGCAGGGACCGCTATGGGACATAATACCGTGTGCAGGGACCACTATGGGACATTATTCTGTATAACGGTGTGTTTTCTATATTAAGGATGTGTTTTTGCACAGAAAACTCAGGCTTTGTTTTTTTTGTGCAAACATGCACCAGTTTTACATCGAATGAAAAAGTTCCAAATATACTGTATCTGCATCCTGATACATAGTGTGTATTCACCATAAGGATGCTGCCATACGGTGCTCCTGGTCACATTTACCACTAATTGGGGGCTGCACATGGACTTTCATTGCTTCTAATCAGAAAGTACAGGAGTGTCCCAGGAAATAGCAGTAAACGTATGTGTCCTAAAGCATCTGGTGGCAGCACTTCTGTGTGTTATGGTTTGTGGTATATGACTTTAGTTTAGGGGTCGTCAGACTTACAATTATTGACCGGCACTCCGAGTACCTCATCTTTGATTTTTTTATTAAAATCGGCACGCCGAACAAAAAAGGTTGCCTACCCCTGCTTTAGATCTCTATTAGTGAAAATGCAAATCGGGAAATATCCATCATTTTTGGAGCTGATATAATAGAGAAATATTGTAATAAATGTTTATAAATCTTCACTAAACTAAACTGTATACAAATCCATGTATTGTATTGTTTTGTCTTCAAGGGAATATGTCACTATGTTTTACCCCCATTAACTGCTGTAAAAGCTGTCCTTTTTATCTTAATACACTCTAGAAATCCCCAGCACCAAGCTCACAAAGGGTCTGTGCGCTAAAGCGCTTAGGAGTCCATTATAACTCCCTGTTTAGGAGTCCAGGGTGGGATTATTAACCTGTGGTTAATATTAAGAAATCAGATTTACAAATTGTTCAATAAATATTTACAAATCTTGTCCTTGATGTGTTTGCCAGTATTGAATGTGATTTTATGTAAAATAAAAATGTGTCTTTGTTACAACAGAAGGGAAAAATAAACATCTATTTGTCCTACATAATTACAATGTTTGATGCACATGTACTACACAGTACAACCACACAATGTGCAGCCTAGTTTCCATACAAAGAGCAATATGATTAATGGACATCAAGTGCATATGGTTTAAAGATTTGCTTAGGAGAAAAGGAATGAGACAAACAATTGTGTTATGTCTATACACATAGAAAACCTATTGTGATGTGGTGTACACATATTTTCTACATACAGTGCCTGTTACCAATTCCTCCCTGATGATTTCATGTTATGTCTTGATAATCTTCCTAAATCTTTTTTTTATGTACATTGTATCCTCCCTAGTATGGAGTCAGTATGGTCCCCTCAGTTTACCACCATTCAGGCTCTACAGGGTGCAATGACAAGATTTGTGGGGTACAATACCTTTATGGGAGACTGACTCTACATCTACAACATGTGATACATTTGATGTGAATCTGCAATACTTTCGGAATCACATTTTCTAAATAAATACAGAACCCATTGGCATTTAACTAATAAAGATCCTATACCAAATCCCTGTCTCCCAGTGAGCAGCTGCAGATTTTTTATTGATTTTCAATAATAATAACAGCTGCACATCCAAAATAGAAAAATAGACATACAAAAACAGTACAAAGAAAGTGCCATGTTTCAGGAGTTGCATAATGGTAAAGATATAATTCCACTTACAGTACATATATAAACCACTTAAAGGAACAGAAACCCCTTCCCATACCTGTCTCCCTATCCTTTTCATCACCCTACCCTACACAACCTCCCACCCCACCGCAGGCTTCATGGGTGTAATGGGAAACTGGGACGTTGGTGAGGGGGTTCAGGGAGCATCTTTATCTGTACTGTCTGCCCAATCCTCCTGCCAGATCCTGGGTCAAATACCGGGTGGTATATTGAAAGGGAAGCATCAATTACCATATCTCCAAGTCATCCAGGAATTTGATTGTGAAGGATGAACATTTTTAAAAAAGATTTATTTAATCCTCTCCATCTCCAAATGTTCCATCAGTAGGAAGAGATTTATCTGTGAAACAAACTCTGTGACTGTTGGCACAGATGACTTTAACCAGTTAACCATCAGGCACTGCATTGTTATAAATACAAATATATGTATAGTTGGAGGGACCTTGAGGGCTTCCAGAGTTGAGTGGAAAAGTATAAAACCTGGGATAACAGGGACCACCATACGCCACTTAGTATGTATTATTGTAGCTCAAGACAGACTTTAGATTGGTGCCATCCCTTTAATATAGATCTCCAACCAGACTTCAAACAAACCATCATGAATCAATGTATCCTTGTTGAATAAGAAAACAGAAATAAATCTTTAAAAAACTGATCCTGGTATATTGGTCAAATCGCTCCTTATATATTTTATAAAGAAAAAAAAGGAAACGATGGGCCAGTACATCACATAAAATATACAATAGAAGTAAAATGGAGATTATTTTATTATTACACCAAGAGACAAGTTTAAATAAATAATATATACATGGATCCAGGTGAAGGAACGGTTTATGGAAATCTTTTTCTTTTTGCAATAAAAAAATGAAAAAAGGAAAATGAAAGAAATACTTTTCTCAGAGCAGATCAGCCTGTGCATCAAAGACAACATGGTGTATATGCAGTCAATAGCAGCCAAAGTATAGGAGCATCTAAGAGCTTCCTTTATATTTTCTCTTCCTTTTCAAGCCACTTCTGACTTTGGCTAAAAAAAAAAACCACAGCAAAAACCGCAACAAAAAAACGCTGTGTTTCCACAACGTGGGGCCTCAGCCTAAACCTTTTATCTCCAGACAGAGGAGTGCTCCCTTGTCTTTTGAGGGGATTTTTCATGGAACAGCTTTTCCCCATATTTCTTGTATGGGCCATTTATATGTTTATACAGATTTATCATGTCTCCCCTTAAATGCCTCTTCTCCAGACTAAACAAATCTGACTCCTTTAATCTCTCCTCACAACTGAGGTTCTCCATGCCTGCTTTTCCGAGTATCTTGAAGCTCACCTCTTTTTCCAGGAGTCTCCTGGACATTCCCAGAAAGTAAGATCTAACACATCACTATTCTGATGTATTTTATTTAGGAGATGTGTCTTGTCTTTCTTATCATCCACTTCCCTATAGTTTATTATAAAAGTAACTGAAATATCTTCTTTCAGTGTAATAGATGGCACAAGGTTGGATCATTTGGCACATTAATAACATAAATTCTGCCTGCTTACAGAAACAAAGCAGTCATCTAAGTATATAGTCATACAGTATTTAACTGCACATGTATAGAGTGGAGTAAGCAAGGCAGGAAAGTTGTTTTACTATATATGTCACTGTACATAAACCCCAATTGTGTGGCCTACAGTTCTGTCCAGTATACGGTACAATGCTGACCTCATGTGGAAATATCAACAATTACATCACTCCCTGTTTTTTTTAGAATCACAGAAGTAGGTTCCTACGATACTTTCAATAAATTAAAACATAACTTTTCTTAACACACAATAAAAACATAGGACAGACGTCAACTAAACATATAGTATAGGGAATATCTCATCTATCCCAAAGATAAAAAATGGATTTCCCTATAAAAAAGCTCCTAATCCCTGACCCCAGATAGATAGGACAGCAATATATAAACTGATGAAAAACCCATACATCCAAATTGTGAGATGATGAGTATCAAAAATAGGATTGTTTAAACCATCTTCAAACACTATCTGAGCCAGGAAAATGGGGAACAGATAATTCTCCTCTCAGTAGATGTACTAGATATAAAGTAACATATATCCTGGTGTATGGTGTAACCAAAAGCCAGTGAGTTAACAGCGCATAAGGAGGTGAAAGATGTAGTTCAAACACAGCTAAATGGTAGGGAGATATTATGTCGGCTCTCTCCCACTAGCTAGGGACATGAAACCACCCCACCCACTGCTGAACTACACACCTACACCATCCACTATGTTAGCAGGTCAATGCCTAGATATTACATAGATATTAAATAAATAAAGCACAGCGGGTC
Organism: Leptodactylus fallax; assembly: GCA_947044405.1. NCBI lineage: Eukaryota > Metazoa > Chordata > Amphibia > Anura > Leptodactylidae > Leptodactylus > Leptodactylus fallax. Next base: position 8,586,511 of record CAMRHE010000012.1, on the reverse strand, counting down.
TGAACCTGCATAGTGTTCCATAGGTAAATACATCTGCCAGCGACCTAGGTGAGACTAAGTACACACCTACACTGTCCACTATATTAGCAGGTCAAAGCCTAGATCTTGTTAAATAGGTAAAACATAGCGGATCTAAACCTGCATAGTGTTCCACTAAAAAAGTACATCTATTGGTAACCTAAATAAACTCAATGCGTTTCCCTTGCACTCAATATCAGCAAGTTCATCAGGAGTAGATATACAGTATGAGCGAGGAATAGTGCGGTAACAACCGCAGTTCCCAGAGTCCTGATGTGGGCTCCGATACTTAGAATAGCTGACGCTGAATGCTGGCACAACAGACACTTATATAGGTCTGTGCGCTCCTACATAACCCAGCCCACTGCCGCGCCCCCACCAGAGAGGATCAATCAGCGTACAAGTCCACGCTTCCAGCTGATCATGTGATCGCGATACATTGGGCGGGGTTTCAATCATAAACAAGAACATATCCATGGTTGTAGAAAACCAGTAAACACAATGACACAGGTAAGTATAGTGTATATAAAATCTAAAGCCAAAAGGTGATCAAGGTGAACTGTAGATGATCATATCAGTTGTCGATCCCCAAGTTATTGGAAAAAGGAATGGAACTAGTGACAGTGGAATGCCCGTAATCCAAATACTTAGTTGCACTTATTAAAGCAAGAAATATGGTATTACGGAAATAGCGTCAATGGCATGATCAGGAAAAATCTAAAGGGTTAAACATAGATCATGCACGCCCCTATCCCAAAAAAAAACAACAAAAAAACACTAATCCTACGTATCTAACCTAATACGCATACCTATCAGGATGACATGATACCTCCCCAACACCACCCAGTCCCATATTAAAGGAACATAGGACACATAAAGGACATAAAAAGGATTGTATATCCATGTCCACCCCTACATGTCCACAGGGGTAGCGAACTACACACCCTCAAATAAAGGGGGTGAATGAGATCACCTCATTGAGGGCAAGCGGTGTCATAGATTATAAGGCAAGAAATCCCACTTATTAAACCTGACAGGGCACACCTGTGAAGTGAAAACCATTTCAGGTGACTACCTCTTGAAGCTCATCAAGAGAATGCCAAGAATGTGCAAAGCAGTAATCAAAGCAAAAGGTGGCTACTTTGAAGAACCTAGAATATAAGACATATTTTCAGTTGTTTCACACTTTTTTGTTAAGTATATAATTCCACATGTGTTAATTCATAGTTTTGATGCCTTCAGTGTGAATCGACAATTTTTATAGTCATGAAAATACAGAAAACTCTTGGAATGAGAAGGTGTGTGCAAACTTTTGGTCTGTACTGTATATATATATATATATATATATATATATATATATATATACTGTGGTGTGGTAGCTATTCCATACAGTATTATACAGCAAAATACTGTACATTTCTAAAAAAGTATACTGCATTGTTATTTTTTTTTAATGATGGCAGCCTATGGAGAGTGTATTCCACTGCATAGCTGTGTACTTTACCTGGTATATACATCAATTGGAGACACAAAATGTAATTTGCACATGCTTGAGATGCAGTAGAAAACAATGTGGCATTTGTGATATGTGATAAAGAAAATAGTGTTTGAGGATAGAGAGAGGAATGCTTGATCCAAACTTATTGGCCCATATTGGCAGATTTACTAATCCTGTCTATACTTAGACAATTTAGATAGGCAGCTTGAAAATGCATCAAATTTATCACAGTGGCAGATGCAGGATGATAAATCTAAATTTAGCCTAGTCTAAATTAGTTGGTTCACTTTGTTACAGAATTTTGGCACAATTCTGATGTACACTGTGCCATCTTAAGTCATACCTACTTTCCTGATAAACCATGCCCTTTTTATTTAAGCCACCCACCCTTATCGAGCTAGTCAGATAAACTAGCTTAAAACAAGACATTTTGCACCAGAAATGTGCCATAATGCGTCAAATCTGGCAAAGATATGACAGAGCTCTCCCAAAAGCACAGTAGTAAATGTGGGCCACTGTGTAGCTAAAATGTTTTAGGTCAGAATTGTGACGCAGCCACCATAAAAATTTGCCATCATGGTTTTATATGTTCTAATACTAGGTGGATTCTAGTACTAAGTATAAGTGTTGTTCGCTTCCTTTAAAAATGTGCTAATAAGCTGGAATTTGTGTAAATAAAATAAATAAAGAAAAGACAAAAGTAACTCACCTTTTACCGGTTCTCAACTTCAGTGGTGGTAGCCCAGTTCCTGCTGGTACTGGCTGGCCTTTGATGACATCAACTGATGAAATTCTGTCACTGCTGCAGCCAATCATTGGTCTCGGGGGTGACCTGTACACAAACGGCACAGGATCGACTAGCCTCACCAGCTAAGTGTTGTGTGTGTTTGAGACAAGTGCTGGATCAGTAACAGTGGGGACTGAACTGCTGCTACTGGTTCACACCAACCTATTTATACATTAAAGGGATTGGACAAACCCTTTAATGGGATTCCCTGCCTGCTAGTATTTTCTTTTCAAATTTTTGTTTTATTTTCAAAGGGTAGCATTAGTCAAGAGCTGAGTTTTCTACTATAAGTATTCATTAGGGATTTCATAAGATTTTTGAGAGATGTCTACAGACGTGCTCATTTTCAGCATCCACAATGAGAAATATTTAGTACAACTCTCTTGTTCTTACCAACTCTTGCCTCTGATCCAGATTTTGAATTGGTCTGAACCTTGCCAGTAGGGTACTGCTTGACCCACATTCATAAGACCGGGTTTCACCTGTGAAACTTGGTTCATGGGTGTGCTGGATATACTGGCCTGAACATCATGCTAGGAGAGGGACAACTAGCATTATAGTTATCTATGATTCTAGGATTCCCAGCGACATACTGTCCTGAATTATAATCACTATGGGACAGTATGTTACTGGGAGGCAGGGAGTTTAGAAACACTTCAGTGAGGGAAGGTTGGTGCGGCCTGGCTGTTTCTAACCCATGGGTATATTTTTTCCAGCACAGTAACAACAGATGTTTGGGATGGACAGTACCCTAGAGGCCCTTAAGTTTCAAACTACAGCTCGACATGCACCTACTGTACTTTTGCTGTATAAATTATGTTGGAAAGTAAGGGAGTTACAAGGCATTTAGGGCTTAACACAGTATACTTCGCTGTGGGATACTCTGTGGCTGCCCCATATATATTTTCTTGAGGGTTTTCAGTGATGGAAGCATAGAAAAATAAGCAGTAAGTACATTTTTTTTAAAAAAAGGTCTGTTAGTGCTATTAATAGGTTAATAAGTGAACCCAAATACCTTTAGCAGTGTTTTGAGTGATTTCTGGGGTTCTCTGTGAGCTCCTGGCATCTGTCTGCATTTGCATACCATGATGCATTGTGCTTTACTCAGCACTGACTCACACCACCCCCTCACTAATTCCCTCTCCCCTCCCTCTCTCACTTACTCCCCCTTCCTGTTTCCCTAGCCCACTACACCCTCAGCAGCCATCTTTAGACTCCTAGTTCTCACTCAATAACCTTCTTCTTCTTGTATCTTTGGAGGTGCCGGCTGGCACAAATTCTTTGTGACGTGTACTGGCTGGCACCTCCTCTTTGACCTGCCCCCAAGCCCCATTACACTTACCTTTGCTTTCTTTCAGGTCCGGACCTGGGACGTCATCGGCAGTCGACACCTCCTCTTTGTGACATGTGCCAGCCACCCACTGTATTCTGCATGCATACAGAAGAGATAACATTAATAAGATATTTAAAAATATATTTAAATATATTTAAAAAAAAGAAAAATGCTTCTTTCTCCATTTATCAGGCTCTCTTCCCCTTGCCTTTTCTCAGACTGTTATTGCACTTAAGTCCAAAGAGGAGAAATACAGTGCCTTGTGAAAGTATTCGGCCCCCTTGAACTTTTCAACCTTTTGCCACATTTCAGGCTTCAAATATAAAGATATAAAATTTTAATGTTTTGGTGAAGAATCAACAACAAGTAGGACACAATTGTGAAGTGGAACAAAATTTATTGGTTATTTTAAACTTTTGTAAAAAATAAAAAACTGAAAAGTGGGGCGTGTAATATTATTCGGCCCCTTTACTTTCAGTGCAGCAAACTCACTGCAGAAGTTCAGTGAGGATCTCTGAATGATCCAATGTTGTCCTAAATGACTGATGATGATAAATATAATCCACCTGTGTGTAATCAAGTCTCCATATAAATGCACCTGCTCTGTGATAGTCTCAGGATTCTGTTTAAAGCGCAGAGAGCATCATGAAGACCAAGGAACACACCAGGCAGGTCCGTGATACTGTTGTGGAGAAGTTTAAAGCCGGATTTGGATACAAAAAGATTTCCCAAACTTTAAACATCCCAAGGAGCACTGTGCAAGTGATCATATTGAAATGGAAGGAGTATCAGACCACTGCAAATCTACCAAGACCCGGCCGTCCCTCTAAACTTTCATCTCAAACAAGGAGAAGACTGATCAGAGATGCAGCCAAGAGGCCCATGATCACTCTGGATGAACTGCAGAGATCTACAGCTGAGGTGGGAGAGTCTGGCCATAGGACAACAATCATTCGTACACTGCACAAATCTGGCCTTTATGGAAGAGTGGCAATAAGAAAGCCATTTCTCAAAGATATCCATAAAAAGTCTCGTTTAAATTTTGCCACAAGCCACCTGGGAGATACACCAAACATGTGGAAGAAGGTGCTCTGATCAGATGAAACCAAAATCGAACTTTTTGGCCACAATGCAAAACGATATGTCACCCTGAACAAACCATCCCCACTGTCAAACATGGTGGTGGCAGCATCATGGTTTGGGCCTGCTTTTCTTCAGCAGGGACAGGGTAGATGGTTAAAATTGATGGGAAGATGGATGGAGCCAAATACAGGACCATTCTGGAAGAAAACCTGTTGGAGTCTGCAAAAGACCTGAGACTGGGACAGAGATTTATCTTCCAACAAGACAATGATCCCAAACATAAAGCAAAATCTACAATGGAATGGTTCACAAATAAATGTATCCAGGTGTTAGAATGGCCAAGTCAAAGTCCAGACCTGAATCCAATCGAGAATCTGTGGAAAGAGCTGAAAACTGCTGTTCACAAACGCTCTCCATCCAGCCTCACTGAGCTCGAGCTGTTTTCCAGGGAAGAACGGGCAAGAATTTCATTCTCTCGATGTGCAAAACTGATAGAGACATACCCCAAGCGACTTGCAGCTGTAATTGCAGCAAAAGGTGGCGCTACAAAGTATTAACTTAAGGGGGCCGAATAATTTGGCATGCCCCACTTTTCATTTTTTAATTTTTTACAAAAGTTTAAAATATCCAATAAATTTAATTCCACTTCACGATTGTGTCCCACTTGTTGTTGATTCTTCACCAAAAAATTAAGATTTTATATCCTTATGTTTGAAGCCTGAAATGTGGCAAAAGGTTGAAAAGTTCAAGGGGGCCGAATACTTTTGCAACGCACTGTACTGTCAGTTTCACACACAGATGTCTATGGGGGGGGGGGGGCAAACTGGAAAACCTAGGAGGGGCCAGCGGTGGGCTAAAATAAAAAAAAAAGTGATGCATATCCCCAGTCCTCCTTTTTAGGGGGAGTGAGGGCACGGGACAGGCTGCCAGCTGCTTACTACTATTCTAGATTTTAACAACCGTCTGTTGCAGCATCCCAGAGGGCTTCTGCTTTAATTGTTTGTCTTTTGTGCCTCTGGGGTGTGTTGGTATGTCCTATCTTTCATAGATTGTAAGCCCTTGCGTGCAGGGCCCTCTATCCCACTGTACCAGTTGGTCTCTGTTAGCATTTTCTGTTTTGTATATCTGGTGTACCGTATGTAGATCCACAAATGTAAAGTACCATGGAATTAATAGTGCTATATAAATAAACAATAAATAAATAATAATCTTCTATGTTAAGTGTTCTATGTAATTGTTATGCAGCTTTTCCCCTTAGTGTTCAAACTCTAGCCTTGGTTCAGTCCTGGCCAATCACAGGCTACTGGGTGGGGTTGTAGGAGACCTAGTCTCCACAGCGACTGTTGAGCAGAGGCAGTTCAGTAGTAGCAGTCACCCTGCACAGTTCATGCTGGACTGTGCAGGGATAACACCAGCACTGGAGCTCAACAACCTTAACTACAGCCCCTAGGAGGAATGTTTGCTGCCCCAGGCTCATTCAGAGACAGCCCTGAGTAAGGGAGTTCAGCTGTCATAACTTTTGGACAATTTTGGTGCCGTGAGGGAGGAGCAGGAGAGGACCCTGACAGGAGGACCACATGCGGGCCTAGTATTCAGGTAACCAGAACCTTGTCAGGACTCCCTGTAACTCCATCCCCATCATCCATACCTGGGAGAGGCACGAGAGGCGGAGTAGTTGGAGGAGAAGCCTTTTGTAGAGCCTGTAACATCCCTGCGCACCCTCCTGTAACCAAGGCTGGGGAATTGGACCCTGAACTACTACCCTCATTGGGAATCTGCCATTTACTTCTGACCCAGTTGCTGTTAATAAACACTGCTCCTGTTCAACTGCACTGCTGTCTCCAGAGTCATGCCTGGATTACCATCAGGGCCCTTCCGATCAACACCACACCAGCTCAGAGAGGAGAGGTTCCCTCTCCAACTGCAAGTGCCCTGGGGGAAACAACTACTACCACCACCATCCGGTAGTGTTGCAGGGTCCCCCTCGACTGTGTCCAGCCCAGGAGCGGGGCTGGAGTGCATGGTGAGTGTGCTCGGCCTTGCAGGTGGCACACCAACCGCCACTACAACTCCCATCCTCCGGTCTCCTCCATGTGGGTTGCGGCATTGAGAAACTTGACTTGGATCACATCTGACCTAGTTTCATCTTTCCTTAGTTATAACCTGATTGTTTTCCATCATGCTTTTTATGTATATTTACTCAATCTTGTTTCATTATATAGAATGTAATTATCTGATTATTTACTACAGTGACATGTATTATGTTTTTATACTAATCTTATAGTTACAATTACATAATGATAAAACTTGGTGGTTTAAGTCTACATCTGTGACAATTTGCAGGCAGCTTAAAACAAGATTTCTTTGAAATTCTGCTGGATATCTTCCCATCTGTTATTAATGTGCATAAATAAAATATAGCCTGCTTAAAGGGAATCTATCATTAAAAAAACACTTTTAAGCTAATGGCACGTTGGAATGGCCATTCTTTTCCTACCTTTCATTGTTGTTTTCTTCCAGCTGTTTCGGTAAAAATCCGTTTCTTCAATTATGGAAATGATCCTCACGGAGGACCACAACAGACTAATGGGTGGTGACAAGCGATGACGCGGTGGGTGCTCGCTGCCACGGAGGAATACCCCCGGATGCTCCGTGAGGATCATTTCCATAATTGAAGAAATGGATTTTTACCGAAACGGCTGGGAGAAGACAACAATGAAAGGTAGGAGAAGAATGGCCTTTTTAAAGGCCATTCCAACATGCCATTAGCTTAAAAGTGTTTTTTTTAATGATAGACTCCCTTTAATAGTTTAGACTAACTTCTAAAATAGACTATATGGACCAATGCATGTGAAAACAGTGTTTGTACATAGGGGAGGGGGGAAGCATTAAAACTCATACTAAAACACATTGAGTGCACTACCTGTAACAATGAGGCTGCTACTTTCATGTGCAGTGACCCAGAGCGGCCACTGAGGGTTAATCTAGGGCCCTCCTGCTCCTGTGGCCATGGACTGCCACCTGGGCGCTGCCAACAGCACTTCCCCTATGTTTCTCTGTCATTTTCTGGGTTCTGAAGTATATTGTGTATTACATGTACTAAATGGTTAATACTGCATTTCCTCCTTAAGAATTTCACATGTGATATTGTACATTACTACCTTAAGTTGGTTCCACCAATCACCAGTTTATCTCCACCCCTAGGGAGGAGCTAGTCTCCCCCTGTTGTTCAGTGTGTGGACCTAGAGTCCAAGGAGGACACATCCTGCACTCTGCTCTCAGGCCTGTACAGGCCCCAAAACTACTACTACTGCTCTCATCATCCTTTCTGAGCGTTCTTCTTCAATCCAGAAGCTGCAGGTCCCTTCCAGGTCTCAGTTGAGGCCTGGTTTTCAGTTGTACCTTGGGCCAGGAAGCTGTATCCCGTCAGGGCAACCGTACTGAAGTGCCTGCACTCCACCAAGGGTCTGTCCAGCCAAGTATCTACTCTAGCCCCGCAAGCTGAGGATTATCTCTTCCAAAACCTTCTACCTGCCTTCCAAAGGTTTCCTTCCGCAGACAGAGAGGATTACACTACTTCTTCTGGGCCTCCCTGCAAGCTGGTAGCCTTTAATGAGTCACTCAGCTACCGCACCCCAAGGACTCTGCGCAAAACCGTAAGTCCATTTTCCCGTGGCGAGCCAAACCACAAAGCCTCACGTTTGTTGTAACCCACAAGGGCTGGAAGTCTGTTTTTCTTCTATTTTCAATCTCCTAATAGACTCTCAACTCCACTACCCGTTGCCCCTGGTTACCACACATGTTGCAAAAGTAGTCTAGTAAAATAAGAGCTTTGAGTGGCTGTAATAAGTGATCCTCATATATAGAGCTCCTGGGCCCAATGAAAAATCTATAAACATGCACAACTGGACTGGCTGAAAAATGAAACCAAAGCAAGTATCACACTGGCAAAAGTTGTACCTTAAAATCTCCTATCTACTGAACAGGGTACAAATGCTAGATCCATGAGAGTTAGATCAGAAATTGAACAAGTGGTCAAACTTCTTACTATTTATATACTAAGCTTTTGTATATATTAATATAGAGGATGAACACTAGTAACCAATCACTCAGTGCCATGGGGCATTTCTTAAAGCATCATAACCTTATTACTATCCAATAAATTTACATTAGTAATAAAGAGTTATGGGTGTATTATACAGAGAAAATTATTGTAAACAAGGGTCACACACATTTAGCTTCACAAATGCCATGGGAAAGTGACGACCATAGCATTTGGGAGCAACTTCTGGTGAATAAATGGACAACACACGGTTACTCTTTTCAGTATATAGACAGTGAATGGAGCAGTGGTGCACATGCTTGACCACTGCTCTATTTAAATGAGGGATTCCAAGATTTCAAGATCGGTGGGGGGTCTCAGGGGTCAGACCCCCACCAATCTAGCAGTTATCTCTTATTTAATAGATAGGTGATAACCTTTGACAAAAAATATACAAAAGCATGGGAAATGGCCAAAATATTCAGTTTAGGCAGATGTGTCTTTGAATTTGTTAAATGGGTTGTCCAGAGGGTGTCCAGAGGAGGTGGTAAAGTTAAAAAAACACAAACATAAAAAAAAACCATACTCACCTGTCTCCATTGCTTTGTTGTCTACCTCTGGTGTTCATTCAGGCTAGTGCCAGGGCCTGATTCATGGAAGTCTTGCACCCAACATGACCACCAAGACCATTCAGTGTCCTCAACGGTCGCTAGTAACTGGTGATGTATGTGACTAACATCACTGGTCCCTCTCCACTGATTTGTCTCAGTTGTCAAATAGGACTTCTGGCATGAGCCTGAATAGACACCAGCAGTAGACAATGGAGTGCTGGGGACAGGTGAGTATGCTTTTTTATTTTACACCTCACCAGCCACACCTCCACACAGGTTGCTCCAAATCTTGGACAGCTCCTTTAAGGTTGATAGTACTAAAGGAAGTCTCTATGCTTGTCACTATTCTACAGCTCACTGTAAACACTGGTAATGTATCAGTATATTCAGCTATAGACATAAGATTATAAATTATTTATCAGTCATTATAGTGTTCTGATTTGTCTATGAAAAATGTTGGCTGTCCATGATTTTTGGATGAATTGCAGAGAATAAAGAAAAATTGAGGTTTAAAAACCTGAGCTGTATCCTATCCATTTTACTTGTTCGAAACATGTAGTCCATCGATCTAAAATATATAATACATATAAATCTCTTTATCCTTTGTAGGTAAAGCTGACAGTCAAGAGAGTTGCCTTACTGTAAAAACTAAAATGGTATAGTATATAATTTCTCTTATGCCATATACTGCTGGATTATAATTTTCTTTCTTGAGAGACCGCTTGATAAACTACAGTCAATAGCCTTCATTTAACATTAAAGGTAATACCACAAAACGTAATCCAGTGACAGTAGTAAAAGTAAATACAATAAATACCACAAAAAGTAATCCACATTCTATTGCCAAATGCTATAAAAAACATCAAAAGTAATCCAGGTTCAATGGCCAAAAGCCTTAAAAAATAATCTCAAGTAATTCAAACCGTATGACCAAAAACTTAAACATCATCAAAAGTAATCCTGACCTTATTGCCAAATATCATAAAGGAAAGCACAGGCAATCCAGAAACAAAATGTAAAAGTGGTCTTCTCAGGATATGCTTTCTGGCTTGTGATAGGTGTTATAGTTGATATGTCAAGGGTATGTTAACTCCTAGTAAACCTGCAGAGATTGTTACCATGAAGTACACAGTCAAGGCTCAGAAAGACACATAAGAATAGTTTATACTCACAAAACCCATTGGGTTCAATGTCAGTTTAGGCAGCATCACGATCTTTAGTTTCTGCCTCCCTCAGGGTAAACAGAGACATCTGTGTAAGTAACAGAGGGAAGCTCCCATGTAAGGCTAAAGCCCCATGTTGAGGAAACGATGCTTTTTTTGTTGCAGATTTTATTGCTGTTTTATGAGCCAAAGATAGAAGTGGATTGAGCAAGAGAGAGAAGTATAAGAACTTCCTATATATTTCCCATTCCTTTGAAGCCATTCTTGGCTTTGGCTCAAAAAAACACAACAGCGGTGACACAAGGAGACCGCAGAACCTCACTGAATACTTGTTGTGTTATTTTAATAAGCAGCTGCCAATAATTTTGTCCACACTCCTGTCCTGTCTGCTGCCGCCTCTAGGGGGGCTACACTTATGTCACAATGCTGAAGAACGCCAGAATGCTATGTACAGTGTCCCCACGTTCTTCAGCGTTGGCTACAGTGGAGGGCGGCCAGGACAGGAGCGTGGACATGTAAGTGAAAATCATTGAAATCAGTGTGAACAAGACCTTTGTGGAAAAATGCAGCAAAAAGTTTGCCTTCACTGCATTTCTAAGGGGGAAGAAAAACATTTTTGCAGGTAAAATTAACATGCTGTTTAGTTTTTCCCACAATGTGAGAGAATGTAAAATACGGTGGAATAACACCACAGCTGTTGGCAGCAGAGTATGGAGCTGAGAGCAGACGGCATCGTCCTCTGCAGGGGCCAGCAGCATATGGACCTCAACTGGTAAATGACACAGCAGAAATAGGAAGACCTTGTAATACTCTAGAAAGATGGTGGGAGCAATAATTAGAAAATGGAAGACATACAAGGCCACTGATAATCTCCCTCGATCAGGGGCTCCACGCAAGATCTCACCCCGTGGGGTCAAAATGATCACAAGAACGGTGAGCAAAAATCCCAGAACCACACGGGGGGACCTAGTGAATGACCTACAGAAAGCTGGGACTAACGTAACAAAGGCTACCGTCAGTAACACACTATGCCGCCAGGGACTCAGATCCTGCAGTGCCAGACGTGTCCCCCTGCTTAAGCCAGTACATATCCGGGCCCGTCTGAAGTTTGCTAGAGGGCATTTGGATGTTCCAGAAGAGTATTGGGAGAATGTCATATGGTCAGAGGAAACCAAAGTAGAACTGTTTGGTAGAAACACAACTCGTCGTGTTTGGAGGAGAGTGAATGCTGAGTTGCATCCAAAGAACACCATACCTATTGTGAAGCATGGGGGTGGCAACATCATGCTTTGGGGCTGTTTCTCTGCAAAGGGACCAGGACGACTGATCCGTGTACATGAAAGAATGAATGGGGCCATGTATCGTGAGATTTTGAGGGCAAACCTCCTTCCATCAGCAAGGGCATTGAAGATGAAATGTGGCTGGGTCTTTCAGCATGACAACGATCCCAAGCACACCGCCAGGGCAACGAAGGAGTGGCTTCGTAAGAAGAATTTCAAGGTCCTGAAGTGTCCTAGCCAGTCTCCAGATCTCAACCCCATAGAAAACCTTTGGAGGGAGTTGAAAGTCCATGCTGCCCAGTTACAGCCCCAAAACATCACTGCTCTAGAGGAGATCTGCATGGAGGAATGGGACAACATACCAGCAACAGTGTGTGCCAACCTTGTGCAGACTTATAGAAAACGTTTGACCTCTGTCATTGCCAACAAAGGATATATAACAAAGTATTGAGATGAACTTTTGTTATTGACCAAATAGTTATTTTCCACCATAATTTGCAAATAAATTCTTTAAAAAATCAGACAATGTGATTTTCTGGATTTGTTTTCTCATTTTGTCTCTCATAGTTGAGGTCTACCTATGATGTCAATTACAGGCCTCTCTCATCTTTTTAAGTGGGAGAACTTGCACAATTGGTGGCTGACTAAATACTTTTTTTCCCCACTGTAAATGGATTCCATAATCCAAGTGGATTGTGTGGTCCTGGTGGTTCAGCACCACATGAGGAAGACTCTTTCCAATTATACTACAGAAAATTAATAAAAACCTAAGGGAAATGACACAATCCCTTTCAGTGAAAATGAAGTGCTTTGCAGAAATATAGATAACAGTAGTTACCAGGTAAAAAGAGACCTGCTCTTTTATAAACTGAATGCCTCCTAAGAAGAAATTAGTCAAGAACTTAACCCCCAGCAAGCTTGCAGGATTTAGGGTATTCCTTCATTACAAAAACACCAAAACTATGGTGAGAATCCGATGTGTCCTTCCTGTTGTACAAGTGTGAATGATATACTAAATGGTGTTTCACACTTTTCTACCTGGATAAGTGGTGGTTAATAATGGCAGGTATTGTTCAGTTGTTATGGTTAGATTTTGAACTGCACATCTGATATACCAGTTTTTGGCAATTTGATTCTTCTTAAAGGGGTTGTCCAGTAACAAAGTTAAAAAAAAGTTACTCTATATCCAAGGGATCAGGGGTGATTGGTGGAGGTCCTCACCGATCACAGGAACTGGGGTATTTTGAACCCCAGTTTGAATGGAGCACAGTTTGCAAATGCATGTCACCACCATTAATTTCATTGGGACTACCGTAGTTGGCTGAATCACAGTACTTGTCTACTAGGGTCCAATGAAATTAATGGAATGACAGTGTGAATTTCCGACCAGATGCTCCATTAAAACTGGGGTTCAAAGCACCCTAGTATCCCTGTGGATAGAGAGTAACATTTTTGAACTTCTTGTGATTGAACAACCCCTTTAAGAGCACTGACAGTTTTGGCCTTAAAACCCCACTGTGTATTCTAGCAAATCCCATCCACAAATTGCAGAAAAATACACGCAGCGTAAATACTGCGATTTCCAAAACTGTCAGTTTTGGAAATCATGGCATGTCAATTATACCTATGGAAACACTGGGGGTTTCCCTATAAGTATAAAAGAAAGAAAGAAAACCAAAGGCATACAATAATCTTTATTGTGCCAATATGCTGCGCCAAACCGTGTTAACACTGCAAACCTGCCATAACTGCATGCAGTCAGGGCAGGGGTTTAAACCTTCCCATGCAACTAGCCATAAGTTCTAGGTGTGCATCCATTCCATCTTACACCTTTACCAGCTGTACCATGTACCAGCACCGCATTATTTCTTTACTGATTTCTCTTACTATAGTACACAAGGTGTCTCATGCACTGATGCTGAGGAGTGTAGGATATATGTCCTCCTGACTGGCAGTCTCATATACAGCCATGCTGTGATCTACCTTGTATTAGACATGTGGATCCTTTCTATAAAATCAATGTATATCACTAAATCACATAGCTTTCTGACAACAGCAGACAACCATATTGGCCAACAGTAAAATCGGAATTCATCCTTGAGCCTCGGCCTAGCACAAATTGCTGAAATGTATAATCCTGATCCATGCATGTCTGCAGAAAACATTGCAGTTAATTCTTCAGATAAACAAGGCTTACAAAATCCATGTGTGAGAACATCTCTTGTACCTTCACATTTGGATGCAGTAATATGGCATGGTGAAATCTACATGTTAATACTCATGGCTTTGTTTGCCAGCATTGCCAGTATTTTTATTGCATCTAAAACTTCTTTCATGGGGCACTTCATGTAAAAGCTGCATTGGTTTTGCAATGTTTTCTCTCTGTTTTAGTCAGGGGAGGAAAATATTATCAAAGCAACAAGGATAAGGGATCCTAGGGGTTTAACAAATGCAGCAGATCCTAAAACTGCTACAAAAGAAAGCACAAAGCTCATATGGAAAAAACAAAACCTTCAAATCCTCTGACTCAACCTTGAAAGGACATGGAAGAATTTGTGGTTTATGTGGGCTTCACTTCATCCCAAATATAGATGTTTCAGATGCTCCAGATATTACCAAATCTGTACTGAATGCCTAGATAAAGTAAATATATAGACACACACAGTAGAATCCGATCAATCATATCCCTGGACTGTTCACTTACAATACTAGTAATTAGGTATGGCTTAACAATCATCCTCGTAGCGCAAAACGACGGGACTTTTCTACTATAATCATCACCCAGCTGGCATTGATGAAATAATGATAGTTTAAGAAATACATAAAATGCTGGAGCATTTCTCCTTGACTGCATCCTGAACGGCATAATATCATTTTACAAACCGCCGACCCACCATATCATTTCATAGCAATCTCATTTAGGTTGAGGTTTATTATGAGCAGTCACTAGCACAAGTGCATTATGCTCCACTGACCACAAGATGTAGCTGTCCTACTGAATCAAGCTCATGTTCTGCACTGATGCAGGCAGCACAGAGACAATGCTTCCCCGACATGCTCTCCAGACACTGGCCAATCTATGTTATTTCATTAAATCTTAACTGCAATGATTGCTTTTATTACATTTTCTCAGATCTGCCCAAACAGTTTGTGATTTTCCACAGTCATAAAATTGAGCAGTCACTGAGTAGGAATTCTTAATATGTCCCTTTTTGTGTTTGGCTGGTATGAGCTAATTTGCATACTATTTCCCAAGGAGCATTGCCTGAAATATAAGTCTGCATATACCGCTACACTATGTTTCTTCAATGAGCATTTGCCTTAAAGGTCATGAAAGATTTGTGGAAAGAATCTAAACCTATGGGACTCAAATGCTAAAATTCATCATTTTCTCAGTCTATATGATCTCCATTACACAAATTTATTCTACAGGATATGTAATGATCCCTTTTTTCTAAAAGGGCTGTACTGGACTGGAAAGCAGTCACTCAATTATGGTTGCATTCTCCTAGAAAGAACACCACACCTGTCCGCAGGTTGTGTCCACTGAAGTCACTAGGGATGACTCTTTTGGACCAGCTATCATAAAACAACCTTCTTGTTTCTGATAAAAAAAAGCAGCCATGTTTTTTCTCATCCATTGGGGAGATTAAATGTTTTACAGTACATTCACTGCGTTGGATAAACATCCTAAGTCATAAAGATGAGGGTCCCCTGGCATTATGCAGAACACAAAGGGGGGCCAGAAGTCTCATTCCCCTGCCTCCCTCTTATCACCTGCAGTCAGGGGTGTAGATATAGGGGGTGCAAAGGTAGCAATCACTACCGGGCCCAGGAGCCTGAATGGGGCCAAAGGCCTCTTTACAACATAAGAAGACACCAATAATATAGATGGCGCATAGTACGTGGGGGCCCCATGACAGATTGTACACTGGGGCTCAGAAGCTTCAAGTTATAGCCCTAACTGCAGTAGAGTTGATATGTTGATAATACAGAGAGCCGGAATAACAGCAGAGAAGTCTGAGCAGAGACTTCTGGCACCCCGTTGAGCTCTGCAAATCTAATAATGGATACACCAGGGGACCCTCACCTATATGAGCAAGAAGGTTTATCCAGTGCAGTGAATGCACTGTAAAAATGTAATCTCTTCACATAATCTCTTCCCTTTAATATAAATGTAATATCTACACATAATCCCTTTAATTTATCATTGAACATTGACTTTAGTAAAATGGATGACAAACTGACATCAATGTGTTTTCCACAGTTAATAGATATACAGTACACTTGTGCAACAGGTTTTCCATATGCGAACATACCATAAGGCTACTATAGTATGGTAGTTTTTTTGGTCAGTAGTTTACATCATTATTTATAATCTGAAACTAGGAGTGGTTCCATAATATAAGGTCCATGTATAGGTTCCACTTTTGGTTTTGGTTTACAAATACTGAACAAAAAACTGTCCAAAATACTGCTGCCTTAGGGCCTGTTAGATGAGGGAAAATGAAGAGAAAGTGAAATGGACCTCCACCGCAGATTCCACTTCAGTTTTTTGACTCTCTGTCTCCCCACAGCGAAAAGCGGAAGCAGAGCTTTCACTCGCTGATTGTCTTGTGCTTCAGTTTCTACGGCCGATCAGTTGCGGAATTCGTGCCAAGATCGAGCAGGATGCTTATTTTTTCATTGTCTTGCTTTAATATGCACTTCCCATTGAAAACAATGGGAGGCAGATTCATCCGCCTCAAAATTGGTGCCCAGTTCCTCTGTGTAAACATACCCTTTTTAGAAAATATTATTTTGATGGACATTAAGTGTAATTGTAACATTGTGTCAAGATTGTAATTGGCCAGTTTTAATGCATACATGTGTTAATCTGTGGTTCAGCCAAAATTACAGGCCCCACATAGCGTACCGCAGTGTACCGTATTGCATTTTTTTTTCCACAGCATTTTTCATTGCATTTTTGCTGCGTTTTTCTTCCCTTACTAAATCTATAGGGAAAATGCTTACGTTTCTGCAAGTAAAATTAACATGCTGTGCTTTTCAAAAACGTGTGTTTATCTGCAGTGTTTTTATTCTGCAAAGTGTGGATGGGATTAGCTAGAATCTCATTCACTTTGCTAGTACTGTAAAACGCAGCATTTTTTTCCATTTTTTCCATTTGGCTACGCATTTTTAAGCCAAAGCCAACAGTGGATTGAGCAAAAGGGAGAAGTATAAGAGCTTCCTTAATATTTTCCATTTCTTTTGCAGCCACTCCTGCGTTTGGCTCAAAAAAATCGCAGCAAAAATTGCAACAACAAAAAAAGCAGACTTTTTTTTCTGCACTGAAAAAGCCTGATAAAGAGGTTTTTGTTATAACCCAAAATGTTATGTTTTGATGCTACCATAGTGCAAAAATGGCAAATACAGATTTGCGTGTGCATGAGGTCTAAGACAGATGGGTGGGACAAAGGTAGGGATGTACAGGCACAGTATAACATATCAATGGAGAATAAGAGTAGACTACTCTATTAGTTCAGATTGAAGATAATTGCACTTTTGCAACATTGGTTTGAAATGCCTTATTTATACATATTTAAAAACACAAAATGGAAATATAGAAAACATGTCTATATAGTCACAATGACAGCATACTCAAATATGACAATATGGAAATTTCTGCAACTGACAATCCATTCCATACATTTAAATGGGGCTGCATTTAGAACCGCAAACCCCATTCAGATGACTGCGACAATAGCAGAAATTTTGGCTGCAAATCTACCTTATGTGAATATATGTTAGAAATGCATAACAGTGTGTGCATAGCTCAGAAATTTTCAACTTTCTCTGCCATGCCATATATATATACAGTACAGACCAAAAGTTTGGACACACCTTCTCATTCCAAGAGTTTTCTGTATTTTCATGACTATAAAAATTGTAGATTCACACTGAAGGCATCAAAACTATGAATTAACACATATGGAATTATATACTTAACAAAACAGTGTGAAACAACTGAAAATATGTCTTATATTCTCGGTTCTTCAAAGTAGCCACCTTTTGCTTCGATTACTGCTTTGCACACTCTTGGCATTCTCTTGATGAGCTTCAAGAGGTAGTCACCTGAAATGGTTTTCACTTCACAGGTGTGCCCTGCCAGGTTTAATAAGTGGGATTTCTTGCCTTATAAATGGTGTTGGGACCATCAGTTGTGTTGTTCAGAAGTCAGGTGGATACACAGCTGATAGTCCTCCTGAATGGAGTGTTAGAATTTGTATTATGGCAAGAAAAAAAGCAGCTAAGTAAAGAAAAACGAGTGGCCATCATTACTTTAAGAAATGAAGGTCAGTCAGTCCGAAAAATTGGGAAAACTTTGAAAGTGTCCCCAAGTGCAGTGGCCAAAACCATCAAGCGCTACAAAGAAACTGGCTCACACAAGGACCGCCCCAGGAAAGGAAGACCAAGAGTCACCTCTGCTGCGGAGGATAAGTTCATCCGAGTCACCAGCCTCAGAAATTGCAGGTTAACAGCAGCTCAGATTACAGACCAGGTCAATGCCACACAGAGTTCTAGCAGCAGACACATCTCTACAACAGCTGTTAAGAGGAGACTGTGTGCAGCAGGCCTTCATGGTAAAATAGGTGCTAGGAAACCACTGCTAAGGACAGGCAACAAGCAGAAGAGACTTGTTTGGGCTAAAGAACACAAGGAATGGACATTAGACCTGTGGAAATCTGTGCTTTGGTCTGCTGAGTCCAAATTTGAGATCTTTGGTTCCAACCACCGTGTCTTTGTGCGACGCAGAAAAGGTGAACGAATGGACTCTACATGCCTGGTTCCCACCGTGAAGCATGGAGGAGGAGGTGTGATGGTGTGGGGGTGCTTTGCTGGTGACACTGTTGGGGATTTATTCAAAATTGAAGGAATACTGAACCAGCATGGTTACCACAGCATCTTGCAGCGGCATGCTATTCCATCCGGTTTGCGTTTAGTTGGACCATCATTTATTTTTAAACAGGACAATGACCCCAAACACACCTCCAGACTGTGTAAGGGCTATTTGACCAAGAAGGAGAGTGATGGGGTGCTACGCCAGATGACCTGGCCTCCACAGTCACCAGACCTGAACCCAATCGAGATGGTTTGGGGTGAGTTGGACCGCAGAGTGAAGGCAAAAGGGCCAACATGAGCTAAGCATCTCTGGGAACTCCTTCAAGACTGTTGGAAGACCATTTCAGGTGACTACCTCTTGAAGCTCATCAAGAGAATGCCAAGAGTGTGCAAAGCAGTAATCAAAGCAAAAGGTAGCTACTTTGAAGAACCTAGAGTATAAGACATATTTTCAGTTGTTTCACACTTTTTTGTTAAGTATATAATTCCACATGTGTTAATTCATAGTTTTGATGCCTTCAGTGTGAATCTACAATTTTTATAGTCATGAAAATACAGAAAACTCTTGGAATGAGAAGGTGTGTCCAAACTTTTGGTCTGTACTGTATATATATACACAGAGTAATATATTGTGTATATATAGTAATGATAACAGATATTTCTATGTAAAGACAGCATCTATACATAATTACATCATATTACGATGCTTGAAATGACCCATGATTACAGTTTAGCTCTATTGCAGGGCACCCATTCGAGGGGCATTGCAGTCACTGCCTGAACCCACAGACTAATTAACATTTATGTTGTTGCTAAATGTTATTTTAGTCGTAGACACCGTTCTATAAACACACCTTCCAGCACTGCCAGCCCAGTGTTAGGCTGTGGCCAAGTGATTATAATGCATCATTCATTGTGGTTACGTCAAGAATTTATCTCTAACCTTAATTATCATGTGCCCAGTTTTCCCAAACATTTTCCCACACATACAAACAGTATGGAAAATCATTTGGAACAAAGCCCATTTAGTCATTTAATCCCTCCAGTGGTGCAGAAATGTGGATAACCCGGCAGGCATCAATAGCATAGACGCAGCGGCTTCTGCATCTGCAAGAATACAAGCCAGAGTAAAAAGAGAATGTGGATGTACATATGTAGTGCTAAGCCGAGCCTGCTGAGTTACACAAGAGCACTTTACAAAAGCAGCCATGCTATATCTCAAGTCCTGCAATTACATGGCTGATAAGGGGCCTGTAAATGTATATTTGATGAAACCAATGCTATCCTGGCACAGTATGGTTATTACATATTTTAGACTTCTACTATTGTTATTATGTATAATCACATCCTTTTCAGACTTGCGATCCCTTGTGTAAAGCTGATGGTAGGGTCTTACTGCCTGGAGTCCATCTAATCAGATATCATTATTAGGGGGGACCACAGGGGAAATGATCGTGTTAGAGGCTGAAAGCTGGTACAGGCCTAATACTTCACACAGCTGTGTGTTACTATTATATTCTGCCAGGCATTTGTGAATGAAACAGCTCATGGGAGAGCAACACACATCTTTTCCTGCAGTGCAGCTCATGAGTGAAATGTAATTCTATCCATAAGGAATCACTGATTTATCCCGCTCTTTGAAAGTTCTAGAAATCCAACTGTGTGATGACCTGCACAAATTAAAGCAACATGAACAGTGCAAGCAGGGTCGGACTGGCCCACGGGGAACCGGTGAATCCCCTGGTGGACCCAGAGCCCCCACTATTAGTACTCATTTTGCCAATGCTAAGGTCAGGGGTCTGATCGGTACGGTCAGGGGCCATGCCCCTTTCCATTAGATGCTAGCCCAGGGGAAGTGACAAAAAAAAAGCATACTCACCTGGCTGTCCTAGGCTCAGCATCGTCTCCGGTACTTTTCAGGCCTCACTGCAGGGGCCTGTGATTAGGCCTCAGCGGTGACATGGGGCGCGCCAGCGTAATGATGTCATTGCGCCCCACGTGACCGCTGAGGCGCAATCACAGGCCACAGCAGTGACATCTGGGGCACGGGACATGGAGACCAGGGGACCAAGGAAGAAGGGAAAGACAGCAGGACGGAGCGAGGATGCCCCGGAGAGGTAAGACAAGGTGAGTATAAGTGCATGTTATTTTTAATCACTTCTCCTGGGCCTCTACTTATTATATTCTGGGGTCTGAGGAGACCCCAGAGTATAATAATAGCACCGGCTCTGGGGGTGGGGGCACTGTGGAGCATCTAATAGTGTGTGGGGGCCACTGTGGGCATATATTACTCTGTGGGGCCATTGTGGGCATATAATACTGTGTTGGGGCCACTGCAGAGCATGTAATGCTGTGTGGGGGCCACTGCGGAGCATATAATGCTGTGTGGGGGCCACTGTGGAGCATATAATGCTGTGTGGGGGCCACTGCGGAGCATATAATGCTGTGTGGGGGCCACTGCGGAGCATATAATGCTGTGTGGGGGCCACTGCGGAGCATATAATGCTGTGTTGGGGCCACTGCGGAGCATATTACGCTGTGTTGGGGCCACTGCGGAGCATATTACACTGTCCCAGTATTGTTTACATGCCGAGCACTTTGCTGCTCATTCACCGTGTTCTTGATAACTGCAGTTGTGGTTAGTAAAGCTGTATCTCTTTCAAGTATCTGAGATATCACTGCAGCACCCGTAACCGTCACTATCAAGAATTCACTCTAGGGAGGGGGGAGGGGGATTCTGATGGGCAGCCATTGGAACCAATCCAGTTGCAGCTTGTTGCTGCAAACATCACTGACATACTGACGCTGTGCGCGGAGGCAGGTTTCTGCATAGGTGCCAAGACCAGCAGTGTGAAAGGTAAGTGCAACTTAACCACGCAAACAAAAAAACAACTTTTCCCCCCTATTTTGCCCTCAAATCTTTCAACGTCACTGACCACTCTGATAACTACAACCCCCAGCAGCTCCAGATGCTCTGGGTCTGTTGAGAGTTGTAACCCCCTCCCACCCCAGCTAATTTCTCACTGTATTGTTATGTTGATGCCTGCTCTAGGGCTCCAGCATAACAATACCTAAGTTGTAGAAACTCCAATACTGCTATAGGGGAAACCAGTGAAGGGGCCACTGTAAAGGGGTTGTGCAGGATAACATTTTTTTTTTTTTAATTACACTGGGGCAGGTGAAAAAAACAAAAAACAAACTTTCTCTCCTGTTCCCAGTGTCTCCCAGCGCGGTTCGTTCTGCAGCTCTGTTTTCTTCCAGCACAAGTTCCTCCTGCACGTGACTACCTGTGATATCACATGATCCCTGAGGCCAATCAGAGGCCTAAGGGAAGGGACCTGGGACATCACAGCCAGTGAGGACTCCCAGCAAAAGAAGACAGCGAAGCAGCAGAACCGGACCATGCTGGGAACTGCTGACACCGGAGCACATGGGACAGGTGAGTATGTTTAGTATGGTTTTTTTTTTTTGTTGTTTTTTGTTTTTGTTTTGGGGGGGGAGATTCACCTCCCTCAGACTAATTAGAAGAAAGACAAAAATTATACTGGACAACTTCTTTAAAGTGTGGCGCATTAGGGGGGTATATTAAAGGGGTTGTCCAGGCATAATTTGTTATGGTTTATCCTCAGGATAGGCCAGAGATACCTGATCTGTACGGGGCTGACCCTGGACCGATCAGCTGTTCGGAGCCACTTCTGGTGCCCGTCCTGTACACAATACAGGGCCAGAAGCAGAAAGCTCTGCCCACTGTATATTAGCCGGGCACCTTCACTGCATCTCAGCACTTATTGAAGTCAGTAGGAGCTGAGCTGCAGTGAGGGCGCTGGGCGACTAAACAGCGGATGGAGCTTTCTGCTTCTGGCCCTGTGTTGTGTACAGAACGGGCTCCGGAAGTCGCTCCGAACAGCTGATGGGGCAATGTGTCAGCCCCCTACTGATCAGGTATTTATGGCCTATCATGAGCATAGGCCATAAAAAAGATTAACCCTGGACAACCCCTTTAATATGCATAACACAGTTTAATGTCCCCCCACAGGATGTTAGCCCCCATCACTGCTCCCACACAATATAATGGCTCCATCACTGTTCCCCATACAGTACGGAGGACCAGTGAAGAGGTCATTGTATGAGGGGACCAGTGAAGTGGCCATAAAAAAATTTGGCCCAGACAACCCCTTAAAAGAGGTTGTCCATAAACTGGAGCGACCACTGTGGCGGCTGCCTGGGAGGTGTAAAAAAAAAAAAAAAAAAAGCAAAGCATATTCATCTATCCCCAGCACCCCATTGTCTCCTGCCTGTGTCTGTTCAGTCTCATGGCGGCGCCTCATTTCTGGAAATCCTGTACCTTCACGGTCACGAGGTGCAGGACTCCCAGCAAGGAGTCGCCGGCACGAGACTGAATGGACACTGGCAGCGGACAACGGAGCGCCGGGGACAGGTGAGTATGCTTTTTTATTTATTTATTTTTTATTTTACACCTCCAGCACGAGACATGGGTTGCGCCAATTCCTGGACAATCTTTTCAAAGGATTTATCCATCTTTCTAATATTGATGGCCTGTCCTTAGGATAGGTCAGCAATATTACATCTGCAATCATACAACAGCCAGGACCTCTGCAGATCAGCTTTTCCAGGACAGTGCGGCTACAGGTAACAATTCTAGGAGCCATGCTGTTCACTTGCCATATAGGGTGTAGCAGTGGGTTTAGGTAGTGCAGTGCTGCACATGGTATGGCGGGTGAGCAACATGGCTCCCAACATGTTATTACCTTTAGCTGCCCTGTCTTGGTACCACTGATCAGCAGGGGTCCTGATGGTGGGCCTCTAGAAGCAATTCCACTGGTGGGCCCTAGACATACCAGTCCGACACTGTGTGCAAGTACATCATAACACATAATACGATACAACCAGTAAACTGTAGCATGCCAAATTGTGATGAACTAGCTTGGCTAACACTTCGCCTCCACTATGCTGACAGATGCAGTTGGACAGGGTTTAACACTTGCCAGTGCAACAGTCCAATGTGTTTCCACATTACCTTACAAGTGTATTGTAACTTAGCCACTGTAAATTCACACTACATTTGTACTTTAGGATTAAACTATTTGAACTATTTGTGTACCTCATAACATAAAATAAAAAACATACACATTACTATATACATTTATTCGCATACAGTTTGCATACTCAATAGAAATTTTTTTTTTGGTTTGTTATGCTACTGAAGTCTACAGGCATGTTAGACTTATACATGGAGAGATTTTCCCAAGGTCCAGGTTTGAACAGCTCTGCTATATTTACTTACTGTATACTTATACTGCCATAGATATTATAATAATAGTCCTTTAATAGTCCCACAATGGGGAAATTCAGTGTGTTACAGCAGCAAAGATAAGCAGATACAAATACAACATGTACAGGAATGTTCCAAGTTGGGAGGCATTACATTGATAGACAGTAGACAGACAGATAGGAAGTAGCAGAGGAGGGCGGGGGGGGGGGATTTAACAGGCAGAAAGATATTTCAGTTCTTTGTGTGTATTGATCACCGCTTAGGTTGGTGTTGGTTGTACAGCCTAACTGCGGTGGGGAGGAAAGACTTCCGATAGCGCTCCTTCTCACACTTAGGGTGGAGCAGTCGGTCACTGGCAGTACTGCCCAGCACTATCACGGTCTCATGCTTGGGATGGGACTTCTTCTTCCGCATGGAGCTCACCACGGACAGTATCCTTCTGTCACCCACCACCTGCACTGGGTCCAGGGGACTCCCTAGGACAGAGCTGGCCCTTCTAATCACCTTGTCAAGTTTATTTCTATCCCTGGTTAATATACTGCTCCCCCAGCAGGCCTCTCCAAAGAAGATGGCTGATGCCACTACCGAGTTGAAGAAAGTCCTAAGAAGTGCCCCCTGGTCTCCAAAGGCTCTCAGCTTCCTAAGCAGGTAGAGCCTGCTGTGGCCCTTCCTGTACAGGGCCTCCATGTGATCTGCCCAGTCCAGCTTATTATTAAGGAGAAAACCCAGGTACTTATAGGTGTTCACAATCTCGATGCCCGTCCCCAGGATGTCCACTGGTTTAGGAGGGCATCTGCATTTATGGAAGTCCACCACCATATCTTGGTCTTCCCCGCGTTAATCTTCATGTGGTTCCGCTGGCACCAGTCCACATATGACCAGTATTTTCATATAATCTTTATGATATAAAGGTCTTTCACAAAAGGTCATCCAGTATCGAACTGGGGTGCCTATGGCCCACCAGTAAAATTCATTCTGGTGGCTCACTATACAGCTACCGGCAAATATTACCGGTTCACAAATGTCTAAAATGTCGCCAACATAATTTTTTTTTTTCAGCAGTAGAATTCTGCCTTCCTTTGCCTCTAATTGTTTCTATCCTGGGACCCTGTCAGTAGCTTGATGTCTGGTTCTTGTCTTGAACTAGCCTTGTCTTCGTAGCTAGGTGAGATGGGGATATGTGCCCTCATAGCAGCAGACCTCAGGCAGCAGCAAAATGGTTGGTAATGAGGTGTGATTGACTTTATCTGTTCCTGGAGGTCATCTCAGCCACCCAATGTGTCTACAGTACAGTATATAAATATAAACTGTCTAGTTTCTTAAATAATCTACCTAGTTTATTATACTGACACCTGGTTGAGATGCTGTACAATCTGTATGAAGTACAATGAGTGTACTGTGCCATGCCTGGCTCTGGGGCCCACTGGGGGATTCAGCTGTTCACCTGTAGGCCAGTCCAAGCCTACACCTTAGTCTAAAGTTATCATTGATACATTGGATGCAGCTTCTTTTTCAGAAAGAACAAATATTCCAAGACTAAGATCACCACGTTAAAGATTGATTTGGAAGCTTTTTTTTTAATAAAAGTTATTTCATGGTGCCCACATAATCCCTATACATTCAGGATGCTACTGTATATGCACTTTTTGTATGCACTCCTGGCCATCTGCTGCGTAGGGTGAAAAGAGGAATGAAGTTTCCGTCTCTTTGTTCCTATCGATCTTAAGGCTAAGGCCCCATGTAGCGGGCTGCAGCAAAAAAGCAATGCGGAGAAAACTGCAGCGGCAACGCATCGTGGTTCTTCCTGCAGCACTTTTCACAGAAAGTCCACAGAGCTTTCTGCTTCAATTATACCTATAGGAAAACTGCCGGCATTTCTAAATAATAATAAGAATAATATTAAACTTTATTTATATAGCTCCAACATATTCCGTAGCACTTTACAAATCAGAGGACACATGAACAGACAATATGAGACATTACAATGTGACAAAGAGATAAACATATCAAACAATAGGAGTGAGGACCCTGCTCGCAAGAGCTTACATTCTATGAGGTAGGTATTGTTGACATGATGCAATTTCCAAAACCGGGACGGTTTTGGAAATCGAAGCGTGTCTGCTATGCAATGTGTGGATGGGATTTGTTTATGCAATGTGGGGCCCCAGCCTTAAGGATATTCCCAATTCCAGGATCATATTTAAAGGGTTTTCCAGAATATACAGTTTTTCGCAAGGAGGCCAGGGAAGGTGAAAAAAAAACAAAAACCCATACAAATTAGGAAATTACATATACAAATGAGTTAATCCTCCTAATTCAGCACTGAGCAGAGAGAGGTTATATGCAACACAGGGTCAGAAGCAGATAGCTTCCAGTCCCTGTGTAGTGGCCCAGTTTTGTAACTGCAGCTCAGCTCTCATTAAAGTCAATGTTAACTAAGCTGCAGTACTGGCACCCAACCACTATACAGGACAGGGAACAAAGTGCTTCTGGCCCCGTGTTTTGTACAGAATGAGAACTGGCCCCATACAGCAGCCCCCACCAATTAGATATTCATGGCCTATGCTAGGGATTGGTTATAGAAACCTAAAACCTGGGCAACCCCTTTAATATCTGATTCCCAACACAGCATATATTATTTCATGTGACTAGCATCCCTAATTTGGTGCCATTAAATTGGATCATTGAGACAATCAACAACAATCTATAACATCTATTTTAACCAAATAAACAGCAAAAAAAAATTAGATTGTAATTGTTATATGTAACGATAATATAACAGTGACTGGAGACTTGTCATGACTTCCTCCTTGTAACAATGATCCTTGCTTGTTTTCATCATGTAATTACATAAACCCTAGATGAGAAATACCGCTCCATCCTGTATAGCAGTTCAAGACTAATTCCTGAATACCAGGATTATGTAAGCAACCTAAGACAATCCAGTCAAGGCTAGATTTAAAGAACATCTCCGGCCACAGTTATGTCATTCACACATTCCAGGAAAGACTTCGCCATGACAGGAGAGAGTGCAGGTTAAATAATAGAGTTAGAATTAGTTTCTGACCAACAAATAGATGAATCTTTTGGATACTCCCTTTCCATAATAACACTGCATTGTACAAATACAAAGGACAATAGAGACATAAGCATCTGCCAGTGCCATGCCAATATATGTATATAAGTGACATTTAACCATTCAGAATATAATAAATGAACTGAAGACAACTATTTGTGATAACTCCTGTTCTACATGTGGGTGACCGGCTGACTTATTATATAGGGCACACATGCATGTAACCCTTGTCTCCATCCACTGTAAATGTGCAGCACTGTGAATCTGAGCAAGTGTTCAGCACCATGCATTTATATAGCTATTATCAAGTAGGTAAAGTGGTTGTATCTGCACAAGCATCCAATGGGAGATGCTGTGACTGACAATTGTTACATTGAGGCAATGGTTGGCATCGCAGAAAACTCTGATCCTGGGCTTTATCCCTTATTGTGCCTCTATCAACTGCAGCATCAAGGGAGGATGCCTCGCATGCATAATGTATAGGACTAGTCTCTTTATGTGGGAAAAAAGGGCCCTTTGATCCCCCTCAGCTTCTAGGTCCTGAATATGACTGGAAAAACTGCACCTATATAGTAACGTCTCTGTCCAGGCCAAACACAAAAGTATAATAGGCCAAAGCACAGGACATTGCATTATAGGAACACAATAAAGCTGAGAAGGGTATCTGACAACAAATTGTTTTTAAATTCCACTGGCAGTCTGCAGAACTGTAAATGCTGTTGTTCATTATAAGGCTGGGGACACACATTGTAAACTTGCTACTGAATTTGTATCAAGAAAATTCAAAAGTGTGATCCCTTCCAAATCCCCATGTTGAAACCACCTGAAATCCAGTGATTTTGTAGCAGGAATTGTGGCAGAACTCCAACAGCTTTCAACTTTGCATTACAAAGTCTGAAGCTATAGGTGAAACCTCTAGCAATAATTGACATGGAGGTTACTTTACATTGTGAGTTTTAGTTGCAGCATTAAAGGGCTTGTCCGGGATAAAACGATACTTTTACCCTAAGCTAAACACCCTCCCCTCACCTAACTTCTAACTTACTTACTTTAACAAAAAATATATATTTACTCTGATCGCTGGGGCGGTTATGTGACCACCCCAGACACATTTTCTGATTTTCCAATGATGTTCCATTTCCCCATTTCCGGAAATGGAATGTCACCAATACTACATCCCCCCCCCCCCCCGTCAATCATACTTACCTGACTTCCTGTCCGGATCTTCTCGACATGGAATGTCACTTCCTTCAGGGGGGCCGGCTCCTCCTCTCCTCTGATGTCTTCTGACCTTACACACCTGCACAATAGAGCCACAGCATGCCAGCACTCAGAGCCAGAGGCGTAGCTAGGGGTTCAGCACAGGGGGGCAAACATGTCCAAGTGGGCCCTCAACTTGGACATGTTCGTATACCGATACTATCAGTATACAGTGAGCGTATAGTGGTATATAGCAGCTCTACACAGGGCTCTGCAGACGATTTAAGTGAATACAGTGCAGTAACATTTAGTGACTTACAGATGACATCTCTGCCTAATCGTTCACATTCCCCATATCTTTCATCTGGACTGCCATGACCATTTCTTCCAGTGTCTGTAAAGTTTGTAACACAGACATCTTTGACTCCTCACTTTTCCAAGCACCTGACCCATATTGTCCTCACCTACACAAAGTCCCCATCTTGCTGCTACCCCCAATTATAAAATATATAATATACCCCCCCCATAATGAATAATAACCCCAAGTGCATCTTTAAACTAATAACTTCCCTGTGTACCCCCTCTAAATAGTGCCCCAGGTGTTTCCTAATTAAAAAGAAAAAAAAAAAAAAACAAGGGAAAAAAAATTATTGGGGTTCCAATACCCGGGACCCCGAGGATCAGCTGTTTGAATGAACCGTGGTACCTGTGTAAGCGCCGTGACCCCTTCTCTGTTTACACAGTGTCATTCTTTTCATAGCGGCCATGTAATGTAACTACAGCTTCGTCCTATACATGTCTATGTGACAAGGCTGGAATGGCATCACATGGTCACTATAAACAGCGTATCATATAAACAGGCGCCATAGCACCTTCTTACAGCTGATCAGTGGGGAATCACTTATCTCTTATTGATGATTTATTCTGAGAATAGATCATCAATAAAAATGAGCTGGAAAACACCTTAAGGCCAAGGCCCCACGTGTCGTCCTGGAGCAAAAAACAGCTGTGGGAAAAACCGTGGCGGCGACGCATCGCAGTTCTTCCTGCAGCACTTTGCACTGAATGTTTGCAGAGGTTTCCTCTGTGGACTTTCTGCTTCAATTATATCTATAGGGAAACCGCTGGCGTTTCCATAGGTATAATTGATATGCTACGATTTCCAAAACTGCGACTGTTTTGGAAATCGCAGCGTATCCGCTGCGTGTATTTTACTGCAAAGTGGGGATGGGATGGGTCCCCATGTGGCGAAAACCCACAGAAAAAAACCATGGCGTTCTAGCAAATCCCATCCACACATTGCGGAAAAATACGTGCAGCAGACGCACAGTGATTTCCAAAACCATTGCGGTTTTGGAAATTGCAGCATGTCAATTATACCTATGGAAACACTGGCGGTTTCCATATACACACGTGGACAAAATTGTTGGTACCCCTCATTTAATGAAAGAAAAACCCACAATGGTCACAGAAATAACTTGAATCTGACAAAAGTAATTTGCAAAACTACATATTAACAAGCCACAAAGCTTCTGGGAGAATGTCCTATGGACAGATAAGACAAAAATCGAAAATTTTTGGCAAGGCACATCAGCTCTATGTTCACAGACAGAAAAATGAAACATATCTTGAAAAGAACACTGTCTCTACTTTGAAACATGGAGGAGGCTCTGTTATGTTCTGGGGCTGCTTTGCTGCATCTGGCACAAGGTGTCTTGAATCTGTGCAGTGTACAATGAAATCTCAAGACTATCAAGGGATTCTAGAGAGAAATGTGCTGCCCAGTGTCAGAAAGCTTGGTCTCAGTCGCAGGTCATGGGTCTTGCAACAGGATAATGACCCAAAACACACAGCTAAAAGCACCCAAGAATGGCTAAGAGGAAAACATTGGATTATTCTGAAGTGGCCTTCTATGAGCCCTGACCTAAATCCTATTGAGCATCTTTGGAAGGAAACATGCCGTCTGGAAAAGGCACCCTTCAAACCTGAGGCCACTGGAGCAGTTTGCTCATGAGGAGTGGCCAAAATACCTGTTGAGAGGTGCAGAAGACTCACTGACAGTTACAGGAATCGTTTGATTGCAGGGATTGCCTCAAAAGGTTGTGCAACAAAATATTAAGTTAAGGGAACCATCATTTCTGTCCAGGCCTCTTTCATGAGTTTTCTTTTTTAAAAAACTTTCTTGAAGCATGGTTGAAAAGCAATGTCTGACTTTAATTTGTTCATTTTCATAGAATTTTTTATATATTATTACTTTTGTCAGATTCAAGTTATTTCTGTGACCATTGTGGGTTTTTCTTTCATTAAACGAGGGGTACCAACAATTTTGTCCACATCTGTAGGTGTATTGAAAACAGAAAGTCCACAGGGGAAACCTCTGCGGACCTTCTGTGAAAAGCGCTGCGGGAAAGACCACAATGTTACCGCCATGGTTTTTCCTGCAGGGCTTTTTTTGCTGCAGCCCGCTATGTGGGGCCTTAGTCTTAATAAAGCCCAAGTGCCACATTCATTAAATTAATTGACCCTCAAATTATGCCCCTGATTCCCCCTGACATAAATAATGCACCTCTAATGACCCCTTATATCAATGACCACCCCCTTATGTTCATAATGCCTCCTAATATAAATGATGCCCCCTAATGGCCCCTTATATAAATAACCTCCCCCCTTGTATTCATAATACCCCCTAATAACCCTTATATAAATGACCCCCCCATCGTCATAATGACCCCTAATGAATCCTCCCTTTAGTTATAATTCCCCCCTCCTTTTCCCCCTCTTATACTATTAATATACCCACAACTGTGCTAAAAAAAGAAAAAAAAAAAGTCATACTCACCTACCTGCGATGCTGATGACTGGAGCCGCCGCCGCTTCCTCCCTGTCCACGCACAGGACGTCTGTGTCTTAGCACAGGCGGCGTGATGTTGTGACGTCATCGTGCCGCCTGTGTGAGAAGCAGATATCGGTCTGTGGTCTCGGGGACTTGTAAAACGCAAGCCTCATGTAGCTTGCGGTTTACAATACTGTGAAGTTGCAGGACACGTTTTAACTAGATCAGTGTCTGCAGACACCGATCCAGTTAGAAATAAAGGATGTATTAATGGTGGCCCTGGGGTGGGCCCCAAAAAGTCAGTGGGCCCGGGGCAGCCGCCCCTCTGCCCCACCCCCGCTAGCTACGCCTCTGCTCAGAGCTGACTCACACTACCTCCCCCTCTCACTCCCTATCCCTCCCTCTCTCACTCCCTCACACCCCCCTCCCTGTTTCTCTAGCTAGCCCGCCAACTACTAGTCCTTCCGAACTAACTAACTCAGCCCATACCCCCCCACCTCATCATACTTACCTGTCTTCCTGTCCGGATCTTCTGGCCACGGAATATCACTTCCTTCAGGGGGGCCTCTCCTCTGACGTCTGCTGGCCTCCCATGCCCGCGCAATAGAGCTGCAGTGTCGGCATGCCAGCACTCTGGCTCTATTGCGCAGACACCGGCAGATTGCAAGAGGAGAAGGACCTGGCTGCACAGAAGGTAGTGATCTCCCGTGCCCAGAAGATCCGGACAGGTAGACAGGTAACGTTCCCCTATGTGCTTGCTGCAAAAACAACTCTATCCAGATGAATGAAGCTTTGAGATGATTTTCAATCACAAACTTTTCTGCACCAAATTTTCCATGTGTAGTTTCACCCTAATACAACAATGATTTCATTTGCCCCAAATGTTCTCCAGATGCATACAAACCTATATCTCTTCTTTCACTAGAGACATGAAACGGGGCTCCAGGGACCCCCATTCTCAAGGTAGATGCAGGTCCTAGAGGTGAGACCCACATCTATCTGATATTTTTAGCATACCCTGTGGATAGCTAGAAATGGCCAGATAGGAATACTCCTTTAATATTAAGCAGGTAGTATGAATTTTATGATTGATATGTGTTACACTTTTTCCAGCTTATAGAATTATTCCAACTTATAGAAAATACTTTTATTGTACTGAAAAGTCTTATTTAATAATTGCATTAATATCTAGTTTATGTTTTTGATCACTCATCTCTACTAGTTCTAGTTACATAAAAGCAGTAACCCCAACAATTGCAAACACAATGGTGTGAGAGCTCTCAGTGAGTGTTGTTACAATACCTATATTATGCCACTAGAGGGAGCTGTTTACACAGCTAAAGCTCATACAAATTGGCATCAGCACTCATCTAGCAGCAGTTTAATCCCTCTTCAAACATGAGACTGTGTATTATGTACTTGATGTTATCCCTCTTTTTCTTTACTACTCAATTAAACGATGAGTAGATGTTGCACACTGACCCATGAGACGTGTGTGACATGTTAACCACATACGGTGCAGGCTGACTATACGTACAATACTGCTTCTATAGTGCTGTTCTATAGCCGTTCTGTGATATCTGTGATACATAGTTATATGATTAATGACACAATACAGGGCAGAGATCAAATGTGGCTACTGAATGTGCAAGGAGGTTATCAATGTGCAAGGCCTAGGCCTGTTTCTAGCTAAGGAAAGGATGTTGAAAACTGCTTTGAAGCCCCACTTCTAGAAATGTGCAAATGTTGGTTTCACATGTCAACAGTGAAATATAACATACAAGTTTTCTACTGCATTATGTAAACAGGAGGTAGAGGCCACCCCTCTGTGTGCATGCACACACATACATATGCACAAACATGTAACTGTGAACGAGGCAAAAGGAGGATAGTACTGGATTGAATGAATTGGAATCACTTTCTTTTAGGATAAAATGTTGAAAAAATGCTATTTGCCAAGCACAGCGCTGTACATTGTATAGTCACTGTGCTTGGTATTGCAGTTTCGAACAGATCATGTGACCGATGAATGTGACATCACATGACCTGTAAAGTGGAAATGGTACTCACTGTAGTGCAGCTGCTACATTGATCAGCTGATCTGTGTAGGTCCTGGATGTCAGAACCCCACCAATGTAACATTGATAATATAGTCCCAGAAATCTCCTTTAAGGCTGGGGCCACATGGGATGGACATAAAACGTGCTCCCCTGAAATCCAGCAGAGCAAAAAATACACCATAAATAGCTTTGCTGTGGCACATCTGCAGGAATCGCTGTAAGGACTTATTTACATGTCTGCATTTGGCATGTCTCTGTGAAAGATGAATGGATGTCTGCATGCGCCCATAAAAATCAATGTGTGCACATGCAGTCCGTGATTTAAGCCCTTAGTCACACACAGCATTCAACCTATAAAGCTGCAGGTAAAAACTGCAGCAATAATTGACATGTTGTAAAACCCATAGCGCAGGTCGTGCTGCAGGTTTTTTTTTTTTTTTTTGTTCTTTTTTTTCAGCATGTGGATGAGATTTGTAGAAATCTCCTTCACTATGTTGCTACTGTATATTCTATTTTACTCTGTATGTCTCCTTAACCTAAACAATTTTCTGGTTTTACAGTATATAGCTTAAAACTTATATGTTATATAGTGGCAAGTTCTGCAACTTTCTAGTATATTTTGTGGTGAAATTCCTTATCAATCAAATACAAAGGATATTATATCTTGTCTAGGTAATCCTCTGTAAAGTAAACTGCCTGAACGCCAGACCTATGCAGCACTGAAACTGTAGCAAACTGTCAGGACATGAGCATTGTATATAGTGGACAGACAGCCTATACTCGATAGATTGTATATACTGGATACACTGTATAAACTGCATACTTTATCTATACTGGATAGATTGTATAGACTACATACATTATCTA
Organism: Leptodactylus fallax; assembly: GCA_947044405.1. NCBI lineage: Eukaryota > Metazoa > Chordata > Amphibia > Anura > Leptodactylidae > Leptodactylus > Leptodactylus fallax. Next base: position 8,552,485 of record CAMRHE010000012.1, on the reverse strand, counting down.
TACTGGATACATTGTATATACTGCATAGACTGTCTATACTGGATACATTGTATATACTGCATACATTATCTTTACTGGATAAATTGTCTTAGATTGTATATACTGCATACATTATCTATACTGGATACACTGTATATGCTGCATACATTATCTATACTGTATACATTGTATATACTGCATACATTATCTATATTGGATACACTGTATATACTGCATACATTATCTATACTGGATACACTGTATATGCTGCATACATTATCTATACTGGATACACTGTATATGCTGCATACATTATCTATACTGTATACACTGTATATGCTGCATACATTATCTATACTGGATACACTGTATATGCTACATACATTATCTATACTGTATACACTGTATATACTGCATACATTATCTATACTGGATACACTGTATATGCTGCATACATTATCTATACTGGATACACTGTATATGCTGCATACATTATCTATACTGGATACACTGTATATGCTGCATACATTATCTATACTGGATACACTGTATATGCTGCATACATTATCTATACTGTATACACTGTATATGCTGCATACATTATCTATACTGGATACACTGTATATGCTACATACATTATCTATACTGTATACACTGTATATGCTACATACATTATCTATACTGGATACACTGTATATGCTGCATACATTATCTATACTGGATACACTGTATATGCTGCATACATTATCTATACTGTATACACTGTATATGCTGCATACATTATCTATACTGTATACACTGTATATGCTACATACATTATCTATACTGTATACACTGTATATACTGCATACATTATCTATACTGGATACACTGTATATGCTGCATACATTATCTATACTGGATACACTGTATATACTGCATACATTATCTATACTGTATACACTGTATATGCTGCATACATTATCTATACTGGATACACTGTATATGCTGCATACATTATCTATACTGGATACACTGTATATGCTGCACACATTATCTATACTGGATACACTGTATATGCTGCATACATTATCTATACTGTATACACTGTATATACTGCATACATTATCTATACTGTATACATTGTATATACTGCATACATTATATATACTGGATACACTGTATATGCTGCATACATTATCTATACTGTATACACTGTATATGCTACATACATTATCTATACTGTATACACTGTATATACTGCATACATTATATTGGATACACTGTATATGCTGCATACATTATCTATACTGGATACACTGTATATGCTGCATACATTATCTATACTGTATACACTGTATATACTGCATACATTATCTATACTGTATATATTGTATATACTGCATACATTATATATACTGGATACACTGTATATGCTGCATACATTATCTATACTGTATACACTGTATATGCTACATACATTATCTATACTGTATACACTGTATATACTGCATACATTATATTGGATACACTGTATATGCTGCATACATTATCTATACTGGATACACTGTATATGCTGCATACATTATCTATACTGTATACACTGTATATACTGCATACATTATCTATACTGTATATATTGTATATACTGCATACATTATCTATACTGGATACACTGTATATGCTGCATACATTATCTATACTGGATACACTGTATATGCTGCACACATTATCTATACTGGATACACTGTATATGCTGCATACATTATCTATACTGTATACACTGTATATACTGCATACATTATCTATACTGTATACATTGTATATACTGCATACATTATATATACTGGATACACTGTATATGCTGCATACATTATCTATACTGTATACACTGTATATGCTACATACATTATCTATACTGTATACACTGTATATACTGCATACATTATATTGGATACACTGTATATGCTGCATACATTATCTATACTGGATACACTGTATATGCTGCATACATTATCTATACTGTATACACTGTATATACTGCATACATTATCTATACTGTATATATTGTATATACTGCATACATTATATATACTGGATACACTGTATATGCTGCATACATTATCTATACTGGATACACTGTATATGCTGCATACATTATCTATACTGTATACACTGTATATGCTGCATACATTATCTATACTGGATACACTGTATATGCTGCATACATTATCTATACTGTATACACTGTATATACTGCATACATTATCTATACTGTATACATTGTATATACTGCATACATTATATATACTGGATACACTGTATATGCTGCATACATTATCTATACTACATAGATTGTCTATACTAGACTGTATATACTAGATACATACTATACTGTCCATTGTATCCACCTCCCGGCTGTGTAATACAAGGTGTAGAACAGGATCTCAGCTACATCAGAACTTCTCATTCCACATTGTTTACGGGAACAGACACAAATGTATCAATATTTAATAAGAATCCTGTCCTACAACTTTCTCCCTCCATTCCGGTGTGCATACCAGTGGCCTGGCACCCCGAGCGAGTGGCACCTGGGTAACAAAGCAGCCTGCCTGCCACCCAGCTCCCTCCATCCTGCCTGCCCAGCTAACGGTTTCTCCCTGACCATCCCGGTCCTTGCTCCACCTTGGTGCCTCCCTTGGCTACATAACAAGAAGCCTCGGCGGCCAATCCCGGGGAGAAGGGGGTAGCACTGGCAGCGTGTGAGGGGCTGCCCCTCCAGTAGCTGCTGCCCAATGGTGGGCTCCGGAGGAGGTTCTGGAAGTGACAAGCGTGTGGCTGGGCGGGGCGGAGGTCGGCAGGGAGGGAGGGGGAGGCTGAGGCAGAAGCCTGGCTGAAGTGAACAGGGATCAATGAGACAAGAAAGTTTTTTTGTTCCAGGGACGGCACTAGGAGACAGTTGTGCTGCACGGAGCCCGGTCCCAGCAGGTATGCCCTGTGCCATGTTATAGGGGCACCGCTAGCCCCCCCTCATATACTGGATTATGAGAGGATGCGCTGGGGATTTGGCATCTTCTCCGGGATGCAGATGAGTGCAGGGGTTTCTATGCGGACAATGCAAGAGGCATCTGCCAAGGAGACCATCTGAAGGTTCTCGGGCAGTGTTTGGGCATCATACATCTGTACTCTGCAGCAGATCTGGATGGACCAGGCGTCTACAGGGAGCTCCACATTGCCTGACTATTAAAGGTGCCTGGATGCTCTTCCCAAGTGCTGATTCTGAGATGGTGCTGACTACAAGTGACTGCACTGCGGGATGTGTGAGTGTACTCAGCTCCTGGGTGGACAACTGAACTCATCATCCCATGCACTTTTTACTTCTAGTGCTGTCAAGGAGGAGCTGCTAAGTTTTCGGAGCTAATAATCCTGTGCATTGCTTTTCCCCTGAACACAGTAAGTGTATGGTTTTAGCACCTTTGCAATACTCTGCATGGACTTGCATGTGCAACATGAGTCCCCTGTGTGTGAGGACACTTAACCTACATGAACTGATGCATTTCTTAGTCTACTTTTTGTTACTATCTATGCCTGGAGCATTAGGCAGCTCCCAACCTCGCCAGATATTTCAAGTTCTGGAGGAACAACCACCAGGGACATATGTAGGCACCATCAGCACTAAACCAGGGTTTACCTACAGACTAAGTGAATCGCATGCACTGTTTAGCATTAATTCCTCCTCTGGCTCGATATACACCACCTCAACCATAGACCGGGAGGGTCTTGCCAATGATGTTATCAATTTGGTCGTTCTCTCAAGTCAACCGACATATCCAACTGAAGTTCGGATTACTGTCCTGGATATCAATGACAATTCACCTGTGTTCCCTGATCCCTCCATTGTAGTGTCTTTTAAAGAGGATACACAAGGAGGAAGGCAGGTTATACTGGACACTGCTACAGATTCTGATGCTGGTACCAATGGTGTGGATCATCGCTCTTACCGTATTGTGTCAGGAAATCAGGATGGGCGCTTCAAATTGGGAATTACAGTTAACCCAAGTGGGGATGGTGCTTTTCTCCATTTAATGTCACAAGGACCATTAGACAGAGAGACTGTTCCATGTTATTATTTGGTGGTGGAAGTTAAAGACAAAGGTACGCCCAAAAAAGTAGGCCACTTACAAGTGAATGTAACAGTGCAGGATATTAATGACAACCCACCTATGTTTAGCAGCTCTCAATACCGAGCTAGAATTGAAGAGGATGCCCCTGTAGGTTCAAGTGTTCTTAAAGTGGAGGCTACAGACAGGGATGAAGGGGATAATGCTGCAATCATATACCAACTAGCGGAAGGAACCCCTTTTCAGATTGATCCAGAAAGTGGACTTGTTACCATAAGGGAGCCATTGGACTATGAAAGTCAACAACAATATACATTAAGTATTGAGGCTAAAGATCTTGGCACTCCACCACTAACTGGCCGTGCAGAAGCAATTGTTTCCTTGATTGATGTTAATGATAATGATCCTGTTGTAAAATTCCGCTATTTTCCTGCCAACTCTCGTTATGCATCAGTTGATGAGAATGCTCAGGTTGGTACAGTGGTTGCCCTACTTACTGTCACGGACTCAGACTCACCTGCTGCAAATGGAAATGTCACAGTGGCTATATTGGGAGGAAATGAACAGCGCCACTTTGAAGTACAGACATTAAAGGTGCCCAACTTAAGTCTTATCAAAGTAGCTAGCGCACTGGACAGAGAACGCATACCTTCTTACAACTTGACTGTTAGTGTGTCAGATCAGGGTCTTCCTAGGCCAAGATCATCTGTGGCTAGCCTTGTCATCTACGTGAATGATATAAATGATCATCCTCCAGTCTTCCAAGAGCTACAAAGTACAGTGGAAATCAATGAGGACTTACCGCCTGGATCATATATCTGTGGAGTTTCAGCAACAGATGGGGATACCGGCCTTAATGCCAACCTACGATATTCAATTGTATCTGGAAATAAGCTGGGCTGGTTCTCTATTAGTGAAAACAGTGGACTGGTGACCAGTATATCTGCTTTAGACCGGGAAACAGCCGCACAATTACTTCTTAATATCAGTGCACGTGATCAAGGCCCTCAACCAAAAACAAGTTATGCTACTCTACTTGTTAATCTCTTGGATGTAAATGATCAAAGGCCCACCTTCACTGGCCTTCAGGCAGATAACCAGCAGTCGGTCTCCATACCAGAAAATTCTATTATAGGAACTGAGCTCATCACACTAAAGGCCACGGATGGTGATCTTGGGAGCAACGGCACTATCCGTTTCTACCTTGATTCTGACAATCCAAGCCCATGTCAAGCATTTTTCCGTTTGGACCCTTTGTCTGGCCTACTTAGTACCCGAGCAGACCTGGACAGGGAGCATCAAGAAAACTGCACATTGGCTGTACTGGCTACTGACCTAGGAACTCCACCACTTTCTTCCTCTGCTAAAATCACTGTTACTTTACTGGATGTAAATGACAATAGTCCTGTTTTCTATCCTGTGCAGTACTTTGCCAACATTCAAGAGAATGAACCTCCAGCAAGTTTTGTTGTTTCTGTGACTGCCGCTGATCATGACTTGGGTGTAAATGGTACAGTTAAATATTCTATTAAAGTCGGGGATACTTCTAAATTTCAGATTAATGCTGATACAGGAGCTATTACTACAAAAGCTGCATTGGACAGGGAAGAAAAAACAACTTACCAGCTAAAAATTGTTGCTACTGATGGAGGAGGCCTACAATCTCATAACCATGCCATTGTTACCATCACTGTGTTAGATACCCAGGACAATCCACCAGCCTTCACCCAGGACACATATACTTTTGTTATGTTTGAAAATGTGCCTTCAGGATATAATGTTGGAACAGTCACAGCAACCACTATGGATCTTAATACAAATATCACATACCTTATAACTACAGGGGACCAAAAGGGGATCTTTACCATAGATAAACACAACGGTTTAATCATGACAGTAGGAATGGTGGATAGAGAAGAACAGGGTTTTTACCACCTTAAGGTTGTGGCCACTGGTGGAGCAGTAACTGGTGAAGCAATTGTTAATATCACAGTGAAAGACTTAAATGACAATGCCCCTCACTTTCTGCATGCAGTAGAAAGTGTAAATGTGGTAGAAAATTGGAAGGCAGGTCACATTATCTTTCGTGCTAAGGCCATTGATCCAGATGAAGGTGTTAATGGCAGGATTGCTTACAGCTTGAAGCAGAACCCTCTAAGCTTGTTTCAGGTGGATGAAGTCAGTGGTGCAGTGAGCATCACCGGAGTTCTAGATGTCAGTGCTGGATCATACCAAGTAGAAATTTTGGCATCAGATATGGGAGTTCCACAGCTCTCTTCCACTTTCATATTAACTGTCTCTGTACATGATGTCAATGATAACCCTCCTGTTTTTGACCAGATTTCATATGAAGTTACCCTTTTAGAGTCTGAACCAGTTAATTCAAGATTTTTTAAAGTGCATGCTTCTGACAAAGATTCTGGGGCCAATGGGGAAATTACATATCAAATAACAGATGGCAACGTGGGGGATGCATTTGGTATATTCCCTGATGGGCAGTTATATGTGAAGAGTGAACTGGACAGAGAAGTTAAAGATATATATGTTTTACTTATTACTGCTTCAGACCGAGCTGTAGAGCCCCTTAGAGCCACAGTCAATGTCACCATAATTCTGGAGGATGTCAATGATAATAGACCGCTATTTAACAGCACAAACTATGTCTTCTACTTTGAAGAGGAGCAGAGAGCTGGCTCATTTGTTGGTAAAGTCTTTGCTGTAGATAGGGACTTTGGTTCCAATGGTGACATCATGTATGCATTTGAAACAATGCAGCCTGACTTTGAATTGAATACAATTACAGGGGACATATCGAGCACCCATCAGTTTGACAGAGAGACCCTGATGAGGCAAAGGGGAGCAGCAACGTTTACTATTAAAGTGGTCTCAACGGACTTAGGTTTACCAAAACCATTGAAAGACCAAGCCACTGTACAGATTTACATAAAAGACATCAATGATAATGCTCCTAAATTCTCCAAAGACCTCTACCAAGCCAGTATATCAGAATTAGCAGCAAACATGACCCCAGTGTTACGTGTCTCTTCTTCTGATGTAGATGAGGGAAATAATGGGTTAATAAGCTATTCTATTATTAAAGGCAATGAGGAAAATCACTTTTCTATTGATGGCAGCACAGGGCAGGTATCACTTGTAGGGAAGCTGGATTATGAAGCCACAGCTGCCTATTCTCTTATCATCCAAGGTGTGGATACTGGGAATATCCCTTTAAGCTCAACATGCACTTTAAGTATTGATGTACTTGATGAGAACGATAACACACCTTCTTTCCCTAGGTCTGCCCTGTTTGTAGATGTTTTAGAGAATATGAGGGTTGGAGAACTAGTGTCTTCTGTTGCAGCTACAGACTCTGACTCTGGGGACAATGCTGATCTTCACTATAGTATTACAGGGACCAATAACCATGGAACTTTTAGCATTAGCCCCAACACCGGAAGCATCTTCCTGGCTAAGAAGCTGGATTTTGAAACCCACTCATTATATAAATTAAACATTACAGCGAAAGATAATGGCAGGCCACCCCGCTCATCTACCATGTCAGTTGTCATACAAGTCAGAGATTTCAATGACAACCCACCCAGCTTCTCAGATGGAGACATCTTCAAATCTGTAACAGAGAATGTCCCTATTGGTACATCCATCTTGACAGTGACTGCTACTGATCCTGATGCAGACATCAATGGGAAACTGAACTATGCTATAATCCATCAAAAACCAAGGGGAAGTCACTTTGTGATTGATGAGGTGCGGGGCATCATTTTCACTAATGCAGAAATTGACCGAGAATTCTCCAATCTTTTTGAACTCACTGTTAGAGCCAGTGACCAGGCTGTACCCGTAGAGAGCAGAAAATATGCCCTGAAAAATGTAACTATATTGGTTAATGATCTTAATGACAATGTTCCCACATTTGTGTCACAGAATGCCTTTGCTGCAGATCCTACTATGGTCATTGGCTCTGTCCTGACCACAGTTACAGCTTTCGATCCTGATGAAGGTCCCAATGGAGAGATAGAATATGAAATTGTTAATGGAGACACTGAAACCTTTATTGTGGACCGTTACAGTGGGGACTTGAGGGTGGCATCTGCAATGGTACCATCACATCTCATTTACAACCTTATCGTGGCTGCCACTGACTTAGGACTTGAAAGAAAGAGAACTACAACAGAATTGACCATTATTCTGCAAGGGACTGATGGTCCAGTATTTTCCCAGCCAAAATATATAACTATTGTAAAAGAAGGGGAGCCTGTTGGTACAAATGTTTTATCTATTGAGGCATCTAGTGCCCGAAGCTCAGAGACTACAGTGGAATATTTCATTGTTTCTGTAAGATGTGAAGGAAAAACTGTTGGACGTTTATTCACCATTGGGCGCAATACAGGTGTCATTCAAACTGCAGCAGTGCTGGACAGGGAGCGTGGAGCAAAGCTTTACTTGCTGGATGTGTATGCTATTGAGAAAGAAAGCAGTTTTCCCAAGACTCAGAAAGCTGAGGTAAGATTTCACTATATTGTATCCTACAATAGCATTATGCACCTGTTTATATTGCTCATAAAGTATTATGTGTTTTAATACTATATACATATGCAGCCTATCAAAGAGTGTGCTTAGGACACTGTGTTGAGAACTTGAGGGTTCCAATATACCTTAAGTGTTGAAATATTTTATGCAGGTAAGAAATAAGATTGGTGGGTGCTGAGCAGCTCAGGAGAAGGACACCTGCTAAACCTCCTTCTGGTCTTGGTTATAATATACATATGTATTATATTGTTAGGTAACCTTGTCTTACTACAGGATGATATTGCAGTACATAACCTAATGTAGCTTTTTAATTGTACAATTCTTTGAACATCTGTTTGCAAATTATTGTAGTTATCATTTTCTGGCTGTTCAGACTTTCTTTGAAAGCTAATAGCACCTCCATTATGGTCTCCCCAGAGGTTGTCACCCTTCTGTTTGGCATGGCAGAGCTGACCATTTATGCCTTGATTTCAGAGCACAGAACAGGTCACACTAAAACTAGGCATATTGGCTGTTCAAGAGGACAAAGAAGATGGTTGACTGACTACCTCTGTGGGACATGATGCTTTTCACAGAGACAGATAGAACAGAAACGTCTGAACAGAAGTGTTAACATCTTGACAGATGAGGACAGGACAAAGATTTATAATTCCTGGTCTGTGACACAATATATGACAGTTTTGCTCATGTAGCACATACTATTTATAATACTGGTGTCTTCTTATGTGGCAGAGGAACCCCAGGGCTCCCCATAGGCACCAGGGCCCTGGATGTAATTCTCTGCAACACCTATAGCTGTGAGTCTGAATATCACTCAATGCAGAGTCATAAGGCTTGTGACATCTTATGTGCCCAGATTTAGGCATTGGAGATGATGATTATCCTACGTGTTTTATAGGGCATGCCTTTATTTATAAGCAGGGTAGCACCTAAGGTTTCCAGTTCAGTTTTGCAAAGAGATTCCTTCTGCTTCTTTGTGAGGCCAATTATCTATCTAAGCACCAAATAAAGCTCTGGAAAGTTGTGTGACCTTAAACTAAACACAAGATGAGGTTCTCTATACTTACACTTACATTTTCAGAGGGCTCTGTTGCTGACATACTCTGTGTTTCAGTGCAAGTTTTCAGTGGTAGAGTCAACTCCTCTCCTCTGAGTGAGGAGCTCAGGTTTCCAGCCAATGCTAAAGTCTTTTTGGTCGCAGTAGCCTGAGAAATGGTCTTTTGCTTACAGAGCCTTTCTACATGCGAGTTATGGCTTTTACTGGTAAGCACAAGTCTTACCTCAAATGAAAAACAAATGTTTTACTAGTCAAGCATTTTCAGATCTTCAGTTTGAGGGTAAAGTTGATGTTTGCATGGCTTCTTCCCTTACATTTCAGACAAGTAATAACCTTACTGAGAGATTCCAGTGGAACTGCATACACATTTCAGAATACACCAGGCAGATGTAACCGCTGTTATTAATAACTGTACCCCTGGAGAACTTGACCAAACAGGGGCACAGATTACTACTATTCATTGTTACAGACACACATAATGGACTAGAAACGGCTTAGCTTCAGGAACAGTTTTAACAGTAGAGAGTTTTTTTATGGTTTTTATACTTTCACACACTGTAGCAGATTATAACATATTGAGCCTTCCCCCTTAAGGCCCAGTTCAGACCTGGGTAATATGACTGCAAGACCCAAACATCCTGTGGTGGAATTTAGATCATCTTATTAATATAAGTTTAGTTCAGTAGAACAGCAGAATTCTCCAGCAAATCTGCCTTGTTGTGTAGCAATACATCACCCTTTCCAATATCACTGCATATCACTAGGCTGACTGTCATTTAGTAGTCCAAAAAAGCTGGGGAGTCACTCCCTGTGGGACCTGTGATCGCTGACAGATTGGTGTTACTTTCCTACAAACACATTTATCTAACAAGTGCTAAATGGGATTATTAAACTGTATCTCCAGATTCATTAGAAAGTTTATAATACAAGAATCATTTTTCTCAATCATTACTTAAGGCAATTCTGCCATCAGCCTACTGACCAAGCAGAGTCTAGCATCTGCAGTGGACTAGAAAGCTGCCATCTTCAGTGCAGGAGCTAGGTATTGTATGGTCTGGGCTAACAGTCTGAAGATGGTAACTTACTAGGAGTAGTCCCAAGTAGGGCTCACAATTGAATTCCCTATCAGTATGTCTTTTGGATTGTGAAAGGAAACTGGAGGATACCCAATCAAACACAGGGAGAACATACAAACTCCTTGCAGATGTTGTCCTTGGCTGGATTCGAACTCAGGACTCCAGCGCTGCAAGGCTACAGTGCTAACCACTGAGTCATAGAATTCAGCAGATCTATGTCTAATACAATGATTTAGGAAAACAATTCCTGAACTACAGTCATTTTTGAACCTGGAGGGGCAGCACATTTTAAAGTGGACCTGTCATTTCCTTAAAGGGGTGTCCAGGATTAGAAAAACATGGCTTCTCTTCTCCAAAAACAGCACCAAACCTGTTTATGTGTAGTGTGTGGCACTACAGCTCCACTCCATTGATATGAATGGATCTGAGTTGCAATACTACGTAAAACTGGTGGACAGATGTGGCACTGTTTATGGAAGGCAGCAGCCATGTTTTCCTAATCCTGGACAACCCCTTAACATAACTAACATAAACCCTAAAAGAGAGGGGCAGAAGCACTTAGTCTGATCAGTTTTGCTTACTTCTCAAAGAGCGGAGCAAACATGATACAGTTTCATAGAAAGTCTGTGCAGCTCATTTTCTGAACTACTCCTTTGTAAAGAAATAAGACTGGCTTTGTTGCCTATAGCAACCTATTAGAGCTCAGCTTTTATTTCTTAGACTGCTCTGGAATAATAAAAGCTGTACTCTGGTTGCTGTGTGCAACAAAGACAGTTTTGCTGTTAGGGTATTTTCACATGGTGGTCAGAAAAATGAATTTGAGGTGGACTTCTGCCTCAAAGTCCTCTCCATTTTCCACCCCTCTGGCTTACACTCACTGAGGCTCAGATGAATGGGCCTAATCACTGGCACCACCGACTCTGCAGCGGAATCTGCAGCAAGATCAGGCAGGAGGCTTATTTTTTTCAGCATCCTGCTTTGATCCCTACTTCCCAGGAAATACGATGGGAGGAAGATTCAGGGTGAATTTTGGTGCGAATTTTGAAATGAAATTCATCTCAAAATCAAAATGAAATTCTGCTGTATGAACATACCCTTAGAAAGTTAGTCCATACACTTCTCATTCAGCTCTTCAAGGAAAGCCAAACACAGCCAGTGAGAACCGAAGGGGACAGGACTCAGCTAAGCAACTCTGCCTCTTTGTTATAAAATGAGAATTAGACCTTAATATTAAATTAAGGGAATTCTGAATACCCATATATGATCTGCTGCAATATAAATGTATATTACATATTACACAACTATTAGGATTACAAACTACTATAACAATTTTGTCAGTAGACATTTCCAATACTTTACTTAAAGCGTTCAGTGTGGCATCATACTGCATGATAAGGCATGTGAAGTCAGTACCATATAGCTAATGGCACAGTTCTCAGGTTTTGGTCAGCTGAGTTTTCATGGACTGTATCTGCCACAAACACATTAACTTTTTGCTTTAGTACACAGACATACATATTATTATTATACACTTGGATCACTTGCTTATATTTTCTTTTCTTTTTTTTAAAAAATAATACAACATATGCAGTATATATATAGATATAGATATTATAATGTATTGTTTGTGATGAGAGTAACCTCTTACTATTAAGACCAGGAAGACAATTTTTTGCATTGCACCCTGTTATTTCATTACACAAATTAGATTTAAGTGTAATTTTGTAGTCTGTAATGATCAGCATTAGGCACTCACCAGTGATCGCATTCTCTAAATAGCCGTCCTAATGGATTCATTATGTGTTGGTTGTTTTTATGTGTTATCTGCTGGTGTGTATATTACTGTATTGGGAATGGTTTGTTCAGTACATTCAGCATTTACACTTGGTAGGGTATGGTAGATTAATGGTAGATTATTATTTGTGTATATAAAAATAATAATTACTAGTATTTTAATGTCACAATATCATGATCATTTGTGTGGCTTTAAGTATGTCACAGATATTTCCTTTAGGTATCCCCATCATCTCAGACCCCTATTCCTCACACTTATCTTCTGTGAACTGTAGCATACAGTATACTTATCACCAGACACACCTTCTTACCAATAGGTTAGTCAGTCACAGAATTGTCCAGTTTTCAGTGGCACCAACATGCAGGTATACAGCAGTTGTAGCTCGTCTTTTGTGACCAAACGTATTACAAGAAATCCAAAAGATTGGTTGATCGTATCGCTGCATCTCACCTGCTGAGTCCTAATATCCTCAGCATAATTTCAGGTATATTTCTTGGTGTTTCTACGCCTAATCTTATCCTCTGCTATTTGGGATGATCCCTGTCACCTCATGTCTGAGCCTAATGGGCATTTTTTTTCTCTTAACCATCTGTTTATAGGCAGCCATACGATTATATTAGCTAAACCTGAGATCTGCCATAGACTGTAAATCAGTGACTGCCTACAGAGGCCTCTAGCAGGAGAATGGTCAGTGCTTCCTTTTGTAATAAAATAGAGAACAAGAGGAAACCAGGCTCTTCCTGTTGAATTGTTCAATAATTTTTATTGTTACAATGACAAAAGATCATTTTTTATTATACAAGCCTTTGCATAGTAGTTTGAGTCTTTTTCTGCAGTGGGTATCACAGTAGGATATCAGTTCTCAGTGCTGACCCTCGTACCGTAACGCTGGGCTTCCCTCCAGTCTTTACAGTACTGGCATGTCCAGCTGATGGGTTGTTGCTAGGTAACTCATTAGTTCCCACTCTGCAGATCTTGTTGGCACTTTACTTTCTGAAGTTTAATAAACCCACTGGACATACTTGAGATGCCATTGTTGATTAATTGCATCCTTGCCATTCTGTATCTGCTGGCTGATATGCTAAGTGCTCTTGTTCTCACTGCTAAACCTGATACTGACATTTCAAATCCATAAAATCTACTTTTCCATTACTTATTTATTGTTTTTTTTTTTTTACTTGTTCTCTAGGCTCTATTTATATGCAGTGAACTTTAGAATTTGGGGCCATACATAAAAATACTGCCGGCCACAAACAACACTATGGGCCACAATCAGCACTATGGGCCTTTTATTTTCTTTCTACAACAACCAAATTGACACAGTGACTTAAAATCCTGTTTCACATAACCGTGCATAGATATATGATTGTGACATGCACAGACATGGCATGCATGCTCAGCAGAACTAAACATGCATGTTACTGGGTGATATCTATTGGTGAAATGTATGTCCATTGAAAGCTAGTACTCTAAGGTACCCATGGGGAGGCTACTTTCCAAAGCACCTGCGATAAGCACCAGAAAGGCTTGTCCCACCCCAGCCAGTCATTCTGCTGCTTGAAGCCTCTGAAATGTAATGTCATGCAGATATACAATAGACCATTCCATGTCATACATTGGTTGTGCCGCCCCAAATCTATGGAGCCTTATTAGAATATCAACCACTCTCCCCTATTGCCTCCAGTTTGCACTTTCATACTATATGGCGTCCATGCAATTGTCAGTTTTAGGTGTTGTAGAAAGGAAGTTTTAAAGTTTCAGGGATGCTCAGGGTTGGGGGCAAGCTTAACGTTTTCTGAGGATGAACACCAGGAAGAAGCCCGATTTTCATCTTTTTTTTTCTCACCATTCATGGGGTCCTGAATGCTTGCATTTTAGAATCTACCATATCTGTTTTCACTTTTGTCTCCTAACCCCATTGTGCTTGGATTATTTGTAGACTCATATGTAACCAGATAAATGAGAATTTTTCTATGTCTTGTCATAAAGGCCCCATATCTAACAATGATATGAGATGGCAGACTGATATACGTCTCTGAACATCCACTGCTTTACACACAGTTATTACTGTGAGTTCCCAGGCCAAATAATACTTAACAAATAATGTAATGCAGCAGACTCTGTGGAGCTCTCAGTTCATTCAAGAGGCCAAAAAATACTGGAGAATCAGATCCAAGAGCCGCAGCCCTGCTGTAGATTATGATATTAGGGTTGTGATACAGTTTTTAATAATATACAGAACAATATATAAATTGATTTCTGCATGACATTAGCATAGACGGCAGACTTCTTTAAAAAAAATATTAATAAAATAATAACTGTCCTCCCCTTGATCTCTTTATATTGTTTTCCCCATAGTGCTTTGCTTGCTACATCTCATGGCAAGTTCAGTCACCCGTGCACAGGGCAGTTAGACAGACAGACGACAAGCAGATGGAATACAAACAAACCTATAGACTACATACAGACAGATAGTTGTAAAAAGTTCTTGAAGAAGTTGCAAAACTGCTGACCTGAAGTTCAACTCAATGATTTGCTGCATCATATGCTGAGGCATCTAAATGACCTCATAAGTTATGTGGCTTTCCAGTTCTGACGGTAAATGTCTCTGATAGAAATGTTAATGTGCACAGAATGTAACTATTTTGCTTTGTTACTTTATAAGAATACTATGTATCCATTTTTATTACTATTTTCAGATTATTATTTCTTTGGGCAAAACTAAAAATTTAAGTCTAGCACTTATGTATGTTCTTTTTTTTCTAATAGAAATAGCTCAGTTGCAGAATAAGGGCTCATGTTCACACAGCTGTGTGCATGGATCTTGTCTAACCTTTTATGGATCTATACAAAACTAGAGAAATACAAGAAGTGTACTGTTTGCTACATCAGGCCCATGTCTTATGTTTAGTACTGGGCATGTAGCATGGTTCCCTAATTGGTATCACAAATCATCTGCAGGTTACTAGGAGAGGGAGTCTTTTAAAAAATCGGTGTGATGGTATGGGACATTACGGGTGTTTTTAGGTGCAGAAAGCTCCATTTGAACAAAAAAATTTAGTATCCAAAACAATTATATTGTTGGGTCTACTGCACCATCATACTGACCAGCCCTTTGCTTCTCTGTACACAAGGCGCATAGTAACTTGCATCCATACTAATGATACATCACATGACATTTCATCCGCAGTGACACCAATGGTCATGTGATGTGTTGTCATGGGCTACATGTTATCAACCATCAATGTACTGTATACACAGATTACAGAAAGGGGCTGGGTACTATAGCAGTATTAAATGCTTTTTTTTTATTTTACCATTTTTAAGGGAATTTTACCATAAACAACTTTTATCAGCTATCCACAAGGTATATATCTATGATCGCTTGTGGAACCCACACACATTATGAGAGCAGGGTTCCCTGAGTTTCTTGTGTGAATGGAGCAGTAAAGTGCATATGTGACCACTCCTCCATTAACTTCTATGGTACTGGTGAAATGCTGTACTTGGTATCTCCATCAATCCAATAGAAGTGAATGGAGCAGCGGTAGTACATGTGCAGTACTCCTAATTCACACAGGGGAATCAGAGACCCCTTTTCTTGTGATCATTAGGTGTCCCAGCAGTCACACCCAGCATTCATACTTCCCACGGATAGGTGATAAATCATGTTTATGGAAAAAAAATCCTTTTGAGACCTTATAGTGTTCATTGAATATCACAATGAGCCATTTAGGATGCTACAGCTGACTTTTGTTGTTTGAGTCCTTTCATCCTGCATAAATTGTGGGTAAAGAGGCAGCAGGTAGATGAGTGACTGTCCATAGCAAAAGGCATGCCAAGTGGTACATTTATATCTTCCAGATGCCAGAAGGACCAGGCTTGGTGCCTTCCAAAAGGTTGCATTCACAGCCGCTTAGTCTCTTCTGTGTTTCTGCTATTAGTGTGCACATAATAGGTGGGTGCCAGGACTGCGCATCAAAATGTTGTATTTTCTATATAGTCTGTCATTCAGTAAATTTTACTTCTTGTTACTTCATTTGTTTACATATCACTGTATTTGATGAGATACATGACATCATTCCATACTGTTATAAATCCAGCCGCTACCTGATCGCTATGTTTCCCTTTATTAACAGTAGGTTTAGTCATTGTTGAGCGATGTGGGAATTGTTGAATTTTCCAAGAATGCTGAAACAACAAACCTCAGTATTAAGTATCATATCCCGTGCAATAGAGTTTTGGTGAAGGTTACTGAATCTGATGAATTTTTAAACAAATAAAAAGGATTTATATTCAATATTTAGATTTCAGATCTACTAAGTCTCTTACTCAGCAGAAGGTGATGCCTCTACTACTGAATATTGAACTGGCTCTGTGCAAGTTAATAAGATTATATTAAGCTGAAGCGGTGTGAAGTGAGCTGTATGGCATGTCGAATAAAGCAATAAGCATGCAAAAACTGTCATTTGGTCTGCGATTATTCACTTGGCTGAATTTTGCTGATCAAAGCGAAATATGACTCTGACAAATCCATAGATTTAAATATTCATAAAAATGTGATTGACTCTTTTTGTTGGTATGCATATTGAAAATATATCCTGCATTACAAAGTTGTTAAAGCATATTTTGACCTGTCAAAAATGCAGGCTACACAGAATATTCTACCGATATAGTTGTAAATACATTGCATTGCATTATCTTATACTTATCCTGAGTTACAGTCATTATTGTGTCCGAAAGCTGCATTCAAAGAAATTTCCAAGCATTATATATATATTTAGTTTTGGCGAATTAACATTTTGAGATGTGTAACTTTTCTGCCCAGTACTGACCAGTTATCTGATATGGGAACAAACACCTTTATAAATGCAATTCAGGAGCTCAAGTAAAGGTATGAGATAATCATAGGCCAAACCAGCTGATATTGGCGGGATTGGTCAACTCTCTAGTGCGCGTGGGGGTATCCTGACTCTCCCTTGATGACAGAATCAGGGGAATGAAGAATCGAACATGTTGGATTTCAACTTTTATTATCCTCTGTCCTATGAAAAAGATGCATGACTGGCCAAGTTGAGATTGCATGTTCGTGAAAGAGACCGGAAGCTGTTAGCTGAACACTCATTTGGCTTGTCTGCTTGTAGATTCTACAAACTCTTGAAATTGTTCAAACTGTCAGAGAGGAAAGGATTCTACAGCATATGAGGAAGGCAAAGCTCAAAGTTAGGAGATGTTAGCTTTCTCTTCCTGGGTCTCCTTTGTAGACAGAACAGATGGTGCTGGTTTCTAATGCAGCAAGCTGCCTCCTAACTAGGAACAAAAAAGAAGAAGCAACACCTCCTTTCCTTAAGGGGTCTATTCTCATCTCAAAAAGTATTTTGATTGGTGGAGGGAGAGGGGTCCAACCTCTAGAACTTACATGAGCTCTGAGAAAGAAGAGGCCACAGTGCTGATTTAGTGCTGCAGGATGTTCACAGTCTTACCCTGCACAGTAGCACTTTGGTCCACTCACTTTTCAGGGGAACTGCAGCACAGCACATGTCTGTGATATGCCGTCACTTTTTGAGATGAGAATACCTTTGATAAAGAACAGGGCCGATAAATGATATTTTCTTGATTGTGAAATAAAGGATAGGTGATAGCCCTATGAAAGTGTGCATAGTCAGGTCACGCAAGGCAATTTTGGAACAATTCAAAGACATATTAGGTGAAGATGATGCATTTTGACATGGATTTGTATAGAATAAAATTTGTAACCAGAATGACTTAATATAAAATACACAATAAAATGTTATACATGGTGAATATTGTCATGTACGGAATCTGTTTTCTCTTTACCTTCACTATATCATGTACTTCTGTATGAGAGGAATAACCTGGGAAAGGAAATGCTTAGTCAGAAGGAGTTACTATAGGCATTTTTCTGACTTTGAAGACGTATTAGTGTACTGGAAATAAAGGGTAAATGCTGGACTTCATAGCGCTGAGTGCAGAGAACAATACATTGCACCTTTATCACTTACAGCCATCTGTGTTCCCTTAGTCCAATGCAAGGCTTTGGCAAACAGACGCTGCTTCCTCCTACGCTGTGTGATTTTACCCTATACTTAGTGTTTTCAGTTCAGATTCTTCTATTTTTATTAGGGAAGACCCAAGTCACATAAACTTGTAAAATTATTTCTGGCAGGACTTAAGAACAGAAGAGCAATGCTTTTACTTGAGACTTGATAACCTTGTGCTATGTCATTGGCGAGATGCTCGGGTAGTCACTTCATAACAATGAACACTATCTTTTTGGTGACATTGCATTGCAATTTTAGGCAAACCATGCAGAACGTTTTATAAACATTTTGGATTCTGCTCACTAATCCAGGCCTTTTTCTTATGTCTTCAAAAAACCTGAATGGTTACTATTCAACTTGTGATGGGGAGAGAATACAGAAGTGCGAGACAGGGCAATAAATTCTTATGTGGGTCTAAACAGCCATAAATTATTTCCTGTAATTTAGCACTGGTTGACGCCAATTTCTAACCACCCGCTGTGGTGAAAAATCTGTGTTTTCTTCTGTTTTGCTACTGAGCCAGCAATTTAGTAAATGAGGTAAACAAAAACTGCTTAATACACAAAATACAGCCGAATCACGTCTGGATTTACTTTTTGTCTGGGATTATTATGACCTTGCTGGGGTTTAGTCTGTTAAATAATACTAAGGTAAAATAAATGGGCCATGCTTAAAATAAATAACCTTTACGGCTTTCAACATGCAGGGACCACATGGAGACAGTATTTTTATGAGATTATCTGCAGATCTTATATGAGAACTATTTTCGTTTGCTTTACAAGTTTCGCAATATAGGTTTAGTGTAAACATGATCTCACCTCCCAACTTGAATTTTATCTGCCACAAATGACTTACTTATTTTACTGTACTGTTAGCATATAAGGAAAGTTTAATGTTCTGACATAAGAAGAAGTGTAAAGTATACAATGATGGCATATCGCTAGCATCACTTTATGATCAATGGGGGATTGATCTCTGGGAGTCCCACCCACACTAACAAAGAAGAGGAGGCAGTGCTGATAGTGTTGCATCATCTTCTAACTTTTCTGGATCGGCAGCCAGCCATATGAATTATAATAGAGCTATGCACTTCCCAGTACGATGAGTGGCCAGAATAAGAGTTCCATCATTCTCAGGATCTATGGGGGTTCCCGTCAGATGTCCACAACTCATAAAGTATTGGAAAATGCTACTGATATGCCATCACTCTATTAGATGGAGAAATCATTTAGGCTGAGGCCCCACATTGCAGAAACACAGCTTTTTCTATTGCAGATTTTGCTGTATTTTTTGAGCCAAGGCCAGGTGTGGATTGAGCAGAAGGTAGAAGTATAAGAACTTCCTATATATTTCCCATTCCTATTGTAGCCATTCTTGGCTTTGGCTCAAAAAAATGCAGCCAAATCTGCAACAACAAAAAAGCTGCGTTTCCGCAACATGGGGCCTCAGCCTTATAGAATTTCTTTCACCACTGATTCCTACCAGTATGGTTGTCCAGTTAGGATGTCTCTGTATGTGTACATGTGTACATCATAGAGAGGGTTCCTCTGTCCAGGTATTTGCCAGGGCGGATAGCCTCTGCAAGAGTGAATCCTGCTCAGGAGGACCATATTGATGTTTGGAAGCAGTAGTCTATTGTTCACTGATGGGCTCCAAAGGAAACCTCTGGAAATGTTTTCTTTTTAGATCTGAATCACTTTTGTTTCCAGCAGGGATGATTTTGTTACAAGTATGGTTTTGTTATAAGTATATTAGGAAGTTGCAGGTTACGCAATAAATTAGCCTTATTGATGGAAATCCAGTCTCTTGAATCCCTATAATTTCTTAAAGATATACCAGAGTTGTGTAATCATCCAAAACATACATAGGCAAGTAAGAAGTAACACATGTAGAGAAAAACAAGTTAAATGGCCTAACAAAATGCCTAAAGTGTGTAACAGACATAACCTGAGCACGGTGGTTCAGTGGTTAGCAGTGTTGCCTTGCAGCGCTGGATTCCTGGGTTTGAATCCTGCAAGGACAACATCTGCAAGGGGTTTGTATGTTCTCCCTGTGTTTGTGTGGGTTTCCTCCCACACTCCAAAGACATACTGATAGGGAATGTAGATTGTGAGCCTCTATGTGACATTGTCTGTAAAGCTCTGCGGAATATTAGGGAGCTATAAAGTAAGCAAATCATAATAAAATTGTTGTGACTGCTTCTGCTATTAGGAGCCCTGATTTATGAATTTATACAACTGTTAGTTACCTAAATCAAAGCTGTATACAGCTGTATACATGTGGAAACCCCTAGCGGTTGAAATGGTCACTGAAATTTTGGCAAATTAAATTGTGCTAGCAAACAAGTTAACTTATTAAATATATTACAAAAATATTCAATAACTTTATCAGTTAATGATAAAACTTTAGCTGTACTTTTAGACTGAATTCACATTTGGTCAGTTTGACTACAGCTTTTGATCTACCCAGCCATTTGTGGATATGGTCATATTCTGAAAATACTACATCAACTTCTAACCATATGGAGAGTGAAACTTCAAATGGCTTTTTCCAATCCAGTTGCATGTGTAACTGATTTCAGCTTGGTCTATTATGTGACTCCTCCTCTTTCACATTACTATTATAATAATTTATTATTTATTTTGCCTGTTCAGTAAAGATGTCTGTTAAAAGTATCAGCTAGGACACGAGCCAAATAATGTTCATCTACAGTATTAACTTTCAGCAGATTTGTTCCAGTTATAGAGAGATTTGGTTACCATACCAAAAGCCAGGGAATATAATCTTGCAAGGTACTCCCCAGCTATATATATTTTACATACATTACATTGTGCTTTTCTATTGATTTGTAGTGTTATATTTCCATTAAATAGTTTTAAGATGTTTCTTCTTCGGTGTCATTTTGTGCATTGCTTTAAAAGACAACAATATGTGTTACTCTTTACTTTGTATTCCTTTTTTGAAGACTGACATTTTTTTTATTTTCATCATTAAAAAAATCTCCCATTTGCTACTAGAGTTTTAACAGACCACAAAGTTAGGGGTGTTCTGGTTGTGCTTGCCTTGTAGTCCAGCTACGGTCTACTGTGAGCACCAGCATGCAGCCAGCTCTTATTATTCTTGTCCCTGCAGGGAAATTACAGGATTGCTACTATTCTTAAAAGTTGCCATTGTGATAACATTATATTAGGGAATTTCTATATGCAGTTTCCTAATATATTCTTTAAAATGCATTCAAGCTGCACCTCAAGGTCTCATTCACATTGCAAAACTATGTGCTCAAATCCTGTGTGGTAGTTTTGTGGAATAAAGCCATAGACCTTCTATGAGCCACCTTATGGTGCCTCACAAAACAGATCTGTAACACGTGGCTGTGCTTGAGCCCTAATACCCACTGCTCACCATAGGAGGAAGAACCCTGACAACAAAGGGATAGAAGTATTACTGCATAAAGGCCGTGGCGGGGGTATACAGTTATACAAAATAGTTTTGTGTGTTGGCATTAAAAAGTTATTAAAGAGGTTGAGCAAAATTGAATTATTATCACCTAGGTGATAAATGTCTGATTTGTGGTCCTATTGCTGGTAATCTCATTGATCATAATAATTGGGTCCCTTGTACCCCTGTCTCAATAGTCTAACAGTCATGAAGGTACACTGCTACTCCATCCAGCTCTACAGAACTGAGCTTGGCGATCTTCAGTTTTCCCACAGAGTTGAATGGAGCTACAGTGTGTCTGCACGACAGGGGCACAAGGGACCTCTGTTCTTGTTGGGGTCTCAGTGATTGATCAGGGACTTGTCACCTACACTCTGAATAGGTGATAAATTGGATGCCTGGTATAATCCCTTTAAATAGGTGCTGAACCGGTACTGGAATTGTTAAATAGGTGCAGGTTACCCTGACATTCAGAATGTATGGGATATCCATATCTGTTGCAAATATTGAAAATTTACCAAAAATAGATCGCCATTGTATGTTATAACATATGGAATTGAAACAAATGGCTCCTGTACTAGTGCAGGCTCATATTAGGAAGTATTAGTTACATGTTCATGTGAACCTTTTTCGTTCCCTTTGTGTTTTTGGGCTTCACAGACATTATTGCTCATTTAACACCTGCTGCAATGAGTTTAAAGTGCTGCATGAGAGACCCCTGTGACCCTAAGAAGGTCTTTGGTGTGACCTTCCTACAATTCATGGCATATCAGCACATTAGAAACCAGGAAATGCTCTAATGAAAATAGTTCAGCTTGGATTATGGGGATTGTAAACTTTTCTTTGAAGGGAATGATGGATAATATCTAAGTAACAAGTGACACAATTAGTGTCAGGTAGGCAGCAGGTTCCCGCCCCATGTCATAAAACCTTCACTTTATCAGACTTAAAGTCATCTTTCAAAGAGAGTCTACCACTTTTCCAAGCATATTCACCACTGTGTTACAGTGCACATGACAGTGATAAACAATATAGCTCTGTTATGTATGTCACTTGTGTAGATTTGGAGAAAAACAACCGAAGTCTTGCGCAAGTGAGGCAGTTGGTGCACTGGGGGCGGACCTTCAGCTCCAAGAGCACTGATCACCGTGGTGACAGTTGCATATGCTTGAGGGAGGTGGTAGACTCTCTTTAAGACTCAGCACTAGCTTATGTTCACATTTTAAATTTTGTTTCCTGTGAAAAGAGTGTAGATGCAAGAAAGCCGTAACCCAGTAATTGGTTACCAAAAGAATGGACAATACAAAGGAAACACTTACACACGTAGACAAAATTGTTGGTACCCCTCGTTTAATGAAAGAAAAACCCACAATGGTTACAGAAATTACTTGAATCTGACAAAATTAATACTATATATACTATTTTCAACCATGCTTCAACAGAATTTTTTAAAAAAGAAAACTCATGAAACAGGCCTGGACAGAAATGATGGTTCCCTTACCTTAATATTTTGTTGCACAACCTTTTGAGGCAATCACTGCAATCAAACGATTCCTGTAACTGTCAATGAGACTTCTGCACCTCTCAACAGGTACTTTGGCCCACTCCTCTTGAGCAAACTGCTCCGGTTGTCTCGGGTTTGAAGGGTGCCTTTTCCAGACGGCATGTTTCAGCTCCTTCCAAAGATGCTCAATAGGATTTAGGTCAGGGCTCATAGAAGGCCACTTCAGATTAGTCCAATGTTTTCCTCTTAGCCATTCTTGGGTGTTTTTAGCTGGGTGTTTTGGGTTATTATCCTGTTGCAAGACCCATGACCTGCGACTGAGACCAAGTTTTCTGACACTGGGCAGCACATTTCTCTCTAGAATCCCTTGATAGTCTTGAGATTTCATTGTACCCTGCACAGATTCAAGACACCCTGTGCCAGATGCAGCAAAGCAACCCTAGAACATAACAGAGCCTCCTCCATGTTTCACAGTAGGGACAGTGTTCTTTTCAAGATATGCTTCATTTTTCCGTCTGTAAACATATAGCTGATGTGCCTTGCCAAAAATTTTGATTTTTGTCTCATCTGTCCATAGGTCATTCTCCCAGAAGCTTTGTGGCTTGTCAACATGTAGTTTGGCAAATTACTTTTGTCAGATTCAAGTTATTTCTGTGACCATTGTGGGTTTTTGTTTCATTAAACAAGGGGTACCAACAATTTTGTCCACGTGTGTACACTTTTCCTTTCTGCTCAATCCACTCTTGGCTTTGGCTCAAAAAGCCACACCAAAACCTGCAACAAAAAAAAGGAGCTTTTCCGCAACGTGGGGATTTCGCTTGACTACTCCTTATGAGTTTCACTCCCATTCACTAACTGTGTACTGAACAGCAGCACTGTATTACAGGTCAAGTGAAAAAAAAGGTTAAACAGAAAGTGGCTATTCATGGACTTTTGCTGGCATATACAGGAAAGTCTGTGAAGTGGGTGCAGTTTTAAGGTGGCTGTTAAATGCATGCAACAATCATCTTTAAATCTATAGCATGATTATGCATCTGTTTCTCATAGATGACAGTGATATTATAAACAATCCTGAAACAGCGCTGTATGCAGATAAGTGAAATTGGCTTGGCTAAAATCCCTTTTGCTGTCTTAAGACTCGGTGAGTCAAAAGCAAATTGAGGATCTGTTACATCCAACAGAGGGCGCATGAGCTCCCCAGCTCCTTTCCCATAATGCCTAGTGATATTATAAACTGCATCAATTTCAGGAATACATACTTCATGTATGTGATGCTCAGTGCTGTAGAAGGATATGGTGAGAGCACTACAGTGCCATCTAGTGGCAGCATGCAAATTGCAGCCACTTAACCACTATTGATACAAGATCATTTCTGTAATGTTATATTTTATCTTAGAGTTGCTTAATGCCTTTATCAAGGGAGCACTTTGCATTTTTTTTATTTTTTTTTTTTTTAGTGTCATCGTATATTGAATTTTCTTCTGTCTTTAAATTTATGTTGTTGTTCGGAAAACCATATTCTTGGTGTCATATCAAAATACATGAGTTGCGGTCATAAAGGACAGTACAGCTTGTACTTTTGCATTTGTAAAATAATCTTAACTCTTAATTAGTGGCAACACAAGCATATGTAAGGTATAGATTTTTTATTGTTTATGGAAGATTTATTATCAGCGTTACTTTCCAGTTCTTTCCTGTAATTCCTCACCTAATCATTTACACTTGTCAGGTCTCTTACCAAACATTTCCCTGAGGAATGGAAATGAGAAGGGCTGAGCGAATGAGAGAAAATCTAGTGATTCAGTAATGATCTATGCCCTTAAGAACATGCTGACAACATTTCTGATCGCCTAAGAGTGTATACGCATAGTACTCTAGTCTTATATGTAACACATAAAATCTGAAGTTGTGTATGAAGGTGTCATGGTAGTGCTAGTGTAAAGAAACAGAAAGAGTGGATCGGATCAATCTAATATGATGTGCCCCAGTGATATGCTACAGGCTTTGTAACACTGTCAGGCCTATCACAGAAATTAACCTGTTTCCAATCTACAGGATGTGCCAAAAACCCAAAATGTAATATAATATAATATTGTTATTTGCAAGATTCCTCTCTTTTCCTGCTGTCAGTTCCTTTATTCATATTGGATCATGACGCAAGTGTAAGATTGATAATATCCAGGTGAAAACTGTCAATGTTAATAACTGTTCTTCCTAAAAGCAAAGGCGTAACGTGAAGCTCTTGGGTCTCAGTGAAAGATCTGTTACTGGGCCCCCGATTTATAAAACAGCTGTCCATGTATGTAGCCCATGGTTCTTTGAGTCCCCTCAGGCACCAGGGTCTGGGCTTGACTATTACTTCTTCCTGTATTTAGTTAGTTCTTAAGCATATGGAACAAGGATGACTACGCTGATTCTCCTATAATAGAGCTCTGTGCAGCAGTTTCCTCTTCATATAATGTAAATAGTTCACAGGAGCTATTTGGATTCCTGGTATAATCCCTTTAAATAGGTTCTCAACCTGTACCATTTAGGTATGATGTTGTGGTATACATGGGTCATATTAATTTCTCCTAAAACTAGCATTATGATGAGAATGTGCTTTATACTGAAAGCCCCAGTGTGTATGTGTTGGAGATATGAAAACTAGATGGTGAGTCCCAAAGGTGACAAGGACTATAAGTGGTCATATAACTTTAATAGCTGTTAAATGAATTACACCTATTCCCTCTGATCCCCATACACATGCATGCTTGCCTTGGCTGAGTGTACACATTTTCTCAATAGAGAAGGGGATAAGCTGTTGCCAGAAACCACTGGCAGAGAGTTATTTCCCCGGAGGATCGGGCATGCTCCGATATCTCTCATTGAAGTAGAGTCATACCCAATAAATTGTGAATAGGATGGCTGGTATTGCTGAAAATCGGCTTACCTCAGTTCATTCATCTAATATATAAGGTCACCTCAAGTCTTTATTTTTTATCACTACAGAATATGTTCCCAATGTATAAGTAACACCTTGTATAAGTAATGTAATAAATATGTCATCATTTTTGTGAATGAGTTTGATCAACAGAGGAAAATAAAAATATTTCCCACCATACAAAGAGTCTTTGATACTAAGTAACAAAGACAAGTGGAATCACTAAAACACCAGGATTACATAGATATCCACATGCCTCACAGATATTAAAGCACATGTTTATAGACTAAACCAGCGCGGTCATAAACTGTGATCAACATCAGGGTCTTTGCGATTGTGGGTAAGAAGAAAAACAAGGATCCGGCCTGGGCTCATATATTGAGAAGGAGACTTATTCTTGTCTGACTATTTAATTTCTTAGCATAACATCTATAGAGCAGGAAAAGCGCATGAGAGGGGATCGGGTTCTTGTATAAACAGTTTATTTCTGTGTGAAAATGAAGTATTAATCACCAGATCACTTTTCACAAAGACCAATATTAGGTAAATATTTACCCCACATTGTGACTCTCTGACTCTTTTACCAGGTCAGAAAAATAGATTTGTTTGCTATAGGATTATTAGGAACAGCATGTGCTATATAGATATGGAGGACACATCCTGGTTGTTATGTCAGTTTCATGTCTTTCCAAACTTGTCATTTTTTTTTTGTAATGACATATACTGTAGTTTGGATATGTATTCTCATTTGTAATGTTTGTGAACTGGGCTGTCTCTATATAATATGCAAGTCAGAGGTAACAGAGTCAAATTTGTCATTTTAGGTTCCATTATCATAGCCATCTATTGCACAGGGCCTATGCAGCAGCACTTGCCAGAACTGTAGACATACTGTGTGCAACCATATGGTGCCTCCATATGGCACCTCTATACAGCATCTGAGGGACCATGCTATGATTTTTGGGGCTGTATGCCTCAGTTTAAAATCCAAGCCATAGAGAGCTACAATATACTGTATGGATCTCACAGCGCTGCTCTTTGTTTACTGGCCAGACCAGATTACTGCAAATCAGTTCCCATTCATATGAATAGAACCTAAGCTGCAGTTATTGGGTTTGGCCACTACACAGAGAACATAGTTGGTTGCTTCCTTCTCCATTCTCTGTTTATCAGCTGCTGATGAGGGTATCTGGTGTTGGACCCCCACTGATCTGATTTTGATGACCTATCCTTAGCGTAGGTCATCACTGGTGCTGTTGCTAACCTACTAGGGACAGGCTCTGGACAGTATCATTATCCTTCCCCCTGCAGCAGATGACAATACAGTCCCTTCTCTAACACTATGTCTGATGAAGGGAGCTAGTACTCTCGAAAGCTCACCATCAAATATACTCAGTTAGCCTCTAAAAGGTATCGCCTGATTTCTTCACTCTTCCGCTACTTTCTATGGCTAACACGGTACAACATTATACTACTATCACATTCCTGCAGAAAGAGTCTTCTTTAATGGTGCTGCTCCTTCCTGACAAGCAGGGCAGAAAACTATTTCAGCAGTGAACAGGGGATCACTATATAGGGGATCTGGCTGTGGTGTAAGTGACTAAGCATGTGTGTCCACCAGCACTCAGGTCATTAGATGGATGTCCACATTGCTAAACGCTTTGAACACCAGGTGGCACCATACAATGTAAATACATGTCATAATGCTTCACTACATTGTTTTTTGTAACAGTATATACCGTATATTGTTTGTTTTCATGATCTATACAATGAATATGATATTTAATGGTGAGACTACCCCTTGTGGTAATGGAGGTTTATATTTTTGTTGCCATGAATGCCAGGGAGATCTTCTGTAATGTATCCTATTTATTTCTTTATAAGCTCCTGAATACTTAGCAAGATTCACATATTCAATATAGTTTATTTGCATCCTGAGATCCGGAAAAAGTTTACATTAATTAATGACTGGTTTTTATTTTGTGACTATACAGGTTTATTCATAAAAAGAAAAGACGTTTAGACCCCCTCTCTTTCAGTTTCACTGGATTGCTTGTGGGATAACAGGCTTCAATAGCTGATGCAGTCCTATAGATTGTTACATGGTGGTGAGGTCTCCTCAGCTCTCTGTGTAGCTCTGTACAATGCTCATCCATAAATATACTTTTAAGACTCATTAAAGAAGTGGTTGCTTAGCAGTGCAGCATGCCAGAAAGCTTCACACAAGCCAATCTTTTAATAGTGTGAATCCTTTTCGGCAGTCTCGCAATGTTCAATCACTTTACATTGCTGAATAGAGAGGCAGCAATCTGCATAGTTGATCACAATGAACGCTTGACACTGGAAGAGAAGGGCGAGGAATGAAATAAAAGAAGGCTGCAGATTCTCTCTTGTGATCTCTATAGACATTGATTAATTAGGACAGTTAGCATGTCTGTTTTCTGATGGAGAAGGGTTAATTATTAACTAAATATTCTTTTCTGCTAGGGGCACAAAGCGGCTGTGAAATGTGGTATACTGCTCGGCTGTGCCATTGTTATACCCAAGCGTAATACAGTACATGATATATACTACCACTACCAGCTTAGATAGCTAGATATACAGGTGCATCTGAATAAATTAGAATATCTTTGAAACGTTCATTCATTTCAGTAATACAATTCATAATCAGCGTCTTCCATGATTGTGTGTCCTACTGAACCAGACTGAGGGGCCATTTAAAGGCTTAGGAAACCTTGGCAGGTGACACACTGAATTTACAATACTGAACTTTTCTACAATATTCTAATTTTCTTAGATTTGGGTTTTCATTACCTGTAATCCATAATCAACATTTACAGAAATAAAACACTTGAAATAGAACACTCTGCGTGTAAAGAATCTAGAAAATATAGGAGGTCACTTTTTAAACTTAATTACTGAAATAAATAAATGTTTCAAAGATATTCTAATTTATTGAGCTGCACCTGTATAGTATGGTGTCTAGACGATAAACTGATTATTTGGAACCCCGCAATAAACTATAATTATTGTGGAACTCAAAGCCGGCAAGTTCTGTTCAGGGGAAGTAGGAGTCTCCATCAGAAATGACAAATGACAACACAATTTTGCCCCGTAAAATTATGTACACAATGATGAGTGCCCTCAGTGCCCATCATGTAGCAAACCTGTCCCCAGCTTGCATTCAATTTTTCTGTTTTTATGATAAAGCAAAAAATCTGAACCCAAACCATGAATGTGCCAGGTCCTCTGTTTTTTGGGAACACTCTTTGCAACCATTTTCATTTCTATTTGATCAATGAGTGCCCCAAATAGAGTAAAATTACATTTCTAACCCAGACAACTCCTTCTCGGAAACTAGCACATTGTTAAAAATAGACTTCTGATCTGTGGACATCAAAGACTTCTGATCTGTGGGAGCCTAGCTGTTGGGATCTCACCAATAGCAGAGAAAGCAAATACTCTGTCTGTATTCCTGGTGGAGGCTGGTAGTGCATATATGCTCACTCTCCATTATAGTCAATAAACTTTCATTTTTAAAGGGAACCGGTGTTTTTTCCGCCATAAACTGGCTCCATCTTGTGCAGGATCTTGTAATTCTCTTTCCATTGGTGCTCCTCTGTAATCTTTCTGTTGCATCAGTCTGAAGTTATGAATGTTTGAAGACCTAAAAAGTCATATGTAAATTATCCTAAGTTGTCATGGAGGGTGGGAAGCAGATTCAGCCTAGTCACACTGTCCACTTGCTAGTCACACCTCATGGGCATGATTGACATCTCCCTCACCGTCCCTTCACTTCCTGATGGCACGAGAGAGACGTCAATCATGCCCAGGATATTTTATTAGCAAGGGGACAGCCTGACTAGGCTGAAGCTTCTTCCGCTACTTAAGTTAATTTACATATGACTTTGTGTCCTCTTAGTATAAAGGTCATTACTTCATCTTTGTAGTTTAGTAATACTGCCAGTTATCATCGATGCAGTTAAGACCTGAATTTGTTTCATGGATTTAGCCTGTTCTACGGATTTCTGTATATGCTGGTTGCTTGTATCTAGAGTCCCTAGAAATAGATTTCCTTGTCTGACTCCTGAGCACTAAATGCACCCATATCTTGGTACGCAAAGTGCAGGTGACATCAGGTTTTTATGGATAATAGACAAAATATCTTTTTAGATCTTTAAGCTTCTGAGCTTTCCCTTTATAATTTTTATATTCAGAATTGCTGCATCTAACTTTGATTAGTGGAACAGACATTTCTTTGTACATGATGAAAAGACATATGATATGTCATGGGCATTTAACATCTGCAATAAAAAAAAATAAGTGATAGTTGAATACTTGGCTTTGTCAGCCACACCCGCTGCGTGAAATAAACCCCAGCAGAGAGTTTGACTGGCACTGAACAATCTCTGCATGTTACCATTATAGTCCTGACAAGGCACATGCGGTAAGTTCATGCATGATTATATGAAGTGCACTCTACTATTTCCAAAAAAGAAAACACTCTGCTGTCGAAACAATTACTCTAAAATTAGCACAAGCAAATAGTCTGTGGTATTATGTTATGGCGGAGTATTCACTGTCATAGAGACAAGATGTGCTGTTTTATTGCTACTTTTTTCCTTTATTTTTTAACTAAACAGTATTGCTTTATTGTATTGCTAATTTTACTTTGTGCAGACAGATTAGTTATAATTATAAACTAGATTTAATAGAGTGTGGTTAGAGCACATGAACGTCTCGAAATGCATGATGTATCTATTCCTAGCTATTGCACATTTCTATGGACTGTGAAGAGTATAGGATTAAGGAAAAGTTCACTAACACTTTTGCCCACTTTCATATGGTGGAAATTTGGCCATGATTTAGCCTTAGTATATATAAGCCAAAACTAGAAGTGAGTCTAAAATATGGGAACATTTTAAAACCATCATACTTTTTTTTTTCTTTTTGTAGGTTCCACTTCTGGTTTTTGTTTACAAGTACTGACATAAGATGCATACCGAAATATTGCTGTGTGATAGAGAACTTTAGTGTCTGACACCTTATAAATGCTTCAGGATGCAATCATTGTGTGAACTAAATATGAAGTTTTCCATGAGATCCTGAAAGAAAAAGTTGTAGTGTACACCAGAAGTTGTTAACTAAGGCTATATTCACATCTATGGAACCTCTGTCTCAGATTCAGTCATAATTTCCGTAAAATGACATACATGTCCAACATGAGGGAAACTCAACTGACCCATTATAAATCAATAATGGTTCTTCAGGCAGGGTTGTTATCCTTCATGGATTCAACACTGCAACAAAATATATATGTATTATATATATACTTATACAGAGTATATACTCAGTATACAGTGAGCCCAGATTTATTACTGTGGCACTCTGGCATATCTTTAACCTGTCTAGTCTAAGTTTATACCACCTTTTAGTTGAATTACTGTGAGTCAGAACCTGAGCAGTTGCAAAATTTGCCACTTCCAGAATACTGGTACTGCGTGGTTTACCCCTGGGGTACGCGTACTACAGGTTGAGAGAGAAGGTTAGGCTTTCATAACATTCCATTGTTCTGCTCCATTATAGGAGCACAACAAAATTGTTGAATGCTGAATTGTCTATATGTATATATATATATATATATATATATATATATATCATACGTCCTTTTTCCATAGTATTTGGGATTTGCCCATCTCATATATGGTTAATAATCTCTCCTTTTCATGCCAGAGACCACATATGGACCAGGTTTCAGCACTTTTCAGTCTTCCAGTTAAACATACCTTCATATGAAATCTTTTTTTTTTTTTTTTATCATTTATTTATGTGCAGTATGACTGCTAATTATTGTTTGCTTAAACATATGCCTGTTAAATATGCACATAGGCATACATATATTTTGGCAGATTTACAGAGAAAATTAACACCAGACGTTCTGCTGCATACTATACACAGCTGTTAATAACTAAAATTCCCAGTAATACCACAAACTACCTACAAATATTAGGACTGGTGTAGATTCTAATAAGTACCCAGACTTCTGATGTACAATGAGACCTGGACAATTAGAAGGTTTTTCCAGACAAGTAAAATTTGTTGATCTTTGCTGATGAACATTTTTCCTTAAAACTATATGCTGTCCCTCTGTTATTCCTCCTAGAAATATATGGATACTTGACAACTGGGTATTATCATTACCCTTGTCAAAGAGGTGTGTCCCTACACATCCTGACTGTATCAGCACTAATAGGACAGGAATAGGACCTGTTCCATATTTTGCAGCCTGGACTGTCGTGTAATTCACGGTCATGTGTATGGGCCGATAGAATTTAATGGGTCAGTGTGCTATCCGGGAAAAACCCAGCACACAGATGGCATACACACAGATGTCATTTTTAGGATTAACAGAGGAACAGGTCATTTTTAAAGAAAGTGCATAGAAATGTGCTACTGGACTTTTATTTATTTATGTCCATATAATTCTTCTGGTTTACAGATATATTAAAGGGGTTTTCTAGGCAAAAAAATATTTGTTTTTAAAAAAGGTCTGTTAGTGCTATTAATGGGTTAATAAGTGCAACCAAATGCATTTAGCAGTGTTTTGAGTGATTTCTGGGTTTCTCTGGGAACTCCTGGCATCCTCTGCATTTGTTTACATGGTGTAGCTTCCTGCTGTCTTAACTAATGCAATGCATCATGGTAGTTGTAGGCTGACTCACACTACCTCCCTCTCACGCCCCCCTTCTTCTCTCACTCCCTCACACCCCCTCCCTGTCTCCCTAGCTATCCCATCCACTATTAACCCTTCCCAACTAACTAACTCAGTCTCCCTCCACCACATCATACTTATGTGTCTTCTTGTCCGCACTTCCCTTCTGCAGGACGGCTCCTCCTCTTCTTTGACTCTTCCGGCATGTTTGAAGGCCAGAGGTGGCTACTGACGCCTGCTCAGTATTTAGATTAGTGTAGTAATTCCATTTTATCCCAGACTACCCCTTTAACTTACAGACCTCAGTTCAAACAGCACAGCCACCCAATGGAAGCGAACATTATTGACTAGCACATTTAAACAGACAGATGAGAACCCCACTATCTAAAACATTTGCAAAATGTGAGTGTTGAGGCTGTTGTTTCCTTTCTACATTGGCAAACATTGACTTTGGACTGAATTATATGGTGTCTTGTTATATGTAATGATAATACACATATTACATTGTGGTCTATGGATTTAATAGAGGGAACCACTGTCTCTCTTTTGTGGTTTTAAGATGGCACACCTATGAGATGTTGTGTATATATTAGTGTATTGTTGAGCAAAGTATTGATATTTGATCCTATTGTGTGGTTTTGTTTTTATAAGTTACTATGAATGTTACCCGTTCCTCCTATGTTTCCAATTGGTTATGTATGGACCGTTTAATGTCTTCAATATTTCGCCCACCCCTGACATGTATGAATGGCAATAGTAGTGTAGCGGGAGCTCTATCTGTATTTTCCATCAGGTGAAACTATTATTTCACAGATGTTTCCCTTTATCTATTATTTCTGTGTTAAAAATGCATTACTTTAGTATTTTATAACATTGAGAAATGTAGGCGCTTTGAAAGTATCTTTTTTTGGTTGACTCTTGCTGTGTTGTCAGAAGTGTAATTGATTCATGATGTTGATCAATGATATTTCGAGACGTGTTGAGAACTTGAGCAGAGTCTTTCTTTTTTGTCAAGGAATAAAGATCTGCCTTTGTTTTCCATAGAGCATCCAAAACCACATGATTTCCAGTACCGGTTTGCCAAATTTGCAAGAATTATATGTCTGCGTAAATGCTTGGTGCATGTTAAATAATTATACCTTGGAGTTGGCATAGAAGTAGCATCTCATGGGAAGCATCTAAAAGACAAAAGATGGAACATAATGTAAGTCGTGTTCCTATTGAAGTTCCCCAAATTGACATAAAACTCGGTGTTTGGTTCTTGACCCTCCACTACTGTGACTTGTAGGAAAGTCTATTTTTATGTGTGAGGAAGTGATCTCTTTCACAGCTTGGCTGTGTCATTATCGATGTGGATTATTTATGATTTCAAAGTATCAGATGCAAAATCTTCTCTTGTCTCCAGTGTTCGCTCCTCGCCTGTTTGTGCTTTAGGCTGCTGGATCTTATCTGGCTCAATGTAATGGAAAAAATCCTCCCAATTTGAATGATATCCAAGTTGTCTTTCTTTAATTTCCTACTGAAATCCATGCATTACAAGCCTCCCATTAATCGTTTTACCAGACCCTTTCTGTTTCTCTAAATGCTCTTTCTAATTCCTACCACAAGACGTATCGACCATCACTCAGTAAGTCACTGATCAAACTCATTTTATTGTAATTTGCTCATACAAAGTTTTTGGAACAGTTCTTGCATTGATCTCATAAGTACCGTAGTTCACCATTATGTGTAATAACTATGAACACGTTCCCCTATGCTGTTCTTGGTAACTGTAAGTTATCCAGGCCTGTTTAGAAAAGAATGTAAGACAGGCTTCATCAATATAAAGTATATCTTCCTATTTCAGAGGACCCCACCCTTACCAGATTACAGCTACTTATTTAACATCCTATTTCCTGGATGGATAAGACCTTCTGCTATTTTGTTGAGATGTTTTGCACAGTATTTGATCTTTCCCTGTTCAAGAAGATTAAACATGCTAGACACATGTATCTATCTATCTATCTATCTATCTATCTATCGATCTATCTATCTATATATAAATATATATATATATATAATATATATATTTCATTTCTCATGTCTGTTCACAAACCTATATATAGGAAATAGTTCATCATTTACTTATATGTCTTAAAGAGAACTTGTCACTTCTCCTGAATAACTGTATTCCCCACTGAAAAAAATAATGATGTTGGTTGCAGTGCTTACCCACATGTGACATATGGGGTATATCAGTAGGACTCACAGTTTCTTATTAAAAGCTGTATATTTATTGAAATAATTTTTAAAGGTAGATGCAGGGAAAATACAGAATAGGTGCATCGGTATATCAGTGTTCATGCATTAATCTTCAAGTGTCTTGTTAGAAGTCAATCCTCTCTGTGTGGCCCATATGTGCCTTCATATGTCTCCTCATCTCTGACATTATGAATCATTTATACCAATATTGTAGGTGTGTTTTAGATACTTCGATGTCCTTGACACTATGTATGGAAATTTCTAATATACAGTAGTTATACATACCAATGACATATCCTTGTGTAACATAATAGTAGTAGTGTGTACTTAACTCCTTATGTCTCATATACATGAATATTGTAACTCAGGATATTTAACATCCATACTGTAACAATTTTGGAGCATCTTTTCTCATAACTTCATGTAATACTATTCCTCTGTTATTCCTCCAAAATAGTTATGAATGAATTGGGTATTACCAGTTGTCAGGGGGAATAATAAGACCCTGTTATTAATTTATTCATAAATTTCTAGGAGGAGAAACAGAGGACTCACAAATAGTTATAAGAAAAGATGCTTCTGAATTATTTCACGAGGACCTTAGATATTTAATAAAACAGACATGTTAAGAGAGCCAGCCATCTAAAGTCCTATTTAGATATTCCAAGATTCCAGCAAAAGGTTCAATAGAGTGGGTAAGTGAAATATTGAAGGCCAAATTCTGCCTATATAAATCATCTGCACGTCTGCTAGACATAGGCAAGTGGTATAGTAAAGCAGGTGTTTTGCTAAATTGAGCTGTTTTTCTTACCAGTTGCTTTGCTTTCTTCCCGATGTCCTTGAAACTGTCTTCACTTAGGGAGTGGTCTCTCAGCAAGGCACTTAGAGTGATGGTCTTACAATAACATAGGTATCAGGTCTCCTTAATCAACCTTATACCAGATGAATGTTCCCAAATGAACCATGTTTAGGATCTGGATTGTTTTACATGATCGCCTGTAGTTACATTGTAATCATTTTAGGTTTAGTATGAAAATCTGTGAAATGGAAGTCTTGGCACAGACAGAAACTTGCTTTGATTGGAAATATGCATAGCGAATAGATATTAATTCAGTAATGGGTGTTTCCACTCAGAACAATGCAACATGGCGTTAAGATGGACGGCCTGTTATTTTCAAGAAGACCCCAACCATCATCTATTTTAACAATTATTTCATGTAGAGATGCTAGAGGCACAGTTTTCTTTAATATCACTTTCCTTCAGTTTGCATTAATATTTGGTCTGTTGCATAAAAACTCACTGATAATAATGATTTTTTTTTCTAATGATGACATATTTAAAGTCCCTTCAACAAAGACATTCACCTTTCCTGTGACCCCGGGGCAGTGAATCCCATCACTTTCTTTTGTCATTGGAATGGGAAAGATTTTGTCTATTGCAGTCAGATTTGGCTTCCATTAACTGTATTGTTCTGCTTGGCAAGATTTAGTTTTAAGCTGCACTCTGTGTATGTGAAAGTGATAAGGACGGATGAGAAACCAGACAGAGTTTGGCTGACCATGCACTTTAGATAGCTAGCTATACACTTTGGGTAGCTAGCCATATACTTTAGATAGTATTCAGCCAACAGCTATCCCTCCCGAACTCAATAGACATGTGTTCACTATACCAAGCTTGCATGTATTCTGAATGTGGACATGGGAGTAGTCTGCTACCAGACACCTTTTGATTTTCCTTGAGAACAAGAGGATTGAGCCTGTTGAAATCCAACATGGTTGCCTGTACTTTCCCCAAAAATTAGTCATGAGTTGAAAGTCTGGTGACCTACATACACATTGGATGGCCAGTTTTGCCGACAATGCAGGTATGGCCATCACTGACCTAATGCATGACCATCTTTTATTATCCTGTGGGCCAGTTTGTCTCAAGTTCTAAAAAGCTAGATAGGTCCAGTGTATGTACCATGTATCTTGCCAAATGTACTCAAGATGAACCTACTATGTCTAAACTAGAGTGACCAGTTGGCTTAGTCATGAATTGATAAAGAAACAGACAGTGCTTCATACTTGCTTGTGTTAGGTCTGAACCTTCACAGACAAGAGTGATTCATTATACTGTACATATGGTGCATTTGTATACATTGAGTTTAATAATGGTCTAGGTTCCTTGCATCTTTCTCACAAGCTCAGTTCGGCTCAGTGTGTGATCTGTTTGGGATTAATCTTTTGGAGAAGGATTTCTTATTTAGCTTGCGGTCTACAAGGTTTCCTTAAAGTAATGCTCTTAGAAGGTCATTAGGCTTTTAAAGGTTATTCGGTTTGTTAGCCCAAACACTAAAACTTTGTGTCTTTTCATTCTGATTAGTGACACTTTAATAAAGTCATTTGAAGTTCAGTGGACTGAATTTTCTACCATTTCTAATGTTTCTATGGTCACAGGGAAGAGTCCTGAATTGAAACCTACGTATAATCTTTTTGATGCAAATCTTTCCAAAGTGACTGTGTAATGTTGTTATCAGATTCCTTTCCTCCTGGAAAACAGATTTTTTTTTTTTTAAGAAGGAAAGACAAAAAAAGATGAAGCTTTGTATCTAACCTCCCCTTGTTGTTTTGATATATATTTGTATGTGACATGTATTCACCACGGTCGAGTCCCTTTTAGATAACAAAAGATTGAGGAGATCTTGAAAACGTTTTATTGCTGCTCTCTGGATGGGCCAATGGGAACAAAGAGCTTTTGTCTTCCACTTGATTAGATAATAAAGCTAAGGCAGACTTTAAGGGAAACATTTCTTACTATAGCCAGAGTTATTTTTTTTTCCCCTGAAAGTAAGAAAAACTATGTCTAATCGCTCACAATTAAATCATTCATGGTGTGCTCACATCGGAGGAATTAATGCATTTTGTATTAGGTAACAAGTGAACTTTTACAACATGTGAGAACTAAGGGGGAAAAATTATAGTCCCCCTTTGGTTCACAAGGGGCTTGGTAGTCAGGTCAATGACTTGATTTTCATGGGAAGACTGACTCTGCACAGCATATTCATAGGGTAAACAGTCCCTTTATTGACAGCTGCGGTTTGGAAGCGGAGTGCAGTGTAGTGCCACACTATGGTTTGTTGAGAAAAAACAAGGCAATATTTAAAACAAAGCGCTGAATGGGAACAGTGGCCCTTGTGTCCTGAAGTTGACTGACTAATACTTGTTAGCGTCCAGATAAAAGCACTTCTCCCCTCACTCCTCCCTCTTTGTGTTATTTTTATGTAAATTGACATGAGAGATGGGTGAGTTGTAATTAAACAATTCTACTGAAAATGAGAACATGGAAAGAGGAGTGTAACAGAGCACCGGGGGGCTGACGTTAGAAATGCGCACTCCACAAGGCCTGTCTTTATACGTTTCTCTTCACTATACCTCACAGGAACAAAATGAAATATCTCAGTAGACCTTAACATTCACTTATGTGTGTAGAAACTTAGTATAGTGTGGGAGCCTCATTGTGTAAAACTAGCCACGGATGCTTAGATCATTTGGCAGATATGATTGATAATGCGTGTACATTCCAGTAATCTATAGTAACAAAGCAATGGCTGCCTGTCACAGGAAATATGGTAAATTGGTTGGAAAATGAATATGTAAACATTTTATTTTGCACCAAGATTTTAGAAAAATAGATATGGACCATGCAACCCAGTAGTATACATTGATCTATGCTTCTCAGCAAAATCTACAAAAATTAACATGAGATTCTTAGTATACATTTTGATCAAGGTGTATAAACCAACTAGGTACTTTGTGTCAACTTCTGTATAGCGGTTCCCTACTCTATTTGGTGTGGTGCCGCATGGCAACCACTACCACTACAACATATAAGCCACAGGAGGACATACAGTACAGACCAAAAGTTTGGACACACCTTCTTATTCAAAGAGTTTTCTGTATTTTCATGACTATAAAAATTGTAGATTCACACTGAAGGCATCAAAACTATGAATTAACACATGTGGAATTATATACTTAACAAAAAAGTGTAAAACAACTGAAAATATGTCTTATATTCTAGGTTCTTCAAAGTAGCCACCTTTTGCTTTGATTACTGCTTTGCACACTCTTAGCATTCTCTTGATGAGCTTCAAGAGGTAGTCACCTGAAATGGTTTTCACTTCACAGGTGTGCCCTGTCAGGTTTAATAAGTGGGATTTCTTGCCTTATAAATGGGGTTGGGACCATCAGTTGTCTTGTTCAGAAGTCAGGTGGATACACAGCTGATAGTCCTACTGAATGGAGTGTTAGAATTTGTATTATGGCAAGAAAAAAGCAGCTAAGTAAAGAAAAACGAGTGGCCATCATTACTTTAAGAAATGAAGGCCAGTCAGTCCGAAAAATTGGGAAAACTTTGAAAGTGTCCCCAAGTGCAGTGGCCAAAACCATCAAGCGCTACAAAGAAACTGGCTCACATGAGGACCGCCCCAGGAAAGGAAGACCAAGAGTCACCTCTGCTGCGGAGGATAAGTTCATCCGAGTCACCAGCCTCAGAAATCGCAGGTTAACAGCAGCTCAGATTAGAGACCAGGTCAATGCCACACGGAGTTCTAGCAGCAGACACATCTCTACAACAACTGTTAAGAGGAGACTGTGTGCAGCAGGCCTTCATGGTAAAATAGCTGCTAGGAAACCACTGCTAAGGACAGGCAACAAGCAGAAGAGACTTGTTTGGGCTAAAGAACACAAGGAATGGACATTAGACCTGTGGAAATCTGTGCTTTGGTCTGATGAGTCCAAATTTGAGATCTTTGGTTCCAACCACCGTGTCTTTGTGCGACGCAGAAAAGGTGAACAAATGGACTCTACATGCCTGGTTCCCACCGTGAAGCATGGAGGAGGAGGTGTGATGGTGTGGGGGTGCTTTGCTGGTGACACTGTTGGGGATTTATTCAAAATTGAAGGAATACTGAACCAGCATGGTTACCACAGCATCTTGCAGCGGCATGCTATTCCATCCGGTTTGCGTTTAGTTGGACCATCATTTATTTTTCAACAGGACAATGACCCCAAACACACCTCCAGACTGTGTAAGGGCTATTTGACGAAGATGACCTGGCCTCCACAGTCACCAGACCTGAACCCAATCGAGATGGTTTGGGGTGAGCTGGACTGCAGAGTGAAGGCAAAAGGGCTAACAAGTGCTAAGCATCTCTGGAAACTCCTTCAAGACTGTTGAAAGACCATTTCAGGTGACTACCTCTTGAATCTCATCAAGAGAATGCCAACAGTGTGCAAAGCAGTAATCAAAGCAAAAGGTGGCTACTTTGAAGAACCTAGAATATAAGACATATTTTCATTAGTTTCACACTTTGTTAAGTATATAATTCCACATGTGTTAATTTATAGTTTTGATGCCTTCAGTGTGAATCTACAATTTTTATAGTCATGAAAATACAGAAAACTCTTGGAATGAGCAGGTGTGTCCAAACTTTTGGTCTGTACTGTACATAGGGGGAAGCATTTGTCCTGTACTATTACATGATGGTAATAAAATCTCTCATCTCTGAATAATTGTTGAATCAGTTATGAAGGCGACCATATACATTCAATAACAGCTATCCCTCCTTCCGATAAACATGCATGCTCAGCTCATGCAGGGGAGAGAGGAATAATACACAACCAGAAACTTCTAGTGGCGGTTTATTTCCTTTAAAAACAAAGGATCTGGCTATATTTACACATGCCTAAAGCTTTGTTTTCCTAAAATAGGCCAATCTCACTTTAACCAGATATCTAATACACATTAGGTAGTTGGCTGCTCCCATGGAAAACAGCAGGCATGACTGATCTTATTCTAAATCGTGTCACCACCTAAAGTCTTTATGTAGGTGTTCAGCTTCTGTTATACTAGGGTGAGATAAATAGGTAAATTTCATTCCATATATTTGTCACAAAAAGATGGTATACTAGAGAAAATAATAATAAATGCTTTTATTATTTATAGGTTTGGTCACATGTGCAGGTTTTGATACATTTATGTTATAGTTTTGTCATGGTTCTGTCTGGTTTTGGCAAATCTTTAGTAATAATGCTGTAACACTGTGAAGACCAAAAGTAAAACTTCTTCTGTAAAACTGCCAAAAAGCAACAAAAACTGCAAGTGCGAATGCACCCTTTATCTCATTGTGCACGGTATATAGTCGTATGATAATGCTATGGCAGAGAACCACACTATTACTGTACCACTAAAACAAAAGCATATGCCATTGTTGTTATTGCAGGTTTGCTGTAATTATTGTTTTAGAAATGTTTTGAAGAGCTGTTCTTTCATTCTGGGATATTATTATACAGTGCTGCGGATTATGTTGCCGCTATATAAATAAAATGTATTATTATTATTATTATTATTATTATTATGCAGTTTCTGAAATTAGGTTTCTCTACCTGTCCTCAGGAGCAATGCAAAGGACGAAATCCGTGGGTGAAATCCACACCAATAATTGATATTCTGCAGGATTAAAGCCTACAGTGCAAGTGGCATAATGCTGTGGGTTTTAGTCGCAGTATATAGATAAGATTTGCTTGCCACTATGCTGCTACTGCAGTTTGCAGTAGGTTAGCTGTCAGAGAGTGACTAACCCGCTATGATTGCTTCTCATGTGCCCCAGCCTTAGGGCGGAAATGCGGCAGATTTTCTGAAGCGCAAATCAGTATTGCTACTGGAAGTCTGTAGCAGAAAAATAATGCACATAATTGTTGCAGAAATACTGTGAATTTGCAGCAGAATGTACCATTTGGCTATGTTCACATATTTTACTAAATTATCATTCACCCACATGCTACAGAAAACCTATGGTGTGGATATGAAATCTGCAGCATATCAATTTTTGCTGTAGATTTTCTTTGCAGATTTCACCCTTTGCAAAGTAAATACATGTTAATTTTGCCATTGAGATGCTTTCTCTGTTGTTTTCAATTGCATGGTAGAAAACTGTGTCAAAAAACTCCAGATAACTAGCATCTATGAAAATAAACACAGCATGTATTGAAAACTGCTTGTCTCATAAAATCTACCATGTAGTATCTGGTTTCTGCAAAGACATCGTATGCGAACACAACAATATTTACTGGTCTCTTTAATTATTATTATTATTTATTTATTTCATTTTTATATGTTGTCTTCTAAAATATGATGATTTCTAAATATAATGGAATGACCTTATGGATATATTTTGAAGTTTTTTTGAGATTGACCAACATCTTAGGAGGCGACTTGTCTTAACCGAGAAAGCCAAAATATTAAATATATACAATATGTCACTCACATAAGTAAGGAGCTTGAATGTTTTGAAAGGTTTAATGGCCTAGAAGTTCTGCATTTGCAATAGGTTGAGCTATACCAGACCCAGTATGGTTTAGACCACAGTGTTCGGAGTAAATAAATCACTTGAAGCAAGCTTCGAGACTTGGGAGGGAAGGAATTCTCATTAACAACTGCTTTCTATACACAAACAGGACTTTGTATGCACTCGGACTCATAAATGTTTTCTTTTGCAATTGATGAAATAGCAAGCTGTGAGCAAAAGTCACAGCAGCCAAACCTTTCCAATATTAAAAGATTAAAGAAAAGGCAAAGAATCTCTGACGCTTCTGACATGGTTATTACTTATTCTCACTGATTGTCTGAATGGAACACACAAAATCATTGATAGGGGAAACAATAAGTCATTTACTAGGAATACATTGTGTGGCCAGCCCCGCTCTACTTCTTAATGGACCATTGAGGCAAATATTTGGAAATTGTATTTGTTTGCAGTGGCAGTTTGTATTTCAACACAAAGAAGTAGAATGGCCCCATTATTATTTGAAGTGCTTGTCTTCCTTTTAGTTGTATACTGACTATATACACTACCGTTCAAAAGTTTAGGGTCACTTAGAAATTTCCTTATTTCTGAAAGAAAAGCACAGTTTTTTCAATGAAGATAACATTAAATGAATCAGAAATACACTCTATACATTGTTAATGTGGTAAATCACTATTCTAGCTGCAAACTTCTGGTTTTTAATGCAATATCTACATAGGTGTATAGAGGCACATTTCCAACAACCATTACTCCAGTGTTCTAATGGTACATTGTGTTTACTAACTGTGTAAGAAGGCTAATGGATGTTTTAGAAAACCCTTGAAAACCTTTGTGCAAGTATGTTAGCACAGCTGAAAACAGTTTTGCTGGTTAGAGAAGCTATAAAACTGACCTTGCTTTGAGTTACTTAAGAATCTGGAGCATTACGTTTGTTGGTTCGATTAAACTCTGAAAATGGACAGAAAAAGAGAACTTTCATGTGAAACTCGACAGTCTATTCTTGTTCTTAGAAATGAAGGCTATTCCATGCGAGAAATTGCCAAGAAACTGAAGATTTCCT
The DNA here is from genome assembly GCA_947044405.1 of Leptodactylus fallax. Taxonomy (NCBI): domain Eukaryota; kingdom Metazoa; phylum Chordata; class Amphibia; order Anura; family Leptodactylidae; genus Leptodactylus; species Leptodactylus fallax. The sequence goes on along the minus strand of CAMRHE010000012.1, from coordinate 8,508,641 downwards.
ACAATGGTGTGTACTACTCCCTTCAGAGGACAGCACAAACCGGCTCTAACCAGAGTAGAAAGAGAAGTGGGAGGCCCCGCTGCACAACTGAGCAAAAAGACAAGTACATTAGAGTCTCTAGTTTAAGAAATCGACGCCTCACAGGTCCTCAACTGGCAGCTTCATTATATAGTACCCGCAAAACGCCAGTGTCAAAGTCTACAGTGGTGAGGCGACTCAGGGATGCTGGCCTTCAGGGTAGAGTGGGCCAAGAAAAAGCCATTTCTGAGACTGGCTAATAAAAGGAAAAGATTAATGTGGGCAAAAGAACACAGACATTGGACAGAGGAAGATTGGAAAAAAGTGTTATGGACAGACGAATCGAAGTTTGAGGTGTTTGGATCACACAGAAGAACATTTGTGAGACACAGAACAACTGAAAAGATGCTGGAAGAGTGCCTGACGCCATCTGTCAAGCATGGTGGAGGTAATGTGATGGTCTGGGGTTGCTTTGGTGCTGGTAAAGTGGGAGATTTGTACAAGGTAAAAGGGATTTTGAATAAGGAAGGCTATCACTCCATTATGCAACGCCATGCCATACCCTGTGGGTAGCGCTTGATTGGAGCCAATTTCATCCTACCACAGGACAATGACCCAAAGCACACCTCCAAATTATGCAAGAACTATTTAGGGAAGAAGCAGGCAGCTGGTATTCTATCTGTAATGGAGTGGCCAGCGCAGTCACCAGATCTCAACCCCATTGAGCTGTTGTGGGAGCAACTTGACCGTATGGTACGCAAAAAGTGCCCATCAAGCCAATCCAACTTGTGGGAGGGGCTTCTGGAAGCATGGGGTGAAATTTCTCCAGATTACCTCAGCAAATTAACAGCTAGAATGCCAAAGGTCTGCAATGCTGTAATTGCTGCAAATGAAGCATTCTTTGACAACAGCAAAGTTTGAAGGAGAAAATTATTATTTCAAATAAATATCATTATTTCTAACCTTGTCAATGTCTTGACTATATTTTCTATTCACTTTGCAGCTCATTTGATAAATAAAAGTGTGAGTTTTCATGGAAAACACAAAATTGTCTGGGTGACTCCAAACTTTTGAACGGTAGTGTAATATACACACTTTCAGTGCCTATTATGGTTATCACTATTGCTAATATTAGGTGCTTTCTGATGTTAGTCACAATTTTGTATGCTTACATTTTAGTTATTTTTGTTTCATTCAATTTTTATGCTGTTATATGAAGTCATGTAAAAAAGTGAGGGTATACCAAATAAGAAACATGTAAATATCAAGAAACAAGTGGTACAGCTGTACAACAAAGCATACAGGATTATGCCTATCTCAGCAAATTGCTGCCAAGATGGGAAGAACTGCTTCCATGTCCCTTCCCCTAGTGCAGGAGTTACTAAAACAGCCAGTTGTGCTGCTCAATGTTGCTCCTACCGTGTTTCCCCCGAAAATAAGACACCCCCCTGAAAGTAAGACATAGGAGAGGTTTTGTAGAATTGGCCAATATAAGGCATCCCCCCGAAAGTAAGACGTACCGTAGGAGACGTTTCGTTTCGCAGCATTCCCGAACAGAACATACCGGTACGGTATATGGTATACCGTAACACTGCTGTCGTCCCCTACCTTCACCATTCAGCATCCTGAGCCTGTTGCTTTCCTTGTTGTCCCCCTTTGTCCCGCTGCCGTTATCCTGTACAGTACGATGTCCCTGCTGCGTTGTACCGCATGAGTGTGCAGTGGTGAGCGTTCTCTTGGTGTCGGGAAGCAGAGCATGTCCTTGCTGCGCGATTCTGCTGTAACGATTCTGCTGGGGATGTCACTTTGCGTCGCGACGCCGGCCCGTATCACGTGACGCCGGCCTGGTCCAGCATTGAAGAAGGCAGAAGCAGCAGAGAGTGGACCGGATCGAGGAACAGGTAAGCAACGTTGTTTTTTTATGTTTCTATCCTCCCTTGGGTCTCCGATCATTATACTTTGGGGTCTGAAAAGACCCCAGAGTATAATAATTGTGCATGGGTGGTCCACAATGGGACATACCGGTATAATACTGTGTGCAGGGGCCACTATGGGACATGATACTGTGTGCAGGGGCCACTATGGGATATGATACTGTGTGCAGGGGCCACTATGGGAGATGATACTGTGTGCAGGGGCCACTATGGGGAATGATACTGTGTGCAGGGAAATTAATGGTTTGGATTGTTATGATGATGTCCTAGAAGATGATGACATAACTGTCATTGAATAAATTTTACTTTCTATGCATACTGTAAATATTGGTAAATGTACCATACTGTTAATTGTTGTTCATGGAAATAATGGTACGGTAGTAAGAAATTCTTGATAGGATTCACAGTTTGTCTGGTTATGCTGGTTTGTGATGACAACTACTGTACAGTACCGTATATAATAAATCTTCATTTTTTTTGTTCAGCAATAAATGTGAATTCTTCTTCATTGAAAAAAAAATAAGACATCCCCTGAAAATAAGACACAGCACATCTTTGGGAGCAAAAATTAATATAAGACGCTGTCTTATTTTCGGGGGAAACAGGGTATAACTCCCATAAAGGTGAAAGGAAGTTATGGAAACAGCATAGAACATTTAGCTGTGCTGTTTCCATAACTGTGTGCTACAGACACAGTGTGACTCATCTGTACTAAGCTGTTTCCATAGCTCTCATTTTCATCTATGAGAGTTGGCGAAGCAGTGCATCATAGCACTGCTCTATTTTGCATTCCATGGTGTTGCAGGATTGCTCAATGTCTTCTTCTCCACTACCATCACACTACAGCAAAATATAAGGCAGAGGTCTTCAACTTGTAGCTTTGCAGCTATGGCAAAGCTACAACTCCCAGCATTCACGGACAGTAAAATGCCAGAGTTTCACAACTGGAGACACACAGGTTGTGTACCCATTAAATTGACCAATGTGGAAAGATCATTTGAGTTGCCAAATCACACAACTTTATGAGACTTCATACAGTTTTTAGCAAGAGAACTTTTAGGCCCTGTGTACACAACCCAGTGAGCATCCGATGTGGGGCCTAGTTTGCCATGGAATGCAATTGGATGACACTTGGAGTGCACACACCTCTATGGGGGCTTTCAATCCATTCTGTTCTGATAATTATAGAGGAGGTCCTATTCTACTCCATGTCATCAAAACAGAATGGTTCGGAGGTCTCCATAGAGGTGAGTACATCACAGAGTGTACTGGGATGTCACTTCAAGCTGCAAACTCAGCCCCACATCAGAAGCACACTCAGTCGTGTGCATGGGGCTTTAGCTGTGAAAGTTCCCTGGTAAGAGCCTGTTTATACTACACAGCTTTAAAAGGACCTTTCACCACCTCTAACAAGTGCAGCTCTTTATATCAATTAATAGACCTTACTCCACTGATTCTGGAACTGTTGGAATTTTTTCTCTTTTCACTGTTCCCTAGCAATCAATACTGTTAGTTTTGATGTCTGATATGATATTTAGTCTCAGCACTGTCAGGAGGGCGGGGTCAGGTAGGAGCAGGCAAGGAGTGTGATTCTGAGCACTGACACTGGCTGTCTCTGATTAGAGCTCTGAATCAAACCCCCTGCCTGACACCGCCCTTTCTTACATTACAGAGCTTAAATAGCAAATCAGGCACCAAAATAACTGCATTGATTGCTTGGGAACTGTGGGGGCTAGAGAAAAAATTCCAACTGCGCTGCAATGAGTGGAGCTGCACCTATTAACAGATGGTAAGAACTTGAATTGGTGGAGGTGGTGAAAGGTCCTCATTAAGCTCCAGAAATCATTAAAATGCATACACTTTGCAAATGGCAAACGCGTTGAGAAATCGGTTAGCTCCTTAAAGGGGTTGGACACTAATGGACACTAATTTCCTATCCAAAAGACAAGGGATAAGTGTCCGATTACTGAGGGCCTGCTTGCTGGGTTCCCCCTAAATCGTCCTTGTGAATGTAGCGCCAGTGCCCTTGCGTGACTGGCACTCCATTCACTTCTGTCTGCGGGCGCTGCTGGAGATTACTACATGTGGGAGGAACACATGATCTCTACTAAGGGCAGCACGGTGGCTCAGTGGTTAGAACTGCAGCCGTACAGCGCTAGAGTCCTGGGTTCGAATCCTGCCAGGGACAACATCTGCAAGGAGTTTGTATGTTCTCCCCGTGTTTGCATGGGTTTCCTCCGGGTACTCCGGTTTCCTCCCACACTCCAAAGACATACTGATAGGGAATGTAGATTGTGAGCCCTATATGGGACAGTGACTGTCAATGACTGTAAAGCGTTGCGGAATATGATGGTGCAATACAAGCAAGCATAATAAATAAATAATGCAATAGTTGTTCAAGTTCATTAATTGTCACAGCACATCCCTGTTTATGTAGGGCAATGTACTACTGGCAATTTAGCAAAAAATACAATCAGTGTTTGCTTGTTTGTTGACTGATTGAGAGAAGAATTACATGGCCAGTTATCAGTTTGTATTAGAGCCTATGAAGGATTGCTCCCGATTGACTCTACTTTGCAACTAAATCAAAATTCCAGTATAACAAAGTGGTAAGAAATTATGCTAGGTTCACACCTGCCTTTGGGTTTCCGTTCGGGGATCCGAAGGCAGAATTACACGGGCCCAATAGACTATAATGGGGTCCGTCGGATTTCCACCTGCAAAGGGCGAAAAATGTGGAGAGAAAAGCACTGAATGCAGTGCTTTTCTCTCCGCATTTTTTAAACAGTTTCGGGGACAGAAACCCCGAACGTGTACCAGGCGCAGTTGTGAACCCAGCCTGAGATTCCCTTACATGTCATGTCATTATATTGTTTGATAGACCATGCAATAGCAATAGTTGTCTAGTTGTCCTGATTTAATCTTCTTCAGTAAGTCACATGATCACAGTGTGACCTCTTTTTTCTAGCATGGGTTGCTGTACAAACAATAGAGTGCTCTCTGCTCTCTGAAGATTTTATTCAGAACTACTATATAACCTCAAATGTATCAAAGTCCCCCCTTGTGTTCGTCTGCCCTGCCTTTTCTGTGAAAATGACTCCCTGCTCCTCTTCTGCCTCTCACATAATATGCTCCCTATAGTACCCCTCTCTCACATGCTACCCACAATTCCCCCCTCTCTCATAGTCATATCATTGTGTCTCCATTACCTTCCCCAGTGTTATCAACAGCAGTTGCTGCAGATTTCAGAACCTGTGGTCATTATCCTCACAGTGTAAGGTTCTGCAGATGTATAGTGTTATGAGCTCTGAAGGAAATAGACATGGGGGCACAAGTAATAGATTTGAGTGGCAGCATCAGGCTTAAAAAAAGAAACCTCTAGAGATTCAGTTTAGCAATAACTGTAAAGCTTTTCTTTGTCCAAACCAATTGTTTTAAACTGTAGGAATTATGGTCAGCCATGTATTTCCCTACGTGTCTTACATGACAATCATTAAAATGAAGCAATGACCCACAACCCAAGCTGAGTCCATATTGGTGGGAGACAATCTTTTAAAGCAGTTCTCCGTTTTCGATCCCCCTTTTTATGTCTATATGCCCCAATAGGGTCTAGATAACTTCTCTTATTAGCATTAACATTTGATATTTTCATATGTCCACTATTCCTGTACAACAGGAGTAATAGTAGCAGAATAGGAATTAAAGGTTGAATATTTCAAAGACATGGGACATAAGTATGAATAAATATGTCCACATTGTTCAGAGGCTATGAAAATCTGCAGAGACTTTTAACATAGATTGGAGATATTTCAAGTAGCAATGGAATTCTGGATAATAGATCAGGCTGTCATTTTTAATAAAATGTCTTATTACATATGAGTAGGAGTGGGTTTCATTCCACATGGAAATGAAGTATGTATAAATCCATAGCTAATCTATCTATCTATCTATCTATCTATCTATCTATCTATCTATCTAATGTAGTTATGTATCATCTGAAGGATGTCTCAATAATGACCAGTTCTGCTATCCTTATTCCCCATTAACTTGCTAAATTAGTTGTGGCAAATAAATATTTTTTATCTGCAGTGTCAAGCAACGTGCTGTTGGCAGATACATTTGGCACCACTTATATGAGTGGAAACTTTAGAGTTCCAGAAGACATGGCAGCTCCAAAGACATTAATGACTGATCTAAATTAGTCATTATACTATATATATATATATATATAGACAGAGAGAGAGAGAGCACACCATTAGCAAAGCTTTGGAAGGATATTGACACATATAATTTTTTTTTTACAGTTTTATAGATGAGTGCTATCTGGCTATATATTTCTCTTTACTACATAGCTGAACATGTAGTGTAAGGCAGAATTATTACAAAGCTATCCTGTCCCATTAAAAATGCATTCCAATCTGCAGGCAGTATGTTATAGAGCAGGGGGAGCTAAGTCGATTAATATACAGTTTTATGAGAAAAATTCATTAGAACTAGTACTTTATTAAGTTAAGGGGTTATCCAGTTTTTACTATTGATGGTCTATCCTTTAGGTTAAGCCATAAATATTAGACATGCGGGGGTCCCAGCTATTCAATGGGACAGAGCTGCAGTACTTACACCTGCTGCTACGGTTTTTATGGTGAGTGAGTGTTGCGTCTTGTGGTTTGTAAAAATTACCGAGAGCTGCACTGCCTTGGTATAGCTGATCTATGGGGGTCCCAGATGTCAGACACCTGCAGATCTATTATTGACAGCCTATCCTAAGGATAGGCCATCAATAGTAAAAACTAGATAACCCCTTTAAGTTCTGTAGATTCAGGGCTTTGGAGTCCAGTAGGTGGTTTAATCTCTTTATGCACACTCCTATAGAGAATGCTGTCTATCACTGAGTATGACCTCCCACTGGAGTCATCAGAAATTTAAATAAATACTTTACTAGCGTTATACTACATTTTTTTTCTAAAAATATATATTTATACATCAATCTGCTGTGCTCCTCCTACTCCTGAGCACAAATTGGACTGCATTTTCAGTGTAATGGGTTCACTTTGAGGAAAATCTTTGGATGTGTCCTTCTCACCTTGGAACATTCCTGTACATGTTGTATTTGTATTTGTATCTGCTTATCTTATCTTATCTTTGCTGCTGTAACACACTGAATTTCCCCATTGTGGGACTATTAAAGGATTATTATTATTATTATTATTATTATTATTAAACCTCGAGACTTTAAAATTTTAATTTAGAGCCTTTCATTCAACAATCATATTTTCTGCTGTCTCACGTATGACCTTTGTTGATGGGCCATGTCAACAGAAAGGTTTCAGCTACTCCATGTTGAGCGCTGCAGTTCAGTTCTGTCTGGCCCTGGATGATTTCACTTTAAAGAGGAACGAGACTTTTTTCCACTGTTGAAATTTAGCTGACAATTTGAAGTGTCTCCAGGAAATTCACTTCCCCTCCAAAGAACACATTACTGGCTGTAGAACGACTCCTGGCTGGTATCATGTTGCTCCTTTATGGCTTTCCTGTTCACTGCCTTTATGACAGTGTTGGGGTCCTCCCTTGATTTTCATGTTAACCCCCTCTCCTGTTCCCATGCCATTAGCAGGAGAGGGATTATTCTTTCTTCCTGAATGGCAGACATGGCCAAAGGAATTGTTCCTGGGGTAAGACCTTCTTTCTGAACAATTCACCCCATCCCCCTCTCTAATAAAAAAAGAGACATACACAATGTTAGCTGTGAAATCTAAAATTTGCAATCTTTGATTTAGGAAAGCACTGGTCTAAAAGGCCTTAAAATAAAGGGTCTGTTCAGTATGGAAATCTTTATTGATTCACAACCCTGCACAGAGGGGAAACCTATTAACTGTTTGCGAGCTTTGCAGTGAAATTATAGATGTTACAACTGGTTACATTTTTCATATGCATGATGCCATCGATTTTACTAGAAATTCTTTGAGCATGGTATCATTTTAGCATAAGAATATGAAGAAACTACCATATTTGGAAATAATGATCTCCTTTGACATCAGAATTGTGGGAGAACCTAGATTGATGTACAGTACATCCATCATTTGCTCTTTAGCAGTTCTGTAGTAAATCAGAAATGTGTTTTGCAGACATGTACACGTTTTACATTATGTAACATCAGTGCTACAACAAATCAAAAATATAAAAACAGAAATCAAAAATATATAAGTACTAAAAATAGTCAACCATTCACTTAAAATGGGAAATGTATATTCAAATGTGGATCCCATAGTCAATAACAGTAGATTGCTGGTGGTTAGAAGAAGTTGTGCCTACTGCAGTGAGTTAAAAAGAGGTTGTCTTGAAAGGCAGATGTGATGATGTCTTGTATAGGTTTCCAACTTTACTATAAGTAGTGCCTGGGAAGAAATAAGGTCAGTGTAGAAAAAAATCTAGGCTATAAAACATTCTCTGAATAATGTTGTCATAACTGCCAGTCATCTGTACAAAGAAATACTCCCTCTGGTAGATATCACAGGATTTAGTTGAAGGGGTATTTATTTATACAGTGGATAGACAGAATGACTGTGCTTAGTACATAACCTGAGGCTGTCTAGATCTGGAGGAAGCAGGCCAGGAGAACCCTGGCTATCCTATCATCAGGACCTTAGATAAATCAGATTCTATCTTTGCTCCCCTACTATAACACACCTCTCTGTGGCCTACTAAAAAAATAATATCTTCAATTCTTATGGTTTGTTCCTCAGCCTAACCCTCCACTGGTTATCAAGTGTATAATATTAAAATTCTTAAAGGGAGTCTGCTACCAGAACCCAACATATCAACCTAGCCCCAGGGTTACCTGAATGAATTGGTGTTTTCCCTTTGTGAATCGGTGCTACTGTTGTTAATATATTGCCTTTTTTGTCAATATGCAAATGAGCTCTTTGGATGTATGAGGTCATCACCATTGCTTCAGAGAGGTAAGTGGCAATGCCTTCTTTGCTCCAAAGTACTTATTTGCATACAATATCTCAGCACCAGAGGCAATGATTCACAAAGGGGAAACACCATTTGATTCAAGTGACCATAACCTCTCTATCTGTGGGGCTGGGTTGATATGTTGGGTTTTGGTGACAGACTCCCTTTAAATAAACATACAAGGGCTTATACAGCCTGATCCATCTATGTTTCAAATAACTCTACTACCAAATACCAGTCTGAGCGTTGGACACTTACTAACTCTAGAAGCATCCAAGTGCAATCTGAAAATCCACACTCATGCAGGTATAAAATTTTGTCTTCCAGTTACATTGCTTTGAATGTGCATTCAATATACATTGATACTACTGATGGGGATGTCTATTGGATACTTAGAGTGATTCTACTCACCACCAACTGTATAGTCCGGTAAATATGACCATAAACCCTACAAGGCTCTGGGACTAAAGTGAGTCTAACTCTGAAATATGAATGTAACTGAAAGAAAATAAAATTTCAGAATAAAACATTAATTTCTTTAGGGGAATTTTTGTAAAAACTTTTCTAGCAGAGTTTCCATTCAGCTTTTCTTTAATGTGTGTTCAGAGAATGCAACCTCTTACTTACATTACAGCCTATTCATATCCTAATGTAAGAGATCCGTCTGGATCACAAAAATAAGTATTTGTAGCTGACAACAGTGAAATGTTCTGCGTGTGGTAAAGGCAGCGTGCTGTGCACCAGGAGATGTAATGGAGACTAAATGAGTGGCTTCAAAGCTACTTGCTGAAAGACAATGCAATAAAGCAAGAGTGGATGTAAATGTTGTAATATTGTATTACCCTATTCATATACTTGTAACGTAATCCTTACAGTTACAATATCGGTCATCCTTCCTGCGTGCAGTTATTGTATTATGTAGTGTGATTTCCACAGATTTGGGATTTGCTGTAAATCTCATGGTAATATAGTTTATATTGGTACTAATTGTAGCTGGCTGACATCATACCACATGCAGTTAACTCATTATGTCTCAGACTACTTCGCTAAACCATTATGTTTATGCTGTGTATACATTTCTCCTAATCTTTTTTTGATAATATTATATCGTCTTGACTGTTTATTCAGAGTCCTTCTTTCTGGTCCGTGACATGAGTAATGATGACAGCGCCATTTGTTTCAGAGGTTAAGAGGAAAGGACAATAATTACCTGATAACATTTCATGAGAAAATTGAAGACTGACTGATGTTTACATGAGGCTGTAACTAAACTAGATTAATGGCTAATTTTACTAGTTTTACTAGTTTTATTTATACTCTCTACTGTAGGAGGTTCGCATAGCCTGCAGTTACATATATGTAGCTCTGTTTGCTGCAGATAACATTTTAATTTCACGAAATGTGTTAGTCACTATCTCTATGTAATCCATGCAATGTATTCCACTATGCACAAGGAAGAAACTATAGGCCAATATTCACATGCAGATGTGTAAAGCTCATTTACATTCAATGCATTGTATTTTGTTGCACATTTTCTGCAACAAATGCTACATGTGCAAATCTGACAGTAGAAGATTTGGCGTGCTTTACAGGTTATGTCTAATGTAGGTCATTTGTAAGCAATATATGGTCACAAGGTCTGTGAAAGATGAGTGTGAACCCCTTTGGGCACTGTAAGAGCTGGCATTATTTACTGACACTCAGCATCTATTGTTGTGGAGGACATACAATTAGCTAAGGTTGGCCATACATTTCTGATAGCTGTTGGCTAAATAGCTCTCCTTTCCAGCCCCCCATACACATGCATGCTTGGTTCAGATGAGTGTGCCAGTCCTTCTTTCCCTGCACATCTGCTTTCATGGGTGAGTTAGGAGACTCCAAAATACATTAGATGGCTGGCTAGACCCTGTGAAAATGGTATGTTAGGTGGACCCAGTTCACGTACTTATTACGTTCGCATTTTTCACGTACACCATAAGTACCCATTCATGACAATGTGTTTATTCAGAAGCATTTCTTTTTTTTAGTGATGCAGATGCCTCATGGATGCATCATATCAATGAAAGTCTGTGGGTCCATGGAAAAAACAGATGACATCTGTTTTTCACGGACCCATATATATTTAGAATATAGGAAATGAAAATTAAATAAATTGAGTTGCTTTTCACAGATGTGAAAAGAGGATCAACCACGGACAGGACATTATCCAGAAATGAGCAGGGTGGGTTACTATGAAAAGCACGGACTGTGGATGTGGACGTGTGAATAAGGCCTTCTTGTGCAGACAATAGATCCAATTAATTATCATAGCATCTGTTTTCTTAATGTGCCAACATGTCAACTTTTTGTCACCAGTATACACTGCACATTACCATACGATATTTGGTAGTTTGAGTGCTCTGTACTACCAAGAAGTCTGTGATTTCTTAAACAATTTTGGTAGGCAGCAGAAACTGTTTAAAGGTAAGGATATTAATATTTCAACCTAGTTGTGTTTTGTTAGTGTCTTTTGAGGGAAGACTAAGAGGTTAAACTATGGACCTGCTGCTACAATGTACACATTTCCTAGGGTCTGTGAAAATGCTCAAAGTGTTTCTAAAAAGAAACATTATTTACACTGGTCCTACTTGTCCTTAAGGTGTTAAATGTCAGTGGTAACTGCTTTATGTCACTTTCCAAGAAGCTGTGCAATGACATCATGCACTTCTGTTTTCAGCTTCATCAAAGAAACCATCTTGCTTTGTTTTAATGGTATCTTGAGGGATTTGGAAACATACTACCAATACCTTTTCCACAGCCTTTATGCTGTCAGACATTTTACTAATAAAGGGAATCTATTGAGCAATTGACCAGACACTGTAGCAGTATGACCCCACAGACAGCTCCATAGCAGATAATGGCAGTAAAGACTGATAATATTTTATCTTTTTTGCTTACTAATTTCTGTTATGTTTCATTAGTATTTACTCCGTCCTGATTCTATAGATCTTTGAGGTTATGTCCTAGGTTTCAAAGAGCAGAAATCTGACCATAAAAAGGGCTGCACAGCAGGTTATAAAGCAGCAAGAAGATAACCACAGAAACCTCTGGTGTAGAAAAATAAATACAAAAAGTAGTGGGTGGCCTGGCCTGGTCTGCATTGCAGCAGTGAATCTCTGATGAACCTAAGAGCCTCTGCTATTGATGTTTTACACGCACTAGCACTGGTTGGGAGAGTAAGGCAAATGAAATGAATGCTATTGACTTGTTATATACACTATAATACTGGATAGAAAAAATAACATATTTGTCCCTTGGTAATAGTAGTGGCATTGCAATGACTTTTTAGAGAAAGCAAAAAATGTAAAGAGCACCATAGACATACAGACATACATACATTACAAGCTGTAAGTCTGTAGTGAGTGTTCTCTGCCTATGCCACCATCAGATTCTAAGTTACTTGAGTTACTTTGTTCATGCCAACTAAACCAAGCTTGTCCTTTCTTCTTTTTGCAGCCAGCTACTTAAATAGCCTTAAATTACTTCAACCTTTCCAAAGGAGATAAATGTGCTGTCTGTGTGATAAGGAATAAATGGTATCAAATACTAGACGTCTGTAATGGATGCCTTTTACTGATGAGTGTCTCATGGGTTAAGTGTATTGCCTTATGACAGACATGATGCGAAACCTTGTCACTTATAGTAAATGTATAAAAATAGGTAACTTTCTAAGACCACATAGTCTTTTTAATCACAAGACTTTAAGGCCCTATGCACACAAGGGAATCCAGTCCAGAAAATACGGTCCATAAATCGGCCAGATTTATTGGCCTAAAGCCAGTCAGGAGACTGAGACTTCTTGCATCATAGTGATCTATGATGCCGGAAGTTCCTGCTTGTCTGCGGCTTCATTACCCATACTGTATATAGTATGGACAATGAAGACGTGGGCACGCAGGGACTTCCACATCATAGATCACTAGCATTGAAAATTACTCTATTCACATATAACCTCTGCAGATGGATCTGTGCACTGTACAGTGTCCTTGCTGCACTACTTCAACTCAGCTCCCATTAAAATGAATGGTTGCTGAACTATAATAGCTCTGCTTCCAGCTCTGTACACTGTACTTAATACCGTCATTTGTTGGAGGGTTGGACCTCCACAAAGGTCATTAAATTGGGGACCTAGACAGCCAATTTAAAGGACTATTACCCTTTAAAGATCATTTCATAATGGATATATAATTGTAAACACAAGAGTCTCCTATGCTAAATGTCTTTTATACTCCTCTTTAACAAATCCATTAAATTATTTGTTTATACAGAGCCAACATCTTACAACATTGTACTTGTAGATAGCTGTGGACTTGGCCAATAGCTGTTCCTCTTGAGCTACATACACATACATGCTTGGCTTTAGCTGAGCATGCTTGAGTTTTCAGAAAGGAAAGCTTTCCTCTGCTCGGAACAAAAGGATCCTGAGCACTGAAATCCAGCAGACAGTTCTTTTGTTTTCATTAGATTGATCATTCTCGCTGAAATTTGCGGGTTCGTGCAAAATTAGTTTTGATAACATTAGTATGCTTTTTAGCAGGGACCATGTGATGGCAGCACTGTATGGTTTGTAAAGGAATTCACTGATTTATGGTGTCATGTAGTATCCAACATCATCATGTAATATTTGCTTTTTTGTATATTTTTGTAAAAATGGACTATGCAAGATTCAGTGATCCCTCTAATGCCATAAAAATGTTCTGGATCTCATATATGAACCTCTAGCTCTGGCTTCACCCATGCACATATAGCCCCGAGGATTAATAAAATTACAACACACATTAGTGATCCCTTTAAAGAAATCATCAGTGATTCTGTTCCTGAGATTAAATGGTTAATGCTTCATAATAAAGTATTCTTAGACAACAAATTTTCCTGTAGTATTAGCTATGTGAATTGCTGTAACTTTGACCTTCACACTTTACTATAAGATCATCTGTATTTCAGCGTCCTTGGTGTTGTACTGTTGTATATGTAGTAGAGTTCAGACTGCTTTCTTATTGTTCTCTTTTTGAGTTTACCCTGCTTTCTATTTATAACTCTCATTGTTCAATATCTTTCCCTGAACAGTTGGTCTAATGCCAAGTTTTTCTTGCCAAGAATGTATTAGAGCTAGGCTTAAATCACTTAACCCACCCCCCAAAAATGTTTATTGCCTTTTTAAAGTTTAATAATATCCCTAGGAGTTGAAATATAAATCTGCATTTTTGCCTTGGATTTATGGTGCATGTTGTTTGTTTTTAATGCATTTTGCTTTAGATATTTGCTTTGAAGTTGAGGCCAGGGTAAGAACACCAGGGTTAATTGTTTGTAAAGCTATATGTGCAGTGTAAGCAGGAGGTGGCTTGTTCTAAAGTTATGCACCTGCATTGTCCAGGAACGGTTAGGCTATCAATCTGCCAAGCTCACCTGTGGTGGACCTAAATGCACACTCAGTCACTAGGGAATTGCATAAACAGCGACAATCCCTTTATATACACTTAAGGTGCTGCCACATGGTGTTCCGATTGTGGCATAACCACAGTGTCGGACTGGGATGTCTAGGGTCCACCAGTGGAATTGCTTCTAGGGGCCCACCATCAGGACCCCTGCTGATCAGTGGTACCGAGACAGGGCGGCTAAAGGCAATAACATGTTGGGAGCCATGCTGCTCACCTGCCATACCATTTGCACCACTGCACTACCAAAACCCACTGCTATACCCTGTAAGGCAAGTGAACAGCGTGGCTCCTAGAATTGTTACCTGTAGCCGCACTGTCCTGGAAAAGCTGATCTGCATAGGTCCTGCCTGTTGTATCATCGCAGATGTAATATTGCTGGCCTATCATAAGGACAGGCCATTAATATTAGAAAGATGGATAAATCCTTTGAAGAGGTTGTCCAGGAACTGGCGCAACCCATGTCCCGTGCGGGAGGTGTAAAATAAAAAATAAATAAATAAAAAAGCATACTCACCTGTCCCCGGCGCTCCGTTGTCCGCTGCCAGTGTCCATTCAGTCTCGTGCCGGCGACTCCTTGCTGGGAGTCCTGCACCTCATGTGACTGGTAAGACCAATTAGGTACAGGATTTCCAGAAATGAGGGGCCACCATGAGAGCGAACAGACACAGGCAGGGGACAACAGGATGCTGGGGACAGGTAAATATGCTTTTTTTTTTTTTTTTTTTTTTTTACACCTCCCAGGCAGCCGCCACAGTGGTCGCTCCAGTTTATGGACAACCTCTTCTAAGGGGTTGTCTGGGCCAAATTTTTTTATGGCCACTTCACTGGTCCCCCCATACAGTGACCTCTTTACTGGTCCCCCATACTGTATGGGGAACAGTGATGGGGCCATTATATTGTGTGGGAGCAGTGATGGGGGCTAACATCCTGTGGGGGGGACATTAAACTGTGTGGGGCATATTAGAGGGGTTGTCTAGGGTTAATCTTTTTTATGGCCTATGCTCAGGATAGGCCATAAATACTTGATCAGTAGGGGGCTGACACACGGCCCCATCAACTGTTCGGAGCCACTTCTGGTGCCCGTTCTGTACACAACACAGGGCGAGAAGCAGAAAGCTCCATCCGCTGTTTAGTCACCCAGCGCCTTCACTGCAGCTCAGCTCCTACTAACTTCAATAAGTGCTGAGATGCAATGAAGCTGCCCGGCTAATATACAGTGGGCAGAGCTTTCTGCTTCTGGACCTGTATTGTGTACAGGACGGGCACCAGAATTGGCTCCATACAGCTGATCGGTCCGGGGTCAGCCCCATATAGATCAGGTATCTATGGTCTATCCTGAGCATAAACCATAACAAATTATGCCTGGACAACCCCTTTAATATACCCGCCTAATGCGCCACACTTTAAAGAAGTTGTCCAGTATAATTTTTGTCTTTTTTCTAACTAGTCTGGGGGAGGTGAATCCCCCCCTCCAAAAAAAAAGAAAAAAAAAAGTAAAAAAAAAACAAAAAAAAAAAAAAAACATACTAAACATACTCACCTGTCCCAGGTGCTCCGGTGTTAGCAGGTCCCAGCACGGTCCGGTCCTGCTGCTCCGCTGTCTTCTTTGTCCATTCCATTAGGCCTCTGATTGGCCTCAGGGGTCATGTGACATCACAGGTAGTCACGTGCAGGAGAAACTTGCGCTGGAAGAAAACAAAGCTGCAGGCCGAACCGCGCTGGGAGACACTGGGGATAGGAGAGAAAGTTTGTTTTTTGTTTTTTTCACCTGCCCCAGTGTAATTTAAAAAAAAAAAAATGTTATCCTGCACAACCCCTTTACAGTGGCCCCTTCACTGGTTTCCCCTATAGCAGTATTGGAGTTTCTGCGACTTAGGTATTGTTATGCTGAAGCCCTAGAGCAGGCACCAACATAACAGTACAGTGAGAAATTAGCTGGGGTGGGAGGGGGGGGAATTACAACTCTCAACAGACTCAGAGCATCTGGAGCTGCTGGGGGTTGTAGTTATCAGAGTGGTCAGTGAAGTTGAAAGATTTGGGGGCAAAATAGGGGGAAAAGTTGTTTTTTTTGTTTGCGTGGGTAAGTTGTATTTACCTTTCACACTGCTGGTCTGGGCTGCTATGCAGAAACCCGTTGCCGCGCACAATGTCAGTACGTCTGTGATGTTTACAGCAACAAGCTGCAACTGGATTGGTTCCAACGGCTGCCCATCAGAATCCCCCTACCCCCTCCCTAGAGTGAATTCTTGATAGTGACGGTTACGGGTGCTGCAGTGATATCTCAGATACTTGAAAGAGATACAGCTTTACCAACCACAACTGCAGTTATCAAGAACACGGTGAATGAGCAGCAAAGCGCCCGGCATGTAAACAATACTGGGACAGTGTAATATGTTCCGCAGTGGCCCCAACACAGCATTATATGCTCCGCAGTGGCCCCAACACAGCATTATATGCTCTGCAGTGGCCCCAACACAGCATTATATGCTCTGCAGTGGCCCCAACACAGCATTATATGCTCCACGGTGGCCCCCACACAGTAATATATGCTCCGCAGTGGCCCCCACACACTATTAGATGCTCCACAGTTCCCCCACCCCAGAGCCAGTGCTATTATTATACAATGGGGTCTCCTCAGACCCCAGAATATAATAAGTAGAGGCCCAGAAGTGATTAAAAATAACAAACACTTATACTCACCTTGTCTTACCTCTCCGGGGCATCCTCGCTCCGTCCTGCTGTCTTTCCCTTCTTCCTTGGTCCCCTGGTCTCCACGTCCCGTGCCCCAGACGTCACCGTTGGGGCCTGTGATTGCTCCTCAGCGGTCATGTGGGGCGCGATGACGTCATTATGTTGAGGCCTAATCACAGGCCCCTGCAGTGAGGCCTGAAAAGCACCGGAGACGATGCTGAGTCCAGGACAGCAAGGTGAGTATTTTTTTTTTTTTTTGTCACTTTCCCTCGGCTGGCATCTAATGGAAAGGGGCACGGCCCCTTTCCATTAACAATAGGTATAGCGGTCAGGGAACCAGGCTTTCCCCCGACCACTATCATGGTAGTCCGGGGCCCCGGTCATTTCTAGCGGGCCCCGTACCCCTACGGTCGCAGCCCTTGTGACCACGATCATTACGCCACTGTCCATTGGTCAGGGGCCCACTCGGGATGGTCAGGGGCCGGATCCGTCCCCTGACCGTCCTGATCAGACCCCTGACCTTTGCATTGGCAAAATGAGTACTAATAGTGGGGGCTTCATGCCCACCGGGGGATTCACCGGTTCCCCGGTGGGCCAGTCCGACCCTGCATAACCAAATTCAGTGCTGGGGATGTTTAACTACAAGCTATTGTTCATTACTGGGTGTGTGGTTTTGCTGTTTCCGCATGGCCAGTAATAGAAATATCCCATAATTAACCAGTATTTCACTGTAGCTGAAAGCATCGGTGACCCCAGCACTGAATGTGGCTAAACTGTGATCAGAACACCATGTGGCAGCACCCCTATCAGTATGCTTGGTTTGCCAAAAAAATAACACACTAAGAATGAGTTGTTGGAATCAAATGTGTGAATGTAATGTTGACATACCATATGCAAGTGTTTACAATATTAAAGTGAAAAAATAAGTTTATTGGGGATAACTGTACAAATGAAAGGAGGTTCTAGTATCCTGTTGGGCAACCTCTAGCCTTGATATAAAATGGCATACGGTTGGGCATAGAGACATAAAGGTTCCATATGGTATACTGTAGTACATTGGCCCACAGATGTTGCAGCTGGGCCTCTAGATTCTGCATATTCATAGGTTGCCAAAGTTGGCATCCCAGCTGGTCCCAATAAATCTGGTGACTGGGCAGACCAAGGAAGTTTTACAATCTGTTGGAAACCATGTATGTATGTGATGGCTCCCCAGATCACCACACCAGCAGTTGGGACAGATCGCTGGTGTCGCTCCGTAGGACAAGCAGAATTGACACACTCACCACAAGGACTCCATACTCAAACCTGACCATCATCGAATCGCAAACAGGACCTGAATCTATCTGGGTGTATTATTTTTTTTTTTTGTCAGTGATTGTATATATGTGGATTTACTGATTGTAGCTATTAAAATGAGTTATTCCACTAGACAGAAATCACACATGGGATTTTGTGTCCGTTTGAAGTGTTGGTTTTAATGTATTTTTTTGATCCAAAGCCAGAAGTGGATTCAAGAGGAATAGAAATGGAAAGTGGAACTGACACTTCTACTTGCTAATGGATCTACTTCTGGCTTTAGCTCAAAAATTGCATCAGAAACTGCACCTCAGACTGCATGAAAAACTGCATGTGTGTTTTTAAACCTTACCCTATAGTCACATGAACATCTGCATTAACATTCATTCATGTGAATGGGGGCTATTCAGTTGACCGATATTTGGACGATCCATTGTAATGAACCATCAAAATATAGTTCATGCTCTATTTTTGTCCTGCAGTGTATGAGGGATCCGTGAAAATGCGCGACTCTTGCGCAAAACAAACGTGAAAAACCCACGGTCATGTGAATGTAGACTTTGACTGGAATCACACGAGGTTTTTGATGCAGTTCTTTTTTTTAGACAAAGCGAGTTTATATGTTCACTATAACCATAGTTATATGAGCTTCAATGTCTACTATGTCTATATTTGACAATCAGTCCATACAATTTATCTTGTAAACGAGGCATTGCAGAGAATGTAGTGATATGGGTGTAGTCTGTTCCAGCTTTGCCACAGACGTTGCACCATTGTTTTTACCTTAGGTTCCCAAAATATTCTACTTATGACAATATACATTCGTTATTTAATACATAGATTTATTAAAATGTATTATTTAAAATTTATTATTATTTAAAATTTATTAAAAAGGAATGAAACAAATTCCACAATTTATTAATTACATCAGTTTTATCAGTCTTTCAGCTATTCACCTGAAAACATTTCTGTAAAAATAATGATCATGCTGGACCTAATGAAGACTAATGCATTGTAATATTAGTTTCAGTCCTATAGAAATGAATG
Organism: Leptodactylus fallax; assembly: GCA_947044405.1. Lineage (NCBI taxonomy): Eukaryota > Metazoa > Chordata > Amphibia > Anura > Leptodactylidae > Leptodactylus > Leptodactylus fallax. The sequence continues at coordinate 8,489,221 of CAMRHE010000012.1, read as the reverse complement.
GAATGTGTTGATGGATCCATCATGAATCACAAATAGGTTAACTGTGGTGTAAGTCTAGCCTTGAAGTAATAAATGATGCCTAATATAATATATACATGTGTTTACATTTTCACATGAAAAAACATTTGTTGGGAGATTTCTAAAAAATATATAGTCATATTTTTTGTGTGATAGATATAATTATAATTTTAGAATTAGTCACTTCCTTTCTCTTTCTAATGACATAACATGACCAGCTAATTCTGATACCTATGACCCGAATACCTTTGTCTGTGTTAGTTCATTTACAATGCAGGATGTCTCAGGCAATTAAAATCTCTACACACCTTCACTGGTGCTCTCCTCAATGTGAGAGATTCTTGTCCCTAACCCACTCATTGCCTCCCACTAAGCCAGCCAATTCACTTTGCTCTGTACTGATGAAGGACAACAATCCGGAAACAGCGCTGTATGCAGATAAGTGAAATTGGCTTGGCTAAGATCCCTTTTGCTGTCTTAAGGCTCGGTGAGTCAAAAGCAAATTGAGGATCTGTTACATCCAATAGAGGGCGCATGAGCTCCCCAGCTCCTTTCCCATAATGCCTTGTGATATGTAGATGCTAAGTAGAGGGCGAAAGGCAATTAAAATCTCTACACACCTTCACTGGTGCTCTCCTCAATGTGAGAGATTCTTGTCCCTAACCCACTCATTGCCTCCCACTAAGCCAGCCAATTCACTTTGCTCTGTACTGATGAAGGACAACAATCCGGAAACAGCGCTGTATGCAGATAAGTGAAATTGGCTTGGCTAAGATCCCTTTTGCTGTCTTAAGGCTCGGTGAGTCAAAAGCAAATTGAGGATCTGTTACATCCAATAGAGGGCGCATGAGCTCCCCAGCTCCTTTCCCATAATGCCTTGTGATATGTAGATGCTAAGTAGAGGGCGAAAGGCAATTAAAATCTCTACACACCTTCACTGGTGCTCTCCTCAATGTGAGAGATTCTTGTCCCTAACCCACTCATTGCCTCCCACTAAGCCAGCCAATTCACTTTGCTCTGTACTGATGAAGGACAACAATCCGGAAACAGCGCTGTATGCAGATAAGTGAAATTGGCTTGGCTAAGATCCCTTTTGCTGTCTTAAGGCTCGGTGAGTCAAAAGCAAATTGAGGATCTGTTACATCCAATAGAGGGCGCATGAGCTCCCCAGCTCCTTTCCCATAATGCCTTGTGATATGTAGATGCTAAGTAGAGGGCGAAAGGCAATTAAAATCTCTACACACCTTCACTGGTGCTCTCCTCAATGTGAGAGATTCTTGTCCCTAACCCACTCATTGCCTCCCACTAAGCCAGCCAATTCACTTTGCTCTGTACTGATGAAGGACAACAATCCGGAAACAGCGCTGTATGCAGATAAGTGAAATTGGCTTGGCTAAGATCCCTTTTGCTGTCTTAAGGCTCGGTGAGTCAAAAGCAAATTGAGGATCTGTTACATCCAATAGAGGGCGCATGAGCTCCCCAGCTCCTTTCCCATAATGCCTTGTGATATGTAGATGCTAAGTAGAGGGCGAAAGGCAATTAAAATCTCTACACACCTTCACTGGTGCTCTCCTCAATGTGAGAGATTCTTGTCCCTAACCCACTCATTGCCTCCCACTAAGCCAGCCAATTCACTTTGCTCTGTACTGATGAAGGACAACAATCCGGAAACAGCGCTGTATGCAGATAAGTGAAATTGGCTTGGCTAAGATCCCTTTTGCTGTCTTAAGGCTCGGTGAGTCAAAAGCAAATTGAGGATCTGTTACATCCAATAGAGGGCGCATGAGCTCCCCAGCTCCTTTCCCATAATGCCTTGTGATATGTAGATGCTAAGTAGAGGGCGAAAGGCAATTAAAATCTCTACACACCTTCACTGGTGCTCTCCTCAATGTGAGAGATTCTTGTCCCTAACCCACTCATTGCCTCCCACTAAGCCAGCCAATTCACTTTGCTCTGTACTGATGAAGGACAACAATCCGGAAACAGCGCTGTATGCAGATAAGTGAAATTGGCTTGGCTAAGATCCCTTTTGCTGTCTTAAGGCTCGGTGAGTCAAAAGCAAATTGAGGATCTGTTACATCCAATAGAGGGCGCATGAGCTCCCCAGCTCCTTTCCCATAATGCCTTGTGATATGTAGATGCTAAGTAGAGGGCGAAAGGCAATTAAAATCTCTACACACCTTCACTGGTGCTCTCCTCAATGTGAGAGATTCTTGTCCCTAACCCACTCATTGCCTCCCACTAAGCCAGCCAATTCACTTTGCTCTGTACTGATGAAGGACAACAATCCGGAAACAGCGCTGTATGCAGATAAGTGAAATTGGCTTGGCTAAGATCCCTTTTGCTGTCTTAAGGCTCGGTGAGTCAAAAGCAAATTGAGGATCTGTTACATCCAATAGAGGGCGCATGAGCTCCCCAGCTCCTTTCCCATAATGCCTTGTGATCAGAAAAACATCTACAGCTGAGTCCAGCTGTGCAGCTCTCCTGGGACCCATTTTCTTCTTCTTTTCTACCACATCCAAGGACTGTTAAGGCATTTTTCTTGATATGTAGAACTACTATATATCTGTTTACTCCTCTGGTGGTCTTGTGTTGGGCTTTACAGTCATGAATACTGCATAGAACATTAAGGGGGTTATTTATGAAGAGCCAAAGCCTACAATTGATGAAAAATAAAACAAGATGTAAATATAGGGAGAGCACCTATAGAGGTATATTGTATGACTTTGCTTAGAACTTGTGCTAGAGCTTTACTAATGTCTATAAAGCAATGCCCAATGAGCCTAGAGAAGACTGGTTTACTCACAGCATGTTTTGTCTCTCCATGTGGGGCTGCAGTAAAGGGTAAGAAAACATAGTATTCAGTCTGCTCGGATTTATGATGGTGATGTATATAAATTTTCAGCTTGTTAAGAGTAATAAAAGTTTTACCAGAGCAGTTATGTTAGCAGAACTGTAATTTGCTCCTGCTCGCTGAAGATACCAGTTTAGGAATACCCACCACCTTGTTTAGCAATGTTCTCTGTAAAATGGAAAGAATCGATCATTAAATAGTTGCCGCTGAGATCTCTCCAACGCAGTTTATACTAACCATAAAGTGTATTTTGTTTAAGCATTCTTAATGACTGCTTATATGAGCTCAGGCCAACTGCTATGACGCCGTCTTTTCCATGTCCTGTTTGTATGTACAAGCCAGAATAATGGTGCTGTGTGACAGCTGATAAAATTATGGCTTTTTGATAACTGTAACACCAGAGATATTGTTACAAAGTGATTACTGTAGTATGTTTACTGCATACTTGTGGATTTGCTATGTACTTGTGGAGTAGTCATTATGGTCAGTATCTGTAGGCAGAAAATATCTCACAATCCATTATTGTGTTGCGTAGGGTAGGAAGAAAGGGCATTTTACATCGTATTCTTTCACTAAATGGATATGGGCAAATCTTTGAATGAAATAGATTTTTTCCTGGACCATACACATGTCAATTATAGAATAAACTGAATACAGAGCAGATTATGGCCAACATTTATTGATATTGGCAATGCCAATGTTAAAGGGGTTTTCCAGGCTAAAAATATTGACCTATCTTAAGGATGAGTGGGGGAACCCCTATTGTGGGGGGAACCCCTAGCTGTTCTCAGCTGCTGATGCACAGAAAATGGAGCAAGGAGCAGACAGCCCTGTTCTCTTCAGATCAGGTACTGCAGATCAGCTGCCATTCATTCGAATAGGACCTAAGCTGCAGTAACTCAGTTCCGCCACTACACAGAGAACAGTACTGTCTGCTTCCTGCTCCATTCTATGTTTATCAGCTGTTGAGAGCAGCTCATGGAGCTACTCCATGGGTAGTTTGAGCCCCAACAGGACTTCCTCTCTTTAGAAAGAGTCTTAGCATAAACAAGGGCAGCCTTGTCAGGGGGTTCCCTTTCTCCTGCATGTCACTATTCATTTGTCCTGAGATAGGGGACATGGGCAAAGCACCAGGTAGCAAGCCCATACTGATTTTTATAATGGATTCTCCTCCTCTATGTAAGCACTTACCATTGACTTTGCTTGGCCTACAATGATACATAAACATCTAAAATTGAGTTCTAAATATTTTCTTATAAGACAAAACACCATTTGGAAATAAAGTGTGTTTATAGTTAGTGCAGTTTTTTTGTGTTTATGCTTCTCAGGAATGGAGCTGATATCTGAGCATGGATGAGTGAAAACACAAGCCACTTCATTGAGGGACTATTTGTAGATAAAGACAGTTTTTTTTAATTATTTTGTTGCATCAGGCTTCTTATATGGAGTTTCCATTACATCACATTTGACAGGTATTAGATCTTGGAAATTAGACATTTAAAGTGACGCATCATTATTCACTAATAACTAAATGCTGGTGGCCTGGAAGTGGTTAATGCACATTATGATGGATTTATTATATTTACAGTTTCTTCTTTAATCTGTGTTTCACATTTTTTAAATTAAAAAAAAATCCCCAGCAGCATCAATGATATTTTAAAACACAATTTTTTACGCCGGATTTTCTCCTGTATCTTACAGCACCACATGCTCTAGAGAAGTCTTATCCCTACTTCTTTTTAGAAGTAGAGCATCAATTTAAATTAATTTTAATATTTAAATTTTTTTCACATAATATTAATGTCCCAGAAAAACATTTTCCAATTGCTTCTAAGTATTCTTAAATGGAAAAGATTACAAATTTTGACGGTAGCAGATGCTGTAAAAGTTGGAATATAATTTCCATGCAAACTGCTAGGGATGACAGTATTAGAAGTCCAGTTTTGACACCTAAGGCTCAAAGAGAGACACTGTCATTGTCATTTGTAGTCCTGGCAACAATATCGTCATTGCAGTTAAAAACCACTAAAGAGAATTGGATTAGGTTTTAATGTAGGAAATTGAAAACTGTCTTAAAGCCATTGTTACCCCAGTAGAGAGCACAACACTGGACATAGAATTTACTCACATTGTGCCCCGTTGACTGGTAATGTGCATATAGAGGACGTGTTCTGCACATTATTTACTTCTACTAAACTATTAGTACAAGAATAAAACAAATATACAGAAAAAGTAATTAAATGACTAATATTATTCTCATCCATGGGCCTCATGCACATGTCCAGATTGCTGCTCTGTACCACCCATAGAAATCCAACAACAAATGCTGGCATGCTCAGTTGGATATATTTGTTATATGATGCTACACGAAAACACCATATTGTAGTACAGAGCCAAAGGACTTCTTTGTGCGTCTGTGTGCATTACAATTCCGTGTACAACGTGCATATGTACAGTACATGACATCATTATTGATTCCATACAACCACCAAATTGCATGGAGCCTTAATATGGTGCCCATACAAGTGTAATGGTGTGAACTTTCATATTCCTCTGAATTTATACATTGCATGCTCTGTAGGACTCCATATGTGCAGAGGTTTCCTCCTCTAGATGCTTTGCTTATGTGTAATTTAAGGATCTCCGGTTGTTGTGAAACTATCACTCCCAGCATATAGCCTATCAGAATTTTAAGACACATAAGAGCATAAGGCAGCACTTTCGCTTTTCTACTTTCTTCATCTCCCACCATGCTTAGTCTTACTGTGAGTGAAGATGTGTGTTAAAGTTGACAATAATTTTACGAGAACTGTGGATGGTCAGTATATTACTCTGCGTGTGGGGGAATTTCATCTGGCTGTTTTACTAGAACTGGCAAAAGATCAAAAAAAAATTGTGCTGTGCCTAAATCTATTCCATCTCATGCTTGTTGCACCTCAGATCTTCTTATTTATTGCGGCAGTCTGAGTGAGTGGTGGTACAGCATAGGACTGCTATTATGTCTCATGATGTCACCTGGTGCCTGTACAGTCATGGCCAAAAGTTTTGAGAATGACACAAATATTATATTTTCACATGATCTGCTGCCCTCTGGTTTTTATGTGTGTTTGTCAGATGTTTTTATCACATACAGAAATATAATTGCATTGATATTATGAGTAACAGAAGCTTATATTGACAGTTAGAATGAGTTAATGCAGCAAGTCAATATTTGCAGTGTTGACCCTTCTTCTTCAGGACCTCTGCAATTCTCCCTGGCATGCTCTCAATCAACTTCTGGACCAAATCCTGACTGATAGCAGTCCATTCTTGCAGAATCAATGCTTTAATTTTGTCTGAATTTGTTGGTTTTTGTTTGTCCACCCGTCTCTTGATGATTGACCACAAGTTCTCAATGGGATTAAGATCTGGGGAGTTTCCAGGCCATGGACCCAAAATCTCTATGTTTTGTTCCCTGAGCCATTTAGTTAACACCTTTGCTTTATGGCAAGGTGCTCCATCATGCTGGAAAAGGCATTGTTGAGCGCCAAACTGCTCTTGGACGGTTGGGAGAAGTTGCTCTTGGAGGACATTCTGGTACCATTCTTTATTCATGGCTGTGTTTTTAGGCAAGACTGTGAGAGAGCCGATTCCCTTGGCTGAGAAGCAACCCCACACATGAATGGTTTCTGGATGCTTTACAGTTGGCATGAGACAAGACTGGTGGTAGCGCTCACCTCTTCTTCTCCGAATAAGCTGTTTTCCAGATGTTCCAAACAATCGAAAAGGGGATTCATCAGAGAAAATGACTTTACCCCAGTCCTCAGCAGTCCACTCCCTGTACCTTTTGCAGAATATCAGTCTGTCCCTGATGTTTTTTCTGGAGAGAAGTGGCTTCTTTGCTGCCCTCCTTGAGACCAGGCCTTGCTCCAAGAGTCTCCGCCTCACAGTGCGTGCAGATGCACTCACACCTGCCTGCTGCCATTCCTCAGCAAGCTCTGCACTGCTGGTAGCCCGATCCCGCAGCTGAAACACTTTTAAGAGACGGTCCTGCCGCTTGCTGGTCTTTCTTGGGCGCCCTGGAGCCTTTTTGGCACCAATGGAACCTCTCTCCTTGAAGTTCTTGATGATGCGATAGATTGTTGACTGAGGTGCAATCTTTCTAGCTGCAATACTCTTCCCAGTTAGGCCATTTTTGTGCAGTGCAATGATGACTGCACGTGTTTCTTTAGAGATAACCATGGTTAACAGAAGAGAAACAATGATGGCAAGCACCAGCCTCCTTTTAAAGTGTCCAGTGGTGTCATTCTTACTTAATCATGACAGATTGATCTCCAGCCCTGTCCTAATCAACACCCACACCTGTGTTAATGGAGCAATCACTGAAACGATGTTAGGTGGTCCTTTTAAGGCAGGGCTGCAATGATGTTGAAATGTGTTTTGGGGGATAAAGTTCATTTTGTAGGCAAATATTGACTTTGCAAGTAATTGCTGTTAAGCTGATCACTCTTTATAACATTCTGGAGTATATGCAAATTGCCATTAGAAAAACTGAAGCAGTAGACTTTGTAAAAATTAATATTTGTATCATTCTCAAAACTTTTGGCCATGACTGTAGTTCTCTTCTGACACATGTTAGCATAATTATATGACAGTTCTGTGATATGCAGAAGCAGCTTATGTTCTTAACATAACTTACAGAGACCTTTGGTTACTCTCCAGGTATGTCTCAGGGTTTGTCTTCACATTTCACACAGTATATCCCTACAAGTGCCATTTTCATGATTAATTTCACATATACCTACAACAACTAATCCCCTCATAAATTGTTTTATGTATCCAGACAGTGCTGAAGACTGCCTGCTTCTATATTTTATACTGTAAGGGATTGGATATATTGTACAATTCTATTGATCTGTTCTATATTATTCTATTTGCTTTTACATATAAGACAGGAGTACCATTTGCTGCATGACATAATACATTTTGCACAAGGCAAAGCTGCATTCAAAGAGACTGTATAGTGACCCACAGTTTATATGTAGTTGTGAACTATGGAACCAGTGCATACCATGCGATGCGTCACCATATGGGGTATTCTCTGTAAAAATGGCATCTACTTTCCCCCACAATCACAAGCTTCAAGAAGGCCCTGAAGACTCACCTATTCAGGAAGGCCTACAACCTCCAATAACACTACTGTCTCTACACCACCAACCTGAACAGCTTCTACCCCCACCTTCTGTCTCTATCCCTCTTCCCTCATAGATTGTAAGCCCTTCCAGGCAGGGCCCTCTATCCCACTGTACCAGTTGGTCTCTGTTAGTATTATCTGTTTTGTATATCTGGTGTACCGTATGTAAATCCGCAAATGTAAAGCACCATGGAATTAATGGTGCTATATAAATAAACAATAATAATAATAATATTCTTTATGTGTGGCTGTAAAATGACTAACTGACTGTTCCGCTGTATTAGGAACAGTCAGTTAGTCATTTTACAGCAACTGCTCAACAACTGCTGGTCATTTTGATTTTGCTATCTGTCCTTGCTGTACACATGGGAAATAAGTATGAAATATTATGAGATATATCATTTTTACCATATTACATACAGATTTTTTGTAATATTTTTGATTCTTCCAATCACATATTTTCTTCTCCTGTAGTTACTATGAACCTTTTTTGTTACAGGCCCGTTTTCCCACTTTTTTCATGAGAAAGTTCTAACGCAAGAATTATGGGATCTATTAATGGGGTGTTCACATTAAATGGTGTACATGTGCAAGACGTTACAAAGAAGTTGCAGAAAAGTTACATTAGTTATTATTTTTCAATTATGATCCTTTTTTTTTTTTTCCAGTGGCGGCCCCTTTTTCTCATTGCCTTACTTGCTCTGCATCCTAATACACATTAGGCTGATCTCATCCGAGCTCAGCATACATAAGCACAAGGAAGCTGATTAAGCTCATTTCAGTGCAGTAGAGCATTGTCTCAGTCACAGCTGCCCTCCCTGATTGACACACCAATATCTCAAAAGAAGCTACCCCGCTGGCTCAATCATGTTTTGTCTTCTGTCATAAATGCATCACACGTATCCCACTCAGTTCATAAACCCAAAGGGAGAGCTGATAAAAGCTGCCCCTTGCCACCGCGCCTTTGAACAACTGAAAAAGTACAAAAAAAAGCAGCTGAGCTCATTCTATTCTGTCCCGGTGGTCAGGGCCAAGTGCACAAAAAAGACCCAAAAGAAAATATTATATGGACTAAATGCTGATCATGTTTATTATCAAAGACAATGAAGCTCTAAATGCAGGATATCAAATACCACCAACTTTATTACAATAATGATGCTTTTTATTATTTAGGTGAAAAGTTTATATGCATTTATGTATGTATTTTGGTGAATAAGCAGGTTGGTATATGTTTTCCTCTGAATATAGTTTAGTGAAAGGCATAGCCAAATACACGTCATTGCAGTTAAGAGAAATGAATACTAACCAAACATGACATTCATATTGGCTAATAAAAGTCTATGGACATGTTAGATGTACAGAATTACGTACTATTTAGTGCCCAAACACAGCATGAACCTAGCTTTAGAGCATTGTGCCAAGCATCATGGTTACCTTTCAGTACACGAAAAAGAGGATTTAGCAGATGATTTATTTTTATTTTATTCATGATATATGTAATTCTTTTGATGTGTTAGGTAGGTATAGGAGGTATTTTGTATGATCACTGATAAAAGGTTTTTCTTGCATGTCACCTGTATCATTGGTATCCACAGCTATAGCTAAACTGCAGTCAGAATGCTGCAGGAATGAATGGGTTTACATCCTATAACAGACAGAAGCCATATTCTCCATAGCACATATGCAGTCTATGACACTGCACAAGAGAAGCTAAGTTCATGCTGAAAAGTTGAAAAAGTCATACTGTACTGTACATCTTTATGTCTTCTTTTACCTATGTAGTTGACAAGTAGGTTATTATGTGCAGGACTTTTTTAAGGAGAGATAGTCATAAACTAAATTTATACTATGAACCACTTGAAGCTAGAGGATTAGATTTCTCTGGACACAATGATGAAGATACAGATGCTCCCGGAGACAATGGCAGCAGTTTATTGCATACCGCTCTATTGGCGCAAACAATAAAACTGTATTCTGATCTGTAATGAATGCCCTTTGATTTCAATTACAATGCTTAGCATCTGCAGAGAGAGAACGTATTTTAGTGGCAGTGCCATCACTTGTGGTTGAAGAGGAGACATTATTTTAATAGCAGCAATCTCCCTTTACTGTAGATTGGATTTCTGGCTTATGTGTGGAACTAAAGTTTAACATTACTCCTTGAGTTTACTGAAATAAAGACATCCCCTGTGTTTATTATCATTCATGGGAGAAAATAGGGATCTTATTTTGCCATTTTCATTGTGGTTTGGTGAGAAGTTCAATGCAAATAACAGATAAAATGATATAATAGCACAGTAATATTGAATATTAAATAGAAAGGATGCTCTATAATGGAATTGTATATATATATATTCTTTACCTGGTTATATTTTATATCTAGATGAATGATACTTGATTGCCGTCAATACCAGTTACATATACCATGCTGGTGTAAAGAGGGCCTGTCACCTCTCCTGACATGTCTTATTTGGTAAATAATGATACCCCTACAATATAACAAATTTTGAGCATATTTTTTAACTCTGCAATGCACTGTTCCTTTGTTATTCTTCCTATAAACTTATAAATAAACTGGTAGCACTGTTTGGACACTGTGAGACTCTGTAGGGACACACCCCAACTGGTAACACCCACTTGTCAATTTATTAATAAATTCCTAGGAATAACAGAGGTTCTAAGTTTCTACACTAGCTTCTAAGATTCTAGGATTTACTAAAACAGCCATGTCAGGAGATGCGACTGCTTTTATAACCAGCTGTCCTCTTTGTATGTACTATCTGTGACAAATAAAAATTAAAAAATTGTGACAAAAACAGCAGATACTTTAGATCCCATTAACACAATATGCAGTCCAAGATACTACTCTAAGGGGTGCCAGTCAGAACTCGGCCACCTGCTGTTTCTTAATGCTTTGTAAAGGTGTTAAGAAACCAGCAGAGGGCTAGCAGCAGGGACTTGATATACGTGATCCAGTTGCATATAGGCTACATGGTGACATCTGTCATCTGCAGTCTAGCTGTTAGCACCGCATGAATTCAATGCTGCCACAGCAGTGGGGTAGTCTTCTTTATTTTCACTTGCCTTGGCTACAATAACATGGGTCACTGAAGCTGGTCATCATGTCACAGCAACATTGCATGTCACCTTTTATAGACAAATGGTTAAAGGAGCCTTTCAATGAAGTAGGAGATTATATAAATGTGAAATTGTATTAGAACCTTCCCTTTTTATGAATTCATTGCAGTTTGCTATCCATGATCGCTCATGTGACCCGTAACCATGTGGATAGGACATTGCATTTATTTGTGTTGGCTGTCAGATCCCCGAATGGGAAGGTAAATATTTTACAAATAGTTTCGTGACAATGGAAGAGAGTGTGTCAGCGAGTATACTGTAAAGCACAGAAGGCTTGTGTCCCTAGGACTTGTGTGCAGCTTGCATCCACAAAGGCCGCAGACCTTCTTTGTAGGGGGCTTGTCATTTACGGCACAGACTGTTGTTGTCCTGGTGTGAATGGCCTCTAAGAGCCCTCACACATTGTTTCCAAACTGTGTAAATTAATGAAGTGACAGGTCTGGTAACCCTTATCCACTTCAAGACAGAACGAAGCTTGGTCCTTCACATCTCCTATTGAGAAGTATATGAATAAGAAAGCCCTGTATACAAAGCAGTTTAAACTCACCAAAAGAGAGTAAGAAACATTATACTGTACTGTAGTGGTCAAACACTCTACATATTTAATCAATGTAGTAATACATTTACCATACAATGTAATATACAGATATAGCATTTCTAACTTGACGGAATAGTTTAACATTTGGTACAACCAGATGTAATCTAACTATGTGTTATCTGTTGTTTTACGTAGACTCCTAGGTGAACTTATTGACTAAATCAGCACTGCTAAACCCTAGGGCAAGTTTGGTCAAACACACCAGTAGACTGGACTAGAGCAGATCACATTATGCTTTAATCTTATTAACAGGACGGTGGAGTACGAGAAGTGAAATATTAAAAAATGTTAGCGTATCTGACTCCTCCCTTTAAAATAAAATGATTATTTTTAATTATATGCACAATCATTTTGAATATTGTATAATTAATTAGGAACATATTTTGTTGCATATTTACTTTCATAGGAATTCAATCTCTAGCGTTTTTGTGAATTAGAGGAATTTTACTGCTTCTGGATGACCATGGTTGTCAGTTGGACTAGGAGTAAAGTCTGACTGTGGAAAAAAAGAATAGTTGAGGGCGGTGGTTTGGGCTACCGACTTCAAAGCCTGCTTATTAATGGGTTCTACCTATGGTCAACACTTATTCACAGGGTAGGTGGTTAGGCGTCTGGTTGTGAGGGGTCCTGCCAAGTAAAGCACTCTTTAGTTTTGTCAATCCTGTAGATGTTGAGTGGATACATTCTCGACTGCCACAGGGGACATGGGATACTCTTGTGATCAATGAGGGGGACCAGCAGTAGGACACTTATCACTTATCACCTATATAGAAAGTGTGGATTTTGAGAAAACCTATTTAAAGGAAGTCTGTCAGCAATAAAATGGCTATAAACTTAATCCCAGTACCTTGTAGAGGTGATTTTACAGCTTCTAAATATGCCTCTGTTATTCAGCTTTTCATGGAAGTTGCCATTTTATTCATAAGCAATGTCTTTCCTGGGCTTTGGTCTCAGCTATAGATTCCTGGGTGAAGCACTTTTCCTCTCATTTGCATATGAATAATCTGACAAGTTACATAAAAATGGAGCTCCAAAGCTGAATAACAGAGGCATATTTGCAAACTGTAGAATCAGCTCTACAAGGTCTTGTCATTAGGTTTATAACCAATTTACTGCTGACAGACTCTCTTTAATGATGTGATTATGTGCAAAAACATCTGAGTTTACAATGCAAGTAAAAGTGGACATATATATCAATTTCCCTGGTGGACCCAAGTCTGACACTATAATAAATGAATATTGAAATACAATAATAGAAGGTTATTTAAATGTAGAATTTTCCACAAGTACCCATTTAACTTTAGCAAAATCTAGGGGGCATTTATACACATTGAATGATAGAGGATCAATAGGGCCTACCATAAACACTGTTCAATAAATGACCTAGCTACTTTTCTTAATTTTATCTTTATGCACATGTCAAAAACATGATGATATAATTTAGTATGGTGAATTATGTCAGTATTTTCCTCTGTGCTGAATCCTGTTTTCTCAAATTGGTTGCATGTTCCCGTTGGCTTCAGTGATGCTGATGAAGCAGAGAGACAGTCTTCTAATGGGCAGAATGACCACAATGAAAGAACAACGTGTTTGATCCTTTCTTATGTTTCATTTACTTTCTAAATATGTGTGGGAAGCACATTAAAAGTTACTTTCTTTAGGTCATATTACATGCAAATAAACACATGTTAAGTATCATAAATCTAACCAGGATGTGCATAGATCAATAGCAAAAATCAAAATGAGCTCCTCTAAATGCTAGTTCACCCCCTCTTCCCCCACATCCCAGCTATCATGACACAGTAGGATTTAGAGTTTTTAATCTTTGTAATATATCGTTTTTGTCTGTACTTGAACCCTACAAATTGTACAGTGCTGCGGAATTTGTTGACACTATATAAATAAAATTTATTATTATTATTATTATTATTATTATTATTAATTTTTACCTCCACAAATGGTTCACAGTAGGAGTGCCATGCACAGATTTTCTACTACAGTTAGGGAAGAAAAAAATGAGCCCTTTGTCTTAGTTTTCACTTCAGCATTTTTACCCTATGTTTTGCACACCCTTTGGTCTACTTAGCTATCTCCGTTAGTCCTATAGACTTGAATGGAGTGATAGTACACCTTGCATGATGACCTTTCCTGCCAAACCGCTCTGGAACAGGCATTAGGAACCTAGTGATCATCATATGTAAATGAAGGGAAAAGCGATGTGCATTGGAATCTAGAGCTGAGAACACAGCTCAGACAAGTTAAGACACATTCCAAAACACTTTCCCCCTCATTTGCTGACATACTGCTGACAGACTCCCTGTAAAAAAATATATTTTTACAGCATTCTTTAAATGCTTTTTATTGGCCTTTAAAGGGGTTGTCGACTTTTGTTATTTTTCTTCTAGACAGTAAGCTAATGATAAAGTGTCACCCTGCTGGGCCCCCCAACAATTGGCCATAAACTGGGAACATAACACCAAGTGTTCCATTGCGCCTGCTGTGGCACTAACTGTTGTACAGAGTTCCTGTTAAATTCTATGGGCTGTACATGTAATGGATGGACATGGCCGCGCCTCTTGAAGATGCAATTAGATTATGAGAATGTTTACAGCCACAGATGCATTCTCTGAGTTTTATTCAGACAAGGCTTATTCTAAAAAGCTCAGAGTAATAATGACTGGTAGCGTATTCAGAGAAGGAGGGAGCAACAGAATTGCTAATTAAATGTTTCAGATAATTGAGAAATAACGCATAGAGAATATGCTCTTTACAGTATATAAAAGCTTAAAATTCATTGCTATGGTCATGAAAGCTTTTCCCTTTCTCAAGCGCCTTCTAATTTGTGCATTCAAGCACATTGCAGAAACAAAGCACCGTGCATACCATGCAGTTCAGCTGGATTTGTGAGGAAGGCAGTGCCATTGATCAGTTAGTTAGTGAATGCCTTTGAGAAGGGATTAATGTTCACAGTGACCTTTTCCCAAAGTCCTATTTGCCATCACTATGCACTCTGCTAAACCGCACTATTTACAAATATTACCTATAGTTAAAGTACATTATTATTCTGCCAGCATAGACACCTATTCTATTTCTTCTTGTTCGGTGCTGCGGTGTTATTTATTTTGTAGCTGTTTCTTCAGCAGTAGAAGACCACTAGAGTAATGTATGAAGGTTCAGAAAAAAATACTTCTAATGTGAGTCGAGCAAAGGGGCATTTTTTCTGTTTCATTAATTTTATTGGGTTTTTGATTGGAAACGTGTTTTTTTTTTTTTTTTTTTTTTTTTTTTCACTTTTATACAAATAAAATTTAATTGTGGTACAATGAAAAAGTTTTCAGCTTTCTTTCAGTGCGATTACATTACTCATTTTCAAGAGTTCTTAGTGAATAGAAACATTCTTGTTACATTGAGAGAATGACAATCATTCCAGATAATGTTCTGCTCATACAGTTGCATGGTGCGATAAAGGAATATTCTAATTATAGACATTGAGTGTATACCCATATGAGAGAATGGATGAACAAGGGTCACTTGACTGGATGACAATAGAAGGAAACATAAGAAGGGGCAGGGGAGAGTAAGTTGGACATATAGCCTGAAATTGTTATGGAGGGAGTGCATAGGAATACTTATTACCTATCCACACTAGCCCCTGGGACCCTCCACCAGTCATGAAATCAGAGGTCTTGAGTCCCCATTTAATTGCAGTGGCAGTCACATATGTCTTGGGACAGAAGAATATATATGAGCACTGTACTGAAAGGAGATGAAGGGGAGAGTAGTTTGGGCATGTAGTCTGTGATGTTATGGAGGGTGTTCATAGGAATACTTATTATCTATCCATACTAGCCCCTGGGACACCCACCAGTCATGAGAACAGAGGTCCTGAGTCCCCCATTTGATTAGTGTTACAGTCTCATATGTCTTTGGGCAAGGAGAAGATAGATGAGCACTGCACATAGCTACCTTTGTGAGTCTCATAAAGATTGGATGATACAACATCACCTTCTTGTGATTCTTGGGGTTCCGGAAGTGGGATCCCATCCAATAGAATAAAAAAAATGATCACCCTATGTTGTGGATATGGTGGCACAACCCAGTTTAAGTGTGACAGAGCTTTATCTTCTAATGAAAAGTTCACCAGTGTCAGCAGCATATTATTTATGTGATCACACCATGTTCGACATTTATGCCAGGGCATATCCTGACGTACTGTGTATACTGAATGTTTAACCCCTCCTGTATACCATACAGATACATGCATTCCCCTTTGACTCCCATTATAAAGGAAAATATTTTGATTCTTTATATTGAAAAAGACATTGAAAAATGAAGTAAATAAACGTGTAAGAAAAAGTAAATGAATTTAGAATGGAGCAGCTTCAAAATATGTTTATAGCTATTTTTTTTTCTTAAATTTATTACATATGGAAACATTAAAGTGTAGGCTACATCTGTGCTGCATATGCATTCTTAACCTAAAGACATCATTGACGCAGCTGAAAGACTGGTGTATAATTCTAGCAAGTCATTACTGTAAGCACAGTAATAGGGTAAAAAATTAATAAGTTGTTCCTGATCTGTATTGAACTGTTATTAAATGACAAATTATAAGCGATCAGCAATTGCAGTTCACTAGGCAAGTTGCCAAAAATTCTCAAGACATATTACAAATATGACAGAATATGCCTGGAGAAGCACAAAGGCGCCTCAGGCAGAAGAAGAATGTGTTTATGTGTGTGCGTTTCTGTATGGTTGGGAAGGGGGGAGGACATGAGGTGGCATAGTAAATTTAGTTTGAGGGAGTACAGTTATCTCCCTTGGTGGGTGACCTAAGAACTTACCATTTTTTTAACAGTGGTTTGCTCCATTAATCATAGGGTTTACATACCCACTGAGTCAGCACAATGTTCTTCCTTTAAGTATTTCGTAATTGATCTTGGTAGAATAACCCACCACAGCCATTTCTCATCCACATGGACATACAGTATTAGCTAATACAAGAACTCTAAGTCTTCAACTTTCAGAACTAGACCATAAATGTTGACCATTTTATGATAATGCATGTGTTTCTTTATACAACCATTTTCATTCCATTTATTTCTGAGACATTCTTCTGCCATTGTTCCTTTTGTCTTCTTCCTTCTGTTCTAAACTAGTAGCTAATAGGTAATATAACTGATTGTTGGTTAAATGGCTTCTTCCTAAAAAGGGGTTATGTTTATGTAACAACCCCTTAAAAAGGATAGGATAGTGGAGCCACTGTGACTCCAAAGGTGCACATATATAGAGTATCAGGCTCGGGTATATAACATTATATTCACTAGTTTTTTTCTCTAAAGATTAGATAAGTCTCCTTTAGCTTTCGCTTACCACCACTTATACCTGTTTACTCTTTCTATGTATTTTTGTCACTGTGCTACAGAATATTGCTATTTTAACACATCTCATCATGTATTTTGTGTTTTACATTTTTACTATGATATGTGCACACAATGATTTGGTGGCAGGAGCTAAGTAATATTACAGTATAGCGTATATGGGTCGCTCACAGGAACAAGAAAACATATCTAGCATTTTGCGGTGGCACAAAATTACAAAGTACATTAACATGAAATAACATTTAAATTGCAATGTTCATTTTGGATTTGAAGTTAGAACAAACGGAAGTCAATGGTGTGGGGGTGTAGGAAACATTTGACCAATATGTTTTAGTTAGCACTGGTATTTGTTCTTTAATGTTGGTTACACATTCCTGACAAGGTGGTTATAGGAAACATTACTTAGCTGTATTATTATTATATGGCGGATTATTTTTTTTGCTCTTTGCACTTTTTACAATATATTATGGAAGCTACTGCGGGACTGTATTGGTATTTTTATTGGCTGTGTAAAGGAGTCCAAGTCAATTTAAATCTTCAAAAAATCCTTAGTTGTGGGAAGAGGCGTTTTGGTTTCCAACTTATTCCCACGTTTACTGGTGGCATAAAGGAACAGAGCTCATCTCAATAAAGCTTTACTCTGCCGACCAACTTGTATAAGAAAATAAAAGCTTTTCAAAATATTCAGTTCTATGATCATAGTGCATAGTTGAAGTTACAGAGTTTATCCAGGGACTAATAATGCTTACCACTGCATTCCCTGCACTGGTTAAGCTTTACTACTGATGTATGAGCTGGTGCCCCTGAGCCTCAAAGTCTACCTTTGTAGACAACAACGGTGTGACGGAACTGTGAGAGCACTGTTCCCCTGCAGCTGCTTTGGTTGTGTCTGAGGTCACTCTCTGCTACGGCCACAGATCCTTTGAGTAGAGCAGTGTCAGTCATGTGACCAGGAATCGGAGGGTCAGCTGAGGAGGCAGAGGAATGAGAGTTTCTGCCTCCCCAGCTGTGCTCTATAAAGGTAAACTTTAGGGCTCCAGGGTACCAGCTTATATGTTGGTAATAAAGCTTAACTAGTAGAGGGAACGCTTTGATAAGCTTTATTATTCCTGTTAATGTGTACAGTTTACAAAATGCAACAAAAGTAAATCTGCAGGAGTTTTGATCTACGTGTCATACAGCTTGGATCCTAACAGTCAGCAGCAGTCTGGCCATTAGATTCAATTGTCTCATCAGTCAGATTACATCCAATTTAGTTAGTGAGGGTCAAATGACAGGGTCATTCTAAATCTGGCGAGTTTATCAAAGATCCTGATTAATGATCTCTGATGGCAGCTACTAGGAAAACCATGAGGGTACAGACACATGTTCAGGTTTTGTTGATGCAGTTTATGAAACCGATTATGTGTGACTCATAAAGGGAGAAACATATAAAGGGCAGGTGCTACTTCTCTTTTTTTTCAATATGGTTTTGACTTCAAAAACTGCATCCACAAAACCTAAATGTGCCCATACCCTTAGTTATTACTGTTTTTTTTAAGGGAAGACAATAGACTGGTATTCTATAAATCTCCTTTCTAACTCACACAGATGATAAGGGTTAGTATCGGACCCCATTCTGAGCACATCAATTGTACTGATCACCTTTCGCTACTACATTCGGCTAGTCATTCAACACATCATCTTACATAAGGTGACATCACAGCACAATACATTTGTAATGAACTCTTCCATATACAAAGTATTGATGCCAACAGGACTGTTCTATAGTTTTCTACATTTGGGTTAGTACTGGGTCTAACCCAGAGTCAGACATTGACTTAAAGGGAATTAACTCCAATTGATGGCACTAGTGAGATAGTTCTCTTTCCCAGTGAGAGAGCATAAAGGGGTCTATGTAAGCATCCCTAATCCACAAATATGATCTCTATCAATAAACTCAAAAGCATATGTTATGACACTGTCCCTGATGTCCTATGTGGAGTGTATGTCTTAGTTCCTAACAACTCCCTAATATTGTCTAGACTAGAGAACTAAATCATCCCACTTTGTATACTTCATAGGGAAAAAAACATTGATTGGTTATTTTCATTCTATAAGACATGCTCATACTATGACCAATAATTGTAAACTTCTTAGTATTTGCAATAAGCATTTGTAATGTCGCTGTAATTGTAATGTATTCCTTAAATATACAGTGTAGAGTGCGAGCCCTGCTTACTGGTTATATTAACAGTCCTTAACTGCTTGTTCCAAATAACTACTTTTTGATTTACTTTGTCAATAGAAATTTAGTTTCTTTTTGTAACATTTTCATAATTTCACTGCATACAAAGCTTACTATATTATAACAATTCTTATGTGATTACCTGTAGAATTAGAAGGATTTTATTCCTTTAGATGGTGAAAATAACTCTGAGGTTCTCATATTTAAGTAATGCAAACCGTACAGCAGATAGATATCTGCAATTAATTCTGTGGTGGTAAGTTACATACATTGAACTTACTGTTACCTTCTGCTTTAGCATCTCACTTAATTGACGGATCAGAATACTGAATGGTGAAATTAAAACCTGCATGTCTTCTCATGGGTGACAAGCCGCTTGGTTTTTCTGTTTCTCAGTCTGTACGATTAGAGATGATTGTCATTCAGGTAGTGTGCTTTTTGCAGATCTCCAAAGATTGTAAAATATTCTAATGCACAAAAAAATGATGTCGCAAAGAAAAAATAATAGTGAGAAGTAGCTTTAAAATGAATGGGAAATAAAAAAGAAGCACTTATACTCCCAAATCCGCTCCTAACGTTGACTCAAAAATACAGCAAAAAAAAAAATCCTCTTTTTTGGAACGTGTGGCTCCACGAGAAGGGAATTGGCTCCAGATCTGTGTAGGCTCTTGAAGTGACAGTGGACATACTATTGATATATGGAACTAATTTAATCTGGTCACTATAATGCAGTTACGGCATTGAATATGGGAAGAACTCCTTATATTGACCATAATTTATCAATCCAGGCTGGAGTTGTATTCCTTATATTATAAGCAGCCCAGTCAGTTGTACTTTTTCTATGTCAGTACATTTCATTATGTTAATCCAATTAGCTAATGTTGTGCATAAAATTCATAGAGTTCACAAATGAATCAATGTTAATAAATCATATACAGAATATCTTGACATCTCTATTGCAAAAGTCAATTGTTGCTGAATACTTACAACAGACACTGTTATTCTTGAGGCAGACGGTATAATTGGATTTTAATGTGTGTGACCATATGTAGGTAAGGCAGGCCTAAACCTGAACTGTAAACACCAGACCTTCAGTAATATATGTGAGAATGCTTCTTTACCAGGGAACATCTGACTCATGACATATATCTGTGAGATACTGTGCTGCTATGAGCTCTGGAGTATTTACAGTATAAATAAACCAGAAATACAACTTAACAAATATAATTTTTAGGATATGCCGTCACTTTATGATCAGTAGGGGACTAATCCCTGGGACCCCCACTGATCCCGTGAATAAAGGGGCCACTGCACTGATTCAGTGCTGCAGCCCCTTCTGGATGTGTGAGGGACCTGCAGCACAGTTCCATTTAAAGGGGTTCTCCGGTCTCAAGATAATTTTATAATCATAAAGTGATGGCATATCCCAAAAAAATTTCCATTATTCATGTAATCATGACCAAATATTTGTTTGTATGGCTGTGTTTAAGGGCTTGTCTTATTACAGACAATCCCTTTAATTGTTAAACCAAGATGGCATTTAGTTAATTGCCGCAGGTCCAGCTCCTGAGACCATTTGTTGTCCATTTTCTCTGTAGTGGAAATGTACTGTGGTATTACATGGTAGTCATCAATAGCTGTAAATGTCAGAACTGCTGCTTGTTAGCGGCTCTATTTTCTGGATCACAGAGAAAAATCCTGATTGGCGGATCCCCTCATATAAACATGGGTTATCCCTGATAGAACAAGCTCTTTACTGAATATGACAGATTTTTCTATTTTGTTACCCAAGGATTGCTCTTGCAAAGACTTAGTGATACTATAACTACCTATGCCGCTGCCTTCTTCCATAATGAATGGAATGATAAATGATAGTATGTTCACAGTAAATCCATGTCTAATAATATTATTTCCCCTATTTCACACTTGACATATCAGTCTTATTAATTCTGCATTTACATGTCTGTCCATGCCGAGCAAATGAGACTTGAGGCCACCATTAAACATAAGCACAGTAATGAGCTTGTAAGTCATTGCCGCCTTTAACTTGATGGATGCCTGGCTGTCAGAATGATAAGATAAATTACAGGAAAAGCGGTCAGGCCTCTGTGTAGATGGATAAGTTGTGGGTGGGTTGGTGATGTTTTACCTGCTGCTATGAAAAAAGCCAGCTAGAGTATCTAATCCTCCCACAGCTGTCCCATGTCTGAGGTCCCAGAGGTGGCTCGCTGAAACCGCTCAAGGACAGACGGCCTCTGTTTATGTTAGTTCTGTATATAAACAGCGGTGGGGGGACCAGTGTAAACTCCCAGTCAAGATGCACTTAAACAGTTCCCTGTGGTTATTGAAATACACAATGATGTTAGTTCAACAGTATTTAATTATTGCAACACTTTGGCACGGAAGACACAATGGCTAAAAATGTATGTGCAGCTTTTCAGCCGACAATGCTTTGTATTGTTTTTTGTTTTATAGTGTTAAGGCTTGTTAAAATTTGCCTGCAGTCTCAATGAAAACAAAATCCCCCCCCATGTGACTAGTTCAACCTCTCTAACTGGCCTCCTCATCCATTATGGGCATATGTGTGTAGGATATGATTTTGCTATGTTCTAAAACATATGGCTCAAGCAGAAATTATACGCTACAAGAAGTTGTATAATTAAACAATAATCACTAATAATAGTATTAGTCTGCTGTAAATGTTGTACTTAGGGATTAGGTGGAATCTATAATGTGTAATGAATATCTGCCATTTTCTGAATTAAAGTTATAAGTTAACACAATCTGTTTTACTGCAAGCAGCGAGCAATTCAGTCACAATTGTAGATGTGTCGTGCGCCTATACGTTTTGTGTTAGGAATCGTCTTGTTCATTCTCTCAGATTAGAATAATCTTTCATTGTATTGTTGCAGTAACAATACCATTTTTGGTTTCAGATTGAACTAGATTGAAGCAAGTATGTTTGGGTCCAGACCTGTTATCTTGATCAGCAGATATATACACATATTAAAGAGAATGTTAATATGTAATACTAATATACTTCATAGGCACATTTTGCTTTTATGAAAGTATGTCAAGAATACAATAGTAATATTTCAAAGAAATCAATATGTACAAAAATAAAGCATATTGGTTCTATATCAGTTAGAACCAAATAGTTTTGCACCATAGATATAGCGACTATCAGTTACTATTGTAGTTGTTCTGTATGATGTTTGTTACGTACATGGTTACAATTGCATGGTCAGATTCTGCTTCAGTCATATAAGGATTTGAATAATGTGATGAAGCAAACCTCCAGGCTTCCTCTTCAACTCAGCACATGTATGGCATTTACCTGATGTTCTTGTTTTGCAAACTCTACTTTAGGCTAAGGCCCCACGTAGTGAGCCACAGCTAAAAAGTGCTGCGGAAAAGACCGCGGTAGAAACGCCAGCATTTATGTAGGTATAATTGACGCAATGTTTTTTTAAAATCGCAGCATTTCCGCTGCAGATATTTTTCTGCAATGTGTGGATGGGATAAGTCAGAATCCCATCCACTTTGCAGGTACTATAAAACGCCGCATTTTTTTCTGCAGTGTTTCTACCACGGCCAAATTACAACATTTATGCAACATAGGGCCCAGACCTAATAATCATTGTGCCTTTGTTGTCCTGAAAATCTGCTATCTATGCACTAACATCTATATTTATACATAGCTGCCAATCTGAGTAGGTAGAACTGTAGGGAGGAGAAGAGAGGGGCAGCCTGTACCAATGATAAAACCTGAGGTGTGTCTTAGACTCTCTGTAGTCACTGTAGCTAAACTATAGTCACATGATCACAGCAGCCAAATTGCAAGATCTGAGGAAACTGGAAAAAAAAAATCTTGGTGGAAAAATATCTTAGAATTTATTTGGAATATGATAATGTATGGGAATGAAATCCTTTGACAGTACTGTAATAGTATGATAATTAACATACAAAAATAGCAAATGTTGAATATTAAGTATAAGGATTAGTACAGTCCAAGTCACGCAAGCTTGTACAGCCTGATTGATTATAGGAGCCCAGATCTGTACACATGTATGTTTAATAATGCTTAAAGGGAATGAATTCAGTGTGGCATATCATAAAGGCTTCCCCGGTGTTTGCTATAATCTTTACTGTTTAG
The DNA here is from genome assembly GCA_947044405.1 of Leptodactylus fallax. Taxonomy (NCBI): domain Eukaryota; kingdom Metazoa; phylum Chordata; class Amphibia; order Anura; family Leptodactylidae; genus Leptodactylus; species Leptodactylus fallax. Next base: position 8,465,676 of record CAMRHE010000012.1, on the reverse strand, counting down.
ACTGTGACCATCTGGTAACATATTCAACCTTTGTCATGGTCACAGAATGATTAATGAACAGGACTCCATGAAGAATAGAGGCTGCTCTTACCCCCATACCTCCAGCATACAGATTCACTACACAAATGATCCTTACAAACATTAAGCTATATTTCAGGCTGGATCAGAATGGCCTTCTTCAGATGTACAGACTCCATCAGGTGCTTTACGCATAGATAGGTTGTCTTCTAGAAGCAATACTTTTATGGAAGAATACTGTAATTTTGTACATACAGAGTCCAATGGAACATGCAACATTATTTTTTTTTTCTGCTGGATTCATACAGAACCCAATAGTAAAAAAAATCATTATGGCCTTGTATGAAATCAATTGCATTGATAGGATGATGGTGGCTTTTGACAACATGTCCTCATGTAGGAAATGTTAAATTTATTTTGATAAAAAAAACATGGAAAACTAATTTTCAAAACATAAAGTTTTTTGATAGTCAAAATAGGCAAAAGTATAAAGTAATCGTACACAAGACATCCTCTACATGCAGTTCCTATTCTACTCTTACAATCTCTTAGAGCTGGGTTCATCTGTCAAGACATAATCTCCAAGAGTAAAATAATCTGCAGGCCCCTGTAAAATATTCATGTAACACAGCCATTGCCCTCTTCGAGGTGTATCACCTTAATGGGTCAATGTTATGATAAATAAATAAATCATGAAAAGAGTGTGGCAAATGTTACATATTTAGTGGGGATTTAATTAACCATGAAGTTCACCAACAAAGTCATTAACATACTGTAGCAGCTCTGATATGGTTACCATTACTAATCAAAAGTTAACACTCACTTTTGGCTCTTCAGTAACAGTTGCTTGTGATAAGATAATATGTATACAGTGAATACACTGTGTTCCAAATTATGCAAAAAGTGTTTAGGAGTGATAAGGTAAGAATTTTTTTGTTTGTCAGTTAAACTCATTGATGGTGATGTGTGTCAGGGCTCTTTATATCACTGAAAGCAATTGCAGACACCTGTGCTAATTAGTTTGGCAGGTGTGCCTAATTAAAGGCAAGACTACTTAAGAAGGCTGTCCCACATTATTAAGCAGCCTACATTTTCAGCCAAAATGGGAAAGAAAAAGGATGTGTCGGCTGCTGAGAAGCAACAAATTGTGGAGTGTTTAGGTCAAGGCATGACTACAATCAACATTGCCAAGACACTTCATCGTGATCATCGCACAATCAAGAAGTATGTAGCTGATTCACAGCACACACGTGTGCGTGCTGATAAGGGAAAATTGAGGACTCTTTTCAACAGGCAATTACGTCAGGTTAAAAGAGCAGCTTCAAAAATGCCTTGTCATAGCAGCAGACAAGTTTTTGAAGCTGCTGGTGCCTCCAACGTCTCCCGAACAACAAGATGCAGGGTCCTTCAGAGGTTTGCAGCTGTGCGTAAGCCATCCTGTCGACCTTCTCTATCCACTGCACACAAGCAGAAACGGCTCCAGTGGGCCAAACAATACATGAAGACTGACTTCAAAACTGTTTTGTTCACTGATGAGTGCCGTGCAACGCTCAATGGTCCAGATGGATGGAGTGGAGGATGGCTTGTTGATGGACACCCCATGCAAACACGGCTTCGGCGCCAACAAGGAGGAGGTGGAGTAATGTTTTGGGCTGGAATCATGGGGAGAGAGATTGTCGGCCCCTTTAGGATCCCTGAAGGGGTAAAGATGAACTCCATAATGTATGTGGAGTTTCTCAAACAGCACTTCCTGCCATGGTTCAAGAAGAAGAACCATGCATTCCGCAGAAAGATCATTTTCATGCATGATAATGCACCGTCTCATGCTGCAAATAACACATCTGCATCTCTGGCTGCTATGGGCATAAAAGGGGACAAACTTATGGTGTGGCCCCCATGCTCCCCTGACCTCAACCCCATTGAGAACCTCTGGAGCATCATCAAAAGGAGTGTCTATGATGGCGGGAGGCAGTTCACATCTAAGCAACAGCTCTGGGAGGGTATTCTGTCCTCATGCAAAACAATTGAAGCAGAAACCATCCAAAAACTGACAAATTCAATGGACGAGAGAGTTCAGAAGCTTCTTTCGAACAAGGGGTCCTATGTGCAAATGTAACATCACCTCGAATAAAGTTTTGGCTTGAAAACTGTTTGATTTCAATTTGTAATAACCTGCTAATGCTTATAATTTCACAATGACCATTTTTTTGTTCTTAATAAAAATGAAAAGGTTGCAAATTCTGCTGTGCATAATAATTTAAAACATGCATTTTGAGTGTTTATTTTTTTTTAAATATACTGTTTGTTCAAAAACCTTTCAATTATACTCGAATTGTTGATGACTGGAAAATTACAATGACTGCAATTCATATAGGTAATTTTGGAAAATATGAGAAAATATTATTTGCATAATAATTTGGAACACAGTGTAGATATTTACCATGTAATAGTTGATAACATTACGACAATTAATCTACAGTAGGTATACCTGTTACAATAATGTCAGCCAAACCATCAATTTTAACAGAATTAGCAGACCATATAATGTATGCTAGATATTTGTCCAACATTCATTCGTCAGATGTCAGGTAAAAAGGGATTGGACATGTCAAATTTCAACATTCTTGTTCCTTTGTTCTCAAGAAAAATAAGTTGCCAGTTGCTCTGGCAGAAGCTTATTCTCCTCTCCTCTTTGAGAAGACATACACGTTTAGCTGAACTGATCTTGCATGTGTATAGGATAATTGTCCAGTTGAGCAACAATGGCAAGATGGACAGACTCTTCCTTGGAATAACATGTAGGAAATTGGCTTCTTATATACATTTTAGTAGGTACTGATGTAGCTGGAAGCCTTATCTCTCATGTAGATGGATTTTGGTTGGGTTTGTTAGTTACTCTTAATTGAAAGCAGCCAATTCCTTTCTGGTACTGAAGAAAACAATATGTTGGTGCAATTATTTATTTCTCTTGTTTGTTTAGCACCAACATATTCCGCAGCGCTTTACAGACATTGTCAATCACTCTCCCATATAGGGCTCACAATCTAAGTTCCCTATCAGTATTTCTTTAGAGTGTGGAAGGAAAACCACGCAAACCCAGGGAGAACATACAAACTCCTTTGAACCCAGGACTCAGGTCTGCAAATCCACCATGCTACCCACAATGTGGTTTAATTTGATTTTTTGGCTTCCAACAAAAAATACTGATGACCATTCCAAAATGAATACTTTTTAAATATCACTTTAAATTGTAGCTGTGAGTTAACCATTACTATTTCTCACCCTTACTTACCTGGAGTTTTGTGGAACGAAGATCTTGGCTTTTTCCTTGTCTTATATGACTCTGAAATGATAGTTCATGATTTGTTCATTCTAACGTATAAAGAAATTTTTTCTTTGTAATTTCTCTTAAGTTTCTTTTTACAGAGGACAGACATCATGGCAACTTCTTCCAGGTGTCTATATGTCATGTCAAGTATATCCTACCAATAAATATCACTGAGGAAAGTGAGAAGCCAAAGAGTATGCTGAGAACCTATGTATAAAAGTTGTTTTTAGAGCCTTGTCTTTGTCTCTTTGGAGGCTTGACGTGCTTTGGCTTAGAGACAGGGATTACTTATTTGTCATGGATGTTCTTATCTTTTCCAAATATGTATATTAACAAATGAGATTTCCAAATGTTCTTGAATCATAATAAAACTAAAATGTGCAATGCAGCCAATGAAAAATATACAATAACATCAATAATATAAATTGTGTGCATGCTTTTACATACAGAATCAGAGAAAATAATGTGTCCTGCTATTGGGAGCCATATTAATGAGCTCTTTAAAAGTGTTGTTTCCTGGGGAGAACACATATGTAATATGGTCCATCACAGAGGCACCCTGTGGTGGCACGTGCATTGCTTATTGCTTCACAGTCTGGAACCACAGGGAATGTGTGCGGCACTATACAGGCTCCATGTACTCCATCACTATGCATAAATCTTTGTGTTCTATAAATCTAAAGAATTACCTGAATTACTTTACTTTTATATGGTTAATACTGGCTAAAAAGTGCAACAATGGAAACTGTCAGCTACATTTAACACACTAAGTGACGAATAGCTCCAAATAGTAAGGGTCTAGAATGTATGGTTTAAATCAGGTGTGGATCCAGTAGTTGGTGCTACTTCGCCTCCGAGAGAGTTAAAGGTGTGGTCTGGCAGGCTCAGCCTGTCAGACCATCACAGCTTACACAACCAAAGCCTCAGCATTTTCGGGTGTTGCAGTGTTCTTGTAGAGTGTGCAATCTTAAACAACCTGGTTTGACGTGGATACAGTAGGTGGTGCCTCATACTAGCAGTCACAAGAGGCAGCACCACCTACCACCACATACCAGGAAGCACCTGATTTTACTCCATTTTCACCATACACTCAATAAATAAGTAAATAAATAAATAAATGCTTATACTTACCTAACAATGGTACTGTTAGGGAATCGATAGCGGAGCGATTCACCAGTAGCTGCTGGAGAACCCTGGGGGGAGGGGCACAACAAGACAGTGAGCCCTAAAGCTGAAACCCCCCCCCCCACTGGCCCTGCCTCTTGCCTGACTGTCCTAGGTGACAGCCGACAACTCGGAGCCAGTCCCTACACTGAATAAGTGACAACACAGAACGCAGACAGAACAAACGACAAAAAGGGAGGCCAGCAAGCCAAGGGTTCGGTAACAGACAAGCAACGCAGTACAGAATCAAAATCCAAGAGAATAGTCAAAAGTCAAGGACAGAGGTCAGGAATAGGAATACAGGTAACAAAAACAGCACGGAGTAAAGGAAGGTACACAGAAGCAATAACCAGCGCCAATGTGAATGTCAGCAAAGAATAAATAGGAAGAAAGAACCCGCCCCAGACTTGATAGGCCGATAGGCTGTCAATCATACAGGCAAGGCCAAAATTAACTATTAGTGGAGCAGAGGAAAACCAAGGTGAAGTAGACGGATGTGGCAGAAAATCAATTACATAATCTAGGATAGTGTTTAGACTGAGCAACAAGAATCTTAAACAAGGAATCAAACTGAGCACGTCTCCTGCACCGCTGCGTGTGGGCAGAGGGTGGTGCAGAGACCCGAACAGGCAGAGACGTTACAGGTACATGATCAGTGAAATGTGGCTCACTTAATAACCGGACTGTAAGCATCTGTTGGTGATTTTATGTCCCCAAGTTAGTTAGCAGATTCTCTTTAAATAATATAAACAATTTACATGTGGGCCATTGCATTATAATCATAGAACTTTCTCTATGGATAAGGTGTCTGTCTTACATAACCAAAATAGTAATAGAAGTTTGAAGAGAGACAGAATTTCTTTGTTGGACTGTGCTCTAAAAATTAATTACATCTATTTAAGAAGAAAAATTCAAAAGTTTTCTTATCTAATATGTACCAAGAAAATGTAGTACTATGCCAATATTGAATTGTACAACTACATATTCATGTTATATCATCTAATGTTAATTCCATGACAACTAATAACAAAAAATTCCCTTAAAAAAAAGTGAGGAAAAACCCAAATAGATTTCTGGTTGTTTGAGCAATTGGTAAACCTTTGATATCTATGAACACCCATTAGGCCAATAGATTGATCCTGCTGATTGTTATTTCAAGCCTCTGGAGACTGAAACATAGGATGAGTGAGAACACACAACTTGCAGGCCTTGAAATATGTAGGCCCATTAATTGCTGTTCTCTGGGGGGTCTTCACAAACACTGCTTTGGTGGCTGACCTTGGCTGAACAGTCTTTGGTTTCTCCTCCACAGCTACAGGCACATTAATCAATTGCCACTTGCTTTGTTTGTGCAGAATTGATGGAATTGGCATTAATCAGCTTTTCATCAGTTGTTTTATTATCATAGGCATAAAAAGAAAAGTCTGTATTAATGTCAATTTGACTTGTACTTGGTAGACTAGACATTGTTTTGTATAATGTTCTCATTCACTGGGGGCATATCCAAGTCATGATGATAAGCTAATATGGATAGGGAAAGTTAAACCTTCAAGAAATAAGCCCCAGAAATAATATAAGGGAAAACTTCACAGACAGATGTTTTCAGGCAATTACAAAAAGACCTAAACATCCCAAAATGACCAAATGGTCTTTATCTGACGCTGGATTTAATGGTTCTACATTCTTTGGTACTGAAAAAATGTTAACTAGACTTAATTGCAAAACATAATAAACCAAAATTATTGTGAGACCCCAAAGCAAATAGAAGACTAGTGGGATGCTGGTTAGGTCTGCATTACTGAATGACTTCCAGATCTAGTCCATTCCCAAGCTATCAAGAGTAGTCTTTGGCATCTAGCAGATGTATATAGCAGTGTCAAGGTCACAGAACGTGCTGACATTGTGTATATGTTGTCGGAGGCTAACACTATGAAATGTATTATCTTATCTTTCACCATGTACACTCCTAGTCTTATTAAAAATGTACTCCTTATGGCCTGAACAGTGTGTAGCCGTTGGAATAGCAGATCTTTCTCCTTGTATGTTCTTTAATGCAGTCCATGTGGTCTGGCCTTTTTTCCGATTGATCACCAGTGAATGCACACTTTCTTGTACTAAATCACATAATCTATCATCTGTCACTTTTCTAAAGGAGGGATAGCTCTGAAGGCCATACTTTATTATATAGTGCTTAGACGTTTTGAGAGTAGTTGACATATTAATTTTACCATACAGTATGTTGTGATCTGAGCAGATATCTTTGTATGTGGAATGTTTTGCTTTTTATACTTTCAACTAAAGTTTTAAAGTTTTTATTAGTACAAGGAATGTAATGTTAACCATACTTGATCAAGCTGCTATCAGAAGGTTGGATATTCTCATCATGACTGACCAAACTGTGAATTTCAGTTCTGTTTAGTTCATCATAGTTGTCAGCAGGGCTGGGAGTCACAGTTTTAACAATGGGCTTTGTGGATGAGCAAGGGGCAAAAATGCTTTAAGGTGGGGGAGGTGATTTCAATGATTTTATGAGCTCCTGAACTGCAACATAAAACCTATAACAGGGTCTCCCAACTACAAGGTTCCATTTATAATTTTTATGGCTTCTTCTCTATGAGGAAAAGTGGTTTATAAATGCCCTCAGAACCAGAATCCAAGTGTGACTTCGACTTTCACACCCCGGATAGTTGCACCCTTTAATTGATCTCCATTGTTTCTAATATTTTACTTGTTATGGTATGTAAACTAGATTAGTGGTATCAACTGAAAAGGGTAACGTGGAATCATTGTCTAGTTGTGTGGATTGATAAGATGCATGTACAATGAAATCTCTCCAAAAGATCACCGTCTTATCCAGGCTAGATTTCTGGTGAGAGATTTTAAGTTCCACCATATATTGTGCATGCAATATTGGCCATCTTCTTTGAGAAGAGCCCGCCATCAGAAGACCGCTTTTCAGAGCATTTTTGAGTAATCTTCCCAAAGAGGCTTTACTGTATATGATGTATAAATTACATACTTTTTTAGGCTAAATCTGGCTGTTGGCACACCAGTCTGGCTCTAATCCTAAGTCTGTTTTATATTTTAGTTTGTCAGCCTTGGAATGTTTGTAAAATCTTAGAAAAACAGATATTGATATGATATGAAGTATTTTTTCTCTTTTAATATTATAATTGTAGTAAAGCAAACAGGACTGAATATATTTCTTACTCTATATTGCTACGGTAATTCTTATTGGCTGCTACAAAGGTAGCAATAAGGAAAAGGAAGTATAGAAGTATATACATACAGTTAAGCTACCTGAAAAATGGGGTTCCCTGTCCAACATTCTGCTGGGCATCAGCAGCTTCCTCCAGGTGGAGAATGAATAGAGATGAGGCCCTTTATGTGTGTGGCTTTTTTACATTCAATCCTATTTGAGTCACAACATGACTACCGCTTTAAGATATGCCGTAGCTGTCTAAAATGGAAAAACCCCTGTAAGTCTTTAATATAATGCACTCAATGATTATCACACTTGTGGCTATATTGACTACATTATCTGTGCCTTTATGACCTGCTATATTCCTCATGTGCTTTTGCTAAAAGATCCCAAAAACTCAGAACATGGCAACCTCTAGTATTTGTAAACCAAATAAGAAACACAAGCCCTTCTCTACAGGTAGCGTTTTCATGGATGAGGGTGAAAGGTCTGACTGATAACATTTTCTTTACAATTAAATCCACATGTACTTGAGATGTGGAATGTACTGAAAACGATGTCTTTGCTACTTAGAGCATGCGAGGCACATAAAGTAATGTAGTCTCCAGGGTGAGTCACACTCCGCATTACTGACAGAAATCTGACAGTAATGTTCTGTCTACCCTATTGTTTTTAATGTAGATACAGGACTCTGCCTTTTATGTGACATTTAGGTAGTTGGTTTCCAAAGCTTGGCCATAACCATTTTGTAAATCCTGATCATGTAGCAGTAGCACATATCACCAGTTAAGACATCTATACCCCATATAAGTACAGCAATTTGGTCCTATAGATGCTCTGTCCTGTTTGCAGCTTTGAGTACTATCATAGACATTGAGGTGGGGATTTATGAAGACCAGTGTTTAGTACTCCAGTCTTGATAATCCATGTTCCACTTGAGGATGTGCCTCTATGATCTTCAGCACTATTACTATCTAAATGAATATCTTTATAGATAGGTGTATAGCTGTGATATGCCGTATGTTAGCTAGGCAGATTGTTATATCTTATATCATAATTAGTTTGATAATAATTATTATTTAAAGTATATTCCTTGAGATGTGTGACAACTCCCTTTGTAGTCCCCTACTAAGGTCATCATAACCCTTGGAGAATATATAGTACTACATAATCTACACCTACTACATGTATCATTAAAGAGTACAGCAGAGCGGTAATAGATACGTAACATATTATCAATCAGATATGTCCCACTAAAAATCTAGTCTTTTTCTGTAGCCTTAACTGTACACTAAGTTGTCTGCAGATTAAGTAATGCCTTGCTGAGTGTTCATTGCCCTGCTTCTCACCATGATGAATAGAGACTCAACGTGTCAAGCAATTCTGCTAAACTTCCTGGTCATTTGATTTAATCTTGGCTTACAAAAGATTGCCTTGGCTCAGAACCCTGCTGTTGCAGATCATATAAAGGTCTTTTTATGTATTTCCTCTATGAATGTTTCAGTTTCTTCAAGAATTCGGTCAAGCGTCCACAAAGGTGATGAAGGGAGCAGGTGCAGACTACTTCCTACATTACATCACATACCTCCAGTCTTTATCCTGAAATAGACTTGTAAATTGCACCGGGGTTTGCAATGGATCTGCAGATCACCTGCTCGAGGGAAAATAGCCCAATAGTAAATGATGAACAAAAATAAAACTAGGCACTTATTCAAGTATATGAAATACTGCAGGTTTTCCTTGTACTTAAAGTGAACATGTCACCATAAAAATGCATTCATGAGAGTGGTCCTACATAGTGATTAACAGATATCTATGTGCCCAGTGATTTAGTCAAAGGGGTGGTTCTACTCAGTGATTGAGAGCTCTCTGTGTGGACAGTCATCTAGTCATAGGGGTGGTCCTGCTCTGATAATGGTAGCTATCTATGGGGCAGTCATGAAAGACGAGCTGTCAATCACTGATAGCACCACCCCTGTGACTAGATGACTGTTCGGTAATTGACAGCTATTTGAGTGTTCACAGTCATACATAGAGGGCTGTCTACTTATCACTTCTAGGGCCTCCCTAATGACTAGATGACTGATTGTAAGCATAGAAAGTGCAGAATAAATAAATTACAGGTTATATTGAATCTTTTCCCGCAAAAGCATATATCAGTCTGCCCAACTCCCTTACTCTATAACATGCTGTTTGCAGACTGGACTGCATTTATATAGCTTAATGGAAATCTACCCACATTGAGACAACACATTAAACACGCTATGGCAGTAAACATCTAATTGACACTTAGCACATCAACCAGAGAAATCAGTAAAAGCTTAGTGCAATTATGTATTTAACATTTTCACTGTCAAGTTGTTTGCTAGATCTGGGCTAGAAAAATGTGCAAAAGTGACAATTTTATTGGCTTCCATTTGGTTAATTTTCAGCATCTTACAAAATTTGTTTGACACAAGAAGATTATTTTCATAACATTTCAATTTCTGCAATTACAACCAAATATATTAAAAGTGTTTTCTGTGGTTTGCCTACCCATAGGTTTGCCCCCTCTGATCTCTAAAATGACTCACTCATAAAATTCTAGGAGGAATAACAGGGGGATGACTAAGAACTCACCTTTGTGAGAAAAGAGTTCAAGAATTGTTATACAAAAATGTACTGAAATAAAGATGTCTGGAGAGCTCAAGGTCCTCTTTAAGAGTCCAGATGCACTTTTTATTCACCTCTTTCTTTTACTTGCCCTTTTGTTAAAGGGGATATCCAGTTTCTAGTATTGATGGCGTATCCTTAGAATAGGCCTTCAATATTCAAACTGCGAGATCCGGACAGATCACCTGTACCGAGACAGCACAGCTATCGGTAATGTTTTCATACCACGAGCTGCACTGCTCACTCACTCATTGAAGTCACTCATTGAAGTCTATGAGACAGTGCTGCAGTACCTACATTCACCACTACAGGTTGCACAGTAAGTGAGCAGCACAGTTTGCTATATGAAAACGTCAGTCCAGGTGATCTGCGGGGGTCCTGGGTATCGGAACCCTACAGATCTAATATTGATGACCTATCCTCAGTCCATACTACAAACTGCATAACCCCTTTAACATAGACCAGATGCAGGAGAGGGGGGGGAAAAGTAAGTGTGTCTGAGCCCATAAACTGCTTAGGTTGTGTTTTACGGGATCAACTCTAGAGCAGAGATTGGAGCACATGACTGAAAGCAATGAGGAAACATAGCAAGTTGGAAGGTACAAGCTCAGCCCATCCACATGCACTGAGGCATTACACCACACTCACTGAATACGCTCCTAATTGAAGCGCTAGACAAGCAGATTTCAGGAATTTACTAATTAACCGCATGGACGTCTGCGCTTTAGAATGCGAACGTATACATCATAATAAAATTAGAAATTATGTGGTAGACTCATTTATTTTCCTGCAAAGATTCTAAATGAATACATATGTTTGGGAGTTCAATGGATTGCTCATATACTCTACCGGTTCTTTGTTTTAATGCTTTCTAGTGAATCCTTCAGTGATTTCATTTTGTCAGAGCCATGCTTTTTTAATATGAGCCTTAATATATAATAGAACATAACATGCTGCACATGTTCATTTGTCTGCTTTACAATGACAGTGTCTGCAGAACAATTTAAAATGTCGCTGGTTTTGGCATATGTCTCCAGGGACAAAATTAGACTGGAAGACTTAATGCATGTAATAGGAAAATTTCTGATAACTTCACAGGGGGTTAATGACACAAAAGAATTTTTACAAATAGTTTTGGGGGAACATAATGAAGTGCTATGTGAGCTTGTGTTTAAATACACACATATGTACATATGAACACACCCATACAGATTTGTACACATCTTCTTCTTCCTCTTCACTCAACATATCTTCATGTGTGTGGTGCAATATGACCAGCTTCATAATAAAAATCTTGGTTTCTTGATACTCTATCACAAGATGTCTATCCTTTATGTGTCTATGGCCACACAGTGGCTATGTTGTGAACTGCAGCCTGCCATCACCCAGAGCTGACCCTATGTTCATTTTATCCCTTGCCAATTTTGCTGTGACAGTCCAAAATACAGAACATGGAAAGGCTTGCTTTACCTTGGATTTTGTATTTGAAGTGCCATAAATAAATATCCTACAATATCTGCAAACATATAGTCATAGGTTATTTTTATTAATAGATTTTATATGGTGGCAGCTGCTTTTAGGTAAACAATTTATATGCATGTTAGAATAAACCTTTCTTGCATCACTAATACATCTTAGGCAGAATTTGTGCGAAGTGTTACACTTTATATGCATGTTGAAGTAATAATATATTTGAATGATATTTAAGCAATTTGTATTGAGTCAGAGAAAACTTCAGAAATTTGCTAAGTGGTGTCCTAACGTCAAAAGGTTAATTAGCGTTTAATGATATTTTTCATTTTATCACATTCTCACAACTGCCCTGGTTCGTGTCTGCATGGAACATATGGGGAATGATGGATCTGTCCTGGAGACCACCAATAAACACAGTAAACAACATCCGCACATTGAATCTGTTACTTGAGCGAGTGTTTACATTACTAGACATTATCATTCTGCAGCCACCACTAACTGCACTAAAAATGTGCAATGTCTTCCTATCAAAGCATAGGTCTGTGTTCAATTGTGGCTGCTTCAATATTTTAATGTTAATGTGCGAACCAAGGGAGTGGAAATTTTAATCTAATTTTTTTTTTAGATGACTTGCTGATACTTTTTAAATAACACTTTATAATCCAAATAATAGTGTTTTATACCTTCTGGTTTGATGTACAGGAAACTGAATTTTTTTTGTGGATTTAAGGTTCTTTTTTTTTAATAAACGTTTAAAATGGAAACTAGCATTGTTATGGAACACTCTATATATCCTATATGCTTTTGACCTGAATGCATACTGTTTTCTTTTTTTTCCTTTTTCTTATATGATCCTTTTCTGCAGTTTATGGCTGAATTCCAGCCTTGCCTGTTGCACATGCATATTTGTTCATGGCTACAAACACATTTCAGTCCAAGGAACATATGCTGCTGACTGCCAGAAGACATTTTGTGGTTTTTGGTTGTTGGAAACAATTGCTTTTTTAAAATTAACCCTATATTTCTAGAAAGACTTAATACGCCTTTTCCTTACAATAATGCTTACATATTTACTCGTAAACTTAATATCTAAAAAGATTTAACCACTGGCAGCCAATTGATGGTTCCTTTTTAATTCATGCTGCTTAGTGAGATGTTGACTAGATTCCTAAAAACACTGAAAGAAGAAGTTGCCAAATGTTAATTCCAGACTAGGTGAACTCAGGGCAATCTATGGAATTAACCCTTAGTTTATCACTGTCCAAAGTTCAGCCATTTCATTTGGGTAGCTAGCAGTAACAAGGAGGAAGGCTGTTCTGATCCTTGTAAAAATATATTGCATCATCTGTGTAACTTCATATCACATAGAGATGAGAACTTTACCCAGTACCAAGTTGTCAGTTTTGAGTAGGGTTCTCTAAATATCCAGTCTTATATTTAGAGCAAAACTAACAATGTTACTTTTGATTTACATTGATTTACAAGTGATCTTGCATATTTAATAACAGAAACTGCAATACACAATCCAGTATCTTTAATGTTCCGTGTTCTGAAAAGTGACCATCTTACAAGAAGTAGTTACTGAAGATATAAATAAATGTAATAATCCACTTGGAGGTGCTTTGAAATTACTTACTTTTGCAGGCCTGTTATGCCAAATGAGAATATTCAGATTATCTATCTATCTATCATCTGACTACCGCACATCCACCATATTGATATACTAAATTTATATTGTATATATTTGTATAACTTTGGTACCTGAAAGGCTGAATTCATGTCTGCAGTTGTATGTTTGACCCTACTTGCCCTGAACAACGTAACACGACATTACTATCAATCTCAAGTGGAAAGTCTTGACAGGATATCTAAACACATAAACAAGTCGGTTTATATTAAGAAGGAATGTCAAGAAAATAAAAGACCTTTGCTAAAGTACTCTAAAGAAAAAGTAATGAAACTAAATCTATTGCGGTAGACATAAAGTATTCTCTTCTTCTTTGGACCAGCTTTTCATTTACAAGTGCACTAGAACGATCTAGTGGCTGAAATATTTTTGCCTAAAGTATTGTACATTGAATTTTTACTGTAAATTACTGTTTTTAAAGGCTTGCCAGCCAGTACACAGAAAGTCCTATTTAGCTAGCCACTAGCCACTTGGGGATCTGACAGCGATTGGCTTAACAGGCATTTCTAGTCAATTCTTTTGTGTTGAAAAGAGAAAAGGAAGTAGATACAGTGGGAACCTGGTAAGTGATAGAATAGCAGCAGTGGGGATCGATCAAATGTTCTCCCTCTGCTAAAATGTTATCCCACTAGATAATAGTTGCATATAAATATCCCAAACCCTCCTGTGTCTTCAACCAGTGATATCTCTGGAAATTATATACAGTGTTTCCCCAAAAATAAGACCTACCCCTGAAAATAAGCCCTAGCATGATTTTTTTAGGATTTTTAGAGTATGCTTGAAATATAAACCCTACTCTAAAAATAAGACCTAGTTACAGTTCATTAAAAATAGTGTCCAGGCAACACATACAAGTAAAAAAGTAAATAGAATAGAATAGGACTGATACAGTAGACTCTTTATCAAGGAAAATGAATGCCACTCACCTCTAAAATAGTGGCACTCACAAAACAAAACAAAAATCGAGCATTGACCTTAAGGGAGCAATCTGTACAAGATGGCACTAGTGAGCTAGTTCAACATAACAATAAGGTTTGACCACCAGTAGTGTTGGGCTTTCACACGCAGATCAAGGAAGACCTGTTTGCATCTGTCCACTCCTGAGCCGAGCATTGTACCTGTATCCAGTCACCAGGGGGAGCCAACAGCTACACTTGGCTGCAGTGGACAGAAACGACAAGGGTCCTGACGGTGACATGCCTTTTACAGAAGTGACACAGTTCTGTGTGTGAGAGCCCATCCACCATTTGAACTTGCCAACTCTAATTGTTTTGGGTCTAAATGGGTCTTTCTCTTAATTTCACACATACCCATTTACCATACACAGTGAGATACATGGGACAGCTCTCAACAGAGAAGCAAGGGAAAATAAAAAAAAAAAGTTTAAAATAATCAGGATTTCACAGAAAGAAGGTAAAATTTGTTAATAAAGTATATTGCAAAATGTATTCATGGCACAAATACTGCCAGAAAATCAAAAGTTATCCAAAAGTTTAGTTACACTTTAAGTTAAATTTACATATGCCAACGTAAATTTAACTTAAGCACCATAGAAAACCTACACAGGGAACAGGGTAGGGTGAAAAAACACCTGACAGGCTCCTTTTAGGATCCTAATTTCATACAGAGGCATGCAGATGTTTTTTGTGTTTGAATTCTATATTAATGACACACATACAATCATGACATTCTCCAATGGAGTTATTCTCCTCTAGAATTATTACCAATAGGGAAGAATTAGATAGTACAAAACCACAGGAAGTCCATATTCTTCCTCATTACTACCTATGTACAGCGTTGCTGTGTGCATGATGCCTTAAGTGAACATAAGTGTAACAACTTTCTCCCATAGTTCAGTGTAGGCATTGTTATCTTACATGGATATTTCTATATTAAGCACTGCAGTTGTTTTTTTCACCATGAAACATATTTTTTTTCTCATCCAGATCCATCATGTTGGTCCACCTTTTATCTGCACTTCTTGACTTTAAGAGTTGGTTTTAATAAGTGCAATGAACACACATTTTATCACACGCTGTCCTTGGCTCGGTTTTAGAGGCTGTTGGCAGATTCAGAACACACAGTAGTTCAATAGTAGTTACCTAATCTCTCTTGTGTCCCCCTTTCACCTCCTTCAACCCCAACTTCCCAC